>CM061921.1:227836770-227886127 GCA_031002005.1 Vandiemenella viatica | reverse complement strand
AACATTTCTACGAAAGATTGAAATATAACTTGTTTGGTTACTAGCAAACCGATCAATTTCGCTCATCATTCTTAGTTTAATACAGATAAGAGGGAGCTTATATTCAGTTAGTATTTGATTGCTGCTAAAAATTGAAAAAAGAGAGAGAGGGGCGAAAAGAAAGAGAGATAAATGAAATTTGAATTGCGTTTCTGATTTCAGAGATTGTTTTGAAACCTCCTCTCTCATCAGATCAAATCACTTCTGCACATATATTTTCATTTACAATGTTTAACTTTGTTTTAAGTAAATTATTTTTAAATAATTTTATGGATGTCATCATAGACCAAATACGAAAAATATTGAAAAAGTTAACCTAATGGCTGAGCGTTAACGCTATGGTTCCGCATTCGGGAGGACGCGGGTTTGAATCCCCATCCGGCTATCCAGATTTGGATTTTCCTTCGTTTCTCCAAGTCACTTCGGGTGAATGGCGGGATTATTTCTTCGAAAATCCGTGCTCCGAATTCCTTTCCGTTCCTTGTCTCCATTCCCTTCCCATCTTTAACGACTTAGAAGTAGACGAGTGTTAAAGCCAGAGGAATAATAAGAAATTGCTACAGTAATATTATTTAGTATTTCTTCTCGTTGACGACTGTGCGATCTCGTTGTAGTCCACCTAACGTCACCAGATGATGCGATTTCGACGAGGTTAAAACCCGAGGTTTCTTCCAGTGTCTTTTTTTTTTTTTTTTTTTACATTTTAACGTCCCTTTTTAACAACGTGGTCTTTAGAGACGGGAAAGGATGGGGGCAAGGAATGGGAAGGAATTCGGCCATGGCCTTTTTGAAGGAAGCATCCCGGCATTCACCTGGAGTGATTTGGGGAAACCATGGAAAACCCAAATCTGGATGCCCGGACGGTCTTCCAGTGTCACCTCCATGAATGCTTTCATAGTTACGTGTGCTGTTTGTTAAGAATCACTCAGTTCAGAGTCTTTCCTTAGGTATACTATTCCCTGACGCAAGTAGGTAAGAGGCGACGTTATATTTTACGGATAAGTCATTGGTAGCTTCGACTTGTTTAAAATAAATGCAAAAAAATAATCGGAACGCCTGGAATCGAACCGAGGACCTAGTGTTCAGAAGACTAGAGCGTTAACCATAAGCCAACTGAGCTCGTGTAAACAGACAGCTCGTGCAGTGTGTAAACAACCTTATCCTGTCTCGCAAATCAGTTACATTCAACTGGTCTTAGACAATTTGACGAAATAATCTCTTTATAATCATTTCTATAGTTCTGAATCTATGAACATTTCCACCCAATGCTTGGCCCACACATCTCATTACGTGTAGTATTATTGGAAGGAATTAGCCAAATCAATATATAAATAAACATCGTTATAGTTTTACGCAAATCATTTGGAATAAAATAATCACTGAACCTCATGTTTGCGGCGCTTTATTGCAATTTTGTTCATTGCAACTTTAGCGACATGTTTCACGATCTGAATTTAACAAAAGTATAGCTGGAACCGAATTTCGTTCGATTCGATGGTCGGCCATATCTTGCCGAATATGATAGCCAATCCCGGGACTGGAAAATGCATTACTTGACTCAGGATTGGTCAGTAGCCTTTTACTGAAATGTAGGGGAAGATTGATGATCTACCCTGCCAATAAGAATCTTCGATGGGCGGAGTCTTCCTGTTATGTTACAGGCATTGATTTAAGGAAATGAATTACAGATGGCGCTGAATTGAATACCCGCCAATGGGATGGTTTGATGGGCGGAGCTAGTAGATGCGCTAAAGTTTCCTGGGAAGACAAACTCTCCATTGATGCCACATTGTGCAAAATAAGGGACTTAGACGCAGGCGCCCACGATCAATTTTTTTGCCAAAGAGTGTACATGTCTGTCGTTTTCTGACACCGTTCATACCTTCAGCTTTGCTATGCGGTGTTTGTCCTATCCAAATGTTGAATTTATAAAAATATTTAAATGTCGGTAGTACCAGCCGGAATAAACTTCAAAAAATATATGTGTCAAAAAACAAACTCTAGTTAGTTGGTTTATTTGAATCCTTGCACCTTTCGGAGACTTAGATGAAATTGGTAAACTGGATGAAGGGCCTAGTGGCAACCAACAATAGCGCAATATTGATAGATAGATAGATAGATAGATATGTTCACTTTGATCCCATGTGAGAATAATCTCGGGGATGTGGAACAGTACATACACTTATTAGTAATGTCAATATTACTATATAATTGATAATATTATTATATATTGACAACAAGTTAGCAACAACCCATTAGTATAACCAATATCTCCTGTAATCTACAAATACAATCCCGAGTTAATTAATACTTATTATGTGGAACAGTGTATACACTTGTTACCAGCATCTAATAAACAGTTATTTTCTTACCAACCAGTTACCATGTAAGGTTTCACTGTAATTTGTGACTACATATTATATTATGTTAGTTGCTATTTATGTGGAACAGTACACACACCTATTAGCAATATCAATTATATTACCAACAACTCATAAGCAGTCAATTACTTAAAAACCTGTTAATATGATAATTTTTCACAGCAGTTTTTGAGTGCATGCTATCCCATGTTAGTTACTATATATAAGTGAAATTTTGTAAACAGTGTAATTAGTTCATTTGTCAAGTTTCAACAGAAAGAAAAACCATATATCATTTTAGTAATTGTGGATAATTTTGTCACCTTCCCCTTCCATACACCATATATACTATTTTATCAGTCATTCTTAGTTACCAAATTCCAAGAAGAAAATTCTTTTACAGAGTAAAATGGGTTCTGAAGCAGAAACTCTTTCAGTTTGGACTTAAAGTAGTTGGGTTTTTGTAGATAACATTTAATTTCTGTTGGTAATACATTGAATAAGGAAGCTCCAGTAAATGTTAGCCCTTTCTGAACAATTGACAGTGATTTGTAATCCTTGTGAATATTATATTATTGGTTTCATAGACGGATGAAAGCCATTAACAGATGACATAAAAAAACAGTGAATATGTGATAATGGTATATATTGCTAACGCTTTGTAAAATGTAATGAACAGTAGCCTTAAAATCATTATAATGTTGTGATTAAGGTAGTTGTATTCATTAGCTTTATAATCGTGTGGGCCCCCGGTTAATGTAGGATGGAAGGTAATAAATAAATGTTTTATTCATTCCTCATAGTCAATATGTTGGATGTAATGTGGGGCGAGGGTACAGTAGGCACAGACACATTGGCTGGGGGTAACTAAATGCGTTAAGCCTCGTGTAATCGAAGAGGAATCACAGTGCTCATTTGTTAAAAAAAATACATACCGTATCGTTAGACGGATTAGCAGCTAAAGAAATCAACTCTATTGCTCTATTCATGGATGATTAGTATAAAAGTATCTACTAAATATCAAACAACGTTGGAAAAAAGTGAAGAAATATAGTAGAAATGATAGCAATAATAGTAGATTACATGTACAAATGGAATCAGATGTAACAGTAGAAACAAGTGAAATTTTTTATTTAGGAATTAAAACGACAACTGATGTCCGAAGCAGAAATGATGTCAACTGCCGGACATCGCTAACGAAAAGAGCCTACATTAAAAGATAAATCAGTTGGTTTCATAAGCTGATTTAGAACTTTTTTTTTTCAAAACTCTATGTATGGACCACATCACCTTCCGGTAGTGAAGCATGGACGTTAGGAATAACAGAAATATGGAACATTAAAGTATTTGAAATATGATGTTATAGAAGGATGCCAATAAGACTTTGTTATTTTTACTTATTCGGCAATGAGGCGAAACTGAGAGAAGTGGACGTGGTTTTTGGCTGGCTTGGGGTGCAGGACTCACGGCTGGGACGTCGAGGCGTTCTCTTTTGTTTGTACTTATGGCTTTACACCTCATCGACGTCGAGGTTATTGGTGGTATGGAACTGCGGACAAGAAACAGGGAGGAATTCGGCAATGGCCTTTTGTAGGAAGCATCCCAGCATTCACCTGGAGTGATTTTGGGAAACCACGGAAAACCCAAATCTTGATGTCCGGACGAGGATTCGAACCGCCGTCCTTCCAAATGGGAGGCCAGAGCGTTAACCATTCACTCAAGACGCTCAGTAGGCGTTCATGTTTGTCGCCGTATAACAGAGAGTCTTAGAGGTTTTATGATGAACCCACCATAGTGAGTCAGGACAGTCTGTATATTGGTTCCACTCTGTGATATATTACCATTGTAGTCCAGTGGCTTTAGAGATCTCATCATCCACGATGCAGTCAACAAGTCAACGAGAAATGGTAAACTGGAAGATAACAATCATTGTGGAACATTGTGTCTCTCATGATTTCCATCTGAGACACTTGGAGATCTGAAAGGTAGGAATTTTCTCAGTTAGTCTGGACTTGTAAATTGAAAATAATTGGATGAGTGGCGCCCAAAACTTAAATTGATTTATTTTTGTATGATGGAAACAATATAATTTAACAGCATATCTGATGCTCGGACACGTGTCATGTTAGAGACCTTAATTCAATTTTGTTGATATAGAAAATGATATAACGTTGTGTTGGTTTTGTATCGATAAAAGTTCATGACACTTGTAGATGAGAAATTTTCTTAAATAGGCATTTTCTGTGTATTTTTGCTGTACCAAGCAGTAAAGAATTTTACTTTTCACATTATGTTTTGTGTGCAAGAATAAATGTTAAATTGTAAATATGATTACATCAGATCAGTGTAAAATATAATAATATCTCATCACCACTAACATAAATCAAAATAATAATTAATTTATCATAGTAAGGAGATACATATCTTTCCAGGGAAAACTTTTTTTATTAAATACTTCAAACTTAGCAGTTTGTAAACAAATTAGATCAAAGGAGAGCTTAAAATCTCAGCTCTGCTTTTGACGAACCGTGGTCAATTTAAGTCTTGTTTATCGTGCAATGGTGACAGCAGGGTGTGGCGTTGTGGCACAATGGATCTTATCCATCGTTTTTGAGCGGCTCCTAACAGCTATTCGGTACCTGCGAGATGAGCGTGTCTTGTCCGATCACAGTTAAAAGTGTATCCGGTACTAAGCAGTGTCGGATCTAGGGGGAGGGGCAAAGCGGGGTGCTTGCCCCGGGCGGCAAGTTTGGAGGGACGGAAAAATCAAATTTGAAAGAGCTGTAAATGGCAAATTCGTGTGGTGGCGGCGGTAACCCCGCCGTCGACGCGCCCTTAAACCACACAACACTCCCTTTTTTTATCTCCACTGCCCCGAGTGGCAACCTCATGGGGGAGGCAAATTGATCTTCATTGCACCGGGCGACGAATTCATGTTTGAAGGGGCGGCAATCTCAAGTTTTTTCCACGGCTGGGAAAGTTTTAGTTGAAGCCTCTCGTAAAAGTCTCCGGAATCAGTTTCTGGGCGTAAGTGCCTCCGCACCCTGGTGTATCTTTCGAGCAAAACACGGCTCGCAAGAACTGCCGCGTCATCTTTCAGTTTCCAACAATGAACAAATCTTCAAACGATCCTCCGCCATCGTGGTTAGTCAGAAATAGAAATTGTTCAAATATTATTTGGGCTATCCACTGATGTGTCAAAATTCATGGGATACTGAGATGTAAATATCCCGATGGCGAAAGCAAAACGGAAAAAAAATATAAATGTTCCGTGCAGGGTCAGACTTTCGCTTTTACTCTCGTGAGTCGTTTGAACGGTTTTCTCACACGACTATGGCCGCACGACATTAGTTATACTCTTTATACTCCCAACTTGCGGCTCAAGGTCATTTCCCCTTGCTCCGCTCCTCACCTGAGCAACCCATCAAGTTGCCTACCCCACCGGGCAGTTAGTTGTGTCAAGGCATGCCGACGTCAAATTTTTCACCGGAAACTCTTTCACCATCGCTAGTAGGGGTAAGGCCAGAGGAATGGTGATAGAGCAGTGTGACCTTGAACCACCTCTTTTAACTGAACGTCCCATAGCAGACTTTGAACGCGGAGTGGTAGTTGGGATTCCATATCGAAAATTCCTTTAACCACAGTGTCAAGGGCATTCCATGAATACGTAATTTCCGGCATTGTCTCCCTCCATGAACAACGCAATAGCTGACATCTACTTAATGACTGAGAGCAGCGAAATTTCTATAGAGGTGTAAGTGTTGACAGACCAGCAACTCTCCGTCAAAGAACGGCAACACTCGGTGTTGGAAGTGCGACAAACGTGTCCGTGTGGACAGTGCAACGACATGGCGCTAATGGGATATACAAGCAGAAGACCAACGCGGGTGCCACTAGTTAACAAAACGCTATCGTCAGCAACGCCTCACCTGGGCTCGTGAACATATCGGTTGTAACCTAGGCAGTTAAAAAAAAAGTTTGAATAATCACATGAGTCACTATTCCAGCTGGTAAGAGCTGATTATTATTATTATTATTATTAATACTCCGCGATTCACTAAAAGTGTGTGGCGGAGGGTGCATAGCACCTATCGAGAAGGGTTTATGGTTTGGAAGGGTTATAAGGGATATGGCAGGAGGCGCCCATGGGCTATTGTGAGGAACCATCCCCGCATTCGCGTGGAGTGATCTGGGAAAACCATGGAAAACCCAGATCAGGATGGCTGATGGTAGGGTTCGCGTGACGCCATGGATCCAGGTTGTCGAAAAGCACTGTGCAAACTAGCGGTGCTTCTTTCTGGAACTGTCTGTGTTTACACGGCATGGACTTGGTCCTCCGGTCAAACTGGACCGGCCATTGATTGTAAATAGTACGTTCAGGTACTTGGAGTCAATTTGCATCCATTTATGACCTTCATGTCAGACAACGATGGGCATCTCCATGGCGACAATGTGCCAAGTCATCTGACCAATTTGAGGAACAAAAGCAAATGATTTGGCTATCTAGATCTCTATACATGAATCCAGTCGAACATACGTGGGACATGATTGAATATTCAGTTCGTGCACAAAGTCCTGCACCGCCGACACTTTCACAATTTTGGACGTATGTAAAGGAAACATGACTGAATATTTCGTCATGTGACGTCCAATGACTTGTTGAGTCAATGCCTCGTCGGGTTGCATCACTAAGCCAGGTAAAAGGGGATCCCAAACGAAATGTATCCCATGACTTTTGAAACTTCAATGTATGACTGGCTGCCGCGCCTTCCCTATGCACAAAAGTTTCTTTTAAATCCGGAACTCAGAAAATTTTTCAGAGTCACTAGGCTCTATTAATAAATGGTTCTTATTGGCGTCAAAAAGCTAGTCGCTATTCAAAAATTCCTTTCTCGGCAGTCTACAAGTGTTCACTTTGTTAGATCCCGGAGACTAATCCGTTTGTGTTCAGTGACAGCCCACCTATATGTCTTGCCTCTCAATCTCTGTGTTTGCATACCTGAAATCAATGATTCAGACATTTGTGTATGTTGTCATCACGCTCATCCTTCTTAGTATTATTTATTATTTAACTACGAGACTTGTTATTAAACTGTCTGCCACACGCACACTCACAAATCTTAAGTGCAAACTTCGAGTTTAACCAATTCCCTTTTAAATTCCTGTGAACAGCACACACTACACATAACGTCCATTTATCACAGTCTTGCACAGATACAAGAGGACTACACAGAGCGGGTAGAGGAATTCCACAGCCTTTGACTCAATATTACAGAATTACGTTCCTCCTCTAGGAGGAACAAAGTTATTACTAAAGCTTCATAGCTCGTCCATGTCTAGAGCATCGCGAGAGTAGAGAGTAAGCAACATCACCATCCCAGCATTCGTTTGTATTGATTTTGGGAATGTCTTTATGACTTGAATTTGGTTTCGAACCCGCGTCATACCTTTTTTTTTTTACTTTGCTTATTGCTTTACGCCTCGTCGACGGGTAAGGTCAATAGAGGCGGGATGGGACTGGGGTAAGGAATGGGAAGGAATTCGGCCATGGCCTTTTTGAAGGGAACATCCCGGCATTCGCCTGGAGTGATTTGGGGAAACCATGGAAAACCCAAACCTGGATGCCCGGACGGGGATTCGAACCCACGTCCTTCCGAATGCGAGGCCAGAACGTTAACCGTTTACCCACCACGCTCAAACGCGTCATACCGAATTCGAGGCACAGATGTTAAGCGCCCATCCACCACGCTCTGCATTTCTAAACAAACCATTGGGTTGAACGCCATCTGATTAAAAAGACTGTAAAATTACTGAAACTGAACGCTGAATCCATTTTTTCAACGAAATGCACTGGTTTTTAAAGAATTATGAGAATACTAAATACCTTTCGTCTTCTGAGGTGTGAAAACGATACGCAAGACGCATTGGATATACCACCGCTATTAATTTCATCGGAGACGATAGACCTCATTTCCCTTGTGGCAGTAGGGTGTGCAAACCATCGTACCTGGAATAATGGGCCTAAACTTTGCTATCAGTGGTTACCCTGTGTTTAAGTAGTAAGCGAAAATCGCAGGGCTGTGCAAGTAGTTTCTCCCTCTAGAGCAAAGCCCCAAGGCTTGTTCCCAACTCCGTTAGGCAATTTCTGTCACTGGAATAATTAAAATGAATGGATGGGATGCAGTATACGATGATTAGGTGCAATGCAATTGGTGCAATTGGTACAGAAGGATATCGTTTAGAAACGTTTAAATACAAGGTGGCATTCTCTCCTTTCCCTTGATAATACCGAAACTTTGAAGTACTCAAAGTACATTATGCTATGCTAGAATGAGTTGATCTCATGTTTTATTTTGAAAAGATTGTGATACAAATCGTTGGCATTCCTTGCAGACTCTAAGAACGAGACATAATGCAGTATTATCTCTTGAGATTGTAATATCCCTTGGTGACGGTAAATTTATGCGTGTGAATTCCACGTTTCTTTGGCATCGGCGAGAGCCAGGTGACTCATACCTGCGCTGAAAGACCAAACGATTTATTGCAGGCCGTAAAGTTAAAAGCTTTACGCATTAAATGAAATTCAAAGGACAGTATAGGGACTATGCCGAAATGAGGATTTCCTGGTACAGTAGAAAGTTGAAACTAGAGAAACGATGCTTCGGAGAAAAAGTCAGGTAGCGGACACCTCTATTGGGAACCAGCGAATCAAACTGTGTTACGAACTTTTAGAAACCTTAAGTTTTTTATGTTACATGAGGAGCGCCAATGGAGATCATGGACGACGCGCCAAACGCTGTGACTCGCTGAAATTTCCCGCGTCTGCTAGAACTCGGGAGCCTGCAAGTACAACGGAGCGAACAAGCGGGGGGAAGACATTCTGTTTCTGGCCAGCAGCACCGGCGCACCCCGGGAGATCGCCGGACAGGTTACTCCACTACCTGCGGGGAGCCAACTGGCCAAGTGACTCTGCACCCAGCTGATCAACGGTAAAGAACGCCGACGATGTATAGACACTCTTGCGTCATTCAACCCTAGGCAACGCTCTGAGATGAGAATCATGCTCTAAATTGTTCAAAAGAAACTTTTAATGTTCAGTTCTGTTCAATAAACCAATCAATTTTATATTCAAAGAAAATAATAGGTGTTGTAAACCCTGCTTTCAATAACTTCCTTTCCAATGTACCAGTATATCATTTGAATAAATGAAGATTTGTGTTTTTTTAATGGTATTTTAAAATTACAATTGCTTTGATTAAAAATATTTCAGAATTGGAATGTCGCTTCTCTCGGATAGAGAACACTTCCATTCTTGGCGCCTACCCGGGATTAATTTTGCTAATTAACTTATTAATTAATGCATCTCATTATTTTATTCTAATTTTAGTAACGTCACAAACTAGACATTACAAGATTTAACAGAATTGTTATCTTCAGTGTCTCCGATTTTCCCACTAATAGTAGTACAAACCTAGGAACTTATACACCACACTGTGTCATAATTGTAACGCCGATTCAAAAAAAATTACCTTCTTATCTTGCAAACCGGCCGTGCTGTCACTGTGATAGGAAAATTCGGTCTTCAACTTCCAGTTAAAATTCAGTAACTGTCGATGAATAGGAACCCGGTTAGCAACGTTATTGCTACAGCTCCCTGGGATTAGGCCTTGTTATAAGTCCAAAAAGTGTTTTAATTAACGTTAATGGATAAATTTAGTTCATTCACGATTCTTTTACAACATGTTTTGCATACCATTGGACTGTTACACCACAAAATAAAATTCGTTTGTGTTCTATGCCAGGTTCTAAGAGGTAACCCCACCAAGAAGTGCTCGCTTTAGTAACTTAATGCCTCACGTAGCGTGATTAGGTATGTTTAACAGACTTTCTGCAATGATAATATGATGTGACAATCTGTATTTTAACGTATTGGTAAGTAAGCTAGTCTTTCGGAGTTCCTTTCCAATGCGCTACGCAATAAACACCCGTTCCCTGGCCATAGGACACTTTGGTAACAGCACATCCTGCAATCCTGCATACTATACGGTTAATACTTTCTATCTCTGGACTGGGACACTTCGTCTCCACTCAGTGGGTATTCTCTGCTCGGCCAATTAAAGTACAACACGCCATATTCACATGGACAGTAGAGAATCAGACTGTTATTTCTCCACCACGGCTTCTTGTGAGGATCTCATTTCCACTAGGTCGCGAGACAATCAGTTTCAGCCAGGCTCGAAGATATAACTAGCTATTTACTAATAGTTAAATATTAATAGGCAGAGGAGATTTAACTTCCTCTATAATCTCTATCGACTTGGAAAAGAGGCTCCATGTTAGTTAAAATTTCATTAAGGAAATATTCGACCATTCTTCCAGTTAATTGCATTTCTGAAGTATGTTTATTGTGTAAAATGTTCAACATTTGATATCATTATAAATTAAGTAACCTTTCATTCGCAATTTCATTTCTAGCAAAAATTTCTGTTCACATTGATACCAATAAGCAATGGTAGTAGTAATCTTACGACCATAAAGCCACAAATTCTGAGAGAAACGGACTAAGAAGCGGGCTGGTCGAACGAACTCACAGGTGGTGTGTTGTGCCAAACCGCTTGAGTCACTACAGTGGATTCAGAATATTCTCAGTGTTCTCTTTCAATGTGGGCCTGTAGAGATTCCGAATACTGTGACCAGATGTATTTCCATAAATGAGAGGAAGGTTTCTTTGTCAGGATATTTTTTTTTTTTTTTGTCATGAGAGCCTGAAGGGAAAGGAAAGAGAATGAATTCTGCCATAGCCCTTTTGAAGGAACCATCGTGGCATTTGCCAGGAGTGGTTTTGAGAAACTGAAATCTGGATGGCTGGGGGGCATCCATAAATTACGTGAGGTGAAATGGGGGGGGGGTCCGGCGAAATCTCACCAGATCTCACCAAGGAGGAGGGGGAGGGGGGCTCAATGGAAATCTCACGTGAGATTTTTTAAAATTGGGTAGGACTGTAGAGCTAAAAAAAAAGGTCTACAATTGACGCGAAAGTCGATTTTAGGGGGTATTTGGCTGAAAAGTGTGGGTGAGTCCTAAAAAAAAGGTCTCAAAAATTTTCAAAGACGATCTGTAGGGGGAGGGGGGTCTCAAGAGACCAGATCTCACGACAGGGGGGGGTCGGGCCAGATCTCACCAAAATCTCACCAGAGAGGAGGGGGGTCCGAAAATCCGGAAAAACACCTCACGTAATTTATGGATGTCCCCTGGACGAAGATTTTAACCTGTGTCCTCCCTAATGCCAAACCCAAGCGTTGCCGCTCACCCACCATGCTGATGCATACGTCGTTTATATCTTTTATTCGTGGTTCAGCCTTGTGAAGCACACAGACATCATCCAGACGAAGAAGGTGCGCCTGGAATGAAGGGATCCACTTGAAAGAGTATAACCTCTTTCTTTTCAGATGAAACCCATCTCTTCAAGCAACAACTGAAAATCTAAGAGCATCTGGTACCTAAAAGGGAGAGCTGGCTAACTTGGAGAGAGTGCCGTACAACACGAATTTCGAACAAACAAAATACTTCTTATATTTCTGGGGACAGATCGATTCTTTTTGAACACACCTTTTGGGTACATAGATGCGCTAATGCGCGGCCATACCCGACTTGATAAACCATGTCCACGGAAGACTGGTACCTATAAATGAAAATCTTGAGTTGTGCGTTGGTTTCCACATTTAGTATAGTAATTTCGCGATTGTTCTCATTTTCGACCTAACACACGACTGACGAAAACATTAACACAACATTTGATTAATACAATGGCTGAAATCGTCTGCGTTCAGATGGGTAATTTCATCTTTATCATTGTATACATCTGTTATTAAAAATAATCGAAAAAATTTGGTACAATTTAAACTGAAAAAAATACCAATTTTAAACATCTGTAAATGTGCACAAAGAATTTTGTCTAATATAATCTAAAATGAGGGAAATTTTAGAATGATTTCCACTGAAATTGATAGATATCAACATTTTTCTAGATATCCAGGGACTGAACCTGGCTCGTAGACCTGCAGGGTTGTTACTCATTCGCGTATTCTGGTTTGAAATACAGTTGGGAAAAAGCAAGCCTATAAAACCATAGGTAATTGACTATCGTCAGTGAATTTCTATCTCCAGAGGATCACTGACAGCAAAATTTACAAGTGTTCGTCATCCTGAATACCAGTTTGGGGAGCTGGTAGAAGATAGCAAGACGTTTGAAGAACACGAATAGGGTCTCTAACTGTATAACGGTATGATTGATTGATAGAAAAAGATCGTAAGATCAATTCGAAAAATTCACCGGTCTCAGGTCATCTTATTACTATTTTATATAATTTTTGCCGCCTTCTTAGTTCTGTTTTAGAGATATGGGCACCTGAACTGTCCATCTAATGTGTCAGTTGTATCGAAGGGTAGGTCTGCAATAGATTTCTAATTTAGTTCTCTCGTCTCCTCGTGTTTGGGTGATAAGACCGACAACATCTCTACTATATAAAAATTGTTCTCGGGTGACTAGCCGAGTTAAATGAGTGTTATAATAACATTTACAATTACACAATATTTCGGTGATCTGATTCGCTGTCGGCATCTTCTGATATAGCACTCGGCTAGTCACCCGAGAACAATTTTTATATTCTCAACGCCGAGAAAAACTGCGTTCTTAATACATTTACTGTTTTTGTATTTGTTATCTACCTAGCTATATTGAAATCCATCTTAATCGTTTGAAGGGGAAATACTTGTTTTTGGAATAAAAATAGGATACATCGACGACGTTTCAAGTCTTTTATATTTTCTTAATTTTGTGTTTTCGTTTGGAAGTGAAATCGCTGGTCGTTATGGACGCAAACGAATATAGTTTGATAGCTTGGTCTGATAGTGAAATAAGTTCAGATAATACCATACGATTCCTATTTATCTTCCACATACTATATCATCTTTAACATCCTTCAATGCCAAAAACATGAGAAATAATTTCTCCGAAATGAATAGGTGAATAATTTTGCATTTTCCAGCACACATTTAATACAAAAGCTTGCATATGTCAAACGCCGAAGTGCATTTATTAAAGTGTTCCCACAGTTAAAACCAAAAAATACTATAAACTGTGTATTCATCCATTCTTCTGTACTAAAAGATTGTTGAACAGGTGTATGGTGATAACGAGACGTATTTAAACATATCTAAGTGGAATAATACTCCTGTACTATAAAAGCTACACAGAACATAAAATTTCACAGCTTTCTTGTTACAAGGCGTTCTACCTAATACAAATACATAGCTGATGAGAAATAAGTATGTCACATACAACTTCAGTCCTTTAAATATCACTTTCATTTCTTCTCTGCTAAAATATAATGCAATTAAAAATGGACCGTAAAGATGAACCTGTCTACAGCGGTTTAATCATTTAAATGTAAAATTAAAACATTATCTCTGCTGTTCGATGCTAAATGCTTCGTCTCCCATTGTTTTACGTTTTTGTACCATGCACTGTCATTTTAGACTTCTCTCCGCTCTTTCTGTACTACTTCAAGTGGTCTGTATGGGAATTAAGTGCCACTTTAACTCTTTTTCTTTCTACTGTTATTTAAAGTTTCGTCAAGTTTTCCACTTTTCCGATTCTTATATTCCTGGTTTCATCGATCTGTCTTCAGATTGGGGGCTTAGGTAAATTCGTATTTCAGCTATATGTCTTGGACTCTCTTCTTTCCCTATGTGAATAGAGCAAACATTCACACTTTGCGGTAACGCCCAGTGAAAACGATAACGCTGCTACTTCAAGCTGACATCTGTTGTTAAGCCGTCAAAACAAAACATACATCTCTTTTACGCCGGGAAACAAATTCGTAGTCTTACTTTATTATAATGGCAATCAGTCATAACAGTCTGCAAAATATATAAAAATAAGAAAAATACAAGATTAGGTTTCACCAACTTTTATCTTACTCTTATCAAAATATGTAACCGAACGGATTTTAAGAAAAAAAATTTGAAGTCTTGGCCGATCACGGCGGCCTTATTTTACGTTAATAAATAAATTTTGATCTTAGTTGAACATAACTAACGTAGATGAATTAATGTTGATGAACTTAATGCAGAGTGGGTCAAGTAAATCTTAGATCAATTCACGTGTCGCCGACAGATATAGGCAACAAACTCTTTCGATCCAATTTATTAAATAAATAAAAAAAACCTTAGTCCATAACCTGAAGGTGGAAGGAGGCAACTATTCCATTGTGTCAGAGGTAGGACGGCCAGTTCCATTCCTCTGGAACCTACAGTTTAACGTGGAATCCGAACCACGGAGCGTCCTGGCATAGCTCATATGATCAAACACAATTCTCAAAATTTCTGCGCCTGCCCAGATTCGAACCAGGGACCGGAGCTGCGAATGTTTTGAAAGCAAGCGCCTTAACCACGGTTTTTTTTTTATGGCATGTGGCAACGGAGGCCATAAAGCCAGCTCAATGTAATTATTGTAGCTTTCAGTGTATAAGTCGTCATCCAGTATATATATTGTATTTTTCCAATGTATGGACGCCACAGGACGGACAGGACATTCACACAGACACACAACATCCATGCCCACTGCCGGATTCGAACCGGCGGCCTTCGGCACGCGGAGCTAGCACTCTAGCCCCACGCTACCGAGGCCGGCCAAACCACTGAGCTACCAGAACGCTCTTCTTTTTAAACTTCAAAAATTATTTGTTTCCATTAATTTTTATGAAGATGCCTCTTCATAGTAAAATAGGAATCTTAGTGTCGGGTTTTATACTTGGAAACAAAACTCTAGTGCCTTCAAAGAATACTTGAAGTAGTTGGAGAGATGTGTGAGTGGAGACTTTCCCGGCGTAACGGAGATATGTAAACGGTTTCTACCAAAAATTTCAGTAATTCGTAAACAGTCGCACTGACTACGCTAATGTGACAAGTTGTATATAATGTAGGTGGTGTCTACATCTGCTGATTACGATATATAGGTACGCTGCTCGAGGCTTCTTCCCACAATTGTTTCTCGCCGTCGTTGGTGCCTCTCTAGGCGTCGACCTCTTATGGCAGACTTTTGTTGCGTGGTGGAGCGTGGTGATGCCGACGAGGGCGATGTAGAGCATTGTTGTTCGAGGGTCCCTGCATAAGATACACCATATACCTATGCGTTCACTGTCGCTGGTGACTTCCCCCAGTGATCCGAACTTTCCTAAAGCCGCGTTTCCACGATCTCTTGTAACGGAGGCGAGACGAGACGAGACGGGACGGGACGAATACTCAACAACACGCCATGGGAACAGGGCTGCCTCTGTTAGCGGAGACGAGACGCAGCTACCCACTCTGTGTCGGTAAACATCACAGGCGTGTGTAGCGGTGCGCTGTTGTCATCGGTTTGCAGCAGCGGTGCGCACCCCTTCTGTTGCTGTAAAGTGCTCTGTGCCAAACGACACTAGGCAACGTGGTGGGAGGTGGTGGCGAGATAAGCAAGGGCTAACATGCGGCGTGCGTTCGTCCCTACACTTCGGCTAATGAGGTCCCGTCCCGTCCCGCCTCCGTTACAAGAGTTCGTGGGAACGCGGCTCAAGGAGGACCGGATAGGGGAATTGTTCCCACTATGCTTTTTTTGAATATCGATTTATGCCTCGTCAACATCAAGATCATTAGAGGCGGGAAAGGACTAGTGAAAGGAACGGGAAGGAATTCGGTCATGGCCTTTTTTTTAAGGAAACATCCCAGCATTCCCCTGGACTGATTTGGAGAAACCATGGAAAACCGAAGTCTGGATGACCGGACGGGAATTCAAACATCCTGCTATGGGTTCACGTTATAAGCGAAGGAAAATTTAACCCTCTGGTTTGCGCGGATAGGGCCACTCCTGCCTCTTCTGAGACTGGTGGTTGGCGCTCACAGTCCCGTCACTCCCTGTTCTGTGAGCTAGGGATTGAGTGATGTTCGTGTACCCTGAATGGACGTAGGCATAGTGAAAAAGCAATAAACGTAGTCGGGTTAGAAGGATAACTCATAAGCCAATCCACATTAACCTGCACCGAATAGTTGGATAAAACCTGTAAATTAGTCGTTGTTGACTGTGGGTCTTTTCTGAATCAAAGTCGATCGCACAATTTGCTCGCCTGCCAACTACATTCTTGTGTAACATTTCACTTTACTGATTCCTATGCTGTCTTGTCGGAGCTGTTTCCAGGTCGTCATCTCAATGTCGTTTTCTATTCCGGAACACTGAATTGCGTGAGTCACCAAATTGTTTTACACCAAACGCCTCCACACTGGTACTCGGCTTTTATCATCTCTCCATCCAAGAACTAGTTTTTTCGGCAGATATGAGATACATTCTCATTCGTTCCCAATAACGACGTTACAGCGACACCTATTGAACAATGGTGTCCTTGGAATTTTTATCCGAAAATATGAGCTCGGCTGCCGTCGTGACGTATGTACCCACAACGTCAGTGACGCCGTCGATGTCCAACGTGGATACTTTAACTGTATTTGCTTCCCAACACCACTCAGCTCGCTCATATCGGGTTTATTTGAAAACATTATTGTGTGACTCTCTCTTCTGTATAATACGAATTCCGTAATAAAACTTGGCTTTTTGATTAATATTAACCTAGTAATGACTGATTTGTTACTCACACATTTATTTAATATTCCAGCGCTTACTCAATAATGATACGAGAAGTGCGGGACACATAAATGTTTCAAATGCTCAGAAAATTGTTAACGCGTATTTTGAAGGGAAGTGTAAGACACTTAGTGGGGATACAAGGTTGTCGCTATAACAATCTTTCACGCTTCAACGCATTTGTGATAGGAATTAGCATCCCTGGTCGTCACACTCTCCAACCCGGAGCGTAGTCAGTGCCAGAGAAGATGATGGTTTCGTCCGAATCCAACTTAAAAAACAGCTCTCAAATTGTTACCATACTCGCCAAATTATACGCTCGGGAGTGACTTCTGGATTAAACGAACAGAGGAGTGACCAGGAGTTGCTACCGTGGAAAAATGTTTGTTCTCCCAGTTAATGAACATCCTTACCAAAGCCAAGCAACCCATAAGGTAGAGAACATTCACCTGGTAGTCCAATATTTAATGCGATCTTGCATTTTAATGTATACAATGGTTTGTACTATTATAATTCCATTTTAATTTGAGTTGGAATTAATAAAGCTGCAGAACATTTAAAGTCTTGAATTAACGAGAGTAATATTCACAATATAATTATTTTTTTAAATTATAATTTCACCTTTTCTTCCCAAAATATTTCACATTATAATTAATTCATCGTAAAAGCGACATTACAACCTACACTGTATTTGTTGACTTTTCTTTATTTTCAGTTTATGCGCGAAATAGATAAAGTTTCATGAGAACTGTAAATTAAGATCTCAATGATCTTCGTGGCATCAAATAATCCGATGTTACACTACACGTATGCGATGAAATGAGCACAAAGGGACGAGGCGATCCCTCTCCCGTGCGTAAAGCGACGTGAACAAAACTCATCGTAACAAATTCGCTGGTCCTCTTACTCTAGAGCGATATAATGGGTATTTAGATATAGAAAATAGATAAGTAGTTGCAAAGCCGAATTGTATTAACAACACCATTATCAACTTTTTTATACAGTGCCCTCGCCCCTCCAGTAGGAAAGCAAATTCATGTCAAAAGCGCTACTACACATACGCAGTAATACTCACGAAACCCCACAGGAGCCAGTTAAGCGGGGCTCAGCAACTCAAAAAAGTTGCCGTGGTGATCACCGAATGCTTAAGCTCACTTTAATTAAGATCACTAGTGTTAGCGGAAGCACACCCCATTTGTTAATTCGTCACGGCACCGTAATGGTGTCCAGCACTAACGTGGTGTTAGCTGGTTCCAGTCCTCTTAGTGGAAGGGAAGGAGAGGTAATGGTGACAATTCATAATCACCAGATGTGCATCAAAGTCATGGGTTAAATCTCATACCTCTCTACAATGCGTATGGAGTTCGCGTACATTACAATGACGACGGTTTATTCGTCCGTCGGATGGAAACGTTAAGCCTGACGGCCTGGTGTTTCTTTCGGAAGAGTAGGCCCGAATTGGCCGGCATCGGGATTCATCCTCTCCCATCTTTCAACTCTCATACAAAACACAAACAAAACTCCACACCACACTATCACAGTCAAAAACACTTACGGACACTGTCACACTGTGGAAGGCAATAGGAAATTACCCCGCTTCATCTTCCCAATCGTTCCCATGGAGGGATAAACATCCTCCATGGTGACCGCATACGTTCAATACGAACAAGCGTTCATAAGAAGTGTTAAAGGATGTTATTAGATGGTTCGTGGTTTAATTAATATGATCCATACAATCCAGCGATTGCAGACAACACTTCTTCCACAGACGATACTACTAACACAGTCCTTGGCCGACGTAAATTGAGTCTGTAAAAACTGTCTCTCTGTCTCGGATGGTCGCTTTATACAGGGTGTTACAAAAAGGTACGGCCAAACTTTCAGGAAAAATTCCTCACACACAAACAAAGAAAATATGTTATGTGGACATGTGTCCGGAAACGCTTACTTGTTAGAGCTCATTTTTAGTTTCGTTAGTGTACTGTACTTCCTCGATTCACCGCCCTATTGACTTCCATTTATGGGGGCATTTGAAAGCCCTTGTCTACGCAACCCCGGTACCAAATGTAGAGACTCTTCGTGCTCGTATTGTGGACGGCTGTGATACAATACGCCATTCTCCAGGGCTGCATCAGCGCATCAGGGATTCCATGCGACGGAGGGTGGATGCATGTATCCTCGCAAACGGATAACATTTTGAACATTTCCTGTAACAAAGTGTTTGAAGTCACGCTGGTACGTTCTGTTGCTGTGTGTTTCCATTCCATGTTTCATGTGATTTGAAGAGAAGTAATAAAATGAGCTCTAACATGGAAAGTAAGCGTTTCCGGACACATGTCCACATAAAATATTTTCTTTGTTTGTGTGTGAGGAATGTTTCCTGAAAGTTTGGCCGTACCTTTTTGTAACACCCTGTATAAGCTCCATCGACATTTCTTGAACTATACAAAGGATTCCGACAGACATTTCTCGAACATTAACAATACTTAAACCATTAAAACATATTAAAAACAATCAGAATTGATACATATTTATTTACAATCATTACAAAATGGTCAGAAATGGAAATTAAAGATACTTAAACACAAAATTATCCACATAAATCATTTTAAACTGTAGCAAATTGTTCTTCAGACATCGTAACTAGCATTAATACTTGGAATTACAAATATTTAAGCAATTTTCTTGCTCAATTCTGCCCTTAAACATATTAAATGGTATTTATATAACTTCTTCTAATAAACAAAGTCTATTTACTCTGATTTACAGAAAATTGCATAACAAACATACAAGATCATATTCAACCAAACTCTATCTTACCTCAAATGCTTCTTAAAACACAATTCCGTTTAAGTTTAGGTTTGAGGGCTGTTACAATGTGCTATCACATTTTTGTACAATAAATCAGGTGCCAATCGATACTTTAGTTTCAGTCTGAAGTATGACTGAATTGAACAGTAAACGCTAAGATCACATGTCGGATTATTTGGCCAAAACATTCAGGTAAAAATTATCAGGTCTTGAATTACTGCATAGAGAAACAAGTGTAAATCCAGAGGTATCCCACACACTACCGTGGAAATATTGCGACCAACAGTGGTGGATGAGCGGTAACGCTCTGGACTCGCATTCGGGAGGACGTGGGTTCGAATCCTTGTCAGGCTATCCCGATTTAGGTTTTCCATGTTTTCCCTAAATCACTCCAGGCGAATGTCGGTATTGTTACTTCAAGAATCCATGTCCGAATTCATTCCCATTCCTTGTCCCTAGGCCTTTCCCACCTCTAACGACCTCGACGTCGACGAGGCGTTAAGTCATAAGCAAAAAGAAGGAGAAGAACTATTGCGTTCCTACAGGAGACATTGTACACAGTGCATGGTGGTAGTAAAGAAATTAGCAGTTAACCAAAACCAATACAGGGAAAGCAGAAATTTTAAATATTTTAACCAGGCTTTCACGATAGAATGTGTAGAGGAAATCCTGATATTTGCCTTCGTAACAACAAAACCATAAAAGATTTTGTTTTGACGTCGCGACAATAACCAAACTACTTGGGAACGTAATAAGCGATAAAGCTCAAGGACTCGACGGAATTCCTACTCTATCCTGCTCTAGGTATACAAACGAAATTGCGCTGTATTTGATAAAGTTATATACCACCTACTTAGATCAAGGAAATGTACCAGCTATGTAGAAGACAGTCAACGTAAAATTATTGTTTGAGATTGGGAATGTTAACGATCCTCATAATTATAGTCCGATTTCGTTACCTTCAATATTTTACAGGGATTTAGAGAATATCATCTATTCAAATATCATGCATTCTTTCGATGAAGGGAAATATTAAACTCAAATCAACATGGATTCAGAGAATTCCAATGCTGCGATACTCAGCTTTCACTTTTAATTTATGACATGGGCTGTAATATAGATGAGCTGTCTCAGATTGACTTAGTTTTGTTATATTTTAAAAAATCTTTCAACACTGTGCCTCATACTAGGTTATTTATGAAACTTCATAGCAACAGATTGCCAACTTTTTTTATCTGCTTTACGTCCCTCAACAGCGAGGTCTTTAGAGACGGGAAAGGATGGGGAAGGAATGGGAAGGAATTCAGCCATGGTTTTTTGAAGGAAGCATCCCCGCATTTGCCTGGAGTGATTTGGGAAACCATGGAAAACCCAAATCTGGATGTCCGGACGGGGATTCGAACCGCCGTCCTCCCGAATGCGAGGCCAGAACGCTATCCGTTACACCACCACGCTCGGTGATTGCCGACTTGCTGAAGGGTAGAACACAGTGTGTAGTTCTCGATGGCGAATGTACATCATCGACCCATGTGAGGTCGGGAGTCTCCCAGGTAAGCGTGATAAGGCCTCTGTTGTTTTTCACATACAGCAACGAGTTATGCGACGTAAAGAAGGGAAAGATAAGACTATTTGCCGTTGATGCTACTATTATTCGAAAAATAAAGATCCATGACAACTGCGCTTTGCTTTGTGGAGCTTGGTGCGAAGAATGGCAGTTGGAGCTAAACGCTGAAAGGTTCCAAGTCATGCATATGAGTAAAAAGCTCTGAATATGCACTTAATGACACCGTACTTTCTAGTACAGATTCCATGAAATACCTAGGTGAAACAATTCATAGTAATTTGTTGTTGAATGAATGTATTGAGAAGGAAACTGGGAAAGCAAACGACACGCTCCATTTCTTCTGTCGTAATTTACAACAGTGTATGCTAGAAGTTAAATCAATTGGGTACAAAGCATTTGTGTGACCTCGCTTGGAATTCTTCTTTGTTGGTCCATAGCTGACCCACCCGATTCGCGACAGGTAAATATAGCTGGAGAGAAAGCGTAAGATTGATCTGGGAAGATCTGAAACACCGTAGGTGATGCCCTAGTCAGAAGTTAATTGGAAAGTTCATGACTGTTCTATTTCAGGAGGACAGCAAACAATATTTACTACCAGCAACATTTTATCCACAAATGACTGAGAAAATAAGAGAAATTAGGATTAGAACCGATTCTTTTCTATAATCAATTTTTCCAAGAGCGATTATGGAATGGAATAGGAATGATTTATCGAGCAAGAAAAGTTAAAATCCGAAAGGAGTTGGTCTCCTGGAACCACTCCAGCCATCCTGATCGGGGTTTCCTAGATCACTCCAGGGGAATACCGGGATGGCTCTTTAAGACATCCCATGGGCGCCTCCTGTCATATCTTGTATATCACTTCTCATCCATAATTATTTACTTATTTGGATAGGTGCAACGCGCCCTCCGCCACACACTTTGTATTGAACCGCAAAGTAAAAATTATAGTAAAAAAAAATATTTTCTAACAACCCTTACAGCCAAGTCTACGAACATAACAATGGCTGATATATTTTTGGCTATATTATGAGACTTTCTGAAATTTTAATAAATTTTCACAATAAATATCCACACATTAATGTTTGGAAATATAGACTGTCGTTACACTCGTGTGACAATCGAAAACCACATCTCTTCAAAGCGACGGAGAACATGATATCAACACTCATGCGTCAACTTTCTTGCATTTCTGACACTGTTTAAACAACTCATTTGCGTTTTTATACAAAACACTTGATTGCTGATGATACACTCTTTGCAACCGTATACTGTTTCTATATTTATCCTTTGCTTTTTAACTAACACAGACCGACATTTTCTAACTTTCATTCATTTTTAATAGCAACCCCGTTCAACTTCACTGTAACCACACGAAATGATAGATAGATCTTGGCGTCAGTTCAGATCACGGCGATTGTAGTAGCTTTATCTAGTGAGACCATTCGTCCCCCTGCCTCAGTTGGCACTAGGTGTGAAAATTTCTTTCGTTGTGGAGGGTTGGATTTGGAGCTATAATATGAAGTCGTATCCCCTGTTTCTAACACCCTCTACCACATGGAAGCAAATTTAAAGACATTTCCATGTCAGAAACAAAATGTTAATGAAAAGTAAGCGCCAAACCGACAGTAAATGATTCCCGGTGATAAGATGGTTCTCTTACGGTCAAGCGTTTCTTACTGTTTGTCTGCACTCAACGTTCTGCAACGAAAATCATTGTAATCACGCCAGAAAACGCAAGGCAATTTTCTGAAATAGAAAGACTCGCTAGTAAATTATTCAACTTATTTTGTATCAAGATATAAAAAAATATATGGTTTTAGTATTACAATACTTCTGTTTTGATACTTAATTAATCTTTCCTGATCCAAAGAAAATATTTGAATTAATGTCTGCCACTATTTTTTGTACTTAACTGATTTTTTACATCTAGGTATTTTGGGAGATAACAAAAAAAATTTAATGAAATTTCATATTAACTTTCTCTCTTAGCGGATACAGGCTTAGAAATACCCGTAAGGTAACATCGTTTCATTCCACTAAACCCCCTTTCATTTATAGTGCTCGTGAATGATTTTTCTTTTATTATAAACCTAATGACAGTGGTGTATTACTAGATAACTAATTGATTAGAAGTTTCTATACAGTGCTACCAAATACTAGATACTCAGTAACAATTGCAGGATAAAATCATTTTGAAAATAATTTCCTCTATTTTATTCAGTTCTTATTGACTAACCAATTATTTTTCCTGTGTTATCCTTCAGTATCATTTCTAATGAGGATATATTCAGTTCATAGGCCACTCAGGAGCCATATTTTGTATTTTCATAATTCTTTTATCATTTTCATTCTAACTGTGCAGACGATTCTCATCTTCCGCTATACTAGGGCAACTCAGTTTACACAAAATTTTTAATAGAAATCAAGATTTCCTCGAGATTCTCGCCAAATAGCAGCCTATAGTGAGTCTTAAACTGCAAATCTCGTCAGCGAAATAAACTGGACTTCCAGAAATTAATAGGGTCTAGAATTTTATCACATTTACATAAATACTTTTACCTAATATTTCCAAGGGCGATAGATTTGATTTTGTGTTTACTTGCGTAATGCATGACATTCTCATAGTTCCCGAGTAGTATACCAATCAGAATTCTCTCCGCACGTGCACTATTTGCACCCATTAATATCTCACTGACGTTTTCGTTTATTTTATCTGATACCTTCGCAGTTACTCCATTAGCTGAAATATGCTTTCTCTGTGACTTTAATCCGAACAGCAGATAACAATACTGATATGTCGGTCTCCCTATTTTAAAAGCGCTCATATTTAACAACAAAGAACAGTTAATTTCTGTAAATATGTTACGATTCCAATTTATTATGGCAGTAGTGGCAGCTCCAACATTTCTTACTTTCGCTTCTCTCTGGTTCTGCCTCTTTGTCTTTATTTCTGGACCTAGTTTTCAGTGTATCTCTAATTCCCATCTGGTTTTCTCGTGATCTAATTCTATTCTCTTACAAACTGTGGTAAGTGGAAGACAGAAATCTGGATGGATGGACGAGGATTCGATTCCGCGTCCACTGGAATGCGAGGCCAGAGCGTTACCGGTACTTCTGTTTTGTTATATAAAGCATTCCTATACAGTTACGAGTATAAATCAATAGTGGCCTATGCAGCAAGACTGTAGAACTTGTGAAATCACGTGCAACATTAGATCTTTGTTAAAAATGAGCTCAAATATTATGAATGAAGGAAGTATGATTGCAGACAATTTTGAAGACGCTCATGCTTTGCTCCATGAAAACCAAGGTTGCTGTAGTTATAAGAAGCAACCAGATAATTTCGTTTCATAATGGTCGCAGTATCGTGAAATGATCTTTGTGTCGTGTGCCGGTCTACGTGAGGTCACGAAAAAAGTCGTTTAAATGCGGGTCTCGACCTTTCTTAGCGGTGAATAATAAAAGACAGATAAATCTTGTGGCCGTACGACTGAAAAAAGCGTCAACCGAGGAAATCACGGACTTACGTGAGACGAGAACAAATGGCTTACATTGCCATGTTTATTCTGTGTATATGGCAACATTCAACAAAGGAAGTTGACGTTATAAGTTCTCTATACTTGCCTGTGTGGATAACCGTACTTTGATATTTGATAACATCGCAGTGGCATTTTAATCAGTATTTTTCTTTCAGTATTTGGATCAAAGTGTCATAAATTAAATACGTTTAGTAGCATCATATTATTTACTAACAGCTTTGATCATCTAGCTAAATATTATTCGAATGCTATTGAGACTAATATGTTTAAGTCGATCTGACAGAGATATCTTTCCGCAGGAATATCTTTGCTTCATTAAATCCTAGAACTTCTCAATCTCGCAAAATAACGTGGCATTTTGGCGTGTAATATGTGTAGCGAAAGTTTTTTATGTCCATAAAATTTTACACCTAACAGTTTCAAGTAAATTTTGGCGTTTATTTGCCACTGAATAGTATCATCAAAATGTCTGCCTGAGAAGTAATTGTATTTTGGACTCGCTAATTACAGTGAAATATCCAATTTTATTCATTGTTTTTCATTTACGATTTCTCAAGCTTAGAAACATAGAGAACAAATGTTTTCTCACAATCGCATTGGTAGAGACAATGGTTTGTAATTTTCCTTGGTTACTTCTAGATACCAGCTATTTTGAACACCATAATGGTAATAATCATTTGCAATCACTATGAGATTTCGTATCTAGAAAGACCTGTTTGTATTTGTACTTGTTTCAATTTTCATATTTCAGAGATACGAGTATTTGAGATAACATAGTTCTGGAGACGTTGTTATTTATTTCATCTATTCACTCTGTTCCTTAATCTAATATTTATACTTTATTTTGTGTTAAAGTAGGAGGCATGAATCCACGTTACGGTAATAACTTTCATGGCTCCTGTAATTTATCTAACAAAACAATAAAAAACAATAAGTGGGTGAAGTAATGTGACGCTCACGCAAGGTTAGATATTTTTTTTAACTTCCCAGTTTTATGAGTCAAAATATAAAATCATGTTTATAAAAAGGAATTTGCATCTAAATGAAGTCAACAGTTAGATGCGAAGAATTTCATTGCTGTCCAGTTAACATCTCTAAGTGGTATGACGGATTTGAGTTATATAAGAAAATATTTCGAGTAAAGAGGAGAACCAAGAGAAAGAAGACAGCGAGACCAAACGGAGACGAGCAGTTCAACCCACAAAGAGCATGTAAATGCCTCTAGCTAAATTGTGCCTAAAATAAAATCGAAAAACTGTATTTCATCAGGTAAAGGGATTAAAATACAACTTAATGTATTTTTTTACTCTAACAATAATCATGAAAGAATCAAAAAACAGTAATATAGTGCAGCTAATGTAAATAGCTTATAAATGAAATTGAAACACAAAGAACTCTAGAACGTTTGCTCGATCTACGCTACAGCCGATAAAAGAATTTAAACAATGTCCTTAATACTGTAAAACGTAGACGGATCTTTCACCCACCAGACTCCTATTGCACTCACACATTATTTCGGAATGAACCAGTAACAGCGAATCAGTATGCTCATTAGTATTTTTTAGCATCTATTTTTTCTCTTTCTTGGAACTTATCATTCCCCATCATTCACCTGGAATGTCCTTGCGAAACGATTGAAATTCGAAATCTGGATAGTCATACCGGCAGTATTTGGTGTGCAGAGCAAAAGTTGCAAGTAAGAACATTTGAGTCATTTACATTTCAACAAGACATTTAAACAAGTGGCAAAGTAAAATGTAAGTTACAACATGAAAGTCAATTGTATGATAGGTTAAAGCATTCGAGTAAATTAGAAACATGATGTGTAGTGAGGTATATGTAACAATAAATGAAAGTCTGATTTGTTGAGGTGAAAAATTTTATCTTCTGTACAATAAATTAGTAGTTTTGTACCGAGTCCAGAGGGTGAGCGCTAATTGTCGGCCTGGCATTTAGAAGGACACGGGTTAAAATCCTAATCCGGCCATACAGATTACAGTTTTCCATGGTTTCCCGAAATCACTCCAGGCGAATGTCGGAATTGTTCCTTCAAAATGCCATGGCCGAATTCCTTTCCGTTGTATGTTCCTAATTTTCTCCCACTTCTAATGCTCTTGATGTTGACTAGGAGTAAGGCCCTAAGCAAAAATAAAACAAAAAACAAAAACAAAAAGTTTTTTTTTCCTCATGACTTTGCGACTCGTCGACGTATAACGAGGAAGAAATTGGGGGAGGGGGTGAGGGCAGGAACGGGAAGGATTTCGACCATGGCCTTGGAATTCACATTGCGTTTGGTTTAGTAATTTCTTACATTTTAGGAATTACATTGTCACAATAACGACGGTAAAACGGAAATCCCATGACAAGCCGCAAACTGAATTAACGACCGAGACTGTACTTCGATCTGCGACTACCCGTGCCCTACAATCTCTGCACTGGACGATACAGGTAAGGTGAGTCAACGGACCGGGTGACGTCACGATATTACGTAACAGCTGCAGCAGCTCACTCGCCCAACCCGCAGCGGTGCTGCAACACGCGCCACACAGAACATTGTTTGCGGGGGTAACCCAACATGAAGGGGTAAGAATCTCCTGCTTGTTAGTTTAAAGTGGATGTATAAATCGTATGTCCAACCGCCAATCGGCGAAAATATCCATCACTTTGGCTCTGGTGATGGAACATGGATTGCTCGTATCACACCTGAAATCTAAGCAGATAATTAAATTCTTCTGCTTAAAACAAGCTAACACAGAAGATGTGTCTTATTTGTTATAACAGCAACAACCTAAAAATAATTTACATCAATACTATATACATTACCAGTTAGGAAAGCATAACGCGCATCCAAATACCTCCATACTAATTGTTTCACGAGAATAACATAACTATTCTGTTTTTTAAACCTCGCTCTCGAGTTAATGAATTTCAAACTGCCTCACATTTCCGAATAGACTTATGAGGCAAAAATTCATGGTTACTTACGTTTATTTTCGAAGTATTATTAGTAACATAAATAAGGAGAAAAAATGTGGTTTCCTTTTTGCTATTCAGGGATCAATTCGAATATTTGTGCGGCCAGTAATTTTTACGGGTTTTTCTTTGTTCGTATGAGCTACGCCATGGCACACCATAATTCGGATTTTAGCTTTAAATGTAGGCCCCGAAGGAAAGGAACTGGCCGTCCTACCTCTGACACACTCACTTTCAACATCATCTTCGGAAGGATTCAACCAACATTTTGGTTGTGGAATAAGCTAAATTTCTTCTGGACAGATAACCATGTTCCACTTACCTTTACGTGACATTAAGAACAATCCCATCACTGCAGGCCTAAGTTTCTACGGGACACATTTTACAACTGGCAGTTAGGTGTGAAGAAGTGGATTTTTCTATATTTTGTGTAACTTGTGTATAAGTGAATTGTTAATTTGTTCGTGAAAGACCAGCAGCCAAACTAAACTTCTTTCAAAGGTGCAAAAATACTTAATAAATTACATTACTGGCCATGAGCATTAAAAACTTACCGAATTAACCATGATGTCAAAGAGACAATTAAAACTACGCGTATATCAACTTTAGAAAGCACATTTTGAATTTCATTGGATTTACAGTTTCCCAGTGAAAGTTAGACATTGTTACCGACGTGAAAAACAAACGTCAGTATCAAAATCAACGGTAAATCTGGACTCACCGTACCGTTAAAATAATAAAACTACCCAACATGAGTTCAAGAAAATTCAATATAAAGGAAATTCCATAAAAATTATTAATATTACGAGTAGTTATGTCATGATACTACAAAGTAGTAAATTAATCTCTGCACCAGTTTATTATTCATTTAGATAAACAGCAGACTTATCGCCCCCTATGTAGGCTTCCGAAAAACACACGTGACCACAAGTTTTAGGAATTTTGTAGGCAGTAACACCCTATTTTCATAAATGTTTTTAGAGTTTTTTTTATCTCAATTAAACGTAGAGTACAATTGAAAATAATTTAAAAAAAGAACATTTCTGACATATTTCTTTGAGGCCATATTCTAACTACGTAAAGCTGCAGAAAGACTGTAAATTCCTGAAATACATGGGAGAAAATTCGTCATACAACATATTGTTATGGAGCCACATAGCCCCGTAACTTCTAACAGTAGAATAGTTCTTATTGGCCAGGGTAACAATAAAGAATCTGAATTGTATTGATACATACTAGGTCATTAACGTGTTTTTCAAAATTATTGACACAAAACTACGCAACTGTAGAAAGTAAAAAGAGTCTACGCAATTTCATCGCACTGCCTAAACTGGCGTGCGGATGCAGCAAATTTACGACGAGGAAAAGGGTAATCAACAGTAATATGGACGTGGTGGCTCGCCTTCTGGAACAACAACAACAGCAGACAAAGTTGTTACAACGTTCGCTCCAGTTAATAGTGGATAAACTGGTAGCTCAGGAGGCTAAATCAGACTAGGAGGCGCTAAAATCGCACATTCGTCCCCCAGCTTTTCCACCTTTTAACGACACCAAGGAAGACTGAGATACGTATTTGCATCGTCTCAAACAGGATTTCATGGTGTGCCAAGTTACGGAGGATGCCTTACAGTGCTCGCCGTTTCTATCGTGGCCATCACCCGACACATATTTTATCCTTCAAAAATTGGCCCAACTATAGGATCCAGTCGCCACTACATTCAAAGAAAAGTGCACACTGTTAACTAATTATTATTCTCAAAGATTCAAGCTGGAATCAAAATAAAATGTAATAATGTGTTACTCAGCTTGTCTTCCAAAAACCCATTTTCATGTCGTTGTTGTTGTCGTTGTGGCTTCAGGACGCGTCGACATCGAGGCCTGCCCACTTTCAAACAATCCCAAACATACTAAGCAACAAATTTAATAAGTATATAACTAAAACTGCAACCAATCAATTAAAAATTTCCAAATCGCAAATGTATGGTTGTTTCAGTATACAATTCATGTACTATTAGTATGATGGCTGGTTCTAAGAAATGCTGAAGTATGATTGGTTGACGTACTTGCTTTTCTCATAGTGTTCTATATTGTTGAGTTAAATAAGTGTATTACAAACCTTTAATTATGTTTTTGAGCGTCTTGAGCTGCCCACACTGAGCAGAAATAACTTCAAGTACCTTCAAAAGTATTAAAAATAATATAAAAAGCGTATGGTTTTTATTGGTCTGGTGATTTCTAAGGATAGTCCAACCACCTGACTGACCGAGTTTGAATTGGACATACCATCCGCTTCTTTTCGATCCCACCACTTAAAAGCGTTTTTACACACATCGGGAAAACCAAAGCCGCTGCCGGGGCAGTTTCCGGTGACGGCCAGAGAGCATTTTCAAACGCACCGGCAAAACCGGAGCCGGTTCTAGCCTTTTCGTACAGAATACAGCAGGTTTTTAGCTTTAGTGGAAGAAAGGTGGGTGCTACATTCAACAAACGCTATCCCATTGGATTATTGTGCCTTAGAAGGAAGTACAGAAAACATTCAATAAATAGACGGTACTGGGTATCTCAAATCCGCTAAGCCGGTGGCAAGCGCGAGGACCCATTTCTCAACGAATGTGTAAGGAGGAGACGGACGAGTAACATCTTATTAGAAGACTTTGGCTCAACTGACTCCGGTTGATAGCACCATGTGAGGGCCCCTTGCTAGGGTAAGGGCAGCGACAGCGGAAAAGGATACCTTCAGAACGGTGAAGCTGGAGGAAGAGGCACTTGTCCACTCGGGGCTAAAATAAAGGGTTTACGTTGCGACTGTACCCCAGAGGGGTGGCTGCAAACACCCTCTGACTCATAGCTGGGCAACCTACTGCCCATGTGGAAAGGAACGGGGTAGAACCACATTATATTTCTCTGTATCAAAGAATCCGGAGGCAAAATTCCTGGAAGGGAATACATTGAGAGGAAATACCTTTAAAAAGAAGAGGGGTCGAAAAAAACGAAGGACTGGAACATAGAATGTACGAACATTATTGCAGGCAGGAAAACTAAAAAATTCAAAGGAGGAGATGAGTAAGAATGGGTTAGAGGTACTCGGAATGTGTGAGATGGGGAGGAAGCGGTGAGGTATCAAGTGAAGGTTATAAGTTTTTCTACTCGGAAATGAGACGAATGGTGAAAATGGAATGGGAATATTGATAGGATAGAAACTGAAGAATAATGTCATGAAGGTGTAATGTATTGATGCTAGATTGATGATGCTACGACTGCAGGGTAGTACGAAAGATGTGTTATTAACACAGGTATACATGCCAACCCGTCAGCGCAGAGTTGAGGAGGTAGAAGAATGCTATGTGAATTTGGAAAAACGTATTGAAAAAGAGAATAGAAATGCTTGTATCATCAATATGGGAGAAAGGAATGCAGTGGTAGGTGAGGGAAAACAAGAAGATATAATAGGAAAATTGGGAATAGAGATAAGAAATGAGAGGGGTGAAAGACTAATTAACTTTTGTAAAGAATATTCGCTAGTGGTGGGCAACAGCCTATTTTAAAATCACAAAAGGAAACGTTATACATGGATCTATAATTTTAATAGAGAAAGTTCCCAGCTAGACTACGTTCTGATGCAAAAAATGTTTAGGAACTGTCTGAAAAATGCTAAAGCTTACCCAGGGGTGATCATAAATTCAGATCACAATCTCGTAACAGTTGAAGAAGTGAAGAGAGGCTAAGCTAGAGAAAGGCTGAACTTGGAAACATTAAATAAGGAATGCAAGGCTTTGTAGCTAGAAGAAAGGTTTATGTAAAACTATGAAGGATTGATAAAAATGAGAGAAAAACTCATTACAGATTCCAAAGAAGCTCTAGGAATTAGAGAGTATCAGGAAAAAATGGATGTTGAAAAAGATGGAAGAACGGAGAAAATGTAAAAATGCAGGATATGAAGAATGAAGAAGCAGGTATAGGAAACTGAACGATGAACTAAGAAGAGAACTGAACAAGCAAGACAAAGATTAAATGGTGTACAGAGTGGCTACTGAGATAGCCTTTGAAAGTAAGAGAAACTAGATGGCACATCAACCAAATAACCGCATGAGGAGTTGAGCAGATGGCAAGAATTAATGGAATGCTTGTATAAGGAGAATCAAATAACAAGTGAAATTGAAGAGGAGGCACCACAGACAGGTAACAGAAGATGGAAAGGAGTATGACATTTTGGAAGCAGAAGTAGAAAAGCCTCTGAAGGAGATGAAGAACTGGAAGGCATGTGGAATCTATAATTCATCACCAGAAAACTAAGGAAGAGGGAGATTGTCATATATCTCATTAAAAGGTAGACTAAAGGGAATGACCAGATGACTTTCTCGTAACGGTAATGACAGCAATTCAGAAAAAAGGAATACATATAAATGTGAAGAGCATAGGACAATCAGTTTCATTTCGCATGCAGCTGAAGTATTGTTGAGAGCGCTGAACAAAAGGCTATATGGAAAGTTGGTAGATGAAGAACAGTTTGGATTTGGGAAAGGAAAAGCGACAAGAGATGGATATTGGCCTGTTAAGATTCATAGGGGAAAGATATATCGAGAAAGGAAGAGAAATTTATGCCGTCGTTATTGTCTTGAAAAAAAATTTTTTACAGGGGGCAATGGAAAAAGCTGATGGATATCTTGAAGAGGAAAGGAATAGATTGATAGGAGAGAAGGCTAGTACAGAACTTATATTTGCAACAAAAAAATAAGAATAAAGATTGGAATCGAGATGTCGGGAGAAAGCAGCGTTGAGAGAGGCGTTAGGAAAGGTTGTTGCCTTTCCCAATTATTATAAAATTTATACCTGGAAGAGATTATTTCAGAATGCTTAGATGAAAAATGAGGAGTACGTATTGGTGGGAAGAGAAAAGTGTGTATGAGATTTGCAGATGATATGATCTTGTTAGTAGAAAGCTAATGAATTCTAAACAAAATGCTGAAATATCTAAATGAAGCGCAAGAAGAGTTTGGAATAAAAACCAATAAAAAAGATAGTAAAGGAAGAAAACTGATAAACATTAAGAGAGGATAAACTGATATCAGCCAAGTAAGATCCATCAGATATCTTTGAAGTACTGTCACTGAAGACTTGAGATGCTACCAAGAGATAAAAACTCGTACTGCTGTAGCGAAGGAAGCGTTTAATAGGAAGAGAGATTATTAACTGGGAAAGCACTGAGGAAAAGAGTTAGCAAATTTTTTGCATGGAGTATGGCTCTTTATGGAGCAGAGGGGTGGACTCCGTGGCGAGAAGATGAAAAACGGGTCGAAACGTTTGAGATGTTGATGTAGAGCAGAATGGAGAGGATAAGCTTGATGGAAAAAGTGAGTAACGTTGCAGTGTTGGAAATGGTTGATAAGAGAAAAACTACTCAAAATAATAAAAGAAATAGGAACTGGATGGGACACATACTGAGAGGAGAAACCTTGTTAAAAGACGCCTTGGAATGATTAGTTTTTGGGAAGAGAGTGAGAGGAAGATGGAGGTACAAGATCATAGATAACATCAGAGAAGCGGGAAATTACATGGACATAAAGAGAAGGGCAGAAGACAAAAAAAAAACATGGAGAGCAGCCATGAGAAAACTTACTTTAGGGCAGAACACTAATGCTGGTGACTGAGTGCATCCTCAGTAGACGGTAAGGTACCTGGAAAGGAGTTTCTATATAGTCCAGTCATTTAAGCTTAAATTAGGTAAGAATCTCGGAATTCGAGATACCCAGCTGTAAGTCTGTAAATACTTGTATATTCACACCCTAAAAGTGGTCTCAAAACCTACATATGGTAGGGTGTGCGCAACTATTAAATTTCGAGGTCAAAGGTCACAAAAAATCGTTTTATTGCGCTTTTTTGTAAATATCTCATTTCCTATGGGTTTTTTGCTACTTGTATTTATTATCAATATTGTAGAATACAAAATTCTCTACAAATTTTGTCTAAAAAATTTTTTTATACGGTGAACCGTTTTCGAGATAGAGGGCGGAGAGCGCGCGGTCACAGCATCACTTCAGGTCAACCGGTGCCTCCGGTCAAAAACGCGCCATATATAGTTGATGAACTATCGATAAATCAATGATTATAAATATTTGTCAATTTTTATTAACTATTATATTATATTTTATCATTTTCTTCATGCATTAAATCTGTATCTATTCAATAATACTGATAACCGTTTCCTGAAATTAAAAAATAATTAAGCGAAAAACTTAAATCATATTATAATTATATTCCCATTTACACTAATGACATTTTAAATAGAAAATAATTAAGTGCATCTTCTTTAAAATCTGTAAATTTTAAAATCCTTCCACTACGTCAAAAATTATACCTGGGAATTATACGGGCCCCTATTATACACTACGGACCTTTCTATTTATAGCCAGTAGGGACAGATGTTCAATTGCATTGTATAGTTACGACCGTCTTCTATTTCTTTCAGTCTGAATCGTATCTTGGTAACTACGGACGTACAATTTCAAGAACTATGGCTGATTTGTGTTTTCTATGTAATAAGTCAGATTCGGGAGGTGAATCGCTTATTGAAGTAGTGCGCGGTATGAAATCTCTACGAACTGCAAGTGTCGAACGAAACGACGGAAAAATTGATTATTTAAAATCAGTAACCTCTGTTAAAGTGCATGAAAAGTGCCGAAGTGTTTACATTAGTAAAAACTGTATCCAAGCAGCAAAACGGAAACAAGAAGAAGGAGAAACTATAACTTCTCCATTAGTACTCCGTAAAAAACGAGGTGAAGTGTTTGATTTTAAGAATCAATGTTTATTTTGTGGCGAAGTTGCTGATGAGGCTGCAGAGAAAAAGAAAAGAGAAAAATACATGCGGAAGATAAAAAATGTGAGTACTCTTGAGTTCAAAGATACTGTTATCAAAAAAAGCAGAAGAACGTGGGGATGATTTCGGAGAATTGGTGAAAAGTCGTATAATTTTACAGTATGATTTGATCGCTGCTGAAGCGAAGTACCATGATGCTTGCTTTACAAACTTTTCAAATAAATCATCATCATCATCGCCTCTTGAGAAACCTCGTTAAGATAATCAAGTTACAGAAGCTATATTAGAGATTTTCAATTACATCGAAAATAATAATGATTCTCAATTCACACTAAAAGAGCTTAAAGATGTCTTGACAGGGTATGTGCCAGAAGATAAAACTTTCATTACAAGACTACAACAGAGGTACTTAACCGATATCGTAATTACGAAGAAAGTTGGAGCTTTCACAATCATTTCTTTCCGTGATGCACAAGCTAATATTCTATCAAAACTTGGTACGAAAGTAAAAAAAATAGATCCTGAAGCAGAAAGGCTAAGAATTGTAGAAGCTGCAGCAGCAATTATTAGAGAAATATATGAAAAGTCTCGATCATCTTCGTTATATGCATTACGTCAAGTCTAAAAAACTTAATAAACCTGTGCAGCTTTCAAATATTCCACCAACAAGTGCAGCTGCTCATCAACATTTCAAACGTGTATATTATCAAGTTCAAACTTGGTTAGGGCATGATTTGGAACCCCAGGTATGGGGTTGGGCAATGCGAAACGATTTTTGGAGCCTATCATGACAATTTTACCACCTGCTCCAGAAGATTTGCTAAATACAATTTTCTGCAACTGCAAGAGTGGTTGTGGTTCGCGATGCGGATGCAGGAAAGCGGGCTTGCAATGCTCTTTAGCTTGTGGCCAATGTAATGGGCAAGCTTGTCTAAATGCTCTACCATATCAGAGCGACATTAACGAAGATGGAACCTTTGACCCCGAAATCATGGAAGAACTTGAGACAAATGTCGTTGAAGACGATAATGAAGACCAGTTTGAAATTTACCAGCAGCCGGAAGACGACGAAGAAGAGGAAGAAGATGATTAAAATTATAAATTTTAGTTTTTGTACCCTTTATTCCATTTTTTTACTTTTAATAAACATAAATGTATTGAATGGTATTTTTTAATAAAAAGATTAATTAATAATTTATTTGGTTTTTTTCATCATGTAAGAAGTTATTAATATTAATTAGGTTAAAATTCAAATATAATTCCTATATTTTCATTAACAATTCTGCAATTACATGGGCAGGTAAATGTTGTTAAATAAATTAATACTGAATAAAAAGTGGATAGGTTAGGAAAAAAAATGATAAAATATAATATAATAGTTAATAAAAACTAACAAATATTTATAATCATTGATTTATCGATAGTTCATCAACTATATATGGCGCGTTTTCGACCGGAGGCACCGGTTGACCTGAAGTGATGCTGTGACCGCGCGCTCTCCGCCCTCTATCTCGAAAACGGTTCACCGTATAAAAAATTTTTTTAGACAAAATCTGTAGAGAATTTTGTATTCTACAATATTGATAATAAATACAAATAGCAAAAAACCCATAGGAAATGAGATATTTACAAAAAAGCGCAAAAAAACGATTTTTTGTGACCTTTGACCTCGAAATTTAATAGTTGCGCACACCCTACCATATGTAGGTTTTGAGACCACTTTTAGGGTGTCAATATACAAGTATTTACAGACTTACAGCTGGGTATCTCAAATTCCGAGGTGAACTTACTATAATGACTGGACTAATACGCTTTCCGAGAAACAGTTGACTGTTTTACCCCACAACACGGTTTACTCTTCACCAGCTCAATTCATGTTACAGTATGCTATGAGTATTCGCTCATTTTCACAAAACACTTCTCCGTCACCGGCACCAGTATGGAAAAATGTACATCAGGAAAGGGCTGACGATCAGGCTGGCATCCGATTGTCGAGTTCTACACCAGGTGCATTTGCCGGCGCCGAACGCCGGAACGGACTAATAATGAAACTTGATTACATTGCATCCGGCGCCGGCTCCGACAACTGCTCCAGTTTTGCCGGTGTGTGTGAAAAGCCCTAAAGCTGAACTATAATTAACGCTCAATACAAACTGTGGAACACCCCAGCCTTCTTCACATGAACAAAGTTTTGGCGGAGGGAAAGTTCAGTTTAACAACAGATATTAAAAAATAGACGACTAAATGGTATATCTGGATGCATGTTCAAATTTCCATTAAAAATAATAAAAAATAAGGTGTTACAAGACTTCTGGAACAACTTAATAGTTCAACTCATGGATGAAACCATCGAATGTTTGCGACTGAAAGCATGCACTGCAAATGAATTGCCAACTTTTTTCCCTTCCATTGATTCAATGCCACCAACATACACAACTTGATTTAGATTTTCGCATTACTACCAAACCTAAATTGAATAGAGACGTCGTTGGCTATATGTACAGTACGTTTGGCTACTATGTTCACTAAGGTGATCCGATTTCACTTATAACCTACTTAATGAGTCATTATTAGAAAATACAACTTTTTTACCTGCAACTTTAAACTGTTAAAAAGGTTCTTGATCTAATGCTCTAAAAGGAAACTACACAGATCAAGACACAAATGAAGTACTCTCCGATCTTTACAACTCTGGGTGACATTTTTTGATGAAGAAAATCCTACAGGTCTTCAATCAACTCACCAATCTAAACAAAGAAGTTGTATTATTATGAATAAAAGCACATGTTGGTATACCTGAAAATGAAGAAGCTAGCTAGTGAAAATATTTATCTATATTCCCTAATTCTAACATGTGTGACAAATAACAACGTAAAAGTTTAGAGGAGCGCAATACCGAAATAATTATTATAGATTCACCTGCTTAGAAGACGAAATAGACAAACACATGAAGACTACAAGCGCCATCGAGCCTTCTAGGAAGAAGGCACTCATCAAGGAACATGTTTTAATTTGTATGACTTTATGACCGGTTACATGTTTGACTTTGCATGGCTTTATGACCAGAAAGTTAAAAGCCAATAAATTTAAAAACACTCTGAATGAGAATCTACGTTTCATTTTTATTTCTCCAGAAACAATTTAAATTTATTTTTGGCTTTTCCTTGATCAAAAGTGAGCTTTCCCATAATTTCCCCAACTGATAATCATTCACGCATCTTTCCTGCAACCATTCTTCTCTAAGCAATGATTATGAACTGAAGCCTTAACAATTTCGTTGAAACCCTATTTTCTACTATAGTTTGACGATCACTCTCAACCGTAATCTGGACGGTTGGACCATGATTTTAAACTGGTTCGCTCATAACGACTGTCTTAAACTTGCTGTTCACCCATTACGCTTGCCTGTTACTAATTTAAAATTTTAATTGTATCGTTGATATTATTGCAAAGTGAGTAATTTTTGAACGAAAACTCAAAATACCTCTGTAGGTATTCTGAGACAGTGACCTGTTTAGGGTGGTCTTGGAGCAATGGAATCACCGCATTTTGAGCAAGTAATAAATGTTTAAATTTTATACTGGATTGAAGATTATTTATTGACCTATTCACCAGCAGATAGTATGTGCCAGAACGGAGTTTTTGCGAAGCTGTATCAACAATGGCTTTCCCGGCAGGTTGGATTTCGATGACGTGATTGTGAAGTGGACACGCTAAGGAACAACCACAACCAGGCAGATCTCATTTAATGACGGATAGGAACCGTCGAACATTGCGGAGGTTGGTTGTAAAAAATCGCAAGAAATCAGTGAAATAAATCATCTGTGAATTCCAAAGTGCTACCAACAGAGCAGCCAGCACAATGACTGGGATGCGAAGTTCGTGCTGCTGTTCATAAGCAAAATATTTCTGTAGTCATTGCTAAGTGACACTTAAGTTGGCCAATGGACAGTGGATGTCTTAAAACGAGTGATTCGGAGTAATGAATCACACTATACCCTGTGGCAATCCGATGCAAGGGTCTGGGTTTGGCGAATGCCTGGAGAACGTTACCAGCCATCATTTATAGTGCCAGCAGGGAAACATGGAGGAGGTTATGTTATGGTATTGGTTTTTTTCGTAGTTACGGTGTGTCCCACTTATTGCGCTTAAGAAAAGTCTTAATGCGGGATCATTGGAATATTTTTTAAACCATTATGAACTATATACGGTAGAAGACTAGTTCGGAGACGATGATTGCTCCAGCATGACAATACACCCTGCCATAAAGCTGCATCTGAGTAAGAAAAATAACTTCACACCTATAATAACACACAGTTAGGTATCCGACTAAACCAAATTTATTTTGCTATGAAGAACTCGAGTTTTACATCACCAATTATCTGCAATATAGACATTATGCTAAAATTAGTTAAATGTGTTCCCTTGACTCGAAAACGTAAAGATTCGTTGAAATCAAGAAAGCGGAGTTTTAAACTACTATAATGTTTTCTATGGGGTACCGTCTATAGAGCGATTTTATAACGGATTCGTCATCTATTTACGCAGTAAATCCGTTCTGTAATTTGTATTACGTCACCTGAAAAAGATAAATATGAGTGACGCAAATTGTAATTTCACCTGAGTACCATAATACGGAAAATTTACTTAATAGAATACATTAAAAACCACTAGTAAATAACATTTTTTTATTATTAATCATGAAATTACTAAAAAATACGTGTAATATTCAGGTTCTTTCGCAAATTCAATGTATTGCCTACGCCCAAAAAATTCCTATCAGACAATTCTCTGTATGCTAGCTACTTTTGTTGCTATTGTGATACTAAGAAATAAATTACTGTCGACTAAAAATGTATCAGAAGACCAGAGAAATAATTACAAAAGTAATTTCCGTTAATTATACTGTTTACTGGATTAACAGTACCTTCCAAAGCGACCCAAGGCCTCACAAGGGAAACGCAAGACATTGAGAGGAGTTGAGTAAAACGGAAAGGGCAAAAATGTTCTGATCTAACTCCCCGATAGTGACTGAATAAACGGGAGTAGGGAACAGCCTAATGGGACTGAACGTGGTGGGTGAACGGTCTCGCATTCGGGAGGACGCGGGTTCGAATTCCCGTCCGGCCATCCAGAGTTTGCTTTCCCGGAAAACGCCGGGATGGTTCGCTCAAAATCCATGGCCAAATTCCTTTCCCCCAGTACTTTCGCGCCTAAATCCTCGACGTTGACGAAGCGTAAGACCTTTCTTATAGTTGCCTCTTTAAAAAAAAAAATGGATTCGCAGATGTGCAGCACTTATACTAATAGCTTAAAATTAAATCCTTGTGCTGGCATTCCATCCATCATGATTATGGTCCTAAACTTAATTACCGCGTGATCCCTCATTTCTACATTATATTAATCGTCTGACAACCATTATCACAAAGCTTGTTGCTTCGCTCCCATGGCATTGAAAGGAAAAATCCTCTTCTTAACAAAAAATTGCGGAAAATGTGCCGATACATTTCTTCTGTTGCAGCAATATAGTATAAACCGTAATTGGTCTACAACATACGATCATTAGACACAAAGGTAATGAACTTTGCTTAAATATAAAACCAAAATTCTCATCCCGGTTGGGGATAAGGAAACCGAGCCCCAAGGATGAACCGTAACACTCTTGCCTGACACTCTAGACAAGGCGGTTCGAATGCCCGTCGATCCACCCAGATTTTGGTTTTCCACGGTTTCCCTCATCTAGACCAATGCCCGGACGGTTCCCTCAAAAGGCCATAGCCTAATTCCTACCCGTTCTTCGTCCCCATTACTTTCCCGCCTCGACGTCGCTAAGGTGTAAAGTGATTAGCAAACAAAAAAGGGGAGATATGAAACAGGTCAATTCAAGACATACAATATTCAGCCCGCACATATTTTTTGGTTTCGTTTTAATTTTTTTGGAATTTTGAAACTGTAGTGCAGCATTGGTTAGATGAAGTCTTTAACTGATTATTCTACTTGCAGATAAATAATTTCCTTTGTTGCTAATATCGACGTCACATTGAATCCAGTGGAGCTCTGTAGTATTGGTTGTCTCTGATATGAATAATGAGCAGCAGTTACTGCAGGCCAAATGTTAATATTCCCAGCACGTTGTGTCACCTGTAAGACCCGTATTACCTTCAAGACATAATTAATGGACGCTGAGAAGGTTCCTTCGTGATATTCAATCTCTACAAGCTTCAGAAACGTCTCATGTGACTTTATTGACAGCAAATGTACAAGAACGCACTCTGGAACTCGTGACGTGCTTAAAAGCGTTGCAGTATCTTGGTCAAGCAGACAAAAATAAAATATCAGAGTCTTTCAATAAATAACATTTTAAAAATCACATTAAACACTTTGAAAAGAAATTTTCACGATATTGCTCTGTTCTATCAAACGTCGTATAAGAAAACATTTATATTTTTTTTTTCAAAATTTTAATCATGTGTCCTAGTTTTGTCAGAAAAGAAACTATACCTCCTAAAGAATTTTGTTCGTAACATTCGTCGTTTATAGGTAATTTCAGAGAGAACTGCTTCCCTTGCCAACCATTTAAAATTGCTGCATGCAAAATTCTCTGCACATTCAAATATGTTTATTTTCTAACGTTATATCAGATTCTCAAACAATGCTTTAATATTTGTGAAACAACGATTTTTTTCGGACTTCACTTTACAAGCAGTCAGCATTAAAGTGATGGCGTTTGGTAGCGTATATCGGTGAGAAAAACATGCATAAAGTTTTCTTCGACAAACGCTACAAAACATCGGTGCAAATGTGAAAAAACAATATCAAATTAGTTTTTTGTAGCAGGAATGGGAGTGTAGTGGTTCGACTGCCGGACCGACAATCTTCATTTCGATTTTCATTGTTTTCTGAATCATGAGTAGTTAACAATGGAGTGGTTGACACATATCACGGACGCTTTCTTTCACTTTCGAGAATCATATCCCATTGTTGAAGAGGCATTTAACTTAAATAAAAAATACTGTATCAGTTTTACGCTTCAACAAGCCTTTTTTCCTGCGAATCTAGTGTTTATTGCCGATTTTATTGCACCCACATCCAGAATTCCACATACTTGACCCTTCATCATAGCTTATTTAAATTCATAAATAAACATTAGGATGTCTGAAAGACGAGACTAAGAAACATAACTGTTTATGGGAAAGAAATAATTAAGGTCGTTGCTTTGAACCTTGTAGTTGGCTGCTAACACTAGCTGAGGCATTGATACCAGTTGCTGACGAATGCAAATTGGTTGGCTATGGGCAGTAAGAGGAAACCCTATTACTACTCGCCTGGAAACCTCGGAGCGCTGAGTTCTGTGACGTCTAATAGATTAAGAACAGCCCTACCTTAGCAAGACTACTGAGATTTATCGACGAAGCCCGTCAATAACAATTTGCTCTAAACGATCGCAATTTGTATTTATAGGGTACACAAATCGCAGATAAAGGAATCACCTGTTGCGTTCACTTTAATAGAACATGGTGCATTGAGATCATAGGTACAAATACTTCCACCTGGTACTAGTATCATAGAAGCCGATTAGCGTTTTAAAGCTATCCCTGTAATATTACTGGAAAAAGTAGCGTATCTGTCAGAAATCTAACCGTTAATTCTGCCCTGATCCTGGAAGATGAGAGAAAGAGTATTGCCCTTGCCTTCTTGGGTGACCCAGGTTCGATTACCGGGTCATCCTTAAAAAATTTCGGTTTTATCGTTCGCAAAAATAAATTCAGATGAATACCAATGTGGCTTCTTCATAAACAACAAGACCGATTTGCTTCATGTTGCTAGTACACTATGCTCTCCCGTTGTATAAAGTCGTAAAACTCTAATAGAAAAAAAAAACATTTACTTGTCTTGAGCCTGACAGAATTTAGTGCAGACGTTCCCCCCTATTATGTCGCATTAATGATTTATGCGACATAATAGAGGGGATGAAAAGATTATTTGCTGATGATGCTATTATTTATCGTGAAATCAAAAGTGAGGACGATTACGTTTTTTACAAGACGACATTATGAAAATAATTGCGTGGTGTAAAGATTGGCAGTTGAAGTTAAACGCTAAAAAGTGCCAAGTCATGCGTGTAAGTAAAAAGGTGACACCATTTAACTATGAATATACAATTAATGGTACTGTCCTTAGAACGGTAGATTCCGCTAAATACCTAGGGGTAACAATTCGTAATAATTTGTCGTGGAATGAGCATATTGAGAATGTAGTGGGGAAAGCAAATCGTATGCTCCGATTTCTAGGTCGTAATTTAAATCAATGCACTCCTGAAGTTAAATCTATTGTATACAAGTCAGTAGTACGTCCTCACTTAGAATATTGTTGTTCTGTATGGGGTCCCCATCAATGGAGGCATTAGAGAAGGTCCCAAGAAGAGCCGCCCGATTCGTGACAGGTATATATAGTTGGAGGGAAAGCGTAAGTGCGATGTTGAAGGAGTTAAGTTGGGAAGACCTGGAACACCGAAGGCGTTGCTCTCGACGGAAGCTAATTGAAAAATTCACGACTGACGTATTTCGGAATGACAGCCAGCAAATATTGCTACCAGTAACATTCATACCTCGGAATGACCGCGAAGGTAAGATAAGGGAAATCAGGGCCAGGACCGATTCATTTCTGTACTCATTTTTCCCACGAGCGATTATGGAATGGAATAGAAAAGATTTACCGGGCGAGTAAACTTAAAATCCGACAGTAGTAGCTTTCGATAAAGCACTCCAACCATCCTAATCTGGGTTTTCCATGGTTTTCCCGGATCGCTCCGGGCGAATGTTGGGATGGTTCCTCACAATACCCCATGGGCGCCTCCTGCCATATCCCACATATCCCTTCCAAACCATCACCCTTTTCGATAGGTGCAATGCACCCTCCACCACACACTTTTAGTGAATCGCGGAGTAATAATAATAATAATTTAATTTTTTATCCGCGAAGTATCCTACTTACACGAATAGATTCAAAAACAAGTTTTTACGACATTACTACATTTCACCCAGTAATATTACTTAAGGTGACAAATTAACACAAAAATAATTAGTATAACAATCCAATTACCAATTATTTGAGTCGATCAGTTTCTGTCATTAGGTTCCAAGTCCCCGCAAAAAATCCAAAGCTCAAAGGTTGTAGGTAAAGGCAGAAGCAAATATTTTAAAATTAATATCAAGATAAAGTATATTTGATTATTGTAGGCCATTTCTTCTACAGTTGCTTGTTAAACTAGTAATTATTGTTTAATAAATACGCGAGTACAACTGTTGGATATTATTTATTTTCGGACGCGTTTCGCCTCTCGTCGAGGAATCTTCAACGTAGTTTTGCTGTAATATGTGATTGGTTATTGACTTTGAATATAATGATTTTTACATTTAACGAAATTATTCTTACATAGGAAGCATAATATTACTTATGTTTATATATCAGTTTTGGATTACCATGCAGGACGTTTTGTTTATATGAGTATACTAAGATGGCTTTATATTCCAACTTACGTTTACATTTGCGTTTTGAGGTGAGGTCATTGGTCACCTGTGAACTCAACCAGCATGTTGTTTACACTATTGCACTTGGTTTTACAATTTTGGTATAGTTTTGCTCTTAACTCGACTAGAAACCAATTTTGAAGCATAGTTTTCGATGCACGACATGGTCAAACTTTAGTTTTCGTGTGCACTTTTGCTGTTCTGCTGTTTTCCCGGCGGTGCTGGAAATGTCGTGAGCGGCGAGTTTGAATTTCGTAATTGAATTTGTGTGTGTGTGTGTTTTGCTTTGTTTTAGCTAAATGTGCATGTGTGGAGACGCAAAGTGGTATTATATTACTGTTGTGGTGAAGTTTTGTGTGTTTGATGCTGTTTTACGTCAGTTTAGAATTTTATTAACTTGAACAAGGTTTGGTTGGTTAAGTTTACATGGTCATTAAGTACGTGTTTTCCTGAGACTATTGCTTTTTGAATTTGATAATTTTCTTGCAGGGTTAAAATATTGTGTTTTGTGTTGTTTGTTGTTAGGATTTTGGTATCTACCGGTATATTTATGTTTGTGGGGAAATGATTATTGCCTAAGAGATGTTCGGCGAAAGTTGAATGATTGCTGTATTTCTCATGCTCAGCTGGAGTATCAGGGTTGGTAGACTTGAAGATCACCACGTTATTTTTCTCCCGCGGTAGATGAACTCGCGGAGGAACATTTGGGTTTCTCTTCTTCACAGCTTCAGCGAAAGATGGCTCAGCTACATCCGAAATCGGCAAGGTCGTTCCACAGAGGGCTCGATTTGCAGAAACCTCGAGAGTACCAATCATGGCCCTCAACGCCGTCGTTTCCAGGGATTGCTGAACAATTATCTGTTCGCAAGCTGCAAAGTTTTCCAGAAGAAATAGCGGGTAATATCAAGATTGCGATACCGCTGCAACCACTTACCGCCTCGCGATGTAAACACTTCCGGATGGAGAGAGTATGACGTCACTACATGTGACGTGTTCAGCCTTCGGTCGATTTGTGAATACACGTAAGGCCATAGAACGTAACGTAAACAATAGTAATAATAATAATAAAAATTACAGATTGAAAATGTTCAAGAAAATTATTACTTGCACAATTAATAACATTATTAAAATATCAACAACATTCCATACTGATAATTGATATCATTCATTAGTAACGTTCCGTAATGTTATTAGTAATAGTGCCGTAATTAGTAGTCACAATTCCATTGATTTGTATTTGATTCCATTCTTCTATATTTCCTCGCGTGGCTGCAATTGCTATTATAATCATTCATACGACATAAAATATTTATATAAAAAAGATTTCGTCAATAACCGTTTGCGTTTAGGTTGTAACTCAGCCTGAACCATACTAACAGAGATTTATGCGATTTAGAAATTGCGTATCAGCAATATCATGTGCGACGGTTACGTTTCACTATGGTCCAGGCTGCATTAATACGTAAACGACAATAACAGCGGTAGATACGACGTAGAAATTAGGTATCCGCAATAAGATGTTCAATAGTTACATTTCAATGTGGTCCAGGCTGCATCAAAACCTCATAGCTAATTAATTTATTCCTGTGGTACTTGTGCAAAATTAACTATTTCACGATATGAGATGTATTAGTCATGGACTACTTTGGAAGACCTCGTTACTGACGTTTAAAGCTGCGCGTGGAACGTATACGTCACATTCAGCATCGTAGTGACGTCATACTCTCTCCATCCGGAAGTGTTTACATCGCGAGGCGGTAAGTGATTGGAGCGGTTTCGCAATCTAGATATTACCCGAAATCGCTTGGTGAAATTGTTCACCTTATTTCCTTCCGCGAAAATAAATTCCTCCAGCTCACCCCTAATCTGCCTTAACTTTCCAAGAAAGTGATTCTGCGCTTCCTGCACCCCAGCAGGCAAGAGAGTACCATCCACACCCGTGGGGGGGGGGGGGGGGGACCATCTGTAGGGGTAACAGTGTTCATCTCCGCCATTCAGTCTCACTTGAGACCAATACAAGAACTGCACACCGTAGGGCGATGTAAAATACACAGAAACCAGTCCTCCAAAAGAGAGTTGAAAATCACAGCAAACTTGAAACTAGAGTACAGAACAGGAAGCAAAATAGAGATCACGGAAAGGCACTAAAAAATAGTCTACAGAAGGATATCGCCCCCGACCCAAAAAAAAAAAAAAAAAAATCACACCCACAAAAACAGCTGGGGACAGCAGAGTCCAATTGGAAGCTAAAAGCTCAGTGGAAAAACCACCGCACTATACGTACCCGAAAATACACAGCAGCTAAGGCCAATTTTATAAAAGCACATGCAATTTTCAATATCGCAAGAGTTGTGGCCGCTAGGCCGCGTTTGATTCAAAAGCGGCGGGAACCGTTACACAGCTGGCGGCAGGCTGCCCGCCTCTAGCAACACAAAAACCAAACTTCCACAAGGAAGAGGACAGAAAAATTGCTCTCTACTGTAGAAGAATCAAAAGGAAGCACAGTCAACCATATAGAAACAGACTACAGTTTATAACAGCGAGTAGTTCACCGAAATAAACAGACACAGCCGGGCCACATGGCCGGAAGCCCGACCACAAAAACCACACAGCGAGGCAAAAGTCACAGCACAGCAGCGTACAACATCTTTAAAATCCCAAAAAAGTACGTAAAATGCCACTTACGGCCGCAGGTCGACCAAGACAGGCAGGGCTACTCCACCCGAAGCCGACAGTCGTAAGCAGTCACCTCCACCGTGTGAAAAACACTTAAAATCGTATAATTCCACCACAAAAGCACTAAAGTTATTTGCAGTAGCACTAATAACCACGGTTTAACACTAAAAAACGAATAGTAATTTCAAAATAAGACTATCACTTCGAAAAACTCGCGTAGCAGCACGAGCACCAACATACGTCGGTCCACTACGACGGTCAGATAGCGACCATATTCCAATTCGCTACAGTCCTATCATAGGATCCCGGGCTCACGGTAAACGTAATGTTGCGATTGGCACTGGTGGTAGATTTAAGTTGTTGGAGAGCCGCCAAGAAAGATGGCGAGAGAGAGAGAGTTGCCTTTTGGCACGAATGGAATGAACACAGATTTTGATAAGGCTGCGAGGACGCTGAATAATGAACTTAATGTAACAGTGAAGTATTAAGGTACTGTTTGCTATGGGGTATACTGAGGACATTAGTTTCTGATGAGTAAATAAAACAACTAAATGAAACTGTGGTAATTAATTGAAATATGGTATCTCTGCAGACTAACATAATCGGGTTATTTTGAAGGTTGTATACTGTCAGGCAAAATAATAAATAGTTGTTCTGAAGCTGTTTTACTTTTTTTATTTGGTACAACGGTGTGAAACCCCAAAAAAGGTATCTGTTTCTATGTGATGCAGTGATAATTGTATTACTGTTTTGATGGGGAAGTATAATCGAGAGTGAATGATAACTTTCGGAGATCTTAGTATTTAAATAACTCGTAAAGGGCTCATTATCAACGAATGTAGATAGCAATATCCTCACAAACTTGTATAGAGGAATCTGTGATTTTATTTTTGTAGAATGATACAAATCCCAAATCTGGATATGCTGATCAAGATTTGAGGATGCCTATTTGAGAATTCTAGTTGTTGGACTTTTTTCTCGGTGTAATTTGTAAGAGAAAGGCTCTGCCGGAAACTGCCCCTTTGCCCGATAAATGTGAACTCGAGATATCTCTGCGTCAAGGACCTGATGAATGGACCCTGCAAGGAACATATTTTCAGTGGGAAGATGGACGCCGTATCGCCCACCAACTGACGGTTGTAATGCCACTGAAGAATGTCGCCTGTAGTATAGAACCCATCGTAAAAGCAGCAGGCAGTAGGCATTAAAGCGTTGTCCCACGGGACAAGGGAAAGTACTAACTTTATGTTACTACACATTCATAGCCTATAATTATCACTTAGACCGTATATGGTTCTTGTAAATAGATTTAAGATCTGATGTGTTACTTTTACCAACCGTATAACTTCATATAAAGTTATGTTGATTAGTAATGTTAAAGCTTGAGAAAGAATCATGTTAATAAGCATCTATATACTTTGATCTTGATAATATTTAAACTAGTGCTTTCCTTTCTATTAGCAGCAAATCAACAGACTCCGCTCTTTGTATTGAAGCATTTAGTAACACAACTCTCAACATAGTTCTCATTTCCCTTCACCTTTCACAAACTGAGTATGTTCTTCATAAATCAACATTAATCGATTTTTTTTTATTCCTGGTCTTTCTTTAATTAGTTTTTATGAAACAAAAGTCCATAAGATTTTAGTCTTCCAACAATGCAACAAACTCTCTGATCTCTTCTGCACGCCAGAGATACAGCCGCTCCACTGCTCAAAGAAATTTATCAGACACAAATTTATAGTTTAGCTCGTTCAAATAATTCCCTCGCAACCATAGACGCTGAATCTTATCACAACACCATTGAACCAGTCGTACTTATTACCGGCCAGATGTCCTCAGTGGCGTGAAAAAATAACTCATTGAAAGTACTTTAAATCAATCCTCTTTTTGCTGATTTGTCCCATATTTCACTTGTGAAATTTTTTTTGCCAAATAATTGTCAGTTCGTTTACTTTCTTCTATCTATTTCTTAATAAAGCTTTATTAAATAATGAATATGGTACTTGACACTAAAAAGAAAACTATGAAACTTTACTTGGAAATGATAAAGGTCTTAGCATACCGCAAATAAAATTTATTTCTTTGATAAGAGTTAAAAACATGTACGTCAATGATCATTATCTCTTTCCCTTATACTGAACTTGCAGACTAAGCACTTACATTTATTTATATTTTTCTTAAGGGTGAGAACGTTTTTCACAATTATGTACGATTTCTCTTTCATTTTATATTAAACTTCAAAAAAACCGGTTCAAACAGAGTACATTCAACTGCAGTTTTCACTAAGGGTAGTGCAAACTGCCATTAATAATAACAGAACCGTCCTCAGTTGGTTATACTAGTACATCCACTGCTCAGCTGTATTTTTATT
>CM061921.1:227643015-227835770 GCA_031002005.1 Vandiemenella viatica | reverse complement strand
CTAAATAGTGCTTAAATTCAAATAAATGTAAACACGACAGAAAATCTAAGTAATTCAATAATTGTACCATATTATGTGTAATTTAGCAGTAAAATAAAATCAATACATGTAAATACATTTAACAGTTTAACATCCAATGGAAATGCTTCTCAGAATTAAGTGAAATGCATTCAGTAAATAAACAAACTAACGACGAAATCAAATGCATTGGCAGTCAACATCTATCATATAATTATAAAACTTAACTTAGTCCACAACCCGAAGGTTGGCTGGATCCTCCCGAAGGAGGCATACTAAGTCATCGTGTTATAACTTACTATTTACAATTGAGGAAAATGACCCAAATAATCCATTTATCAGAATCATTACTATCCGAACTTTGCCTCTGGCTTAAAGACCAATTTAATTATAGTCTGGGCTGTCTTCTGCAAGCGTGTGTGCTAATACTGGGATCAAACCTCATTTTCGCCTCAAAACATAGGTATTACAATAAAAAGAATTGAGATTCTTAAGCACTTTCATATCTTCTATCTACCAAAGATATTTTTCAACTTGATCAGTTCAACAGAAAATTTACGACAGTAACATCATCTGCTGCGTAATTGATTACGTCCCCAATCCACAAATGAAAATTTATTTCTATCTGAAAGAGGAATTATTATAGCAAGATAGCACACGAAACTATTCGCACACTTTATTTATGGCTAACACAGTAATTTAAGTCTGTCGAAGATAGTCAAGGATTATTTTTGGGAAGATGGAAGTATTTTTTCGTTATATTTGATACTGATACCTGGACCTATAAAGTACATTTTGTGACGTATCTGTAAATATGTTATGTATAGGTCTTTGTAAAGTTATATGTATTCTTATATTATATTGTAAGAGGTTTCACGTTTGGAGTAATTTGTTTAGATTGTATGTGCTTTAATATTGTCTGTGCTCGCTTCAGGCGGCACGCAGTAGAGCGGACGGGGGCAGGTCACAAAAAATAACAGAGGGGTGTTGCAACAGCTGTGAAAGCGACACTCGAGGTGTGGAGGCTGGCTGGAATGGTCGAGAAAAATGTTAAGAGTGTGATATAATACTTTATTTAACAATTTAAATGTTTGAACTGAATAAATGTCTTTTGAAGTATTAATAAATGTTCTTCAATCTTTCGTGGCCGAATTAATGAATTGGTTTGGCCCAAAACGTGAGGAACACCAAGGGAAACAATAAAAGCAAACAACCTAACCCCATACAATTTGAAAGAATCTGAAATCAATAGAGTATCAGTATGGACGTCGAGACATGGAAAAACCATAACGTGATGTCACATCATTATGTTAATCAATTGATTTCTCTACTTCATAAAATTGGAGTGTGTTAAGCAGATAATTCTATGGCTGCAGGGCAGAATGGCAAGCATGGCTGTCTGCTACAGATGATAAAACTTTAAAACAACCTGGAAAAATTTGTAGGCTCCCAATGAAAGATACACTGCTTACAGAAAATATTATTTATTGATCAAGCAAATTTTATTTGAGAGGATTAGAGTAAATTTATTTATTTCACGTATTTCGGACATGAGGTACAAACAACATTTCAGAAATTACTTTATTGTAAATGCATCAATATGAAAGAAACACTGTTACTTTGTTGGAAATTGTAGAGAGAAAATTGTCTCTGTCGTTTTTTTTTGTGGCTTTACTCCTCGTCGACGTCGAGGTCATTAGAGGTGGGAAAGGATTAGGGGAAAAGAACGGGAAGGACTTCGGCCATGACCTTTTGAAGAAAGCACCCCGGCATTCGCCTGTAGTGATTTGGGGAAACCATGGAAAACCCAAATCTGGATGCCCAGACGGATATGAGAACCGGCGTCCTCCCGAATGCGATGCCAGAGCGCTAACCGCTCACGCACCACGCTTGGTGAAAATATTTTTCGATAGTAATACCGCTCTCTCTGGCCATGAAAAGCATCCTAGCAGGAATGAGGAAATCTTTGTATTCATAATAGCACCATATATCTGCGGAATTGCTTCTTTATACGTACGGTCTCTGCCCGATTATTATCGCAGTGTTGTGAGTCTGCTATCAGCTGATACAATTTTTCGAGGCAATTCTCTCTCAGGACCAAAGAAAACGTTTCTCTTTTTGCCGCTTTTGTTTCCAACGTTCACAATCCAACATTTCCTCCTTTCGTGTGTTTTTTGTTTTATGATATACATATAAATAGCAGTGGGAAAATGTCGGATACATACATATGCACTGAAATTTTCCAGCTGTTTCGCTCGCGCGTACCCTGGTGAGCTTAGGAAAACATTTCCATTTTTATGTTTTTTATGAGTATCAAAGTATAAACGTTTGTAAAGTAATATCTTTGTAACCTTCACCGTAAGTTAAACTCCACAATTTCGTTACGCTTTTTCGAGTGATAACCTTTATGTAGCGGTCTGATTAACGTTTTCCGTGTATACTGACGTGCTATATTTCAGAAAACTGAAGAAATAAATAAGCTACGCTACGTACTAAAAATACAATATTTACAGAATCACCGTCATTTCTGGTGGGTACCTTGTAAAGTAATATTTATCTGGGATAAAATATAATCTGTGGAACTTATCTATTCTCATTACAAACGAATTATCATTTCTCGCTCCGGTCATATAAAGTTCTAAGATATACCGCAGATTGTAATCTATGCCATAAGTTTTCATAATGTAAAAACACCATTCAAACTGTTCATGTAGTTTTCCGTGATGCCTGGACCAAAGAAGAGACAGACGCAGCCCACTTGCAGATTTATACCCGCTAGTGTGGCTGCGCGCTGAGGCACCACACTGGGTCGGGAAGGTACAACGGGACCAGGTTTCGGTCCTGATCCCCGCGTACCGGCATTCCTAATAGCGGTTCTTGGCGGTTTTCCGACCCATAAACTCACATTTCACAAAGAAAATAACACCTAGAATACATAAGTTATAGTAGTCGCAGACAGATAGCAACACTTAAGCCAACCGCATTGCTTCAGGAACTAACAATTCATGGTTTCAATTATACAGTGGAAGCATTGGACAAATTCTTAATTAAAGGAGACTCAAGACTATCGTGATTCCGTTAGGTCCAATCGTATATATATATATATATTAAATTTTTGAAGGGTACTAAGACCACAATTCTGCAGAGAAAGTTGCTGTAATGGAACTTCAACTAACCATCAGTTCACGGGTATCATTATAGTGTATGACAAACCTCTTCGCATGATTTATTTTCAGCTTATTTAAAGACAATGACTCCTATCAGATGTTTTACAGTAGAAAAAGCGGCTAAAGTGATATCACCACATTATAGACAGAGTTGTCTCCAATAATCTTAACCACGATACTATAATAATTTGGAAAAACTACACTCGGTAAATAAATGTATAGAAACTTCAACTAACAACATCATTAAAACTTAAATTGACTTAAATGAAGACTAAAAATTTATGACGATCTTGGTATCATAAAAAAATGTTTGGTCGTAATGTATTTGGTTGACTATTCTGCTATTACGACAACCAAAAGCTGGAACTGCACTGGCTGCGTCGAGAACTTTTATATAAACAATTCTGACAGAACATAAATGCTCTACCTTAAACACATACAATCTACATTACCGGTTTTGTGTAAAACTTCATTGCGTTTCAGCAGTTTAAATGGAATGGTGATGATAGCAAACTAAACTAAACAGTTAAAAATAATCTTTAAACGTAAAGGATATCCCACAATTCATGATAACTTATCTTTTGAATAAACAAACTTGTGTAATGTAGTAAGCCATTTTGAATTTTCATGTTTCCATTCAGTGGAGCGTTGGTTCTCAAGAACGAGCTGAGGCAGACGCCTGAGTGCTTGTAACCAAGTCGAAACTGGTATCCGCGTGATTGCATAGCATACAGGCGTCAGCTATCTGCGTTCGGATTTGTGAAGTGAAAACTTCTATAGGTGCGCTGGGCGATGTTTGGACGAAGGTAAATCTATGAGTTCGCGACTTCCCGTCACCATGCTATGACATGTTGCGCTTATGGTAAGCGGGTTGGACGCTTTTTGGATGGGTAAATTCATATTAGTTCGCGTCACCAACATGCTAATGTTAACAGTATACCTGTAGTTGTAAGTATAACGTGTTGCGCTCGCACAACAATGAAAGTATTTATTATACTTTTATCTAATACATAAAAATGAAAGTTTTTTTGTTTTGTTTGTATGCTTAGTTTTTATTTCAATATTCTTCGTACAAAAACTCAGTTTTATCCGATTTTAATGGAACTTTGCATATGTACGCTTTAAAACAAACAGAAAAACACTGTTCATGTTTGATTTACGAAAACCTAAACCCTCTCCTCCTTTCCTCCCTCGACTTAATTTCTGTCAACTTTGATCATACAAACCCATAGTTTTTATCCGATTTCGATAGTACTTAGCACACGTATACTTCAACACAAGGCGGTCTGGTAGCTCAGTGGCTAAGGCACTTACTTTTGAAAATTTATTCTCCGGTCGTGGGTTCAGATCCCGTGGAGCGCAGGAATTTCTGGAACCTGCTTTTGATTATATCAGCTACACCGGGACGTTCCGTGGTTCTGATTCCACGTTAATCTGTAGGCCCCTGAAGAAAGCAATTGGCCCTCCTGCCTCTGACACAATAGCTTGGTACATCTCCTTCGGGAAGATTCTACCAACCTTTGGGTTTTAGACTAAGTTAGATTTTTAGTTTTTGCAGTGAAAACTTCTTTAGAGGTCTGGGCGTATTTTGGATGGGTAAAATATTATGAGTTCGCGTCATCGACATACTAATATTAACAAAACACCTATAGTGGTCTGCTAACTCAATGGTTAAGGTGTCTGACTGGGGAGTAAAAGGTCCCCGGTTCGAATCCTTGCCTCACCGAGCATTTTCATAGACCCTTAACCCGACCTTCACCTCTGGCACAACTTGTTGTATAATGTGAAGTACGCCAGAACTCCGTCAGAAACGGAAGGTAGTAATTATATTTAATTGTTTCATGAAGCTATGGCTGACCAGCTATTTGTAATACGATTTCAAAGTGTTCCCCAGTATTTGCCACGTGCAGCTCTGCTTATAATGACGGTCACGTGTCATACAGCTAACAACGGTGTCAGATTCGCTACCCTCGTCATCCCATGCACGATAATCACGCACCTGATACGTGACTCGAGTTGTGAAGCCAAAACTGAGGATGAAATTACAGCTCAGCCCAGGATACCCTAACGCTGGTCAGAAATCGCGTCAATTCTGCCAATCCAAGGGACTTGAATGTCACTAATCACTACAGTGTATCGTGGCACCGGAAAAGAAATATTTCCGAGCCAAACTGACAATTAGGTAACTGTGATGCCATAAGCAAAAACAAAAGAAAAAAATCCTGACCGGCTGGTAATCAACGCCGCTGCATCATACGTCTGTCTGAAACCAGTAATGGCCTTGCTATAGAAGATCGTGTGATTGAAGTTTAATAGTCAGAGAAAAAACATTCAAATAAAATCTCAATGTTACTAAAATAATTGCAACAAAGTATTGTTAACTGTCCCTATTTAATATTTTCTTTACGCCTGAATTTACCTACATAATTTTCATTTAATGTTTCATTGTTAAGACTGATGGAGTCACTTGATAGTTTATGTTGAAGCGAATCTGGATATCTCTTCGTCTTTGACCGATTAATAACTATTAAAAAATCGCTCTAACAGTCAGTGCAGCACTAATATACGCTATTTAGGTGGCCTGTGCGAAAATTTCCGAATGATTTACAATGAATAGCGAAGGTGGTTGCTTGTAGTATTTGTAATACTTCTTTATTTGTCGCCTTAAACAGGTAAGTAGCAAAGCAATTAAATAATTACAACGCCTAACAAAACCACTGGAAATGATTACATGTTTCCGTAACATAAACAAAAATAACCTAAAAGCTTCTCCGTGATATGTGATGGTACAATCTAGTGGCAATGCGATCAATCCTTATCAGCTCCAGCTCCATCGCATACCCGAGACCTTAAGTATTCATAATTTTGCCATTTACGGATTGAATTTTCAAAAATTCCTTTCTTAATTAATGATGTTACCACAGTGGAAAACTTAACCATTGAAATGAAACCTCACTTATCGATTTTGATTAAGAATGAAGGATAGAGATGTCACGTGACAGAAAAGCACCTTTTAGAAATAATGTTTATATTTGTTACATTTTATATGTTTCCTCAGCACTGTTCTTGCTGTTTGAAACATAAATTTTTGTTAATGTGTTGTTCATGACCTGATGTTTAGGACGCACCTTAAAACAAACCGTATTGGTGCAGAGGTCACAACAGACTGACTGCACCGAAGTCTTGACACTTGTCACACATTGTAACTAAGTGTTTTTATCGCTGTTTTAACTTTGCTGCCCTGTCAATGTTTGGCACTAGGGCAGTAACATTCCCTGATTTTTTTTTTTCTTTAAGTGAAACTTTTTTGACCGCGGTAGGAAGAAATTTGGTAGCATTACGCGTTACGTGATCAGTACGCATACGCTGCAACGTTCTGCGCATGCGTAGAACGTTAATAATCACGTGACAGCGTCAGTCATGACTTTTACATCCAGAGGAACCGTCATTATTAAACAGTGAGATATGCACCAGTATTTTTAAATGCTTTTTTGTTTATTAGTTGCTTTTTGTTTATTCATATACGTTAAATGTTGATGATTTCATCATATTCTCGCATCGCTGTTGTGATAAAAGTTTTGATTTCCATGCAGAAATATTAAAATTTGCCTTTACAACAGAGGGAATGTGTTATTTACGCTTTTAGAAATTATTTAAGTATGTACCAGAAATTTGCGTTCAACTCATCATTTTTATCAGGCTTAGAAGCTAGTTATTAAAGAAATTTTTCGCATCAGCATTATTAGTTACTTTTCTTAGTAATGATCTAGAAAACCTGCGTACTGCGTTCAAGCCGTTATTTTTGTCGCGCTTAGAAGCTAATTACTAACGAAAACTGATTGTAAGAAAGGTTATCAGATAATTTTGTCCAAGATTTTCGGGGATAGTTTACATCGTGATTCGTGTCATGACATACATGGTGCTCATGAAAGCAGCTTATTAATTACTAATAATATTCCTCGCGCTTTATGCTGTAATAAGAATATTTTAATCCAGGCTCCATTTTAACATAACCACAATCTCCGCTAATATTGTCGCTACAAAATCAAACGATGCAGACACCTAAACACATGAAATGCATTGCAAACTACATTTCATGAAATAACGACATTTTCTACATCAGGATTCCTAGTACGCATAACATAAATTACCACAATCAATTTCATCATACACCTTCACTATGAACTTCAACTGGACTAGCCCGATAATACATTGACTGTGACATAAAAGCTCTAAATACAAAATACAGACTAAGGCTTGATGTAATACTCTAAATATAGTGAAGTGTGCTTTAAATTTTTAATAATTTTCATTTGTTTTCGAGAATAACTTAGACAAAGATCCTATTTAGTGTACAAATGCGATGTAGAATCATCGTTCATCCACTAAAATGTGAAAGAAACATACAAAAGTACATAGAAACAAAAATACATAGTAAAATTACACAGCAGAGCACATAGATGTTTCACTTCTTGTGCGTGCACACGCTGATATACGTATATGTTTTTTTATCATATCTTGTAACACTCGTGATGTAAATACAGGGCTAAAAATTGATAGAACGCTTTTCTGAAAATTTCCAGTATTTCCTGGATGTAATTTGTCACTGTTTTTGTTAAGTTTGCTCACCACAATTTATTAATTAAGTTGCTAGTTCATTCCCATTTTATTTTCCGTTTTTGTGTGTTTACACTGTTTTCCTTTATTATTTTTGCCTCAGCGTTGAGATTGCAGATCAAATGAAGATATAAATTTACATTCCTTACCAAAAACTTTTGGCATAAATTTATAATTTTTTATGAGTAAATATGGTGAGAACGTATGGCTACTGCGTCAACTTGCAAAACAAGATCGCCGTTCCGTATTATGAATAGAGTTGTCCAAAGTGGACTACATGTGCTATTTGTTTCCGTTATCAGTGACACTAGCTTCTCCGACGTGTTTACAATAGCTGCCAGCTATCCAAAGCAAGAAGTAGTTTGTTATATCACAGCTTTGCGACGGGAAAATAATGTCAGGCCAAGCCGACCCCGCGTAGTTTGTCGGCTTCACGTTGCAAAGGTCACCGGTTCGAGTCCGTTCTAGAGCAAGAGTGGTTTCAAACAAGTATTGTCCTCGCTTCATGAAACCAATATAAAATGTAAATTTCATCATATACTCGCTGAAAGAAGCGGAATACTAGAGCTGACAGCAGGGGCGGATCCAGGATTTGGGTTTGGAAGGGGTTTGAGCGGACTTTGGTTTGGGGGGGGGCTTGGCTTAAGTGAATTTTGGTTTGGGGGGGGGGCTTGGATCGGGCAAAGGGCCTCGAATCCGTAGAGCTAAAAAAAAAAGTCTCCAAAATTTCAATGTCGGAGGTGGACCAAGATACTTTTGGGGGGGAGGGAGCTTGAGCCCCCCCCCCTGGATCCGCCCTTGTTTGACCGTATGGACTAGTAGCTAAATGACATTTTAAAAATAAATATACAGGCTGCCCATGCGACAACGCAGACAGAAGTCAAGGGAACTGATAGTGGTCTACACGTCCTTAGTCCATTTGATGTTTTGTTGCTCTGATAGATAGTGATACGATAAATCTCCATAGAGGTATCCTAAGCCGCGGAATGAAGCTTCTATTTTCTATCGCTGAAGGCAGTTTCAAAGTAAATTGGATGTTAAAACACCTATTATAAACGACAGAAGTTTAAAGGAATGCGTGGATGCCAGTTACATATGCGAGCTCGTCCAAAATGTTTAGCTTGTGACGAAAACGATAATGTCTTAAGTAAACATCAAAATGTCACTGTCTAAACATTTCTGTCATATTCTAAATCATGCATAAATTCAGTTCCGAAAAATTTCCTGAAAGCAAGAGGCAATTAGTTAAACAATGACTCCTCAGGAACAAACATTTTTGATAAGCTCGTAACATAGATATGGTGCGGTGTCCTACAAAAGTTATTTTCAACATAAAATACTTTGAGATACCAGGTTTAAACAGTTATTACCAAATATTTTGTATATATACGCAGTTGAATGGAAAAGTTAATAGTTCAGTATGTCAGTGCTTAAACAGTTTGAAAATATTATCGCCTCATGTGACATCACTGATAGCTTTAAATTTAACTTTGTTCTCATCTGCTTTACGCATGGAATAGGTTCCTCACGCGATTTAAATGTTTTAACTCTTCTCGTTCTCAGCTAGCGCAGTTCCAGCTTTTCTCCATGTGGCGAATAACACGCAGAACTAGAATCCGACTTGCACTTCTTCACCTCGTAGTTGTCCCTCTGTAGTGAACTTCCGTGTGCTCATAATTCAGCACCTATCTAACGATGTATATCAGAGAACACACGCGGAAAAAGTGATGTAAGCACTAAAAACTGGTAATATGTCATATCCCACCGTTTTACATATTTCGGTATTTTCAGTTGTCATTTGTAGCATTCATCTTAAATATTATATTTTCAGTTTAAATATCTGAAGGATAGTTACTTCTGTTAATTAAAATAAAATACGTATCACACTTCTAAATTTGTAGGTGAAGATGCGGCAGATGCAGAAGCTATTCACATAAACATTTTAATAGGCTATTTGACAGTATTCAAAATATATTACAAATTGTAGTCATTCGCGTAGATTAATGCTTAAGGAAGCTATTTTTGTTAAATTTGAAAAGAAAGATGGATTGTTTTAATTAAAAAAGCGAAATAAAAATCAAATTTTTCTTGCCTCTTGTCACGTGACAGAAAACGCTCTGGGATTGGAGATCGCTTTAGTGACGTCACCTGCCGCTAGGCGCTGCGGCTGCGTATGGAGTGTTTCCCGCTATCCAAGTTTTCAATTATTTGTTGCTGGTTATCTCTTGTTAATAATGAAATTTTGCGTTGAATATAAAATGAAGAACAATTTGTAGAAGCCTACAGCGGAAAAATACCGTAGATTATTTGTGGGACTAGCTATAGAAATAGCCACTGACTTTTATTCTACGGAGCTTGAGAATGTAATAACTTCAATTCGAGAATCATTTATATTCAAACTGGAAGTTAGAGATTAACAGAAATCCTTCATAAGAATGACTAAAATTATTTACCGACCGCGTTCACTTCATCGCACATAGAAACTGTGATGTTTAAGTGTTCACTATTAACGAAAAGAAAATTAACGTTGCCATGGTGTCCAGGTAGCTGCAGGGTTAAAGAATGCTATAGGAATTTGAAGATCCTTCATTAAAACCTTGATTAGGATAAAAAAAAATTTCGTGTGTACATTTTTTTTTCTGTTTGCCGCTTGTTGCTTTACATAATAATGTTTTTATTAGAAGAAGTATAAAACGTCATGCAACAGTTTGAAACATAAATTGCTGTCATGTAAGAAAACATTTATAAAAAGATAACCTTCTGCTTTTAATTTTGAAGCATACCAGAGATATATCATCATTGCAACATAACCCAGGTACTCGGCGGTGAATAAAAGGATTTATTTTAACAATAACATTGCACGCTAATATCGCAACAATTCCGGAACGCTTTGAATACTTTTTGTTGGAATTTTTACGTGACGACACAACTGTATGTTGCCTTTCTGACATAAATGCATCTATATAAGCGGTATTTACTTTTAATGCACAAGTAATTTTCAGTTTTTTAAAAAAACTTTGTATCGGTGTGCAAGAAACGTCCAGTTTTAGTTTTGAAGTTTTTTTTTGGTTATGTCTCAGACGTTTATAATACTCTTGCTATCCAAAAATTTGTGAAACATTCGGAAAAAATTAATGTATTGGTGGATTTTAGAAAAAGAATATGCGGCGCTACCAACAGCAACTAGTATCTAAAGAAGACGCTCACAAATAACAAACATATTCCAAACCGAGGATCGAACCTAAGAACCCTATCTTTACTGATACTCGCCTTAAACAGCGTAATACATTATCTCAAAGAAATTATGGTGCAAATTATACAGTAAATGATATGTGACTTAGTCGCAATGTCGTCTGGGTTTCTATGAGCAAGTTGAAGCGACTTTTTTCCTATTTCAGCTAATGCGGGAACATTTATGTTTATTTAGAGAGTTTTTATTGTTGTGGTTGTATATTGATGTACTAGACACTATTTATAAACCATATTTCCAACAATTTATACACAAATTCAGAGAAACAAACCAAACGTTACTTACGTAGAGTGAGCGCCTGGGGGCATGTGACGTCACGAGTGTCGTTGGCCCGCGCCAGACAGCACAGGAGCGTTTTGGCGGGCTTTCAAATCCTCTAAATTTTAACGTTGAATTTTACGTAAAATAAGCACTTTTGTCAAAAAATAATTAGTACTCGGTAAATAAAGTGTATCAATTAACTATTTAATACCATTTTCAAAAAATAGTCAAATACCCAATTTCTAAACGCTTCAGTCAGTTTATCCGAGTTTGAGTACATTAATATTTCATTTCTTTTCAAATGATGAAGAAAAATAGGTTGATTGGCAATGAAGATTTTGTTATGTACGAAGTAGATTGATTACATTTCTCATGAGCTCCTTAACTTCTTGATGGGCATTAATTAACAGCAAAACTTTATAAAATACGAATCGGGAACGCGTGTGCGCCTGCATATGCAAGCAAATGTTCAACTACAAAAACGTAAACAGTACATGCAACACCATATAATGTAGTATTTTGAATACAGTGGTGGGCAAGGAGATTTGATTAATGAACATTTTTGTAGTAATCAAAGCTCATAAACCTGAAAACGTCAAAAACGTTTAAATTTGAGAAAAGTCTTTTGTACAACTAATAAATAATCGGAATATAATACAGGCAATATCTAGAACTGCGTATCTCATTTAGTCTTTGAAATTTAATTTTCACGGTTTCTCCGCCGGATGGTGTTGTAAAAGGACGAGCTACAGAACCATCCGGCGGAGAACCAGTGAAGATTACATTACAACACGTCGGGAAAGCCTTCCTTCACTTATTTAGTGTTGTCAGTCCAACAGCTACGATAGTCAAATACTCCAAACCAACCGTACAGAACTTCGATTAAAGACAATATTCTGACGATGTCAAAAATTCTAGCGTATTTGTTAACATATACAGATGAACTTTTAGTAGTTTTCGATAACAGTTTAAACAATAATATCACAGATGCAACACATTCTCTGTAAACCAAAATAACACGCATTTCAAACATGGTTCTGTGACTTTCATGATCCAAACACACACGACAGCATTCAGTTATTGTACGGTGGTTGAGTGGTAATGCTTGGGCCTGGCAAGCGTGAGGACGTGAGTTCAATTCTCGTCCGGACATCCAGATTTCGGTTTTTCCTAGTTTCCCTAAAGCATTCCGGGCATATGCCAGGATGGTTCCTTCCCGTATCTTGCCACTCCTCCCTCCCCCTCTTCCGTCTATAATGACGTCGACCTCTACGAGGCGTAAAGACCACAGGGGAAAAATTATGATAAAGAAAAACAGGGTTACAGGTACATACGTTGTTTCTTCTGTTTCTGTGACAATGTTACCATTAATTATATGCAGTTATTTCCAGTTAAAAATGATACATCAGATTACAATGTAATATTGATTATTTTACATCAAACACATTATCAAGAATTAATAGCAAAAAAATATTTGAAGTTGATTCTATAAATGATGGATTTATCTCTAAAAGACGGATTAAAAAAGGAAGAAAATGAGAGAAATCGTCAACAAATTCAGTTACAGATATCTCTTCCTATAGACCTGATGATGTAAGTAATAAGAAGAGTAATGAAGAATCTAATATAAATAAATCATGAAACTTCGTCCTGGCAAAACTTACTGACAATTATAGCTCGAGACATACTGATGCAAAACGAAAAATAGTAGTATGGCTTTACGCCTAGTCGTCGTGGGAAAGGACTGGGGAAAAGGAACGGGAATGAATTTCACCACGACCTTTCAATGGAATTTGATGTAAACCAAATTCTGTGTATAGGTGGAGATAGTTATAATGCTATTCTCCTTAATTGCAGTCGTGAAGAGTGAAGGGGACGACGTTGACGTCGTGGTGAAGACAGGGTACAGATGTAGCAAGCCTCTGCGTTGCTTTCTGCACCAATAGAGATGGTAGGCACCGCAGCACGGACCGTGCCGCAATCTCGCAGCGAACCGTCGAAGCGCCGACGACTGCGATCGCAGCCCCAGGAGACTGCCCTGGGTTGCCTCATTCGGTTGCCGTCTCTTCCGGTTTGTTGCTCAACTTCCACATCAGACGGGACAGCATGCGAAATAAGCTGCTGGTGTGGGAATACTGGGCGCCTCTGCGTGTCATCACGTATCCAATATCGATACAAGTCACTGTGTTACTTCTCACACACGACAGCATTTCAAATAAGCAACCTGTGTGGGAACGCTTGATAGGAACAGCGGTCTGGTGGCTGAGTGGATATCGAAAGGTCCTCGATTCGAATCCCTGTCACGGTTGGGATTTTCAATTACGCTTAATCCGACATTCACCTATGGCACAGCAGGCTGTGTAATGTGAAGAACACTTCCGTGGATCGGATTCCATGTTAAACTGTAGGTCCCCTATAGCCAGTAGGATTATCGGGATAGGTTAAGGCGGCTACGATAAGGGTGAAATTTCCAGCTAGTGAAAACCCTGTCACCAGGACACTACGACCACACGAGCCTCTACCCGGCAGGAATATTCGTCCACCCATCACCACGTGTAGTCCAATGTCGACAGAATTGTGCTCGAGTTTGTCTTCAAAATCTTCCATAAGGTACGCTATGTTTACCTGCAGGAATGACGACTCTATTAAGTCCCGTATTACGTTCGCAGTGTAAGTGAAGATGCAGTTAAGCTCACAGATAGCAACAATGGCAGGCTTTATGAAGCAATGTAGCATTTATAGATTCTCCTTCACCGGTATCCTCGTAAATACGTTTTAATTTTGTGTGACTATATTCTTCGTCAACGTCGAAGTCATTAGAGGCGGAAGCGGACTTGTGACAAGGAACTGGAAGGAATTCGGAAATGGTCTTTTAAATAAACCATCCCTGCATACGTCTGGAATGATTTCGGGAAACCATGGAAAACCGAAATCTGGATGGCCGGATAGCCCGCGTCCACACAAATGCCTATGGAGCGTGCATAAACTACGTGGCTCCGTCTAGGGGGAGGGAGGGGTTGGCTGGAAAGCCACGCTGGGCTACGTGGGGGGAGGGGGATTTTCGAGCCAGGCCACGTAGCTTTTAGTTCATATTATTTGTCACAGTTAAAATGAGATACAGAACACACAACAGCTTGCGAATATTTATTTCCGCCATTTAATTATCCCCGTATGTAGTTTATGATAGTCTGACAAAAGAAAACAGTACAAAATGTCTTCTGGAATCAATAGGGAAATAGGCTACGTGCTACGTGGGGAGGGGGGGGGGTTAGAGACAAATGCCATGTTGGGCTACGTGGGGGGGGGGGGATTCACAGGAGGACAAAATGGAGCTACGTGGTTTACGGACGCTCCCCTAGCCCAAGCATTACCGCTCGCCCACCACGCACGGCAGTAAATACAGATAAAACGTCCAAGCTGGTCAAAACGTCCGATTGAGATAAATTTGCTAAGAGATTTCTGAAATGCACAATCAGGCAGAAGTTGTGAAAATCTCAGCAAGTCGTATCATTTAGAAGGCAAGCTACTTTCTCACAGATTATGAAACAAGTCATCAGAAGAAAATCTTTCGAATTAATTGTTTATTCATTTCAGCTAATTATTTAACATGTGACTTCCAAGAGATACTGATGGTTAGTCCTCAATTATGAAAGAAGATTAATGCTTGAACTATGAGCACTTACGAGTACGTAAACTGATGCCTTGAAAAAGACATATAATTCTACTACACGCAAAGTTTTGCTTCAGAGGTAATGGTTTTGTCGTTTCTAAAAGTTATGTCAATCTTAATTAATGAGCTGTACTTGAAACTTGTGTTCTCCATGTTGAAAGAAAATACCATTTTTTATCCAAGGATATAAAGAAACTAAAACCGAGAAAATGTCTGTACATTTAAGATATTTTTTAAAAATACTTGGTGACAGTACTAACAGTAAGCCACAAAGAAGGAATTTACTGGATTTTTTTTTTAAATATGTGTCTGTTTGCCTGTCTATCTGCAAAATGGGATGAACAGAATTCAGACGTAAGATTCTTTTTGGTTTTTGACGAAGTTTCGCGAGAACCCGCGGTTAAAATAGGATATGATCCATTTCGATGTGATTTCGTAAAACTGAGAAATTTAGGACAAAAGGGTCTACAAATTTCTTTTCGTTGAACGCGGGTAGTATTTTGATGGGGTTTGCACGAGGGCTTAAATAGGTTACGTTGCATTTTGATGCGATGTCGGTAAGTTGAGTAATTTAACAAAATAGTGTTATTTTTTGGCTGAACGAGATTCATGCAAAAACTATAGGTCAGATTTTTATGGGGTTTTATTTAATTTACAGACTGTGGTGCAATAGGTAAAATAGATTCTTTAATTTTAGACATTGTCTAAAAGTTGAGAAATTTTACTAATTGGAGCAATTTTCGTTGAACACGATTGTCGAAAAAAACTACTTGTCAGATTTTGATTCGCTGGTAAAATAGAGTATGTTTCTTTTTGATATGACGCCATAAAGTTGAGAAATTATATATATAGAAGAAAAATATCATTTAAGATTTTTTTTAATGAATTTGGTACTATTAGTACGCTAAGTAGAAGGAATCAACTGTCTTTGAATTTTGTGTCTGTTATTCTGGCTGTAAGTTTGAATGTAGGGGATCGACGTAAAATTGTAAAAACCATTGGTTGGACTTTGATGGGGGTTTTGTTAATGTACAGCTCTTTGACCAGCAGGTAAAGTATGGTAGGTTTCATTTTGTTATGACATCGAAAATCTGGAAAAGTTATGATTATTTTCCGTTAAACACGAGTCACGTAACTAGTAATCGGATTTTTATTGGTTTCAATTAATGCACAGTCCGTTGTCCAACGAGTAAAATAGCGTATGTTTCATTTCGATGTGACGTCGTAAAACTGAGAAAATTTAAGATTCCTTTTAGGATTACCCGCTTAGGCATCTTTTTAGATACCGACCGGTATAATATTAAATTTCATTCAGAAGATTCCACAAAACAGAATTTTATCAAGTAACTATTTTCTGCTAAACCAAAACTCACTTCTGTTACTATCATGAAAAAATCTATTAAACCTTCTTAAATATTTGCCTCACTGTCCCTGAAAGTCTTCTTTCAATCACTTGCCTAGTTGTTGTTCAGCCATGATTATCATGGGTTTTCCGTTTACAATCACTAGTCTACCTGTTGCGCAATGATGACTGTCATACACTGATCAGCCAGGACATAATGACCACCTACCTAATAGCCGGTAAGTACGTCTTTGGCACGGATAACAGCGGTGACACATCTTGGCATGGAAGCAATGGGCCCTTGGTAGGTCGCTGGAGGAAGTAGGCACTACACCTGCATATACAAGCCACATAATTCCCGTAAATTACTTATTGGCAATCATGGTGCCTTGCACGAGCTCCACTGGACCCATGGATGCCCACGTGAATGTTCCCCAGAGCATAATTGAGCCGCCGCCAGATTGTTTCCGTCCCGCAGTACAGGTGTCAAGAAGCTGTTCCCCTGGAAAACGACGGATTCGCACCCTCCCATCGGTACGATGATGAAGGTATCGGGATTCATCAGACCATGCAACACTCTGCCACTGCGCCAACTTCCAGTGACGATAGTCACGTGCCCATTTCAGTCGTAGTTGCCGATATCGAGTTGTTAACAGTGGCATACGCAGGAGTGTTCGGTGCACTGTGTGTTCAGACACACTTGTACTCTGCCCAGCATTGAAGTCTGATGTTAGTTCCGCCACAGTTCGCCGCCTGTCCTGTTTTACTAATCTTCCCAGTCTACGACGTCCGAAATCTGTAATGAGGGGTGGCCGCCAAACACCTCGACATTTGGACGTAGTTTCACCTTGGTTTCGCCACATGTTGAAGACACTCACCACAGCACTCCTCGAACACGCGACAAGTCGTGCAGTTTCCGAAATGCTCGTGCAGAGCCTCCGGGCCATCACAGTCTGCCCTCGGTCAAACTCAGATAGATCACGCGCCTTCCCCATTATAAACACGGATAGCTCGCTTACTGGTACTACATGCACCGTGCGTGCGTCTTACTAGGTGTAATTCCTTCAGGGTACGCTGCTATCGCCTGGACGGGTTTATATCGATAGTAGTCATAATGTTCTGGCTGATCAACTGCTCCTAAATTGAGCCGATTACAACGTGACTCGGTGGGATCTGAGTTTCGTCTACTAACTAAATTAGAACTATCACTTTCCTAAACCTACTAATGAACTCTTCTGGACACACTTCACTAAACTTAGAATATTCACCAGTCTTACAAGTATTTTAATAGCTATCAAAAATTTCCAAGTATAAATTTTCAGGACAATTTAGAAGTAGTTAGAAATCTGTATGTGGTTTTATCCTTCATTAGGATTAGAGAAATTATATTATACTTTATAGTCCAGTATAAAGACATGGTACATTAAAAAGTTTTTTATTTTATTATTTTTTTCTGCTATTTAGGGTTACGTGAGTGAAAATTTGTAATTGATTTTAAATACTTTGATGACATAATCACATAGACATGATACAAATTCCAGTTTTTTTTTTTTTAAAATAGAAAACATTTAATTGGGTTATTTCCATCCTGGGGAAATAAGGAACAAACCAAAACAAAAATTATGCATATCCATCATTTGAATCATAAGTTATGGTATAGAATTCGAACAAAAATCCAATAGGAAAAAAGCACTTTTAGTTCTGCCAGAAATCTTCAGGTAGCATTTCCAATTTTAATTTCCCCTAAAAACATTATTCAGACTACTGCAAACATTTTTAAAAAATTAGCCTAATCGGTCCCTAGAAAATGTACTTTTAGTTGTTACCGAATTTTCCTATTTTCCGGTTAACTTTTCCATTTTTCTTTCTTTGAAAACCTTATTTAGGACTATTAAAGACATTTAAAAAGTAGCTAAATTGATCCATAGAAAAATGTGCTTTCACATTTTCCCGAATTTTCCAGACAACTTTTCCAATTTTTTATTCTTTAAAAAACCTTATTCCGACTATTATGAACATTAAAAAAAAATCAGTCAAATCGGTACACATAAAAAAGAATTTCAACTTCCGCAGAATTTTTCCAATTTTCCGGGCAACTTTTACAATTTTGCACTAACTAAAAACCTTATTCGGACTATGACAAACACTTAAGAAAAATTAGCCAAATCGGTACACAGACAAAAAGACTTTAGTTTCCTCCGAATTTTCCAATTTTCCGGTCAACTTTTCCTATTTTTCATTAATTAAAAACCTTTATTGGACTATTACGAACATTTAAAAAAAAAATTAGCCAAATCGGTCCATAGAAAAGAGTACTTTCAGTTTTTTCCCGAATTTGCCAGTCAACTTTCCAATTTTTCTTTCTTTAAAAACCTTATCAGTCTATTATGAATATTAAAAAAAATAGCCAAATTGTTACACAGAATAAAAGACTTTCATTTTTCTCCGAATTTTCCAATTTTCCGAGCAACTTTTCCACTTTTTCATTAACTAAAAACCTAATTCAGACTAATACTAACATTTAAAAAAAAAAAAAAATAGCCAGATTGGTCCATAGAGAAGAGTACTTTCAGTTTTTCCCGAAATTTCCAATTTTCCGGGCAACTTTTCCCCACATTTTCATGTATTGTTATCCAGTTCTGAGCGATTGTAAAAATTTCATGTCTCTAGCTCCACCCGGACCGACAAAGCCCAAAGCGAGTTAATTTTTCCCGAATTTTCCAGGCAACTTTTCCAATTTTTCTTTCTTTAAAAACCTTATTTGGTCTATTAAGAAAATAAAGAAAATTATCCTAATTGGTACACAGAAAAAAGAAGCGATAAACTTACAAAAAGAAATGAGATCCCACAAAAACAATTCTTGTAAAAATAGGCCAAGTCTCGTGTTCATGTAGTGACAAAAAGTTATGAGATCTTCTTCTGAGCCAAGTCTACACTTTACAATGTGTATTCACTTCACTTTGTGAAACAATGGTTTCTCTCGGTGTCATAAATCAATTATTGAGGATAAAAAAATCTGATTACTTGGCTATTATGCACGTCATAATTTTTACCGAAATTGAGGGAATCATGTATACTTGTCAAAATCGAAAAAGATCGAGGGAAATCTTGGTTTTTAAGTATTTATAAGTTTGATAAAGCAACACATTTAAGGTATTTATATAGGTTAACTAAAACATGGCCTGCATAATGGCCAAGTCATCAGATTTTTTTATCCTCAATAAATGATTTATGACACCGAGAGAAACCATTCTGTTTCACAAAGTGAAGTGAATACACACTGTAAAGTGTAGACTTGGCTCAGAAGAAGATCTCATAACTTTTTGTCACTACATGAACACGAGATTTGGCCTATTTTTACAAGAATTGTTTTTGTGGGATCTCATTTCTTATTGTGAGTTTATCGCTTATTCTGAATCGCTTCTCAAATGTAATTATTCCATTTGAAAATCACTGGATAAGAACATTTTGGAATATAAGACATCAATATTCGTAAAACAGTGAGGATATTAGTTATTCTTGCTGATCTAGGCAAGGACGCAACGCCAGGGACTCAAGAAGGAAATATGCTATACTAGCTGACCCGGTCACGCGTTGCCGTGACTCAGTAGTTATAGTACCTACGTTGGATCAATGTTATTCTAAACTTCCAGATCACCTGACAACAGTTAATTTAGTGGACGTCAATATTTTTTGATGCCAAAATAGCACGATTACTGAGCCAATTTTGATTCAAGTAATTATTTGATATATCCGGGAACACACTCTCCCGGTACGAAATAATATCAGTGAACAGTATGGAAAGAAAAAATATTTCGAAAGCAGATTTCGAATATGGCCGGATTTCCAAGGTAGAGAGAAGAGAAAGAGAAAACACAGTGCAATAACGGAGTACTGGAGAGCTGGCCATAACAAAAAGAAGAAAACTTTTTTTTTTTTTTAACAGTTTTAACGTCCCTTTTTAACAACGTGGTCTTTAGAGACGGGAAAGGATGGGGGCAAGGAAAGGGAAGGAATTCGGCCATGGCCTTTTGAAGGAAGCATCCCGGCATTCACCTGGAGTGATTTGGGGGAAACCATGGAAAACCAAATCTGGATGCCCGGACGGGGATTCGAGAAGAAAACTGAAAAACAAGCAAGAAATACTTACCTGGTATACCATACGTTTTCGAATTTATCGTAACGTTTTCTTCAATGTTATATTCATGTGTGTAATTACTTTGTCGTAACGTGTAATAATACTCAACGATTCACAACAATGTAGTATAATTATAACACAATACACAGCACAATCAAAATTCAAGAAACATATATGGCGTGGAACAGGCTGCAGCATAAATAAATCGAAACACAACGCCATCTACTGGATGGTTACCCAACCTGTGACGATAAATTAACACACCGCCATCTGATAGAATCTTATGGAATTTAAATTGTCCTAATTCGCAATAATAAATATTGAGGTCAATAATCGAGATAAAAACTATCCTATATTTAAGTTGGACCAAATTACACACATTAAGCCAAATTTCATCAAAATCGGTTAAGTAGTTTCGGAGTTCATCCCGGACAAACATCGTGACACGAGATTTTTATATATATAAGATGGCGAAGTTGATTGTTACGAGCAGGGACGGATCTAGTATTTTGGTTTGGGAGGAGGGGGGGGGGGCTTGGCATTAGTGGATTTTGGGTTTGGGGGGGCTTGAGTCGGGCAAAAGGTAGTATTTATAGTCTCATCTGGCCTCAAATCTGTAGAGCTAAAAAAAAAAAAAAAGTCTCCAAATTTACAATGTCGGAGATGTACTTAGATACATTTGGGGGGGGCCTTGAGCCCCCTAGCCCTCCCCCCTGGATCCGCCCCTGGTTACGAGGCCATGTTTCTATTCACCAACTACATTAGGTGTTCACGTGAAAATACTTCCTGGGCCAAGCTGTAAAATTATACATCCATGTCTATGGCGCATATGTATTTTAGATTAGTACCAAAAGAAAGCGAGTTAGCGTTTATGTGGAAATGAGGCCTGAACCACGCTGTAAAATTATGCGTTCATGGCAATTATTATTATTATTATTTCGTATCAGATACATACAGTTACACAATCACAAGCATCAAATTATACTAGACCAGAACTTGGCCACTTCCAGTCCATTTTCTGAAGCCTCATACAGGTAGCTGCCGAGCGGGATGCTGGACACAGTCGACACTGGATCATGTGCTGGACAGTCTGGTCTTCCCCGCAGTCCCACTTGATCATTGATCTCAGCATAGCCCCATCTTGCTAAGTTCACTTTGCATCTGCGCACTCCTGATCTCAGCCTATTCAAAGACTTCCACGTCAACCATCCCTTTTCATAACCATATGGCAAAGATTCAGACACACTTCCCCAGCCATGCGGAAGGTGAGCCTTAGCTTCCCATAGTCGTAACCTGGCTTCTTCAGTTGTCGTTGTAATTTCCTTAGATATGCTTAGGAAACTTTTCCTGGACTTCAGTTCACTTTCCTTGTTCACTGCTATTTCCGTTCGAACAGAAGGTGGTGGTATTCCTGCGAGGACGGTGAAGCCATTCGGACTGGAGTTGGTTTTAAGCAGCCTGTTATGATTCTGCACGTGTCATTAAGTGCAAAGTCTACTTGTTTGGCATGGGTTGTACTGTGCCATACAGGACAGGCATACTCTGCAGCCGAATAACTTAGTGTTAAGGCAGAAGTTCGAATTGTTTCAGGTTGGCTGCCCCACTGCGATAGCCAGTTTTCTTATGAGATTGTTCCTACTGGGAACTTTCAGCTTGGAGTTCATGCAATGTTTCCTGTGATCTGTCTAGGGTCACTCCTAGACATTTTGTAGTGTCACAGTGTTCTAGTTCGAATCCCGACCATGTTACCTTTAACCTACGAGTTGCTTCTTTATTCCATAAATGAAAAGCACATACTTGTGTTTTCGTAGGATTTGGTTTAAGCTGGTTCGTGCTATAATACCTTGACAAACCTTCCAGAGCGTTGGTAAGAGTGCTCTCCACTGATTCAAAGTCTTTGCTCTGATCATCAGTATACACGAAACTCCTGCATTTGGGTGGTATAGGCTGATCATTGGTATGTATGTTAAACAATAATGGGGCTAGCACACTTCCTTGGGGTAGACCATTCTTCTGTGACCTCCAAGGGCTACGCTGTCCTTGGAAGTCAACAAAGAATCTGCAGTTCTGCAGAACAGTAGCAATGAACTTGCTAAGACTGAAATTCCTGGTCAGATTGTAGAACTTGACTAGTAGTAGCTGATGGTTGACGGTGTCATACGCTGCTGACAAATCAACAAATAACACCCCTGTTACCTTACGAGCTTCAAATCCATCTTCTATAGACTGCGTGAGATTTAGTAGTTGTCCTGTGCATCTTTTATCCGGGCGGAATCCAGCTTGTTCAGGAATAAGCAAAGTATCAACTACAGGCAACAGCCGGTTTAAGATCATTATTTCAAGCACTTTGTAGAGGTGACATTAGAGTGCAACTGGTCTAAAATTCTTTGGACTGTTTTCTTCTTTGCCAGGTTTAAGCAAGGCAATCACTCGGCTCTTCCGCCATATCTTTGGAATTTGATATCTACTCATACAGTTGTTAAAGAGCTGAAGCATCCACTTCTTTGTTGTTAAACCAAAGTGCTTAATTTGTTCTGTCCTAATGTCATCCAGGCCTGCTCATGGCAATGGTGAATATGCAGTATCGATTCTTAAGAAAAGAAAGTCAGTTATCTAAGTTATTTTGTTAGGTTACATTGGCAATCGTAATTCTCAAATAAACAATGTGTTACAATCGCTGCAACGTTCAAAAAACACACACACACAAATCCCCGCACCTTCTTTTGTTTTTCTGTTTTTGAATATTTTGGAAATTGATTCTCTTCATGAGACAGGTTCAATGGTTTGAGCATATAGCTACAAATCAATTAACCTGCAAATTAAATACAGGGAAAATCAGCAATATCATTACCAACAATGCCCTAGTCTCTGCAAACAATTAATGTGCGCCGTAGCCGAGCAATGAATATTGCCGCTGGTTTAGCTACCACCTCAAATAAATAACAAGTAACTTCCAAACTAATCACAGGAACAAAGTAAAATTTAATAAACTTGTTAAACTTGCTTGCCTCTATAATGTAGAGAAATCTCAGGGATATAGCTTCATCCCGAGCAAAGTTATTAAGCCTCAAATATGTGCCAGAATTTTTCATGTTTGGGATTGTAATTATATAAATACGGGGAAAAACTCCAATATCAGATTTTTTTATGATTTAGGGATGAAACCATATATATGTACCAAATCACATGTTTCTAGGATTGCTGGAAGTACTGTGGAATTTTGATGTCGGGGTGTTGTGCCGAAATAAAATTTGGAATTTCAATAACTTCCAAAGTAAGAAAAGAAAAGAAGTAAAATTAAACACATTATTTAAATATAGTAAGCTAACTCTACTGTGAAAATCTGAGGTTTATAATGTAACTAGCTGACCCGGTCACACGTTGCTGTGACTCAGTAGTTATATTATGTTGGATCAATGTTATACTAAACTACCTAATGTAGTCAAATTAATATTCACTAATAAAGACAAAAACGTTTTAGTTGATTTAAAAATTCAAAAGTAATTGGTAAATAGTTTCGGATAGTTGAAATTAAGTACAAACGAATATTAAACAAATTAATTACATTTTATTACAAATTACTTAATTGAAAATATATAAAAAATTGATATTTATAAAAATAAATGAATAATTTTTTATTTATTTATAAATTGAAATTTCAGTTTTATAAATGAGGTAGACGAAGTTGATTTTAATCATTTTTAACAATTATTTTCATTATTTTAAATTATTACAATTCATAATTTTAATTTATCTAAGCGCTAATTGGTGTACAATTTTTTTGGTTAGCCTATCTTTTGCTAATACAAATAGATTTGATGGTTTTCCCACACGTGAGCAGGCGACATATAGCTGCCCATGGGAGAAACACGTATTTTCCAAATCCAAGCCGCAAACGGACATTGTTTGGCCTTGATACTTATTTATCGTCATAATGGAAGCCAAACGAATTGGAAATTGAAGTCTTTTAAATGGTATTGGAGATTCTGATGGTATCATTGGAATATGTGGCAAACTTTCCAATCAAAATAGTTGTTTCATGAACATTTCCGGTGATCCTTTTGATGACCATACGTGTACCGTTGCATAATCTAGGTGGGTTCAAATGCCGAAGTAGAATAATCGGTGAAGCAATTTTTAACCGAAGATTATGTGGTGGTATTCCTGGTCTATCCAAAGAATTTAAAAACTCAGTTGGAAAATTTATGGCTTCAGTTTCATCTACAATAGTGTCTATTGATTTAAAAGACATGAGATGACCTAGCAACAACTGTTGTACCTGGAAGCTCATTTCGTTGACATCAACATTTTTTTCTGCCAAAATAGCATGATTACTGAGCCAACTATGATTTGAGGAATTATTTGATATATCCGGAAACACACTCTCAATTAGTTCATTTTTTGAGTGAACAACAGTGCAGAATTTGTCTGGAAATTTGATGTATTGTGTGTTTCGATGCAGTTCCATTTCAACATTTCCAATATCCAGCAATTGCTTACAAAATATTTGTGCCGGTGGATCATTTTGCAATTGTAATCGCATGTTCATGGTCAATTGAAGTGTTTCGACATTCCGCCATAAAAACGATTGTTTTAAACATGCGTTAATCTCATCGGCAAAATTAGAGCGAGGAATCACTGGTAATGTCTGTCGGAAGTCACCAGACCGTAGTAGGACAGTACCACCGAAAAGTTTATCGTTGCCTTTCAAATCATGCATAGTCTATGAAATGCTTCGAGCGAATGTTTGTGAGCCGTAGTACACTCATCCCAAATTATAATTGAACTCTTTTGCAACACTGCAGCCATTCCGCTTTTCTTTTTTAATGTTACACATTGGGTTTGGTTTGTTATGAATGTCTAGTGGCAGCTTAAATACTGAATGTGCGGTTCGCCCACAATCTAACAAAGTGGTAGCAATGCCTGACGATGTAATTACCAATGCAATTTTCTGTTGCGACCGTACGTTCCCAAGGATCGACGATATTAAAAATGTCTTACCGGTTCCACCTGGTGCGTCCAAAGAAAAAAAAAGAAAAAAAAAAAAACACCGCCTTGTTCAGCATCAATAGTCAGCATAATCCGATTATAAATATTTTTTTTTTCTGCTGTTAGTAATGGCTCATTATTCACAATAATTGTACCTAAGTCCACATTGTTATACTGTTGTTCTCATTGCAGATCACTGTTAACTAAGTCGGTGGCCGGGCGATCAGGTGATGGCATACCATAATGATTAACTGGTAAATTTGAAATTAAAATACATAAATCTTCGATTAACACTAATGCTTCATTATAAGTCTCTGGTGTGAAATCTAGATTTGGGTATAGGTTTGTTTGTTTAACTCGTTGTAGTATGTCTTCAGTCATACTGTTTTTATATTTTTCCCACAAAATCGATGACTGTTGGATACCATGTTGTCAAAATAATTGCAAACAGTTGACGAATAATATTCGGCGTGGATGTCAACGCTACATCAGCAAGTGTCAGGTCCCAATGATTGCCGTCCACCAGCAACTGCAACTCGCGACATGCATCTTGATATGTATTGAACACTCGACCATTAACTGTTCGTAAAAATTCGAAAGAAGTTGGTCCTGGAACATTCACCAACAACAAACGCAAAAAGAAGCATTCACGTTGTTTCGGATGTACTGTGTAGAGTCGTCCTAATGTCTTGGCTTTTAATATGCCTGAGATCAAAGGTTCTCCTTGTTTATGGTACTCCCATTTTTTTTATCTAATTTGTTCCATGTAAAATAGCATGGAACATCTGTATATAATACGTTTTTTGCGAATTGGCCGAAAACATCCGATTTTTGACACAATGTAATAAATTCAGTTAATGTCGTTTTTGGTGGAAAGGGTCTCTTTCATGTATGGGAAAACTAAAAATATGCCAGATAGCTTCGTTGCTGCTGATGTATCTATCTATCTGGTATCGTGCTATTTCGTCATTTTTATTTACATTTTTTACTTCAAATACGGCCAGATCACTGCCTTTATTAATGTATTTGAAAATGCACTTAATGGATTTTACAGAACTGCAAAACTCGACATTAATATGAGCCTTATACGTTTTTTAAAGCAATGGTGATTAAGGTACCACCCACTGATTGTAAATTTCAACTTGGTTTCTAGAATTTGACATTCGTATCGTAAATGTGTGGCCACCATTCTCAGCGTTTCAGCGGCGATACAACGGATAACCGTCGATATCCGTAATAGTGTCATTCATATATTCCTTTGGAAACGCTTCTTACATTTTACATCTTACATGCATGGCGATGTCATGTTAAAAGCACCGCATGGTCCGTGGATCATGTGACTGGTAACAATATCAAACAATTCTTGATCAATTGCAGGGTCCGGAATTTCGGCTGAAATTATTTGATCAATTTTTTCTGGACGGATTTTAACTTCAAGCCAAATCAAAATGTGAGAATGAGGCAAACCTCGCTTTTGCCACTCAATCGAATACAGATAGCAACGTGTGTTACCGAAAATCGAATATTTTACGATTAAATCAATCAATGATTTTAATTTTTGTTTGAGAACGCGTGCCGTGATATCATGACGATGCTTTGATTGTTGGCCTGGTAATAGCGAAGTTTGTATTTCCTCCCAATTCGGATTACACGTAAAAGTAATAAAAAAATCTGGACGACCATAATGACGTACGTAAGTCATTACATCTTGTATATATTCCTGCATGTTCCGTGGACTGCCGATGTAGCTTGAAGGTAAAATAAATGCATTACCGATATCATTGGCATTTAAATTTTCATCTATATTACCGATAATATCATCTCGTAAGTGGATGTATTCCGTCGATCGTAATTTAATCTGATTGTACCGAATAAATCGCAAACGTTCGTTTCAGTCTTAGCGTACATATCCAAGACGTATTGATGGTACAGTTGACGATATTGAAGGATATAGTTATACTGATTACGTCTAATCATTAATCGGTGGGCATAGTACTTCATTGAAGTAACTTTTTTATTTGTTTCATTACCTGAAAAAATAAGAAATTAAACAGTAAAAAAAATAATAATAATAATAGAAGAATAAGCAATTAATATAGCGGGTCCACGATAATCCGGCCTCTGTTCGGAATACCGCGGATCTTCTGTATTAATAAAATAAGGAATTAAATAGTTGAATATTAAATTTACCAGTAACTGGATCACACTGTTTGATGTTGATGTGATATTCATCCTGCCCTTGCCAGAATATCAGTGAATACTGGAGTGCATCATACGAACGGTGTAAATCAGAAATTATACTAATAGTGCTATCTCGACGTGTGATTTTAAATGCTCTATTGTCAACTGGATCACCAACTATAATAACTGCAACATCATCTACAGTTGGCGCGTTGAACCTCCTGATGGTAATTTGTCAGCTTTGATGACAATTTGATAGTTGTCATTTTTTAATTGTGGCGACACTCTTTTAAACAATTGAATAAGTTGATTATTATTTTCCAAAAAAAATTCCAACAATACCACAATTGCTCTCTCTTCTGCTTGTTCGATGAAATTATACTGGCACCGAGTTGTCACGCGTACTTCACAACTTCCCATAAAATAGATTTGGAGAAACTTCGGGACATCATTAGGAATCGGCATCAACGACCCAATCGTATGGTACACCTGAACTTGTGTTTTGAATGTAGTTTAAAAATGACGGCCATCAGATGTGAGATCGAAAATTTTAGTTGCTCCAAAAGACGTCATCTGGAAGTAGGAATTGAATTTGTGTGTCTTGCGCAGAAACAATTTCGAATCGTTTGATTCGCTAGCAAGAAGTGATTGCAAAGGTTCTGGGGGAGTGGGAAGCGGTAATAATACAACTTCTCCTGATGCACAACACATGCCGGCTGCATCATTGAGGAATTTCAACGCCTGACAGTATTGGCATACTTTGTCCATTGCACCGATGGCAATTTTAGAATGTGCAGAGTAATCAATGTCTGGTGCATATTCGAACGCAAGACGAACATATGATACACGTGTTAATGGACGGCTCATTTGCTGTCTCTCTCTTTCTCTTTCTCCAAATGTAGCGATGTGCTGTTCTCGTGCCGCTCTTGTTCTCGTTATATTGTGTCGCAGACGTTCATCACGCTGTTTTTGAGATAATTGCATAAGACGCTATGCTGTCCTGATTCTTTGAGCTTCGTTACTTGCCGCGATTTGTTCACCGAGCGTGGTGGTGTAACGGCTAGCGTTCTGGCCTCGCATTAGGGAGGACGGCGGTTCGAATCCCCGTCCGGGCATCCAGATTTGGGTTTTCCATGGTTTCCCCAAATCACTCCAGGTGAATTCCGGGATGCTTCCTTCAAAAGGCCATGGCCGAATTCCTTCCCATTCCTTGCCCCCCATCCTTTCCCGTCTCTAAAGACCTAGTTGTTATAGGAGACGATAAGCAGTAAAAAAAAAAAAAAAAAAAAAAAAAAAAAAAAAAAAGCGATTTGTTCCGCTGATTGATGAGCCCTCTCAACACGTTTGCGTCGTGCCTCTCTGGTACACGCATTGTTGAAGTTAGAATTTTTTTGGCGGCATTTCACTGAAATTTATAATTGCAACACTAAAAATAAAAATAGTTGAATTACAACAAAAAGTGCCTTTCTAAAAGCCTTAAAATAAGACACTATAATATAGTGCTGAAACCGGAATGCCTCTACGCAGGTAAATTGTATTTTTATAATTCCGTGTGGTACTAATGACCTGATTACAGGGCTTCAGTCAGCTGCGCATTCCACCCCTGTCGTCGCCACCCTAACCTAACCCGGCAACTCTGCCGGGTACAGGAGACTTACAGTCCTACATGGAATCCCGCGCACTTCACATTAGGGGGCATCCATAAATTACGTGAGGTGAAATAGGGGAGGGGGGGGTCCGGCGAAATCTCACCAGATCTCACCAAGGGGGAGGGGGGGGTCTACGGAAATCTCACGTGAGATTTTGCGAAAAATTTTGGGACAGTAGAGCAAAAAAAAAACAAAAAAAAAAGGTCTCAAATTTGCGGCAAAGTCGATTCTAGGAGGGTATTTCGTCAAAAAAGTTAGGGTGTGACCTAAAAAAAAGTTTCCAGGGCGATTTCTAGGGGGGGTTCTCACTGACCAGATCTCACCAGAGGGGGGGGGGGGGTCCGGCCAGATCTCACGAAATCTCACCAGGGGGGAGGGGAGGGTCCAGAAATCCGGAAAAACACCTCACGTAATTTATGGATGCCCCCTTACACAGCAAGCTGGGCCAAACGTGAACATCGGGTTAAATATCGATGAAAATACCAGGTGCGACAGGGATTCGAACCGGGGACCTTTCGATCTCCAGTCAGACGCCTTAACCACTGAGCCACCAGACCGCTTGCTATACAATTAGAAATTGGATAAGCTTGGAGTATTGGAATGGAGAATTATAAGGAAAATTTTGGGTCCATTGAAAAATAAAGTACAATGGAAGATAAGAACTAATGAGGAAATATATCATAACACTGAAAAAATAACAGAATCAGTCAGAAATAAGGAGAATGATATTTTTTCGACACATCTATCGCATGGATGACACCAGACCAACAAAAAAGATATTAAAATATTTTTTGCAATTCAAGAGGTTAAGCAAGATTTGAAACGAAATAATATCAGTGAAAAGTATGGAAAGAAAATATTTTCGAAAGCAGATTTCGAATATGGCAGGATTCCAAGGTAGAGAGGAGAAGAAAACGGGTGCAAAATGGTCTGAAGAGAGAAAGAGAAAACACAGTGCAATAATGAAGGAGTACTGGAGAGAAAGAAAGAAAAAAACAACTGGGGAAGAATTGAAATTGACACGTGGCCCCTAGCTGGCCATAACGAAAAGAAGAAGAAAAATGAGAAGCAAGCAACAAATACTTATACGTTTTTGAATTTATCGTAACGTCTTCTTCAATGTTATATTCATGTGTGTAATTACTTTGTCGTTAAATATAATAACATACAAACTATACTCAACACAATAATAAAAATTATTCGACACGAAAAATTCACGAAACTGGGTTATGTCATAAATAAACACATATGACGAGGAGTAGACTGTAATATAAATAAATCGAAACACAACGCCATCTACTGGATGGTTTCCCAACCTAGATAACTAATTGTTGTGTCGATAAATTAATTCATCGCCATCTGTTAGAAACCTATGGAACCATAATAATAATTTCATGGAGTGGTAATGACCTGGTTACAGGTTTTCTATTGGCTGCGCATTCCACCCCTGCGCCGGAGGTGAAGGCCAAGTTAAAGGCGTATAAAAATCGCCGCCGGTACTGGGGTTCGAACCAGTGACCTTTGGATCTCCAGTTAGACGGCTTAATCACTGAGCCACCAGAACGCCACACTTACAAATAACTACAAACAATTGTCCTATGACAAACATTGAACGAACGTTTAATTCGCAATAATAAATATTAAAGTCAATAATCGAGATAAAAACTATCCTATCTTTTAAGTTGGACCAAATTACACACAGTAAGCCAAATTTCATCAAAATCAGTTAAGTAGTTTTGGAGTTCATCTCGGACAAACATCGTGACGCGAGATTTTTGTATATATAAAGATTAGGGTATAAAGCGATTTTATGTTAGGGGTAGGTAAGGGGGTATGTATATGGAAATTTACGAGTTTCAGACTTTTCTTATAATATGTGTGTAAAATATTATCTGTGTACCGGTACCAAATTTCAGGTTTCTACGGCTACGGGAAGTGCCTTAGAATTTTGATGATCATCAGTCAGTCAGTCAGTCAGTGAGTGAGTGAGTGTGTAAAATCGCTGTAGTTTGCATCCTAATAACAACCGAACTAAGAACAGTAACGAAATAAGATTTAGTACGTTTGCTAAAATTGCTGACATTTATGCATAACAGAAATTTTAGACATGTAGCATAAATACGACCAAAGAAATTTAGCTTCAAAAATGGCCCAAATCGCTTCGAGAAAAGGGTAGGCAGTGCCGCCGTTGACTCGATTTGGCGGGTGCACTGCTGTCCACCCAAATTCTTGTGGTCTTACATATCGAATGAATAAGTTCTAACTTATCGCACTCTACGCCGTTTTCGTTGCTGGACGAGCAGCTTATCTCTGGCTGGTTTGGATTAATCCTGTGAAATTAGCGCTACCGAATACACGCGACATCATAAAACCACCGATAGTATATTTAAATTCACAATGAGTTTTGTGAGTGTAATTCGCGAGGATCACTGGAGTATTTTCTCCGCTTGGTGTTATCTCCGATGTAAGTGAATACAAGCACAAACCTACTACTACTAAAGCTCGAAAGAAATGGCAGAGTTGAGTAGCCTTGCTTTTTTCATATGCATTTTCTTAACATGCATCCCAACAGTGGCGGCTCTAGACGTAGTGACACTGTGACATGGCACCACCTTCAAATCAAGAACTAACAAACAAACAAATTAATGTAGTGAAAGAAAAATACATATTTAAAAGTGCGACATTATCTACTCTACTCTACCTTAAATAAAGTATTGAACGCCATCTGTTGGCCACATCAGTGAACTGTTTCGATGTCGTCGAGACAGTCGTCGGGTGTCACAAATTGCGCATGCGATCTAGCGTTTTTGCGGAAATTTTCAAGAGAGGAGGTCCGCTTTGTTAATGGCGAATCGAGACAACTTTGTTCTGTCACACGCTGCCCCGGGCAATGGGCAGACACGTGGGTTGTGGAGCACTGTGGAGCTCGAAAAAGTTAGCAACACTGTCGGTAGAGCGCAGCACAGCTGCCATTTTTGTAACATTCGAATAATATCCTCTGGAACATTGCTTCCCAACCTATGGTTCGCGGACCACTGGAGGTATGTGAAGATAGTTCAGCTGGTGCACAAGCAGAATATCACAAATTTTGACACCATATTCGTACTGTATGAGGCCATAAGCCCAACTTTAAAAAGCCTTGAATATTTCAATTGCCGTGCCAAAATTTGGCACTTCTAGGATGAGGATAGAACAGCATTGTTTCTAAAATGGTCTTTTCATTTCCAGATGGCATAAGAAAGAGCGCCATTCTTCTAAATATTAAGTAAATGATGGTTTCCTCGGGGTTTTAAACAGTTATGAGCAACCGCGTCGCGGTACGTGGTAGGATTAGTAACATAAGAGTGATGAAGTAAACAAAAATAAAAGGTGTACCGACTAGCGTCTTTTATTTTGTACATCTAGGCCGATGGTGTAGTGTAACGTCCAGCATGTAGTAACATTATTATTCATTTGATTTGGTAAATATTAAGACTATTAATCAGGGCCGGATTAAGACAGCGCGGGGCCCGTAGCAAATGTGCAGAAGGGGCCCTTGATTTTTGCCGTCCGGGGAGAAATTGTAGATCAAACAAAAAAAAAAGGTAGCCCATCTAGCTTAGGTGCGGGGCCCCCCTAGGAGGCGCGAGGCCCCCCTAGGAGGCGTAAGGCCACCCTAGGAGGCGTAAGGCCCCCTAGAGGGCGCGTGGCCCGTAGCATTTGCTACCACCTGCTACGTGTTTAATCCGGTACTGCCTGTAGGTCAACTCGTCCAGCGTTTACCAACTGCTCAATTTTAAAACATTTATCATTGATTAATTTCAAAATCATTTCTTTAATGAGGCAGTACACGCAAGTAATGAGACTTTCACACGTTACAAATCTTTATGTTGCGAGATTCTTACTCAACTCTGAGCCGTTTTTCCAGGCACCTTTCACTTCAGACTCAGTAACGAAGATCAGTAAATCGTCGAAAAATTTCAGTGTTGTCACTACCTGAGCAAATCACTTCAGCCACCACTGCATCCCAAGGTGTTGTACCTCATACCTACAGACGTCCAAGAATGTCTTGAAAAGATCGCAGCCTAACGATAACAGATTTTGAAGGTTTTTTTTTCTCTCCGCTAATTATTTGTTCCAGGCAACTTCGCAGAATCATTATCCGTCCTTGAATTGGTTTTCCATAAAGTCTGAAGTTGCACCTCTGACGCCGCAATCAGTCAACTCTTGATTCCATGATTAACACCAACCAGCTACTAGTTTTGTGAACAGATGTAAACCAAAGGGAGCAAAATCTTGAAGAAAAAATAAAAGCTCAAATCCCGTAATTTACCCATCAAAAAATAATTTTGTGAGCAGGTGCAATGCCTTGACGGGGAGTTCATTTCTTCCCTAAACAGTGTCTTTCTGCACACATTTTTTAATCTCGATGGCTTAAAAGATTGGGATGGTTATTTCATTATCGTTCACCGTTCTGTCTGTCTGGCTTATGAACGGGACTCGCGCAAAAATTACTAGTCAGATTTTGACAGGATTTGGCTAACGTAAATCCCATGGTCCCTCAAGTAAAGTATGGTATGTTTCATTTAGATGTGACGTCGAAAATCTGAGAAAATTAAGATGATTTTTCTTTGAACGCGATTTAAGTAGAAACTGCTCGGAATTTGATGGGGTTTCAACTAATGTACATACAGTGGTTCCATGAGTAGAATAAGGTACTTTTATTCTGAAAGGACGTTGAAAAGCTGAGCTCCGAAAATTGTTATTCATTTGAAGGTATCTTACTTTTCGCAGTCGTGATTTCAGTATCGTATTATTCGGAGGAATGAAGCTAAAGTTTGTTTTGGAGACACTTCATCCAAACAGAATTTGCATTCAATGAGCCACAGTAACCGTGGAGCATGTAGCTGTTGATATCTTTTGTTTAAGGCAGATATCTCTACATAGTTACGGGCAACTGCTAGTGAATTAATAAAATCCTTTTAATATCCTAAATCTTCAATGCAAAAACCTTTCTTGCTAACGGAACCAGACCTCCTTTCTTGGCACTGTACGTGTACAATCAGGTTCTATTGATTGTTCGTAAATCAAGGCACGAAACTAGTTATATTCTTGTCAGAATGCCCTATAGAATGTTGAGACAGTGCGTTTTGATCCTCTGATATAAAGTGAGGCAGCGATTTCTGTTTTTCTTTTTTTTTCAATTCATCACGAAAAATACACTGCCTGACAAAAAGTTGAAGCATCCAGGCGAGAAAAAACGAAATGAGACTTCACATGATGAGAGGGTGTGTGGAGTTACCTCAGTTACTACAAAATGGAGCCCAATTTACATAGCACTTGGAAGTATGAGCACACTTATCAGTATGACGTAGCATGCCCTATGGCCTGGATGCATGCAATTATTCGGTTGTGAAAGGTGTTATAAAGCCATTGTATCCTCTCCAGCAGCAAGCTGGCCCACAACTGTCCTAGATACTGATACTGGTACAGGTACAGAGCTGAGGCCTGACCCGGTTCAACACATGTTATATTGGGGACAGACCTTGGAACTTGTGGAGCATAGGAGTACCTCAACACCACACAGACAGTTCATAGAGAAATGTGCCATGTTTGTACGAGCATTGTCCTATTGAAAAATGAGAACACAATACTGTCACATGGGAGGTAACACATGAGGACACAGGATGTCCGTGAGGTACTGTCGGAGTTCCCTTAATCACTACCATCTGTAACCACAAGTTATACCCGATGGCTCGCCACACCAAGACGTCAGGAGTAACAAAGCTGTGCCTCTCCAAAACATTGGAAGAGTGGGAGCTCTTCCCAGGTTGCCACCACTCTCACCGACGATGGTCATCCAAGGAAGTGGAGGAAAGTGATTTACTGGACTGCTGATCAATGGCGTCGCAATATTTTCAGCAATGAACCGCGGTTTTGCACTACCTCCGATGACCAACATCGGCATTACACTCAGATTAATGTAATTTATATATATAAAGATGAATGTATGTAAGTTTGTTTGTTTGTTGGTTGGTTGGTTTGTTTATTCTTCATAGAAATCCACAGTTTTTATCCGATTTCGATGAAAGTTTGCACACTTAACCTTTTAAACAAGGAGAAAAGTACTGTCTACATATGGTTGAAACATTTTGTGTATAAATAACACATGTTGTCTTATAATTTCGAAAAATTACTGATCGGTGATAGACAGACGCATACGATGTGTAAGTCTCTGTACTGTCTTTCCATATAGCGATCTGGTAGATCAGTGCTTAAAGCGCTTGTTTACTGCTGTTTGGATCGTGGTCTCTGGTTCAAATCTCCATGCTGGCAAAGATTTAAAAAAAATGTTTTTGATCGTAAGATTCACGCCTGGACCATCGGTTATTCGAATTGAATGTTAAACTGTAGATATCACAAATTTAGGGGTTCAATGCGACGCAAATCGTAGGTAGTCTTGCAGTGCTGTAGGTGTACACTTTTTTGCGTTATAATGATCCCTCAGGGGTTGTTCACAATCAGTGTGCGTGTGTGATCTTCAGTAATAATACTACAAATGCGGAAGTAAGTCTCTGTCTTTTTGTTACGTTTTGACGACTAAATGGCTATATCGATACTGATGGAATTTGACAAGAAAATCTGTAGGAAGGGCACAGGACATTTTTTCTGGCATGACTAACAGTTTTAGTCACGAAATTTTCAGAACTTATCGAATGGTGACAGAAATATGTTGTAAATTGATTCTCTTCAAGAGACAGGTTCAACGGTAGAATGATATAGTGATAGCTTTCCTGTTATATTATGCCAACTTGGTGTTGTTTGGGACCAATCCTTCATTACCAACAACTTTCTATATTCAATTCTGGCAGTGAAATTCTTAATCCACACGTACAAAGTCACAGGTATCAGCTAGTTTGCAAATAAAACTTAGACTTATCAGATAAGTTTCCATGAAAATCACTGATGTTGAATGAAAACAGAATGTGTCTAGCACATATTGTAGTGGAATTCCATTGTGTATTTTCTCCCAATCTGATAAAGCATGTTTACTGTTTTTTGAATCATAAAGGGAAACTTTCTGCATTTGGTTCCCATGCATGAATTAAACCTGCAGTTACATATATACCATAATATTCCATTTATCAAAATTAATTCATGATTAACATCATTAAATAATTTTGCAAGATCACAAAACATTCCTATAGGGCACATTTTATTATTCAGTTCCTCAAATGTATTATTTGAAAATGAATATATAGTCATTTCTTTGGATGACCCTTTTTGGAATCCAAACTGTCATTACTGTACTGAAATATCAAAATCCACGAAAAAAAATTATCTATTGCAGTTCTGATATTATTTTGGATTTTTGTAAGAAAATTTAAAATTGTGTTAAACTTGAAAGACAACATCAAAGCTTCCATATCTAGTCTCTCAATGCTGTGATTGAGAAATTCAGCATTGAAATTTCCACATAACTCTATTTGTTTGTCATTTACAACACATAGAACCAGTGACTCCAACTGTGATAAAAAGAATGTCCCTCAAATTTTAAGAGATAGAGTATGTTTTAAAAGAAATGTTGGGGTTGATAGTAGATTTTAAAAGACACTAAATATACTCAGCTTTAAAAGCAGTAATTAAACTACATATTTTATGAGACTGTAATTACTTCTCATAAAGTTAACCAGCATTTGGTGAAGATAAGTTCTGACCAAAAAAATTTACAATACACATTTCACGTTTTGAGAAAGAAACATAACTGGAAGAAAGGGAATATCTGAATGAACAGAGTACAATAAAAAAAACACGATCTCTATAAAAACAAAATATTATTTCAACGGTATTATTTTTACAGCAATACAAACACTGTATGCAATAAAAACAAAAACAAAATATAAGTACAAACTTCAACAAAACAGCAGAGGAACATAAATAATTACATTAAAACTAACAGTCTTTTTTAATTAATGTAAAGTTAACTTCTGAGAAACCTAAATAGGCATCTCCAGTTAGAGCTTCTTCACCACAGTAATTCCAGCTGTGGAAAAAATATTGTTTATTACAACTGTGCATATTTATGTTTTCTCTATAAAAGAACTATTTATAGACTAATCTTAAATTATTTCTGCAAAACAACAATACAAGAACTATATATCAGAATTACCAAGATTAGGTAATAAAAATTCAGCTATAATTTGCAATAATGTATTATAAAATGAGGATATACCTGAAAAAATGAAGACCCTGTCTACAAGAATCAAAGCGGTTAGACAAAATGGTCATTCACAAAATTATCATTGCAAACAATAACACATTTTTGGCTCAAAGAAATAAAAAAGATTTTACCTGTTCCCATGCAGGTCAGCAACAGATACTGACTGTATTGCTTGCACAGATGCTGATTCCACAAGCCTATTAGAGTTAGTGCAGCTAAGTGTTACTGTGAACTCAGTCATATTCTCAGAGTCAAAAATACGGTAGTCAGCAGCTGCCAAACCCCACAGTGTCCTCCCTCCTTCTGCCAAATCTATAAAGCTGTAAAGCACATTCTTAATTGTAGTTGTATATATATAATTCAAAATAATCACTCAAAATATTTTTCTTTTTAGTAATGTGAAAATCCTGAAAATGACTTAACCAGACCTTTTTTGTACTGTTTTATTACTGACATAGATAAAATAGATAAAAAAAAATATAAAAAAACTCCTTTCTTTTAATTCTAAGAAAAACCTGAGAAAATTATTTGTTTTATTCATTTGCTACCGTTGCATTTAAAGTTACAGTCTGTTATAAACATTAATGAATATGAAAGTAAAAAAATGATGTAGTTTGATCTTAACACTTATTAATACTATAATTATATGTGGAGTTAATGAACTCCGGTTTTGGTTTAAGAATAATTTGTGAGGCGTTGCCTATCTGCAATTTTAATTAAAAAAATAATGATAATAATTGTTTTTAAAATGTGATTTGCATTATAGAGAGAAGAGATAACCAGAGAAAACTAATTGTCCCTCTACCTTCTTTCCCAGTTTCTGTTTCACTGCAAGACTTTTTATGAAATTTACTGAATTGTTACACTCTCGAATACAGTGTAACTTGTAACTGTATAGATTCCTGCCTTTTAGCATTCAAAAAATATTTTAGTTCACACAGAGCATTTATGACAGTGAGGGAAAAAGCTTTTGGATACTGAAAATAAGGGGGGATAAGAAAAATAGGTGAAGACAGGAGGACAATGACTAACCCTACAAGATGAACACATTATTGCAATACGTCAGTAGTATACATAATTCATGTGAGATCAGAGATTTTACTGGGATAAAAATGCAATATAACCTTTATGGTAGGGATTGCAAACCAGCAAAGTGGGATCCAGCAATCCCGTGGGATCCCACATCATTAGACAGTCTGGTAGATCCCACACAAAATTAAGTGGATCCGCAAAATGCAGCAAAAATGCGCGTCACTCTGTGTGACTCGCTGCCCCACTCGGTGTCCATCAGATGTATTGCACTGTTTGCCTGTACCTTTGCAGCTGGCATTTGACGAGTGTGAAAGATTTGTTTTTGCTAACCATCTTCATTTGTAAGTAAATAGATCAACTTTTACATATTCATTAGAACTTATGTTTATTTTGAGTAGACATTTCTGTAAGTTGAGTTACATTGCGTATTAAGAACGATTTTCTTATTTATAAATCTTGTTTTATGGATCCCTGCTGAGAAAAACCTCTGGGATGTGAAACATGTAATGGTTACTATATAATAAGTATTTTTTATGTGTCACACACATCATCTGAACTACACAGTTAAAACTTTTTATTCACGGTTTCATTATTCCCAATTTCTGTATTTGCAGATAAAGTCATTGTGACAACTTCCTGTATCTGAGGCTGAAAATTTGATTATTTGTCAATACGAAACTAATGTTGTTGTAATTTTAACGATTGCATACCTATTTATTTAACAATTATCAAAAGGCTTGTATATCTTTTGACTTATTGTTGTCTTGACCGCTGTTTCAATTCATTTGAAACATTTTTTTTTTGACAAAAGCCGCCTGCATACATGTGCCGCTCTGGCTTTCGATTAATCCCTCTTGCAATGATTTAGTCAATCACCACAATACATTATTTTTGAATGAATAGCATGCATCCTTTCAACCCCTTGTTATTATTTTGACTACAGGCAACAAAAGTTATGATGAAGTATCATGGGTGTATCGCCGGATTGCGTAGTAAAAACACAAAATTTCACACATGAGGAAGACGGCAGAGACTTGGTGTTTTTACAAGGACTTCATTGCAATTATACACTGAGAACGTATCCTCTCTTACACAAAAAATTAATTTCCACTCTAAAAAATTCGTTGCGCCACTTAAAGTAAAACTGATATACTTGGCAGTTTATGTCTTGGTGAGTAGTTTCTTCTAATAACAATGAATCAACTATATATAATATTCATCAAAGAAATCAGGTGACATAATAATGAGTCCAACAAAAATAATTCTTGTAAAAATAGACAAAGTCTTGCACTTGTGCAGTGACAAAAAGTTATGAGATCTTGTTCTGAGCCAAGCCTACACTGTACAAAGTATATTCACTTCACTTTGTGAAATAGAATGCTTTCTCTTGGGGTTATAGATCGTCTATTTAGAATAAAAGAAAACTCTGGTGAATTGGCCATTATGCATACCATATTTTCAAACTGATATGATTTATGGTAAGGTATATAATATGACCTAAAACTGAATATTTTGCATTCTTTATTATTTATTTAAAAATTGGTTTAGATATTTTTAAATGTAAAGCTTGAAATATTCTTAAGACAGGCTATAAAATTTAATGTCATTTTGCCAATTAATATAGTGTTAATTTTTATCATTTTACATTAAAATTGATTTATTAATTTAATTAACAAGGAAAGGGAAAATGACTCATCGCTCACCAAAGTTGAAGACAGTGACAGGAGAAGAACATATATCACGAACACAAAAATACACAATATTTCGGTCTTAAACCTCATTCATGCTAAAGAGAATGAGCCATGTGGCTCGGGAGCTGTGCACACGCCAGAGTTACTTACATGACTGAGTGGATTATCGATATGGTTGTGGGACTGAGATGTTATATATAAATATGTATATCGCAGAAGGTGAGAGAGATAGTAATATACCAAAAGCGTACGGAATGTAGAGACTAAAAAAAAAAAAAATTAGGGAAATAAATATAGATAATTAAATTTTGAAAATAAAAAAATAATAATAATAAAATAATGTGATTGGTTAAATGAAAATAATGCTAATACTGATAATAATGTGTGATGTGTCAAACAAAGTAATTTTAAAAGTGGTTGAGGCCGGGTGGGTGTCTGGTTCTAGGATATTTTGGTATACAAGTTCCCATCTCTGAAGTTCTGAGGGGTGGTGGTTTCGGGGAAAACTTTGATTGCTCTCACGGTGAAACATTCATTGAAGCTGTTGGAATTGTGGTAGTTAGCATGTTCTGGTAGTGAAAGATATAAATTGTGGGTGTGGACTGTTTGTCTGTGGCCATTCATTCCGGTCAAAAGTTGTTGTGTAGTCAGGCCTATATTGGAACTAGTGCAATGGCAGCAAGTTAGTTGGTATATGATGTGGGTTGTGGAGCATGTGGCATGTTCAGTGATGGGGAAGGTTTCTCCTGTGACAGGGCTGCAATATGTAGTAATGGAACGATGCATGTTGCAGGTTTTGCAGTGAGGTCTATTGCACGGAAAAGAGCCATAAGGTGTTTTAGGAGAGTCAGATGGAGGGTATTTGTGAACCAAGATGTTTTTGAGGTTAGGTGGTCTGCTGAAACAAGTACAGGGGACAGTTGGCAGAATTTTTGGCAAGACTGCTAGCATTTCTGCAAAGGAGCGAAGGAAGTCATGTCCCTGTTGTAGGATTCGATTGATGGATTCGAGGCCAGGTGAAAACTGGGTGCCAAAGACAGGGCTATGGTTGGATTCTAGAGGTGCTGGGCGGGATTGATTATGTGGAGGGTGGGTGATTGCATGAGTGATTTGTTTATGTACAAGGTCTGCTGGGTAGGAGTGGGAAATAAGGGCTTTGGATAGGTTCTGGGAGTACTGTGAGAGGGATTCAGAATCAGAACAGATATGTTTGCCACGGATAGCAAGGCTGTAGGGAAAGGAACCTTTGGTGTGGAATGGGTGGAAACTGTCAAAATGTAGATATTGCTGTAGGTTAGTTGGTTTGATGTGGAGAAAGGTGTGAAGGGCAAACTGCCTGAGCGTGATGTCCACATCGAGGAACGTGATGTGTATACGGGAGTAGGTCCAGGTGAAATTAATGGAATGGCTATTGTTAAGGGAATGGAAGAATTCTAGAAGTTGATTTTCACTGTAGGTCCAGATCATAAATATATCATCGATGTATCTCAACCACACAGTGGGTTTAAGGGGGTTGTGGTTGAGGAAACGTTCCTCCAGACGACCAAGTATCAAGTACGTATAGGAAAGGGCCATGCAGGTGCCCATAGCAGTGCCACGGATCTGGTGATATACTGTGGAATTAAAGGTAAAGAAGTTTTTGGAGAGGATCAGCTGAGCCAAGGATGAAAGGAAATATGTACTAGGACGGCTGTGCAGGGGTTGCAGATCTAGGAAGTGTTCCAGGGCACTTTATTTCATCAGCAACAAGTAATTTTTTAATAAGTAAATGGTAAATTTGTTTTATCCTGTGAATATTTTTATGAAAATTTTTCTGTACTTACATCAGGGTGAGTCAAAAAGGACTTTACAACTTTGGAGTGATATAGAAATTTGTTGAGATAACTTACAGAATCGGTAGATATAGGAAACAACCTCAAGTTTGATGCACATAGTGCCTCAGTAAACCATTCACAACCAGAAGCATCAGTGTAGTGCACAGTTAAAATGGCTACTTTCACTGCTGCGGTGCATGCTCACTGTATGTTTTGGTATCGTGAAATGAACTCTGCAACACTGATCGATGAAGATCACCAAGATCTTTTCAACCAGAAATACGGTGCACCATCTCATTTCCTCACCATGTTCAAGGTTACCATGATAATCGCTTCCCAGGTCTGTGGATTGGCCATGAAGGGCCAATCACATGGCCACCTCACTCCCCAGACTTGACACCACTGGATTTATTTCTCTGTGGTTTCATTAAAGATTGTGTGTATATTCTTCCCCTGCCAAACAATTTAGGCAACCTGAAAAATTGAATCAACACTGCCATTACACAAGTTACACCTGATTTGCTGCAACCAGTGTGGGAAGAAATTTATTACCGGTGGGATGTTTGCCGCATGACAAATGGTAGTCACATCAAACCAAAATGACACCTGACAGTTTTATAAGAAACATGAGGTTGTTTGCTACAAAATGAAAAAATCTACTGATTCTGTAAGTTATCTCAATAAATTTCTACATCATTCCAAAGTTGTAAAGTCCTTTTTGACTCACCCTTATTATGAATAATTTCTTCACCATACAAATCATATCCAACTATATATTTTTGGTCACCCACTCTAAACCTAATAGTCAAAACCAATTATTCATGTGGTAGGGTTGACTGCCGGCACTTGTGCGAGCCAAGACTTCTGCTTTATTCTTTACTATCACAAGCAAGAGCATTGTATGAAATTGTCTTTTTTTGTATTTGTGTTGTGTTTTTCGTTGCTCTAGCCCTTCTTCTTTCAACTTTTATTAAGTGATGATGTATATTACCTCTCCTTTCCATATTAGTATCATCTCACACCATTTCTCCATACTCCACAGTTTCTCTGAATTTATTCTTTATAATTCTGTGTTGTCCTACTAACAGAGGCCTCACAAAACTCCCTCTGTTAAATCCATCAATGTTAAACTGGTGAACCCACCACATTAATGGTACCCACAGCTTTTCATAATATCCAAATGATGAAAACATTCTAACATACTTTTCTGGATGTGAACGATGGGGTAAGGGCATTTGAAATTGGATTCATATTTTAACCATAGCCCTTCTGTTCCTCTTACCACAGAGTTACCCAACTACTCAGGCAAATTCTTGTGATCAAAGGCATGATGAACGAATTGCCAGTTGCCTTACATTCCACCATCATCATGATACAGTTATTCCATGCCTTCATCCACAAAGTATTTGTAGCATACTACTCACACACAAGGCAAGTTTTGATAAATAGTAAGGTCAGGTTATGGGCCTGGGGAAATTCCAGCCAGTAATCAGGAAACAAACTGCAGACCTTCAGTTACCAAGGAAGGTGCCTCAAAACAGAACTAATAGACTTCTAAAGTATTTTATGAATCTGCTTGAGTATATAAGTGAAAACATAATGTTCAAAGATGAATGGAATTTTATACTTGCCCATAATTAAGTTCAAAAACAGTTGAAGACAAGCCATGATGAACAGTGAGAGCAAGCCCTCCATGCGCCCATGGTTTCCTATCAGAAACATTCACTGATGCCCGAAGCTGTTTTCCTGATTTAAAAAAAAAAAAAGTTTTTCAACTATGGTTTCACTTAATCTTACTATATGATAAGGAAACAGTAAATGTGAAAATTGATCAGTCACATAACAAACTTTGTACAGAAATAATTATATAAGTTTTGTAATTAAGCGCAGTACTTCAAGGGTTAACATAACATTACTTAAGAGGTGTTAATTGGTTTTCATGTAACTCAGTGATTATTCCTGCTCATTGTCTGAGGTCACCAAAACACTATGATTGTGTCTCGCATTCAACACAGGGTTAGCTGGTTTATGCTTCAGCTGCAGAAGGAATTATAACCATTTGGGATTAGGCCAGCAAGTAGGAGAGTTGAAGTTGCACAATTCCTAATCAACAGCTTGTGTACCAAAGTCCTGAGCTAAATCCTAAGCCACACTTCAGTGTGTTTAGGGGGAGAGCATACAAAATTCTTGATGCAATTTGTCCTTCAGATGGAAATGTTAAATTTGTAGATTCCTTGGCTCATTCATCAGAGTAGGCCTGAACAAGCCAGTGCCAGATTTAGCCTCTCTTGTCTATCATTTATCATCCGCAACACAAACCCTCTAAATTTAACACACAATCACAGTTATCCACACATACAAAAACACTTATGAACATTTTTAACTAGAGAAAGTAACAGGAAATCATCTAATTTCCATTTCCATTTGGAGGTTGCTAGAGAGAAGTGACTCTGTGCATAGTAAATATCTATTCCAATACATCAGGTATTGCACACCAATATTACACTATCCTAAGGATAAAACAAATTGTTCTACAATGTATAAAAGTTGTTTCAATTTCAAAATAAACACTATACTCATCCTCTGAACACCTGTCAACTTGAATAAATCAAAATGTGTTCAGGTAAGGAATTAATTTTTCTTATACCAAAATATTTTAAAGTTCTTCCATCAAAAAAACTCATATAATTGAAAAGTTCTGTGCCTGGTAGTGGAAATGTACACTTTTAGTTCAATATTGCATTAATTTTTGTATGTAGTATCCCTTCAGTTCAGTGCACAACTCTCCAATGAATGGCTTGCATCCTTGAAGAGTGATTTTGGAATGTCTGATAAAACTCTGCTTTAACCTCTCCATTTGACTCTAAACGTATTCCAGCCATAAATTTCCTGAGATTCAGAAACAGGTGCTAGTCAGAGGGTGACAAATAAGATGAATATGGTGGATATTACAACAATTTGTACTTCAGTTTTCCTTATGGCATTGCCCTGATTAAAGATGATTGTTTTTCTTTTGTAATCCAAGTATCTACTCATGAATTTTTCCTTCCAGTTGGTTCAGAACAATATATAGAATATGCCAGTTATTGCTTTATCATTTTCAAAGTAATAAATAAAAGGAAAATAAAAGGAATATTTTGTCCTAGAATACACTGACAACGACATTTCTGGGAGATAGAACTGATTTTGTCTTTATTGGTGCAAAGCCATCGGCTTCCACACATGATTTTAACTACCATCATTTTTGGTATGCAGTGGTGTAGCCACATCTCAATCATATAATCAAATTGGCAAATAAAATGGGAAGGATTGTTTTAAAATGCTCCAAGTGCAGCTCACATAATTGTTTCTGCATTTGTTTTTTTGGGAACTTTTAACAAGCACAGTATTCATCTTGCAGAAAGCTTTCTCATATTTAATTCTTGATGTAAAATATACCATAGCTTTCTACTGATGTGGCTATGACCTGAGCTATATTATACACATTTAATCAAAAAATGTTCAATGTCATATTTTGCACCCTCCCAATATTGTCATTGGGATTGCAGTGTTTGACCATATCTCTCATGGTTCATCTTCAAGAAGTTTACAGCAATTTTTCAATTCAGCACCCATTTCTTCACTGTTTAAAGGAAACAATCAAAGTTATTACAGATCTTTATCAAATCTGGATGACAACAAACCATCTAAAACAAACACCTTTATGATGGCATGATATTCCAGTTTATCCATTTCAATGAGATATACAGATTACCTCTACTTTAAAAAGCCATATAAGGAAAACTATTTCAGAGTTCAAATTTGAATTTGATATTCATTATTATGACATATTAGCAACATCACAAAAAAAATGCATTGATGCTAATGCCATCACTATAGCAGACTCAGAAACTTTCACCTTACTCTTATACAGTTACCATAATATGTACATAGCAAAAGTTGTAAAACTCATTCAAAATGTTGCATCAAATCACCATAATCATTATTAATTTTCCACTCCAGTGGGCATCAACTAATCACATTTAGCTAGAATTTATCTTTTTAAAATTTGTTTTGCTAAAATGATGTCATAAAGTTAAATCCAATGAAAAAAATCAATTTATTCTTTGTAAAGGTGAAGCAGTAAAAATATTATTAAATATTTTTGAAGGAACTGGTTGTTCATTACACTTACCACAAAACGGACTTTGATTCCTTGTAACTAAGTACAGAGCACCTCTTGCTTGAGATTTCTGGGCATTCCAACCCATAACAGCACAAGAGGATGGTTTGTCACATGCTTGTCTTGGAGGAAAACATGGTGGACCCTCAGAACAAGGATAAGCTACAAATTGGCACCCATCTTCAGCTTCACTGAGGCTTTCAAGAAAGAGTAACCATGCTCTAAGATGGCTGCATACTGTTGTTGAGTTAACAGTTCCCTCTGCAAGATACAAATATGTCAGGTGTACAGCATCATAAATTAATTAATCAGAGTGTAATAATATATAATAAGACAGTAGCAAAATGATACTTATGTTCTTTTAACAAAGTCAAAGTCTTAGAATAAACAAGATAAGTATAAATTTATTATTGGGAATCTGCTGAATTAGGATGACAGGAAGGAAACTTCACACTTCTTAAATTTAAAAATAATGTCATGGTATAAGTTAAACATTGTAGTTTCTCAAAACTCAATTTATAAAGCAAAAACAATTTTTCTTATCAACATTTTTTACATATTTGAATATACTGTATAAAACTTTATATCATATAAAAATTATAGATGAAAGATTTATTACATTAACAGCAGCTGTATCACTAAACCAAAGGTAAAAGCCATCAATTAGACTACATAGCAAGACGGCTAGTAATATCTGTATCAAAAGATAAAAGCAGATCTTGCAACAGCTATGACATGCTTAGGAATAGATGATTATGAAAAAAAAAAAAATATTTTGATTTTCTTTCTTTCTTTCTTTTTTTTTTTTTTTTTTTTTTTGCTACGGTAAATTGCACTTGTTTGTGGTAAGTTCTAAAGTGATAATTTTCTTTATATATATGTGTAGTTTATACCTATTTGTTTAAATTTTTTTGTAATATGCACTAAAATTATCTTTATAGAACTTGATACTGTAAAAATAATCATACCAAGATGGCTAACTACAAGCGAAGCATATCCTTCAGGGCAACCTGGTTGAGTGCGGCCACCATTTGGGAAAAAATCAGCATGCCCTAATGGTCTCAAGAGACCAAAGCCATCAGCCCAGTTACGACTACCATCTGTATGAATTATGTCCACATAGGCAGCATCACTTGAATCTAATTTACGAGACTGATTCAGCAAGAGTTGGCTTTTAAAAATTGGAGATGCTGGATCCAAACCTAAAACATAAAAATTTGATAAAAGATTGTAAACAAAATAAATTAAAGAGCCCTCTAGCTTAAAAAAAAAAAAAATTAAAGAGCCCTCCTGCCTTCATCTGTGCCGAGTGATGGGTTTACGTTCCCTATCCTTCCATCTTTTTATTGCCTAATAGCATTTTCACTGTCACCATTTTTGTTTTTGCATAGATAATATACAGGTACAGGGTGTCTGGTAAATAATAATAATCACAATTTTATCAATTATTATTATTATAATGAAAAATCCCATAACTGTAAAATGGCCTTATTGTCACCTATCAAATATACAAAAATTATTTTAGCAAAAGTGTAACGATTGCCTAACTTGTAAAGTTACATAAACCTGCACAATTTGCACAGCTGGAGGCTCAAAAATAATTATATTGGAAGAGAAGACCGATCTCAGACACAATTAAAAATTAACCTATGGACTGGAAGACTTAATTCCCAAGTGATTTAGCCTGATGACTTGCCAGCCACACTAAATAGACAAATTTATTTAGATTTTTTACTAAATTAATTGCCTGGCCTGTTAGAGAATGTGCCTCTAGCAACAAGGCATAAAATATGGCTGCAAAATGATGGACGCTGTATAAGTTCAGTAAAATTTGGACAAAACTTATCTAAAGAGGTGAACAGGTTGCCTAGATCCCATTCTGTGGCCGCTGAGATCACCCGACTTAAATCCCCTGGACATTTTTATTGGGTATATCTCAAAGACATTATTTACAAAAGCCCTATGTTGACATTAAGGAACAGTATTCACTCATCTGCACAACAAATTAATATGGCTAGCCATGCATGCTGAATTAAGCTATCATTTCTTAATAGGTGCAGGGCGTGTTTTAGAGTATAAAGTCACCAGTTTGAGTATTAATGTAATGTGGTGTGACATAAACCAAATGCCAGGAATGATTTGAAAATGTGACTAAAACTTGAAAACCGTAACCCCATTGCCAGGTCAAAACTTTATATTTGGTAGGTCAAATATAACAGTTAAAGGGTTATCCATTATTTACTGTACACCTTGTTTAATATGACTGCATAAATTTTTTCCATTTTTTTCCATTTTATCCTCTTTTAACCTCTTAATTGACAGCAAATTTGAACATTTAACAAAACAGGGAAAAAACAACTATAAATATCTCTGCATTTATAAATTTGTAGCATTTCCTTGTTCCAGAATCATGCAAAAGCTGCTGAACCAGTTTGGATAGGGTTTTCCAGTTTCAAAGTTTATTGTCTAGCTTAAATTCTGTGGTATGTCTTATGATGTATGATAGCAGTAAAAGAAAACGAGTTCTTCATCTCAAAATCTTAGGGCCATATTTCAACATTTCCTGTAAGTAGGTAAGGAGAGTTCTTAGGTTGAAACAAATGAATAGAATAACATGTTGGATATCTGTCACTAATGCAATTTGTCATAGTGAAGTCTTTGTTTATGAGTACTAAAGGCTTGAAAATTAAAAATTGCTCACTGTATTTCAGAAGAAAAGCCATTTATTGTGGCTGAGTAATTAAATGTGTTGAGGCACCACATCGTAGTGCTTAGGGTTGAATAATCGATCCCAGACCAGGTCAATATTTTTTTCCTTTAATGCTTTCTTTTTTGCTACTATTTCACTGTTTATAAGATCACAAATTTGATTTAACAAAAAACACCTGAACACTAATCTATAATTCACACCAGTAAAATTTCATTTACTTTTCTAGATACAGTTTTTTATCCTTTAATTTTCAACCTTGCCAGAAAGTTTTTAAATTCACCCACACACCTGTCCACACTAACAAATAATAGTTAGAAATACAGGTATATCTACAGTATCTACTTCTAATTCAGTACCTGTTATCCTGCCAATAATAATATTCCTGCTCTTGAGAATATGGCTGGCACAGGCAGCAACATGGGCACCAAGACTGAAGCCAATGATGTGTATGTTTTGTGGATCAGCTCCAAGCAGTATCATACGTAGCAGCAGAAGTGCCAACTGACGCCCCACAAGTTCGGTATTGGCAACTGCTGTGGGATATGAAGGACCTGCTGCTCCTCGGCTCCAATCTACTATCACCATGTTTGCATCCACCTGCAGATGTTAAGTAAAACATATATAAATTACCAATTTTTATGCTAATGAAGCTGAATATTATTGTTTTAGTTTTATTTTTTCTATGTGCATTTTACTCCATTGTTGGAGCATATTCAGCAATACAATTGAGGAATTAATGCACAACATCCCCTTGTATATAGACTATTATTTATATGTAAGTACATGTACTAAATTCTTGTACCAGAAAAAAGACATAAGTGGCAATTAATACTTAAAATTGATAAAAGGCAGAAGAAACATTAGGTACAAATATAAGGCAAAATTCAGTGGAAATTAATTACTTTTATATACATGTTTGACATCCGACTTGCTCTGCTTTTCCTTATAAGTCTCTTGTAAAAGGTGGTTTATATTTCTGTTTATTTGATTAGCATATGGCAAAGTAAACAATACCTATGATACAAGACAACAAATAACAATGCGTCCTAATAATATAATCAACAAGGCACCTGAAACAAAAATTTAAAAAGTACAGATTGTCCAACTACCCTGTGCCAGCTGTAGAGGCTTGAACAAAGTTTTCCAGTGAACATGGGTATGCCTTGTTACTATATTTGCTGACAATACGCCAGATGGTCTGTTGCGGTGCATCACAGTCACAGTTAGGTGAAGTTCTCATGCCCCCTTATACGTCAGTGAGCCGCACAGCTCTCAGTTCATTCGTATCCTGTAAATGGCAGCTGGTGTTTTATGCAGCAGATCTTAAGCTTCTGGTGGATGCTACGCACTAAATAGTGACTGTCACTCCTTGGGAGCTATATTTTTCCATTCCTGTCACCATTCTCCTGTAGCATTAAACCCCCTATCAATAAGCTCTTTTGCCTTTAGTAGAGGTGATGGAGATTTCAGATGACCAAATATATGAAGGATGTCTTCAGAGATGGGAAGAATGACATTCAATGATATTTTTGTGAGCTCACAGATCAGATTATTGAATCTTCTTATTCTTGGGGGTTTGGTATGGTTAAGCACAGGAAATCAGAAAAGTGGAGTAGATTCTCTCTGTTCATCTAGAATATGAATACACCAACGTGAGAACATCACTTTAAAATGGCAGCAGAGAATATGACTGCCGAATTGTCACACTATACAAAAATATTCTCACTCGGCTAGTTTCTCAAGAAAATTTCATCTATATCTCTTATTTCAATCTGTTTGTCTTTCAATGCAAAGTGTTCATGGATCAAATATTGGAAACACTTGAATATTATAACTCCGTATAACTTACTAGTAGAAGAACAATCATCCCATATTGTACAAAATAATAAGTATTCTAAAAAATATAAAATAAAAAATATCCTTACTAACAAACCTGAACTTTATTCTTTCACACTTTCATTACAAAATATTTAACTGCCATTACATGTGAAGTTATATGTAACCAAAGGTGAAATAATAATAATAATATTTCATGTTGCCAAAGATCATTCAAAAAATGTTGTGCTCTCTCTCTCTGTATAACAAGAGTTTAACTGGCATTCATCACTTCTGTTAAGCTTTAGTCTATTTTCTTCAAGTATGAATCATTATTCGCTTCATATTTACGGAGTCATAATAAAAGCTATGAGAAGAACAATTTTAATGAGAAAAGTTAGCATCCTGTGAGAGGCTATTCTACAACAACTACAACATATATTCCTGATAGTTAAAATTCTAAATTGTCATTTGACACTTCAGTTTAAAAATAAGTGGCTTTTTAAGGAACAGTGTATAGACCCTACCATTTTTTTCAAGTATGAGTTAGGATAGAAAAGGATCAGATTAGCCTGTATAATTGAGAGGAACAATTGCTTACCAAGGTGACAGCAGGATGGCATAGAAATAGCCATCCCATAGTTACCTGCAGTTAGCAATTGAACCTCCCATTTTCCCATTAATAAAATTTTTTGGTTCCATCTTCCTCAAATGTAATAGCTTCATTAATTTTAAACTGATACTTTTAACATAACAATACACTAAAACTACAAAAACTTAAATGAAACTATGCAATAGTTTTTTGTGCATAATCTTTACATCAATATTTGGATACAAGAATATCAATAACCATAATACTGCTGTTAGTATTAAAACAATCAGAATGTCTATCTTAAATTTTTACCTTTTTGATTATGGATGCTGCACCTACCACAGCACCTTGGTCTCTTCCACTTCCCTTATAGCCATGAATAAGAACTTTGATTGGTTTTTTGAAATCGAAACTAGACTTCTGCAATGAGCCTTCCCCATACTCATTCAGTGGCTGGGCTGTTGGGTTAGAACGAGTGAAGAGCCAAAATTGTGTATCAACACTTTCTGGTGATTCTGGAGTTTTCATCAGTGGTGCATGTCTAGGAGGCATATTAAAACAACCCACCACCTCTGCAAATACAAGAAGAATTCTTTCAATTTCTGATATTGCAAAAATTTCTGTTATTGATTTATAAAAATCATAGTGAAAAGAGTGTGAGCCATATTCTTTACTTATTTACAGAACAAAGCAAGTACAGAAACAATAATGAAATTTATATTGCTCCAGCATTGTCCAAAGACATGAAATTGAAAGAATTATTCCCACTTATCTGTGGAGAAGTTCTTAAATGTTTGGCAAATCATTTTTATAGCAAAAATTATTATTTGAAACAGGTGACTCAGTATTCAGTAAATCGCAACTCGAGAGTGTTTTTGACTTGGACATCCACTGGTATCTCTATTTATACAGATTTCATATGGCAAAAATTTACAACAAAGAGGTGGGCCAAATGTTTGAGGAATCCCTCATTATAAAGTAATATTATTAAAGATTGTGATAAAACTTATGTCCTGTTGGAAATTTCTGTAGACATATCCTTAAGACTTAATGTGCATTTTCAAATAAGATTCTCACTGAAAAAAAATGCTAAGCTTGATAACTTATTCCAGTCTGACTCCCCTACTTAGAATTGAAAACTTTTCCATTCCCCTGTGATTTGAAATGGTCATGGGCTGGGGCACGGATACTTTTGACCCGCTTACCCCCCCCCCCCCAACGCCGGCCCTGTTAACAACAACTAATGTGTTGTTCCTTCACAAATCATCCAGTACTTCAACCAGACAGCAAAGGAAGTTAGGATTGTAAAAAAAAATTTGAGTAGAGGGCAGACCTCTATTAAAACTTAAAAATACAGAAATACTTGAACAAACCACTATGTTTCCATTTTAGGACAAAAATCTTATGCAGTGTGAAATTATTATATGTTGTAACATTAAAATTGTTCTTTAGACTGCAATAATACACTGTCTGATGGCTTTAATTCCATGCTATTAGCTATTTCATAATATTAAGGAGATTGGAAATAAAACATACTTCAACAATATAATCTTTTATCGTGATTTTTCAATCTACAAATATCATACCTTAATCAACTTTAAACAATAAATTTTACGTATCACTTTGTTTTAATTGGAAGTAAGTATAATATGTACTCAAAACAATTCACAATTTTGTGCTTTATTGATGCCTTGAAAAGACTACATACGAGCATATAAAATAATAGCCAAATATTGGCACTAATAAAATGATACAAGGGTACCTTTTTATCTTCTATATCATCAGGGAACTACTACACAGTAAATGAAATCTAGAAACCTGCCTAAATGAAGATAAATGTGATTTAAATACATTCATCCAAAACAAAATCAGTGAAAACAAATGTTTTTAACAAAACATCAATGTTAAAAATCAAAGCTTAATCTAAACTACTCCCCTCTTTCTTAATACGTAAGTTCAAATGAGATTACCAAATTTTTTAAGAAAACAAAAACAAAAATTCCTATAAGCAGCATCAAAAAGATACACAGTTTCTTTTGTATTAGTTAAATGATGTAAAATAATTTGACTGCAATACTTTGAACAAAAGAGAAAATGTAGTGACAGTTAATTTTTGCACTTAACACTTTATAAATGTAACAGACTATTGCTCACAGCTTTACTTAAACTCCATTAAATATCAGTATCTTTAGTTCACTGCCAGTTTCATTCAGCATGTAAGGGTACATAAAGAATACACTATAACATTTATTTGGCTAGAATCTTGACAAATCAAGGCTAAGAGTTCTAGCTCATAAATAATAAAGACATAACTCCCAGGTTGCACAGTGACAGTAACTTCATAACTGGAGGTTTTTAAATTATTTATTTATCACAAGTGTAGTGTTTTGGAGTGCCTTCTAAAGGACATGGTGATATTTATATGGAATGCATTATGAGTTTATATATTCCACTTAAGCACACAGTAATTAATTACATTTACCAGAAGAGTGAATGAATAAAATGTAACTCCTTTCCTACTAACTACTGCTTCATATATGTAAGTCATATTCCAATAAAACTTCAATTAATGAGATGCATTCTAATTTAGAAAAATAAATTCATTGACTACATATGTAAATAAACATACCTTCTTTATTTTACTTCTATAGTAAGAGCAAATGCTCTTGAATTTGAAGTACTTCCTGTAACAGGAATTTCATCTATAAATTAAACATTTATCAATAATGCAACTCTTTCTTTTTTTCCTTCGATGAACTGAAGCCTCATAAATTATATTGCAACCTGCTTCACATAGCTGCAATTTCTGGTTTTTAACCTGTAGAATTAATTTTCAGTTCTGATATCAGCTTCACTTTTCAGATAGTTAGTGTCATTAAGCCTTCTTTAGTAAAAATTAGTAGCAACTGTTCGGAGGACACTTGTCGTGTTGTAAGATATTTCAGTTCTTGTGAAATTATAATACTGGTGGTACTATTTTCTTAAGCATACATGTTGAAAAAATAAGTGTAAAACATACACTGTTCGTCTAAGGTTTTTTGTCCAAATTAAGTAAAAATAACCAATGATATTACATGAAAAACTGCAATATTTAAGTGAAAATTATATAGGTTGACATGAACCCTTTTCTTCTTTAGGTCATCAAACTCTCGGGCAAATTGATAAAATCCTCCATCTCTTTCTATCTTGAACTAATCTCCTCATATCAACATACCCATGGTTCCTAGACCTATAATATTTATACCAAACAATTTGGATATAGAAATGCCATGTTTACAGCGTCTTTTCATCTCCTGAATCTGCTGCATTGGCTATCATGTAGAACTGCATTGACACAAAAGAAAGTAGTACCAGCGGTATAGTCTAGTACCAATATTTCTAGCTCAGCTCTTTGTTTAAACATAATCAGTGTAAAATAAAAACCACACTGTACATAAATAAGTTCCAACAGAATAGTTTGACAACTCTGACTGAACAAAATTTGAGTATTTTAGAATAGAAGAAGGAAGATTCAATTCTAAAATAACATTTTTGGACTCCAAATACTTATGACAGGAAACCATTAGTTGAACTGGAGAAAATTATTAAGTTTTTTTTTGTAGCACACCCCAACAAATTCCTGAAGATGGCAAGAGGAATCAGTTCCAGATTTTGCATATGTTATTAGTATAAATAGAAAAGTTACTTTCATCTTTTTTTAAGAAATCAATGTTTGTTCAAGCTAATCATACCATAACAGATCTCTTTTCTCAAGAAAGCAGCTCTTCCTCTTGATTGCCGTCTATCAGCAATTCTGCTACGAACATTTTTGTATCCATCTGCAATGAGGAATTTATTGTTACAAGGTCATAAAAACAATTTATTTAAAATAAAAGCACGGTTAGTTCGACAGGAAAACGAGTATTTGGCAAAAAATATCCTCCACACACACTGCTAACGAACACTTAAACATCTTGGGTACTACACCAACAAATAAAATAAATGGGAACTTATATCTAAATAAGGACGTAATTAGTAAGATATTTAATTTTTTTTAATGAACGAAACGTGACAGATTCTGCTGGTGTAAACGGGAAAAATCATAGCTTATTCTTAAAGAGATAGAGTCTAATTTTCTTATGTCTATTGTTATGCTCTTATCAGTCGTAAAGATACGTCCTTTCCTCATTAATCCAAGATAAACAATCAGGTTTTATTAAGCATTTTTTGCCGTCGTATGCAGGTTACTTAACCTAAAATTTCTATCAACAAATAGAAGGTGCCAGTATAGTATCTAGTTGTAAAACATGATTTGTTTAATGTTTTCATGCACGCTATTTCTATTGGTTCTGGTAGGCCAAAAAGCGGAGCCATCGTCATTGTTTCCACTCTCGTAAAACTATTAACTAACGTGTGTATGGAAATAATTCATATAGGTTTACCGAGCATAGGATTGGATCCAGTAGCACACAACACAACAGAAGCAAAGATAAGGCTCAACCTCAGCATTTTGACTGGCATGAGCACAGCCACATTGAAAGCAAGTGGGTCACTTTCACTTCACTTTCAATTTCACCGCCGCCTCCTCATCTTATCCAATAGAAACGCACCTCTGATTAGGTAACACAACGTAATCGCTGAGGCAAACCAGTGGTTGCCTAGCAGCTAGGGAATGTTGTTTGCCGGTGTGTTACATAGAACTATGCCGGTACATTCACAGCACAGGATATAGGTCGTAACAGAAAGACGCAAGTAAACAATGTCAAAATAATGCGCTGAAGCATTTTTCGTCTGTCAAGGCTAAAACTAAACTAGTTACAAAGAATTTAACCAGAAACAGTAAACAGTGTTCAACATACTGCTATCACTCTCTCATTCACATCAGCATATCGAACATGTGCCAACCACGGCATTTTTATGCAGTTGATAACAGACTTTATAGTTAAAGCTGTGCGTTAACTTCACTTGGCCGATACCGTTTTCTTTCTATACTGGTTTCTTTTTTTTTTCACATTTAGGCCCACACAGAGAGAAGCAGTGATTACCTTTTATATAAAAAAACCAAACGATATTTTAGATTCATTTTTAATCTGAACAGTGCAAAACGTTTATTGCCAGTGATTATACGAACTTAAAAAATTTAATGCTGATCACGCAATGTTAACTTACAGTTAGAACACAAACTGTGCGCGCAAGTCATCGCCTTTAATGCTAAAAAATATTTTACTAGTGATAACTTGCTCTAACTGTCGTTAGTAATCATTACAAGCAACAGTCAGGGCCGGCGCTAGGATTTTGGGGCCCGGGGTAAGCGTTCTTCGCAGTCACGTAACCAGTTGGGGACCCTTCATCGGTTAGGGCCCTCCCTCACACCAAACGGCGACCTTTTTTTTTTTTTCTTAGCTCTATAACTTGTCGAACGGCGGGTGATCGGGCCCCATCAGCAGGGCGGGCCCGGGTACATTTGACCCGCTTACCCTCCCCTAACTACGGCCCTGGCAACAATTTTGGCTGAAAGGCAAATGCACGGAAGTGGCATGGTAAAACTAAATAATGATAGCAGCAGATAGCGCGTAAACAAAGAATGAAAAATATCAGGGAAATGAAGGAAAGACGACATAACATTGTTAAATTTTGTTTAGTGTAATTGAAAAAGGCATATGTCTATCGGCTTAAAGAACTTAATTGTAATTTAACTGCGATGGAGAACACACACTAGTGGCACTTCCCTACACAATCACTTTCCCATGTGTCCTGATTTTTATTTTTTATCTTAAACTCTTTCACTGCTTTTCATCATCTTCCTACTTTTGGCCATTACAAATTTTAATTTTAAACTCTTTCAGTGTTTTGGTAAATCATTCATCACCTCCCTGACTCCATTACGGACAAAAGAAAATTTTTCCACTGTCGTTGAGCAACGACCCACGCACAGGATCGGGAGGTTCAAAGGTATTGAGCAGAACACAGAATCCCACGTATCGGCATTCCTGATTACGTTTTTAGGCGGTTTCCCGGAACCATCACGGACGATCCCCAATCTCCGCCTAATAAATTACACATTTTATAAACAAAAATACGCTTCTCACACATAGAACATAGTTACACGCTTCGCAGACAGATGCAACACTTTTCTTCCACTATAATAGTGTACGCTCAAGGCGGAGGCAGAAACCCCGGCACTTAAAACTCTGCCACTAGGCGGCCGAACTACCCTTTGGGAATCTCTCGACCAAAGAAGTCATAGATTAATAAAACTGAGCAACGTATGCAGTAAAATTAGATGTTTTAAGAAAGTTTGCTCTTCACTTCTACAATCCAGAATAAAACACGGAAGAATCTTTTGAATGTGTTACAAAAATTATTTTATCTTTCCTTAAATAAGAAACGGTTCACAGAATTATAAAATCAACAACGTAGGAGTTTATTCCATGAAGGAGACAAATTAAACATTACGAACTAACAAAAGGAATGAGCGTAAATGAGCAAAAATCAGAAATAAAAACAAGAGCGTGCTAAAAAAAAAATTATAAACAAAACGTACCAAGCTTTACGATAGCTACACAGTCAGCATCAAAAGAAAAATGTTTCGATATATCTTTCGATGTTTTTCTTTCACTATAAACATACCACATTCTAGCAGAATTTGCAGATGGACAGCCAAGATTCCTTGTATTTCTGTTAATTCTTATTAGTTTTCTCAGTTACTTCAAGTGATGATGATAACCATTTAAATGTAGAGATTTATATTTATTACTCTAGGTTTCATTTCTACGCACTTTATATTAGCTCTTTGTATCTCATCGTTCCCACAGAAATTCAAGTAAACCAAGAAATATATGTGGCAATAACTGATTAAAGTCCTAAAGAACAGAAACTACTCGGTTAGAAAAGCTTGGATAAAAGCACATTGTGGCTTAGATGGGAATAAGAAAGTTGATGCACTAGCTTTGGAAGGGGCATATGATGGCGTTGAGTAAATAATCAAAAGGAATATTCTGCGAAGCAGTGCAGCAACACATCCCAATTAAACTGTGAGTCGACAGAAGAACATGTTCCAAAAAATCTATAACAACTTTAATAAGCCTGAAAAAATGAAATAATTATAACATGCGCTGGCAGAAACACCTGCATCGTCTAAGAATTCCCGACAGTCCATTGTTCTATTTCCGACTTAATGAAACATCAAACCTCTCATTCTATGGCTGTGGTAAATACATCGGTGGTCTGAAAAGTTTCCGACCTAACAAAGATACAAGACATTTTTTCTGATTTTTTTATTTTTCAACATAGTCTCCTTGTAACTCTAAACACTTCTCCCAGCGATGCTACCACCTCTGTAACGCGTCCAAATAGTACTCGGCGTTTTTCTCTGCAAAATAATTGTCCACGAAGTGCAAGATAAATAATAGTATTTATCTTACTAAACCACTCATCGTCTGTTCTTACCTCATACAGCAGTCACGTGGTATTTCTTGTTTTAAAAAATGCTATACGTATCCAAAATTTAGGTATAGTCTTTCTTTTTTTAAATAATGTCCTCTTCTTCACTAAAACAGACATGCAGCACTAGAAATAAGTTTTCCTCTCGGAGCGAGACTGCAGGTAGCAGTTGGAACGACGACAAATGTTTGCACACGATCTGTTGTTTACGAATATTTTGTTGGTGGAGACAACAAACCAAACAACCCGACTGCAAACACACAAACGTTTGCAAACGCCAAAAATGATTGCAAATTATGCGCGCTTGGTGAATCCCAGGTTTTAGCAAATATGTCATCAGTCAGCCCTCAGCGAACGGCGTCAAACCGTCGATGCAGAAATATCCAAACCCCTTGTAGTGCTCCAATGTCGAGCCAACACTGTGGATGAATCTGTTCTATCGGTGGTGCAGACAAGTTGGCGGTCTTCACACGATGTAGTTCGTATTGTGTAATCCAGTAAACGCTCATCGCTGTTTATGACCCTCTTCTATACACTGGTTCTGCACATGCATTACTATCGTAGCAGAGTGCCGTGTAGTAGCCGCAATGTCCCGGTATGACAAATCCATTTCCAAAAGACGAATCATACTGCCACGTTCAAACTCAATAACGTGCTTGTCGAATCCATCAGGGAAAGATCAGGAGTCGGGCGGGTTGAATAGAGTTCCCGGTTCGAGGTAGATGGCTCAATAGTGAAGGTAGGCTGTGGATATCCCTCGGACAGTAGAGAGTAACTGCGAGAACACAGCTGATACAACGATCCGTTTTATTAGACACAGGCTCACAATACACAATGACAGATAGCGGAGTGATGTTACCTCGACGGTCAGGCATGAAGAGAGCTCCGTCTGATGTGTGCTGCCCTTAAGTAGCCCCTCGGAGATCACACTCTAGTCGCTGTGGCGCTGGCATCCTGCTGCTCGCTGCGTCTGTGGCGCCATCTATTAGAGAAGCTCCGTACTCCCGATCCGATATGCTGATATTGCGTCCTTTGACCTTGACGAGACACACCGAAACATCTTGCACGTTTCAACTTCGATTGACGACTCTGCGTCTACTGAGCGTGGTGTAACACTCACCTGTCCAGTCACAGAAGAAGATGGCGCTGCTGGGCCTATGTGCACACCATCTCTTTGCTTATATTAATCACTTATTATGGTTCAACTGTTCTATACGTCCTCAGATTTTGGAGTGATTCAGTCAATTTTCACAAATGGTAGTATAATTCATTAATTACTTAAACCTTCTCACAGTTAAGGTAGTTCCCAAATGATTCATTTCGGCAGTTAATTCCTATTCATATCTATTCAAAACAATGACTCTGTTCACACATTATTATTAATATGTATTTTCCTGCGGTTATTTCCTTTCCTGATTGCAAATGTCAAATTCCCCTCTAACAACACACATTCGACAAAATATCACTGGAAAATATATGAATAACAGCAACAGACACAAGCAACTAGCTTTTGATCATTCCGAAAGTAAAAAAAAAAAAAAAAAAAGAGTGTAACATAAAAGGTGATGTGATTTGCAAAAGCACGATTAACCAGGCCCGCCGCTAGCTGTTAGAGCGCCCGCGTGCAATACCGATTATGCCGTCCCCTGTCTAACTACAGCCAGTGGTGGATGTAGGAAATTTCTGAACCGGGAAAACTGTGAGATTGCCGCCCCTTCGAACATTATTTGCCACCCCCATTGTTGCCATACCGAATGTTCGCCCACTGATCACTCGTTTTGCCGCTCCCTTTGATGTGCCGCCCGCGTGCGATGCACGCCTTGCACGCCCGCTTACGGCGGGCCTGTGATTAACTATACTCCTACCATAGACAACATTTGAAATGGCATGCTGGTTGAAAGACTTAGATATTTTGCTACAGCTCTGCACAACTGAAATGTATTTAGAAGTGCACTATTAACCTATACACTAATCAGCCAAAACATTATGACCACCTGCTTATTAGTCTGTTGGTCCATCTTTGGAGCAAATACAGCAGTGATTCGGCGTGGCATGGATTCCAAAAGTCCTTGCTATGTTTCCGGAGTTGTCTGGCACCAGATGTCTACGCAAAGGTCACGCAATTCCCTTAAAACACGGGCTCGTAGTTTGTTGGCACGGCTTCTGAGAACGAGCATCTCGGAAACGGCGAGGCTGGTCGGATGTCGCATGCTACTGTAGTGAGCATCTATGCAGAGCGGTTGAAGGACGGTGAAACCACAACTGTGCAACAAGGTGGTGGGCGTCCACGCCTCATAACAGGACGTGTAGATCAGAGGCTTGCCCGATCTGTAAAGCGGGATAGGCGGCGATCTGTGGCAGATCTGACAACAGCGTGTGCTCCGAAACAGTGCCTGTACCAGTATTGTACTCTGCATGCGTCCAGTTAGCACGGCCACATATATGAGTTATTTGAAATGCGCGGGCTACTAAGACTTAAGATATCGGCCATATTCCGCAAAGAGAACAATCGGCCGAAGTCGGTTGCAGTGTAGCCATATGGTTACTTTGGCTCTGTGCGCTGGTGGCGCTGCCTTGAGGCGGCAGATAGGAGCTATATGATGTTGAATTACAGCCTTCTAATCACACCTATTGTGCATGATTACCCTTTTTTCCTTGTAACCCTTTATATTAGGGATAAGTCAGTCACTGACAATATATTTGTGTGGAAAAATATTTAGATCTCAGGTAACATTGTTATTAGCATTACCATTCTGACATATTTTATTTCCCAGTAGCAATTTCTCTGTATACCAAATTTTCTGTTATGCGAATTTTTGCTTTAAATTCTTTTACTGGAACAGATAAATTCTTCAGAAATTATTGAAATAATATCTTTGTTTCTCTTTCTCTCTTACCTGCAAACAAAAATTTTCGCACTACCTTATGCCTTAAACTAACTGCCAGTAATGATGATAGTCATTTCGTTCCTTCCATATACTACTTCTATTGTTTGCCAATTTCATATTCAAGCCTCAGTGCCAATGATTGCCTAGCAATCACACAACATTTTCTTCAAACCTTCTCCTATATTCCCAGCACAGCTACTTAAATATATTAGTAACTTGATTGTGATCTACTGTAATTTATGCAAACAAATCTAGTTGCGCTCCTTTCCATGCCTATAAATCCCGTATTTCATTCTCATAATGTGTGTTCCTTTCTACAAAGCTATACACCATACACAAGCATGATTTTGTATCCTGGTGCTCTCACATCTCTTGTGAATCCTCTTATCTCTCCTTTGAATAAATGAATGATGCTGAAATATCTCTTCGTGAATTCTACATCTTGGCCTGTCCACTGAGTTTATGATCAATAATCAACGTTGTCATCATCATCATCATCGATTTTCTACTACAATGTTCTGGGTGTGTTAATGAACAATCCTCTTCAACAATCTACTGTCCACCACTTCTCTTCCAGTATCTTCTCTGAACTGTGACTATCTAAATATTTTTCTACTTGCTTTATTCAACTTTCTCATGATCTTCCTCTTGTTTTTTTTTTTTTTATCAACTTTCTGTTAATTCAGAATATGACTTAGATACTCTATTTGGCATCATTATAATCAAGTAACCAAATCGCTTTTGTCTTGATTCTCATAACATGTCTAGAATGCTTTTTTGTATACCTGGCTGAAGTCAGAATGAGTCACTTGATACTCGACTCTTGTACTGTGAAATTTCGTTTCTGTCATTTGATTTCAGCGGTTGTTCCACCTAGTCAATGTGGCAGCCTCTAATCGATAGGTTAGGATGGGGAACAGGTATGTTTTATATAATAACAATTATGCTGCCCATGTAATATTTTTGTACCGTAATCTCTGTGAAATGGAATTATATAAATTTGCAACTGTTTTAATCGCATTATTTCCGGAATTAGCCTAGTTTTCTTCACTCTCCCCCAAAATTATAACATTATCCATCATATCCATGGCATTAATGTTCTTTGTTTTTTACTAGCTTGAAAATTTAATCCATAATGCCTATGAAAAGTTGTGTAGACAAACAACTTGCTTGCTATACTCCACTTCCTGACTCAAACCACCCTGATCTACCAGCTTTTACTTAAACACCTCTCTTAGTATTTTGGTACAGTTGTTCAAATCTTTCCACTGTGCCTTCTGGTACAATCTTCTTAATTAGCGCTTCCCAAATGTGGTGACAAGGAATGTGATCGTAAGCCTTTCTACATAAAAAAATATGACTATGACTTGTTTATTTCTCTCCTGGTATTTGTCTAATGCTAATATATTTATATTTTATACCTTCAACAAGCAATTCCCTATCAAACATGTAATATAAAATTTTAATTTCCTATTGGTGTTTACCAGAAACACTTACATTAGTTTAGCATAACAAATTAAATTGAATTATGTACAGTGTTTCTAACTCTGTCATCATATTCAGGGCTGCATTTAGACTTTGTGGACCCCTAGGCTATAGATGTGGTGCAGCTCCCCCAGTTGACAGTAGTCCCACTGACCAGAGACTTTTTGGTGCGTGCCCCCCTTGTGGTGCAGGCCCCTAGGCTACAGCCTATATAGCCTATGCTTAAATGTGGCCCTGATTATATTTGGTGATAGTGAAAACAAAAAATTAAACTCTCTATTGGTAGACAACCTGTAGATTGCAATTGTTGCATGTATCAGTACAAGTTTACATTTTAGAGCCATGGTCTATTTCTCCCTTCTTGAGAGTGTGTGCAGTAAGAGTTTAGATTATGAACAGAAGATTCAGGGTAATATTGTAGTAGTTGTAATATTTTAAATTATGTTTTTTTAGAAATCACAATCAGCAACTGTAGAATCTGTTGTAGATCAATGTTGTTTTCTAAGAGTGGCAATATCATTGTCATTACTTTGCTTCTTTACTGAGCAAAGCTACCTACATTATGTGTGTGAAATAAATGAGTTGAAGGTTTCTATTGGAGGAAAGCTAGATTTGTTTGAGTAAAATAATAGAAGACATTCAGTAATTAATAAAAGTAGTGGGAGTCATAGGATGACTGTAGGTTGGTGAAGAGAGATCTCGAGGAATATAATTTATGTATTTACAATGAGTTCTGGATAGCTTTGATAGAGGAATTAGGAGTAGAATGAGGAAGGAAAAAGATGATGGGGATCATAAACTGGAACAATTATTATGGCATCAGCAACTCATACAAGTTGTGAGCAGCAGTATATGTTTGTGTTTAAAATGGATTGTAGCACAGTGGCAACTAGTAACAGGGTGAAGCAGGTAGGAACAGCAATGCTCATTAAAAATTAATACAGTCAGTAGAGCTTGCATTAAAAGAGTAAAATGGTTACTGACGAGCAGAATCTGTTATAATAAGCTAAATTTTGTTAGAATGTAGTGGTCTTTCACATTACAGTTGACAGAAGGAAGGGAGTGAATTTATAATCACATGGTACAAGTTGTGGAACAGATTGTTAGGAATAAGATTGATGTAATACAGAAACACAGCTGATCAGCATTGTGAGTGAAAATGGTACCACTGTTATTCATTATACTAATAAATGATTATGGTAATGGTTTACAGTCAGAAGTTAGGTTTTTATTTTATTTATTTATTTATCAATTTTGTTTCATGGATCCCTGCTGAGGAAGGACCTCTGGGATGTGAAACATGTCATGGTTAATACACATACATACAATATGAGTCATAATCATAGTAAAAACAATTATAAGTTATAACGACAAATAAAGAGAAAAACAATAAACATTAATTTTACAACTGAATTTTGCAAAATTCATATTGAATACAATTAATTATTTTGTTCAAATTCTTGAATGGAGTGGAAGGAGTTGCCAGTTGTTTTGCAAATGACATAATCATGCATAATATGATCAAAACAGGAGAGCATTGTGAAGAACTGCAGGATGACTTGTACAGTATGTCTAGATAACACAGAATTAACATAAATGACAAAAAAGTCAACGTATTAGGTATACAGCAAGGGAAGGAATTGCTAGTTGAAGACCCTAAGTGTTAGTATCTTGGCATAGCCTTGTATGGTAAACTCTTCTGGGCAGGTGGTGGGTAGGTGTTTCAAAGTCCTTCATTTATTGGAGAGGGTGATGAGGTGATATACCAAAGAAGTGCAGTAAATAGGATACAAAACTACTACAAGATTATTGCATGAATATGGTGGTGTAGTGTGGGACAAACATTTTGTGTGTGAAATACAGGAGTAAGAGGTGGTTCAAAGAAAGGATGCTAGATTTGTTTGTGGAAATTGCCACAGAATACAATCAGTAACTGACATGATAAAAAAGTTGGATTGGAAGTCAATGAAGACAGGAGGAAAATGTATGGACTGCTGAGAGCGTACATGGCATATACTGGTGATGAGACTTGGATGAATGTTGCAAGAAGGACTAGGAGTAGTACATTGAATGGATAAATTAACCATGGCCACAAGCAGGAGCTTCATTTCTGGCATAAGGGAGTCAGTGATGGGAATAAATTATGGAGCATGGTGGGTGAGTGGTTAACACTCTGGCCTCGCATTCAGGAGGACGCCAGTTCGAATCCCCATCTGGGCATCCAGATTTGGGTTTTTCCATGGTATCCCCAAATGACTCCAGGTGAATACCAGGATGCTTCCTTCAACAATGCCATCGCTGAATTCCTTCCCATTCCTTATCCCCAGTCCCATCCCACCTCCAATGACCTTGGCGTCAACTAGGTGTAAAGCCGTAATGAAAAAAGAGGGGAATAAATTACTAACAGGAGTGATGAAAAATTTATCAAAAACACAGGAGTGCTTAGGGAAATTGCTAAAAACTCATTGCAGATTAAAATAATAATAATAACAATGTGTAGGATAATTGTGACAGGGGCACTTGTTCCATAACAATTTAATTTACTGTAATTACTAAGCAGGAAAGTATGTCATCTTTATAAATTAAAAAATGGGTAACAGTAGGGGATAGGCTATTGCAAATAATCACTAAAACATTGTTGATGTAGTTTATGCTGGAAGCCTCATCAAGGGGAACTGAGGTTGAGGGTGTGTTCCATCTCCCTCCTCCCTGCAACCTAAAAAACTATATAAAACCTCAGTGCTGTCTTAAGATACAGTGTTGCATCAGGGTCAGTGAAATTATTTCAGTGCTCCCAAGGGTATTAATTATTGCATCATAAATGTGCTCTAAACACCAGACAACATCATTAATCTGATTTTAAGGAATCATAACTTAACAGAGCTTCCAGAAAAGAATTTTGAATTCGCAGCAGTTAAACTACCCCAAATTTAAAAAGATGTTAGTTTGTGTGTACAGATCTCTGGATGGAAATTTTGACTTATTCATACAAAGATTAGAATCACTCTTAAATAATATTAGCAAGCAAGATCTTAATTTAATAATATGTGGAGATTTCAATGCGGACTATCTAAAAAGCAACAAAAATAGAGACTTGTTAACACAACTCCTTAATTCATATTGTTTACATCACACAGTAAATAATCCAACAAGAGTCACAGGATTCAGTAAGACAGCCCTTGATCAAATTTTGATAAACAAAGTTTCTTAGTTGAAGTATACAACCCAAGTTTCAGTGATCACTTGGCTCAGATACTAACTATGTATGTAAAAGAAAAAATCATACACAATGCCACAAAGAAAATAGAAACCAGATCATTTAATGAAGAAAATATTGCAAACTTCAATTATTTGTTAAATAAGGAATCATGGGCAGATATTTTTCAATTCGATGATTTAAATGAGAAATTCAATGTGTTTAGTAAGCTATTAAAATATTATTTTGATATAGGATTCCCTCTAAAAATAAAAAAAATAAAAAACAGTGAATCTCATAACACCTAGATAACAGCAGGAATAAAAAATTCATGTCAAAAAAAGAGACAGCTTCACAAAGTATACAAACAGAACCACACTACACCTGAATTTGAGGCCTACTATAAAAAATACTCATCTATATTAAACAAAGTTATAAAAGAAGCCAAAAATTTGCAAAATGATATATTTATTTATAACTCCACTAACAAAAAAAGCTATATGGGATGTAATAAGAAAGGAAACAGGTAAAACCAAAAAATTAGACCAAAATATTTCATTGAAATGTAGTAACGATGTAATTAGTGACCCAACTGTGGTAAAAAATCTTTTCAATGATTATTTTTCTGGTATTCCTGAAGAACTATTTAGAAAATTTAAATATAATTAAAAAAATAAGGGATAATAAGATAAGTACATGTGGTGGATCACTTTTTATTGCTAATGTTCAAGAGGAAGAAATTTCCATTGCCTTAAAAGAACTAAAGAATAAATTCTGTGCAGGAATTGATGGAATTCCTGATACAATCCTAAAGAAATGTGCTAGATACATAATTCGGTCACTAACACATTTATGTAATAGTTCATTATAATCTGGTAATTTCTCAGAAATACTAAAGATAGCAAAAGTTAATCCGACATATAAGAAGAGAGAAAACAGATAAACTAGATAACTATCAGCCTATTACCACCCCTTTTGCTATCTCAAAAATACTAGAGAAAATTATGTATAAAAAGTTAATAAGTTTCATTAACAAAAATAATATATTATCTGATTCACAACATGGATTTAGATCAGGGAAATGAACCCAGTCAGCTATTTATGCTTGCATTAACAGTATATTAAAAATAATTGATAAAAAAAGAAAAAGTAACTGGCATATTTCTTGATTTGTCTAAAGCTTTTGATGTGGTAGAACAAAAAATCCTCTTGTCTAAGCTTTATCATTATGGTATCAGGGGTATAGCGTACAAATGGTTCAAGTCATACCTTGATGGAAGGAAACAGGTTGTCACCTTAAAATACAAGGACACATAAAGTTAAATAATCAGAGAGCATGTATCAGACATTAGAAGTATTAAACGCGGTATTCCACAGGTTTCGGTTCTTGGACCCCTCCTGTTTCTTTTGTATATCAATGACATTAATGAAAATGTTGAGTCACATGATAATATTCTCTTTGCAGATGACATAACACTTATAATGAAAGGTGAAACTGAAGAAGTTCTTCAGCAAAGTTTAAATAAAACCACTAAACAGCTATCTGAATGGTCCAAAAACAATCATTTAATAATAAATTGTTAAAAAACCATTGCAGTTAATTTCCATACTGCTCAAAACAGGAACCCTGCCAACCCAAATATTATTATTTTGAACAATCAGACTTTAGCAAACAAATTGGATTCAAAATTTCTATGTTTATGGATCCAATCTGATCTTAAATGGAATAGACATATTCAATATTTGAACTCTAAATTAAATCAAATCTGTTATGCATTACGTATCTTACAATTAACCACTAGGAAACAAACTTTGAAAAATGCATACTTTGCCCATTTTCACTCACAAATAAAGTATGGAATTATATTCTGGAGTTTATCACCAGATGTACTAAATAGGCTACTTTCAAAATTCCGAAGATAGCAATAAGAATAATGACAAATCACAAATCATGGGAATCTTGTAGACCCTTATTTAAATATATAAATATTCTTCCACTACCAAGCATTTACATCATTGAAACCATTATATTTTTTAGAAATAATGTCATACATAAACAAGGACGGATCCAGCCTTTGGGTTAGGGGGGATGGGGGGGTCATGTAGTCGAGGTCTAACTAGGACATGCTTCAAAATTATAATAGTACCTATATATAAATAAAAGATAAATTAATTTAATTGAATTATATCAAAATAATTTTAATCAAAAAACAAAATCAATTATTCTCTTCTAAATTCTCGCGAATCTTGTAATGACTTCCTCCACTAGAACGAGTATGGTTTTGTGAACGTGCAGAAGTACCGGTCCAGTTAGGTGGTCTTCTGCCAGTGAAGCTCGAAGTCAAGTTTTGAGCCTCCTGAGAGCAGAAAAAGATCTCTCTGCCAATGGGACACTATCCGGTAGTGTGGCAAGATTACACAAATATGGGTTTACGATGGGATATATTTTAGCATGACATTTTTATATTAGATTTGAAATCGACTTGCGGAATGTTCTGATTCCGTTGCCATTTTACTATCGCTTATAATGACTGATAATGCAGTGTCGTCTATTACCTGCTTATAATCGAATGCGAGTTGCTTAGTTGTTTCAACGTCTTCATTAGTATGGGTATAATTGACTTTCGGAACAAAAACGACTAGTTGAAATAAAGTATTTCAGGAGACAAATGGTCTTGTGGATCTTTTATTATAGAATCTAGAGGTATGATGTATACAGCCCTACCGAAATACTCTTCAAATGATTGAACAGGTAGGTTATTGGCTCTATGCATTTATATCGGCACTGTTCTGGGGCATTAAATTTCCATCGCGAATTTCTCGACAAATTCTTTTGACTCTTCAAAACATTTGTTCCATTTTTTATCTCAGAACACCCATTGTATCATTTATTGTGTCAGTAGAACTTTTTTTAAGACAATTGAGTTCGTCTGCAATACCGTACTCTGCTTAAAGATATAGTTGTACAAGTACCTGAAAAATAAAATAAGGTATATTTCTAACTAACTGAGTAATTAATAAAATCTATGTATACTATTATAAATCTGTGAGAAATCTGCGTGTGCCTAATTTTTTGAAATGGCATCACACAAAAAATTCTTCCACAATGAAGATGGTACTTTCAAATATTAAGAGCTTATGTTCCAGATTAAAATCTGCGAACACAGCAAGCGACTTGTATGTACTGAGGAATGAAGAATGAAATTATAACTATTTCTAGAAGGAGAAATAAGCGCACAGATCACTCTGTATTCGATATGAGCATTCAATAAACACTGACAAAAGATCACACTACGATCTTGCTTAGATTCTGTTTTATTTTTTCACTTCGATTATTTATTTCTCAGTTTTGTACACTAAAATAAACATAATACGTGAATCAAACGTCGTAAAAATCTTAAACGTAATAAGAATCTTAAAATGAATAGTTAGTTTGGGAAAAGTCATTATTAATTCGCATTTTACCAGCACTAAAAATCTTCAACTTCCTAGCCAGTACTGTCACATTTACTCATTGCTTTTCAGAGATCAGAGCAAGAACATTATTACATATTCAATGATGCTATTCCTTTAAAAGCGTGAAAATTAATGCAACTGATAAACTAATAGCTCCGGAGTAGGAAATTTTGCTCTTACGGCAAAAAGTAAAACGGTGATTACATGTCAGCTGGATACGAAGCCCGACTGAAAGGAAGGTTTGAATACAGTGACCAGGGAATTTATTTTTCGCAGTTGCAGTCACAGTTGTTGTTAAGTAAAGTTCATAACCTTGATTTTGTAATGTACATTATAGATTGTAGTTTAAATCGTCATAAAGTTCGAATTACTTACGTACTATTTGACGAAAGCAATAAGGAACCACTGAAATTTAAAAAAAATCAACTAGGAATCCTAAAATCTTATGCTCCATCGCGCGAATTACAGAACTAAATCCATCGTGCCTTATACATTAACAAAACGTGGCAGCAGTCATTCTGTCCAGGCTACACTTCAAAGTAACTACAACCTACACTAATACTGCCGTTCGAAAATCTAAGGTGCTTAATTTAATTTAATTTTGATTGCAATGGAGTGCACGCTCTGGTAGCAATTTCCCTACGCACCCTTCTTAGTCTTTTCATGCACCCACCTACATTTGCCCTCTACAAATTTCAACTTTAAATTCTTTCAACTTTTTTGGTAAATTATTCATCATTTCTCTTGGTAACTTATTCCAATTCCTGACACCCTTGCCTAAAAACAGAATCTTCCTACACCTTTGTGCCTGAAATCGAGTGTCAGCTTGTAGTCAAGGTTATCTTTTCCCATACATGCATTACTTTTAATTCTAATGCCAATATCTTTCAATGCCTCATCACCAGTATACGCCTTGTAGACTCCCATGACCCTCTTCACCCTCCTCCTGTCTTGCAATGAATCCCATTCCAGCTCTTTTATCATATCTGTTACTGATTGCATTCTGCAATAATTTCCAGAAACAAATCTAGCAGCCCTTTTTTGCATCCTCTCCAACTCCTGTATTTAATACTCAAAATGTGGGTCCCTTACTATACTACCATATTCAAGCAATGGTCTGACCAAAGTTTTGTAACCCACTTCCTTTTCTTCTCTCGTACATCCCCTCATCACTCTTACCGACAAGTGCAGAATTTTAAAACCATTTCCTACTGCCTGTCCAATGTGTCCTGCCCAGTTAAGCTTGTTATCATGTAATACTAAGATATTTACATTTCAAGTCTTTAACAAGCAATTCTTTCCCCACCTTATAATCATAATCAACCTTTAGTTTTTTTATCTTTGTATCTAATAAGCTATATCTTCATTGCATTTATCTTCATCTCATGTTTACCAACCCAACTAGGTATCCTGTCCAGATCACCCTGCAGCTGTTCGCAGTCCTCTTCCGTTTTTATCCTTTTATAAAGCATTATGTCATCCACAGACAATACAAATTCTGGTAGTAAACCAACACAATTATTCATCAGAATAATGAATAGCAATGGTTCCAAAACATTACCCTGTGACACTTTCATTTTTACTTCCACTTCTTTTGATGCTGCATTTCCTAAGCTAACGTTTTGTTTTCTACCTTTTAAAAATTCTTCTACCCACCATACACTTTCTCATCCATTCCAATAGTTTTTACCTTATTTACTATAATTTTGTGGCTCACTCTGTCAAAAGCCTTTGAAAGATCTAGTGCTACACTGTCAATTTGGACTCCCTTGTCCATTTCATCCGAAATATCATGCATATATATCACCAACCAAGTGCGCATGAATAATCTTGCCTAAAGGGTTCTTGAAAACCACTTACACTCCTAACATATATTTCTCCATTAATTTACCTAACACTGATCTCAAACTGATTGACCTATAATTTTCGACTCTATTACTTACTCCTCCATTATGTACCGGCGCTACTATCGCACTTTTTCACTCCTCAGGTATGCATAAAGGATCCAGACTCAATTTAAATATTTCTAGTTAAGGTACAATGCCACATCTGGCTATCTTTAAGATATCTGTTGTAATATTATCTACACCAGCACCTTAAAATTTTTCAGCCTTCGTAGTTCTTCTATGATATTCTCAGGATGGAATTCAAATTTGTTAATCTGCTCATTTCTACTTGTGTTGTTAAGCTCGTTATCCGATTTCCTCCCTACCCCCCTGCCGTTCCTGATTCACTGTCCATAATGGTTCACTAAACCAGTTACTTAAAATCTCTGCCTTTTTAAAATCTTCAGTAACTTCTTCTCCATCCTTATCTATAAGTGTCTCAACACCCTCCCTTCCCGTCTATTTTCTAACATAGCAACAGAAATTTCTTGATGCATCAGTCAATGGTCCCACTGCTCTGACAATACTCTTCATAAACTCATCTTTAGCCACTGTAATGCTCCGTCTTACGGTGGGGGAAGCTATGGAGAAAATGTTCTGACACCTTAAGATTGGACTACTGGACGTACTAGTTAACACAGCTTCCCTAACCGGTCACAGACATTACTGCCAGGAAGGCAAGAGGGGCCTAGTCAAGCTGGACTGGTTGGCACTTACTTGTTCCGCTTCACTGTGTGATCCTCCGCTCACTCCTCCAGGATGCAGCTGCTCTTCATGCCTACAAACCTAACTAGAAGTATAACCGATAATCAAGATGCGAAGGGTAGTAACCGATTGAAGCACAGTTCGTAACTCAAACCCGATTTATTCCAAATGGTTAGTTATTACACACTGATCATGAATCCTCGCGATAGCACTCCAGAGCGTGCACGGTACCAGTTAACTTTAATCTACCAGGTGCAAGAGCTTTAGGTCTTTTGCGACAATTACTATGAATGGCTAAGTTCGGTGTTGAGTGATGTGACATGGGCAAGTGCTGGCATCGCCGATCACTCGACGTTCGTGCAGCGTAACGCGCTCGCGGATGTTGCTGCAGACAGACTGACTCCTTTGACCTTTGGCAAGACTATATAGCACAGCACGAATGTTCTCGAAGGCTCAAAGTCCCTCGAACACTCTCCACGTGCCTGGCGTGCCTATTCTGCAAGATCATCGATCATCCAGAACCTTCTGGAACGGCGTTGAACTCGGTGGCTGTCCTTTGCCCGACACCCGATATTCCGCCGACACTGCATCAGCTCTATTTCAGCCGAATGCGCGTCTGGGCTGCCGTTGCACGGCGATGTACAGCTCAAGGCAGGCTAACTTCAATACTATTTTATAAATCCAATGTATATTCCTAAATACCTCAAAATAGTCCACTACACCACCTTCTTAGCTATTATCAAGTACTTGTTTAGTTGTTTTTAAATATTCCCTACTACCCTGCTGTCTCTTAACTCTTATTATGTTCTCTTTTAACCAACCTCTTTAACACCCTCACCTCCCTATTACAGTACACTGGTTCTCTACTTTATTTTCGAAATAAATATTTCTTCCCCCTTTCTTATTATTTCCTTGAACTCTTTTTCATTGTAGCTCCAAATTCTTTTAAAAAAAATTAATAATTCCTTTTAGCGGATGAATTGGCAATTTCATTGTGTCCTAGTTACTAACGGCAAGAAATGGCTGGATGACATAGATAACATGTTATTAAGAACAGGACTGTTGCTTGTACAGCATATCAAAATTTACAACTATTTTAGCAAGCTCCATATCGCCTAGATCGTTATCATCACATGTAGGCGATCGTAAGCATCACAGAAAATCACAAAACTTCCTTTATTATACTATTGTGTATGTATTTAAATGAAAGGCTGAGCTGTGAGATATGTGTTATGTTTGTTGTTTCATCGAATAAAATATAAAAGTATTTAATTACATTCACATTCAGTAAAATACTTTCCTAAGTGATTTCATTGCAAACATCAATCAACTAATTTTGCTGATGTATGTTGCATTAGACTTTGAAGTCTCTAAATGATGCTGCTATGCTATGTCACCAGATTCTACACGGAATTTTAAAAGTGCTTCCTTCATCAACTAATGTGCTGTTGTTACTTGCTTCTTTATCAAAAAATTTGTCCTCATCGCGATGACCACGTAACGATATATCTTGATGAACACAAAAAATTATCGTTTTGGCAATTGGTCGTAAGCTTTACTTTATTTTCACTAACTTTTGTCATTTTTTTACTGCTAAATTAAGTTTTCAGTTTTGTTAAAAGCTGTTAAAACGCTTTTTCCAGCTTCGACAGCTATTTCGTGGTATTTATTTCGCTGGTGAATTATCAACACACCATTTTTTACCAAGAAAATCATCGAAAGCTATTAATGGTTCTTTTATGAATCGTTTTAGAGGTGTATCTGACTGTGTGGCAACTCAAGGGCGTTACTGTAAATAAAACATAATATTTTCTGTAAAGGTCTTGGTCTTTATGCGATAAAACAAGCCAGTGAAAGTTGTCAATGTCTGGACTTCTAAAATATATATATATATATACAGTGTGGGAAAATATAAATTTGAGAAGGCAACTAAAGTTTGTCGATCAATATAGCTCTTCTTGAAACGTCTAGGTATTTTCTTACAAACCATCCAATATCTGAGAAAAATTTCGATTGAGAAAGCAAACTTTTTATCTGATTAGAATTGGAAGTCGACGTATACACGAAATCGGCAAGCATAGAACAGCTTCAGCAGGAGTAATATTTTCTTCTTCATCTAAGGTTAAGGTAGTTGTTGAAGCATCGGCAGCACACATATTATGATATGCATTAGTGCTCAGTATAGGTAAATGTTTTGGGTGTTTATCAATCTCAAACCTAGGTTTCTTCGTAAAAGAATGAATCTATCTTTCTAAATAAACCACTACATGCATTACGTTTCGACACACCAGCACAATCACATTTTTAGCTGCATCCTGTAGTAAAAAACACCAGTGCGTAACTAAGCAAAAATGACAATATTTATGTAAATACATCAAACGGTTTAGTGGCGAGAAGCGGTCGGAGCTACGCGGATGTGACGTCACCGAACATCGGACGCGCAGCCGCGAACGAATAGTACGACGCGCTGCGCGACGCGGCAAAATCAAAAGTTGTAATTACGCGCTCAATATTCAGTTCACAATGACTGATCGGATACAACACAATATTATAAACAGCATACAGTCGCATTGTGACTGTCGTGTATGTTTTTGTGAGATCTGGCCATCCATTATTCAAAGTATTCTTATTTAATTAAAACAGTGAGATTAAAAATATTATCAGAGGCCGAACCCAGGGGGGGTCATGACCCCCATGACCCCCCCCCCCCTTGGATCCGCCACTGTACGTAAAGATGCAGCTCTTAAAACAAATAATGAGGTACATGATCATTTCACAAGGAAACAATCAGATTTACATATGATGCATACAAAAACAAAAATGTATCAAAATGGAACATTTTACATAGGGATTAAGCTTTTCAATAAATTACCACATTATGTAAAAGCAAAATCAGAAAGGGGAATTTTTTAGAAATTGTTGATGTCATACCTTCAATACCACTCCTTTTACTCTGTAGAAGAATATTTGAATTGTATTAATTAATTTAATGTAAATAATGTAATGAATATGTAAATCATATTTTATAATTGACGTGTCTCATATCATTATGTATAAAGTACATGTATGTGATTTAGAGGACAAATAAAATACTACTACTCCTACTACATGCTTCATATGTTGCAACAATCTTGTTCCAATAGATAGAGTCATTTTTGTGGCATGGTTGCTATATAAGTACATGGAAATAAACCATCACTTATCACACTTGATAGTTGGACAGCATGACACAAAAAAAAAAATACATTTATGAGCACACAGGAAACATTGGAATTTTCAGGTGTATAGGTACCTCTTCTTAGTACAATAGCAGTATATATATCAACACTATATCAAAATTTTCTTAAGATCTCACTGATAATTTGTTAGAAGATGAGATGCTAAGTCAGTTCACAGGGAAAATGATTAGTTCAGTATGTGATTACATGGCTCTACTGACTATTGTTCTTAAGAAATAGTACAACATGCCTTTGAGAAACCGAGCGTGGTGGGTGAGTGGTAACGCTCTGGCCTCGCTTTCGGGAGGACGCGGGTTTGAATCCAGATTTAGGTTTTCCATGGTTTCCCCAAATCACTCCAGGCGAATACCGTTATGCTTCCTTCTAAAGGCCATAGCCGAACTCCTTCCCAGTCCTTTACCGTCTCTAATGAGCCCGACATCGACGAGGTGTACAGTCATTTAAAAAAAAAAAAAAAAACAGTTGGCATTGATGCCCCTACAGAAGCGAAAACTTGAAACTATTAATATCATACGCGCAACACGTCATACCTATAGCTAAAAATATGCTTAATGGTAATAATTCCGTGTGGTTGTAACGGGCCGGCGATAGGATTCTTGGGCGCGGGGTAAACGTTCTTACCAGTTATCGGTTGGGGCCCTCCCTCAGGTCAGATGCGCGACTTTTTGTTTTAGCTCCACAACTGGCCGGCCGACAATAGGCGGATTCTTAGCCTTGCGGGGGGGGGGGGGCTCCAGCCGGTCATCGGGGCCCCCCATCAGCCGGAGGGGCCGGTGTATATTTTGACACGCTTCCCCCCCCCCCCTCACCAAGCCTGCTCTGGAGAGGGTTTCTAGTTGCTGCGCATTCCGCCCTCTGTCTTAGCTAACCTGGTAGTTCTACCAGGTACAGAGGACCTATACTTTAACGAGGAGCCCGAATCACGGAAGCGTTCAGGCGTACTTCACATTACACAGCAAGCTGTGCCAGAGGTGAAAGTCGGGTTAAGTGTCTATGAAAATCCCCGCCGAGACAGGAACATGGGCCAGGGACCTTTCGTTTCCTAGTCAGACACCTTAACCACTGAACCACCAGACCGCTACAGATATGCTGTTAACATTAGTATGTCACTAACGAGAACTCGTCAGATTATACCCATCCAAAAATCTACCAACGCACCTAATGAAGTTTTCACTTCAAAAACTGAAAATCTAACGGAATCCTGTGTTCGTTCTTCAACTAATAACGTGCTTTCCATCCAGAATGAGGCTATTATCAGAGCTATTTCACACCACCGTCGCACCTCATAGAGTGGAAAATTGGTGATGAACGTTTTTCTAATAACCCCTGTAAAGAATTCCTCCCTCTTGGCTGTCTATGAGACGCACGTTGTTGTCAAAAGCCCGTATTTGGTTAGGAACCAACCGAGCATTATTTAGCTCTTCGTATGTTTGAAGTTAGGTTGCATCGTTAATATTTTCCCTCCAAACGTCTTTGTCAAACACTTTATTTTTTTGCCATTGCAACTTGGCGCTCAAGCCCAAGCTGAAGGTGAGTTTTTCCTGCGATTCAAATAAATTTCTCTTCCAGCGGATAAGTGCTTGGTTCCAAATTTCAGCACAATTCTTGATATACACATCAGCTCTGCGTGCGTCTCCTAGGATGTTCTTAAATCGCTGGGAAATTTTACTTTATAAACTGCTTTGCTGGGATTCTCACATTATTTTGTCAGGTCGGCAGGTGATTTTAACTTTCACCGAACAATGTGTTTTATAATATTACGGGACAATTTGTTTCTTGAATAACACCGTCAATAAACTTTTTACTAGACTTTTATTTCGCCGAAACACACAGAAAACATACATGAACAAAACATCAGACTTCTTCCAATGATTTAAATCACTTTAAAAACCAATGACTATACCTAGCGAGCTTTTCCGCTCACGATCTTGGAAGCTTAAATAGGCGTCGTAGAAATTTCGAGACAATATCAGAAGCGCAGACCGACGCTTCTGGAGCGCTGACAATCGTCCCCAAATTGTAAATAGTAGAAAACAAATAAAACTTATAAAACACTGTGTAGAATCATAAAAAAATATTTTTAAATAAAAAAAAAATATTTACAAACATTTAAACACCAAAATTAAACAATTTTTAACATTCAAAATCCCCTTCAAAAAATGTAGGCTATTACAACATTCGTAGTTAGTCTTTTAATCAACATTTCTGACACTTTACTGTTTTTAATAAAATTGCAATTCATTTGAACAATTTCCATGAGTCGAAACACTACACATTAATAGGAAGAATATACAAATTTACAATTAATCATTGCGTATCTGTCTTAGACACAAATGTACTTCATTTATAGAACTACTCTTAGTAGAAGTCTGGCTCTTAGGGTTGTAGCAATATCCTCTCTCAGATTTTTTCGATATTTTTCCCAAAACAATCTTATATTGCGAGAAGCGACGGTCGTTTCCAAATTTCGCGTGATGTGACAGAGTTTCTCACCGGTTGCACAAAGCACATTTATCGAACCCGCCTAAGCTATCCTGGGAATCCTACCAAGTAAATGGGGCCTACAATTTAATGTGAAATCCGAACCACGGAGCACATCACATTAACAAAGCACAGCTTTGCCAGAAGAGAAAGGAAGTTTTACAGCGTGCAAAATTTCCAGCCAAGAAAGGGGTTCGAACCTAGGACCTTCCAAACCTTAACCACGTCTTAATCAACAGAACCACCTCACCAATGCGAACAGATTTAGGATGTTCACGCCCATTGACGTCAACCATAAATATGTGTAGATGTTGGGACACGCATGTGTCGTCGTTTTTTAATATAGAAACGTGTAATATTTCGGTGCCTAAGCGTAAAATCACGTTTCGACAAACGGGTCTTCGCGGAGCTTGATGAATGCTGTTATGGCAGTGTTTTACGCTTATGCTGCTCTTTCGCACAGTTTCTTCTGTCAAATAAACTCTGTGCGTTTGAAAAAAAGTTGAACGTGTAAATTTTTATAATGGAAGGGAAGGGAAAGAGAGCATAACCAAATGTAGACAGTACTTTCCCCCTTTATTTTAAAGTATACGTGTGCAAAGTTTAATATAGATCAGATAAAATCTGTCTATTTGTTTGTCGCCACACCAACTATTAAACAATTTTTAAAATTCAAGTTCTAATTTCTGGGACACTAATTACCCAACTAGAACCGGTCCAACGCCATTCAACAATAAATTTTACGAGCTTTCGGAATACCACCATCCACTTAGGCCTATATCCCTACAGTTTTCGAGATATCTGCAAAAAACTGAAATGTTGTAGATGTAGTTTTTTGCTTCATACTGGAGATGGAGAGGGCTTTTGCAAATCAAATATAGACAGTATTTTTCTTCTTATTATTGGGTATACATGAACAGAGTTTCACTGAGATCGGATAAAAACCGTGTATTTGTATAAAGAACATATAAATATTCACTGAAGTGTATGAATGCCCCGTGCAGTGTCAGGGCTTTCATTTGTGTTTTCAGGAGTTGCGTGATTGTAGGGCCATGACATGAATTAACAGATTTTAAACCCAAAATGGTAGTTGGCGCTAATTCCGTTTATGAAATTATTTGTGAATTCAACATTCCTCGAGCCACAGCGTCGATAGTGTGCCGTGAACATGTCATTTCCAGCATTACCTTACGCCATGTGCAACGCAGTGGCCGACCACTTCCACTTAATTATCAAGACTAGTGACATCTGCGTCGTGGTGTCAGAGTTAACAGACAGTCAACACTGCGTCAAAGAACAGAAACAATCAATGTGGAACGTACGACAGACATGTCCGTGCATATAATGCAGCGAAATTTACCGTTGATGGGATATGGCAGCATAAGACCGACGCGAGTTCCTTTGTTAACAAAACGCCATCGGCTGCAGCACCTCTACTTGTTTCGTGAACATATCTAATGCACCCTAGACAACTGGAAAAATTTTGCGTGTTCAGATGAGTAGCGATTCCAGTTCACAAAAGTTGATAGTAGGGTTCAGGTGTGGTGCAGACACCACTTGGTTATGGACCCACTTTGTCATGAAGGCGTTGTGCAAGCTGGGGGTGGCTATATCCTGATATGGAATGTTTTTACATGGCATAGACTGGGACCTCTGGTCAAACTGAAATGACTGTAGACAGGGCCGGCGCTAGGATTTTGGAGACCGGGGTAATCAGTTGGGGGGACCTTGGCGAATTCATCAGCTAGGGAGTTAGGGACCTTTTCTTTTTTCTTTTAGCTCTACAACTTTTTGAGTTGGGGCCCCTATAGCCGATGATCGGGCCCGGGTACATTTGATTTGACCCGCTTTATACCCCCCACCCATCCTCCCCCACCTGACGCCGGCCCTGACTGTAGACTGTTCAGCTACTTGAAAACCATTTCCAATCATTCATGGCCATCATGTTCCCAAACAACTGTGGACTTTTGCAGAACTGTAGTAAACCATTTCATCGGTCATAAATCGTTCACGATTGGTTTGAGGAACATTCTGGACACTTCCAGCGAATTGTTTGGTCACCTATATCTCCAAACAAGAATCCGGTCAAAAATATCTGGGACGTTATCGAAAGATCTTTACGTACACAACATCCTGCACTGGCAAAACTTTCTCAATTATGAACGGCTGTATGGGATGCATGGCTGAATATTTCTTCAGTATGAAATAAGAGGTGAAAACTGGAGAGGATGAAACTTAGTCCAGCTATTCAGGCCTACTCTTGGGGCTGCCAGGCTTAACGTCCAAATCGGGAGGACGGCTCACCATCAGCATTGTTGTATACCCACACTCCATACGCACCGCACTGCTGGGAGGTCTGAGGTTTAACCTAAGACGATGGTGCACAATCTGGTGATTAGAAATTGTGCAAAACCACCTCTCCTACATTACCGGGCAATTCCTGATGATGAAAATTCCTTCCACCACAACGAATCGAGCCAGCTAACCCCGTGTCAGCAGCTGCAGATCGTCGCGTAGTTTCCTGTATTTCCCCATTTGACTGAGAAATGCATTGTTCTCCTAGACATGTTACGAATCCACTCCATTCAAAAAAAGCTTGTAAGAAGTCGTGTGGAGGTTCAGGACAGTAACATTCGAGGGGAAAAAATAAATATATATATATATACTGGAAGGAAAAGAATTGCAAGACGTAACTTACATGAAGAAGAGACAAAAAACCAAATTTCCTGAAGCATTAACAATTTCCCCTGCAATCCGCTTGCTAAAAATTTCGCAAAAACCTAGATAAATTTATATATATTACGAACACTAATTCAGGATAAAGTTACTACCGATGTAGAACTATAGATGCCGATCCAAAGTTGACATATTTATAACAAAATTTAAAAATTCTTGTACTTCGGTTTTTCTTCGTCTCTTGGAATTAGCGATGAATTAGTTGATAACAATTTATAGGTGCTAATAAGCTATTGGCAGCTATGAGAAGTTGAAAGCCGTTTGGTGCTGGTGTTATTCCGGAGTATTTGCATAGGACGCAACTGTAACCAAACTGCTCCTATTCTTCTTCTTCACCAACTTTTTCCAGTATTTTGGGAATCGGCTGCCTTCGATGATTTTTATTCATCGTTGACACGGTCAAATTTGGAGCTATGGTTTTACGGCCGCATACCTTTGCTGAAGCCGAGCATTACATACCTACTCTCAGGTCATACTATGTTCTATTGAGGGAAGTGAAATGTTGCCTTCTGTCTGTGAAATGCTTAACAATGTTCAGCATGTGATAAGTGTATTTTTTGTTTGTGAAACGGGTAGTTTATGATTCGAAGATAGGGCACTATTCCAGAAATAGCCTTGATGACTGCGGTTTTCCGCAGTCAGGACCAGGGCTGGCGCTAGGATTCTCGGGCCCTTGGTAAGCGTTCTTAGCAGTGACGTAACCAGTTGGGGCCTGTCGCAAATTCATCGCCAAATTAAGGCTACATGGACGACTGTTTTTTAGCTGCACCACTGTCCAGGCGAAAATGGGCGGATTCTTGGACGAGGGGCCCCTCCGGCCGGTCATCGGGCCCCCCTTCTGCCGGCGGGCCGGGGTACATTTGCCCCGCTTACCCCTATCTAACGCCGGCCCTGGTCAGGACGGCCGGTACGCAGAGGCCTGGACTCGTGCCCGGTCCAGTGTGCGGCGCCTCAGCGCACTGCCTGGAACCAAACTATTCCTTTTGTTTGCGGTAAATAGTTTGTAAAGAAAAAGTACCTGCTGATTGGAAAAATGGCGAACCATGTTCGAAATATTAAATCGTATTGGTTCCATCAAATAGCGTGTGTGGTGTTGATATTGAGGCACAAATGCTCTAACATTAAATTTTCAAACTTTACTCTTAACTGTGGTAGATTTAGTATGAACAGGAAGAGTGGAACACAACTGCCTCTGTCCCTTGATACCGTGATGAACGTTATCTTCGCAGAGCCACATGTTGAAGTCACTTTGGTGGATTTTCAAAAACATTTAAACACAGCTAACAGCTCGATATAAACGAGCTCCCCTTCTTCAAAATTTAATTCATGAGGAGAGGCCTGACAATGGAAGCAGTGTTGCTTACGAAACTTCGTCACCAGACAATGCGATTTTGATTTTGCTAGTAGCCTGAGAATCTTAACTTCAATGTTGGCGCTGCGAAATATTTTATAATTATTTAACGATATTATACCGACACATCCTAACAAAGTGTGATCAGATATATGATTTTCTAATTTAACAGTCACAGTATATCATTTTAGAGTACTAATAATGTAGATGTGAATGTTTCTGAAGGAAATGAATTAGGACCACCGCGCCCTCCCCTTGAGGGAGGCTGGGGAGTCAACGGAAATCTCATGTGAGGGTTTGAAATTCTTGTAGAATGGTAGAGATTTTTTTTAAAAAAAAAAAAAAAAAAAAAAAAAAAAAAAAAAAAAAAAAAAGGTCCATTCGTAAGGGGGGGGGGGGGGGAATCTGCGTCAAAATCTCACGAAGTCTCATCAGAAGGGGGGGGGGGTCCGGAATTCCGGAAAAACACCATTGATGGACACCCCCTTGACGGGTGCAGCAGCCACAGTGGCGAGTTTTACATAATGATTATAAAGCTCTTGGAGATAATCGCGTATGGCGCTGTTAGGCATTTGGAATTAAAACTTACTGTTGATATTTAATGATAAATTTATATTAATTAAACACACTGTGAAGAGTGACAAATTAAATTGTAATAAAGATTTTTTTGCTTCTGGCTTTATGCTTCGTCGACGTCGATGTCATTAAAGACGGGAAAGGACTGGAGGCAAGGAACGGAAGGAATTCGGCCATTGCTATTGAAGGAACCATCCGTAAATTTGCCTGGAGTTATTTCGGGAAGCCTTGAAAAACCCAGATCTGAATTGCCGGATGGTGAATCAAACCCACGTCCTCCCGAATGCAAGGCGACAGCGTTACCATGTTTTTCTTGTGGTGATCGTTAATCACCAGCGTAAATGTAGGGATTGTGATCGAATTTGGCTTCAAAAGTAGACGTTTAATACACACAATAATACAAGACACTTCCTTCCTGCCCTTCTCATTGTCTTTGACATCAGTGATTAGAAAACGGTAAGCCCCAAGAGTTCGAAACATTCCGTAGCGTAGGGATCTTAGTCTTGTGCACCTGAGCATTGTCAAGCTACATGACGTTTAAGTGTGAAAACAAGTAGATACGTTCTGCAGCAAATGGTCTACGCGCTATGACGTACCACTTTTAATTCAAACTAAACCCAAATTACGACACTAAAGCTTTCTTCACAGTAAACCACCACCTCACCATGTGGCATAATATCGTTTGACATCGCGGGTCTATGATTCACTGTTTGAACGTCCGATTCTCCGCTCGTCAACATAATGCTGCCAGAACTTCGACTCAGATGGGTAACTTTTTCCAACGTCTTTGGTAGTTTTGTGCTATTGTTTGTTATTATTATAATACTTATGGCTGAACACCACAGCTAAAGTTTGGGGTATTTTGCAAAATATGGTCGAACTATCTGCGTGCACAATTCCTGGCTATTCTCGTTAACGATAGATTTCCATACATAATTACTTTTGACAGAAATTTTTCTGTTCGGTTGCAACGCATATGTCTCCAGCAAGGAACGGAAGAATTCCAGGGAGATTTTAAGAGTACATTTGCATCTATGATATCCGTTGCCATGATCAGTTTAAGCAAAAAAAAAGTATTTCCTTTGGACTACAAGAATGTGTGAGGATAACATTTAGTGTAATGGCTGATCCAAGCTTAGAACAACTGAAAACCGCACTCTCTGAAGAAAAAAATTAAGCCCAGAAGGGGAGGAGGAAATGAAATGAAACTTCGAGGGTTGAGAGGACATGTTATGTTATTTCAGTGATTACAAAATGAGTCAGTTTTACAAAGAACTCGGCAGTACGAACCAACTTATCAGTTTGACGTTGCACCCCCTCTGGCCTGGATGTATGCACTAATTCAGTTGGGAAATGTGTCATGAAGCCGTTGTATCCTCTATTGAGGCACGTTGATCCAGAAATGTTGTAACTGGTCCTTGATATTCTGAATAATGCAGCAGGGATGGAGTTATCGTCCGAGTTGGTTCAGCACATGTTCTATTTGGACATATCTGTCGATTTTGCTGGCCAGAGGACTACCTCAACAGTACTCTGACGGCACAAACGGCACGCCACGGACATCTTGCGTCCTCATGTGTTACGTCACATGCGACAGTATCGTGGCGCCTTTTTTTCAATAGAACAATGCTCATCCACGCGCGGCACGTGTGTCTATGAACTGTCTGCGTGATGTTGAGGTACTCCTGTAGTCAGCAAGATCCCCATATCTGTCCCCGACAGTTCATACTTCAAATCCATCCCAGCGTCAGTATCCATGATATAAGGGACCAGTTACAACAGTTGAGGGTCAGTATGCCTCAGGAGAGCATGAAATGGTTTTATGACACCGTTCCCAACAGAATCAGTGCGTGCATCCAGACCAGTGCGGGTGATAGGTCGTACGTATCTCCATTTCGGCCTCCTGTGAACCCCCCCCCCCCCCTCCTCCCACGTATCTCGACGTGGCTATTGCCTCTACCCCTCCCCACCACGTAGCACGTAGCTTTTCTCCATATTGATTCCAGAAGACATTTTTTACTGTTTTCTCGGTTTAATCCTAGACTGCGATTCCGCCACTGACTGGCGTTGATGTGACGTCATATTGACGTTGTTTTGAGGTATTCGCTGTCGATGTACCAACATAAAGATAATTTATTATTGTGACCGGCCGCAGAAATCCGATAACACATCAAACACTGAACATCTGGTTGTGTTATCGGACATATGCGGCCGCTTACCAGCGGCCGCCTGCATCTGATTCACCTTCGGGATATCAGTTTAGGTTGATATTGTACAGTTTTAAATTATTGTGACCTCGCGTAGCTCGGTCACAATAGCACTAAAAGGAATAAACCTAATTATGTTGGTAGTTGACAGCGAATACGTCAAAACAACGTCACGTCAACGCCGGTCAGTGGCGGAATCGCAGTCTAGGATTAAACCGTTTTCTCTCTGTCAGACTATCGTAAATTAAATTCGGGAATAATTAAATGATGGAAATAAATATTTTCATGCTTCTGTGTGTTCTGTATCTCATTTTAACTGTGACAAATGATATGAAAGATAAGCTATGTGGCCTGGCTCGGAATCCACCTCCCCCCCACGTAGCCCAGCCAACCCTTCCGCCCCCCCTAGACCGAGCCACGTAGTTTATGCACAATCCCTTAGTGGGCTCATACTAACAAGTTCTTTGTAAATTTTTCTAGATTTTGTAATCACTAAATTAATCATATCACCCCGTGAAGTTTCATTTCGTTTCTTCCTCCCCTCCTGAGCGCTTCACTTTTTTGCTAGGCAGTGTATTTTCTCTGAAAATTCAACTAACATATCCATAAAATTTTAATTTGGTTAAGTTTTATGCAGGGCCGGCGCTTAGGAATTTCGGGCCCGGGGTAAAATGGGTGACTTTTTTTTTTTTTTTTTTAGCTCTACAAACTGGCCGGGCGGATACATGCTTCATGGCCTAAGGGCCCCTACAGTCGGTGATCGGCCCCCCCCCCCTTATCAACCCCGGTGCCCGGGTACTTTTGACCCGCTTACCCCCCCCCCCCCTACCGCCGGCCCTGGTTTTATGTAGTATGTAGAAATGTGGTTTATTTTAAAGGACATGTTCTGTATGAAAGGATTGTAAAGTTTTGTTGTAACTGTACAGTCGTTAAAGAATTGAATCCATTTTCCTGGTAGGCCCTATAACATATTTATTGAGTACAATTATAGTGTAATGTATAATAAAATTATTTTCAACTTTACTGCCTTTTTTTTTTTTTTTTTTTTATTCAAATTCCCTACTTAAAATTAATTCTTTCTTCCATATCCCTTTTTTCTATTTTTTCAGTATCGTCAATAATAATTGCTACAGCATGATCACTACTACTTGCACTTACTTTTATACCCACTGCAACACCATCGAAAAAATCCCACCATAATTAAATGTTACTTTTTCAAGATTTTTCTCGGAATGCAATTCATTATTATTTTCTATTGTTTGAACCATAGTGTTATATTTTTTTAACAGAAAATGCAATTTCAGTTGCGGTTTTCATCTTTAAAACCATTTTAGAATTTACATAACAATTTGCATCAGCATTAATTCCTACAGTAAATGATGGAATTAACACCATTTATTTGTTTATTAAATTCACCAGTAATATCAGTTTTCCAGTTCCTTTTTGGTAACTTAAATAATTTAAATGAAGAGATAATGGCTTAAATCCATTACATTTTACTGCATTTAGCTTCTTTTTTATTATCTAACTAAAACGATGTCAAAAACTTTCTGTTTGCTGTGGTGGACATACAGTAACCGTGATCTGGTACCTGGTGGTTCTTTGACTATGGTCGCCAATCACTTATTAAAAAAAAGGTATCTTCATAAAATAAAAATCAGTATACTTCTCGTTAATTTGAAACTGATATATTGTCAAACTTCGTTAACATCACTCGGTACCAGCGTAATGGAAAAGCATCTGACTTGTATTAAAAATTATGATTGCAGATTAAAACATTTAAACACAACTTAAGCAGCTTCCAATGAACCCCAAATTGATCAAAAGTTCAAAAGCGTTGAAAGCGCAACATCACTTCTAGCCAGTGTTGAGGTTAGGTGCCAGTAGGGGATTACGCTACATCTCGATACTGCCCCGATCCTTCCGCTCCACGCTGTTCTATGGCGCGGCCTACACCCCCACAATGAAGAAGGCACCAAGTAAGCCACCCCTTTAAATATGGGAGGCTTTCTTTGTGACGCCACCCAGTGGAATTTTCCACTCGGCCTCTGCTATGTCTACCCTCTCACTCTTTCACTGGCGTGGGTTACAAAGGCTTTTCCCTTATAATTTCTCCGATTTGCTTGAAACTTTTATATGAAGTAGTTCCAACTTTAAGTGTCAAATTAAGTTATGACCAAAATTTCTGTAAGTGCTAGTTTCCTAGTAAAAAAATCGGAAAGTGGCAAAACCCCTACATTTTCTCCTATTCAAAAACTCTTCGAGCCAGAGAGCTAATTCTTATTTTAAAAATCTTACTGAAAATATTCTAACTTTTGATGTATAACTTAGCTAGCTTGGTTCAAAATGTATTTCAAAGCAAAAACTTAATTTGCATATGATGCAATAGCTATGAAACTTGTATATTTAACATCTCCAAAAGTATGGGTGCTACTGATCAGCCATATACTTCAAACTTTGATGAATTTAATTCTCTACCTGATAATTTTATTTCCTAGCTATCTAATTTCCTTCGACTCAAATCCTTTCATAGTACGGTATGACAAAGCTTTGTTCCTTTACCTATGCGTCACTGCCCGCCATTTGCGTGTTTTCAATTTTTCTATCTTTTTATGTCCTAAATATTACTTTAATCTACGAAAATCACTCTGTGAGACCAGTAAAAATTGTACTTTACTTTAAACATGCTCTCTTTGCTGTAACTAGTTGAACTCCGCGGACTTAGAAATATAACAACGGATTGAAGCCTTTTTTGTCTAAAAAAGTATTTTTGGTTCTACCTACATACTCTAATTTTTTGTATAATATTGCTCGATTTTTTCTGCATCTTCTGAGCTATAAAGCTTTTCTGTACGTTAAAAATTACGGTTGTTAAATTAAATGACTACTTGTGTTTTCATTCAGACCGCATAGCGTCCCTAATTTCTGGATATTTCCTTACTTCAATTTTGTTGGACTGAAGTGTCATTCCTTATTTTGATCCTTATGACCTACTACACCTCTGAAAATGAATTTAGCGTTTTCTATGCCAAAATAAGACGAAATCCTTTATAGCAGCAATGTTTACAACCGTTTTGATCGAATATCACTGTTAACTTCTGCATATCGCTTGAAGACTGTAAGAAAATGATTCTAAACTTGTTTTTGCAATAGAATTGATACTAGCTCGCACCTCTTTAAACTAATTTTGGTAATATATTGACATAATTAAGGTTATGTTACAACGACCTGGAACAGAATTACTACCAACATAGGAAGTGGAACAATCCAGGAGAAACGAAGTGTACATTTTCTACTTTTAACCAGTTCTACGAGGCATGTTTATTTTAAGTAAGTATCGTTTTGAAATTAAAAAAAGACGTGCAAATATATGTCAATAATTTTATTTTTACATGAAAGCCTGTACCTTACTCTACTTTTCTACATAATTCCTTTCAGTATTGAGGCACTCGTCATAACGTAGTACCAGTTTTTGAAAACCCTCCTCATAGAAGTCTGCCGCCTGACTTGTTAACCACTGCATCACAACTGTTTTGACTTCGTTATCGTCTTCAAGACGCTGACCGCCAAGGTGTTTCTTCAAGTGCAGGAACAGATGGTAGTCACTGGGCGCGAGGTCAGTGCTGTACGGAGGATGATCTAGAGTTTCCCATCGAAAAGATGTCATGAGATCTTTGGTCTGATTAGCCACATGTGGACGGGCATTGTCATGCAGCAAGACGATGCCCTTGCTCAACTTGCCACGTCTTTTGTTCTGGATTGAACGGCGCAGATTGTTCAATGTCTCACAATAAGCTGCTGTATTCACTGTCCCATTACGATGCAGAAATTGCACAAGTAATACTCCTTTTCTGTGCCAAAAAACTGTGCACATGATTTTCCTGGCAGAAATCGTTTGCTTGAACTTCGCCTTTTTTTGTGAATCTGAATGCCGCCATTCCAAGGACGGTTGCTTTGATTCAGGTGTGACGTAGGCCACCCATGTCTCATCGCCCGTAACAATTTGGCTTAAGAAATCATCACCATTGTTTTGGTACCGCTCAAGAAAAGTCAATGCACTGCCTAAAAGTTTGGTTTTGTGCACATCCGTTAATATTTTCGGTACCCAACGTGAGCACAATTTTCGGTAATTCAAGTGCTCGGTCACAATGCCATACAAAACACTACGAGAAACATTAGGAAAGTCATCACACAAGGAGGAAATCGTAAAGCGTCTGTTTTCTCTCACCTTATTGTCCACTTTCTGCACCAAACTTTCATTAACGACCGAAGGACGCCCACTCCGTTGTTCATCATGCACATTTGTGAGGCCATCTTTAAATGCTCTCACCCACTTTCTCAGCATTCCATCACTCATAATGTTTTGTCCGTAAACTGCACAGATCTCACGATGAATATCGATCGGTTTTAGGCCTTTAGCACAAAGAAATCTTATAACAGCCCGTACTTCACAGTCGGCGGGACTCACGATTATCGGAGACATCTTAAACACTCAGTGAACAACGTAAACAAGGAAGAATTAGACTGTAATAGCGTCAGTGCGTAGGCAAGAGATGCAGGTACCCAGTGCGCATGCGCGGAACGCCGACCATAGCGCTGCAGCCACTGTGTGACAAAACGGTACTTACTTAAAAAATACGCCTCGTAAATTCATACTCATATCCAAAACGTTTCTGCGCGTTAACGCTCTAGCCTCGCATTCGGGAAGGCGCGGGTCCCAAAATCACTCTATGTGGCTGCCGGGATGGTTCCTTCAATAGGCGATGGCCGAATTCCTTTCCGTTCCTAGCCCTCAGTCCTTTCCCGCTTGTAATGACCTCGATGTCGACGAGGCGTAAGGCCATAAAAAAAATTTATTTAATCTATAGCTCCTGACCTTGTTAAAAAATTTAATATAAATATTGAACCAAATATGTTCCGTTACTGGTAAAAAAAAAATAAAAATAAAATACCATTTTCGTCCAGGCCTCTGCTTCTTAAGCTACGTCGAATCATCTTTTGCTAACAGCGCCATCTTAGCTGTAATCTGACTCACCGTGACAGCTTTTTACACAAGGCAGCGATAGCCACTACTGCATTACGTTTTTATACAGGTACGAATTCAAATATGAACAACAGCGAGATAAGAACAACTTAATTTCTGCTAAGTTATTTGAATGTGTACCAAACACACTACATAGCTCCAGTAACAGAGAGTTTATAGCTTCCAGATCTGTTAACTACAATCTCTCACACCAAACAGCCTTTCATAATATGTCATTCTACGTCACTACACGACTGCCTTTTACACCCGAACTATTTCAATTCCTCTTACTAACATTTCACATAAAAAAAAGAGCGTTTTTACCTGCTTGGCAGCGTGCAAGGAAGAAGACCCGTCTCCCTCCAACTCGAAACTTATTAACTCTATTGGATAACATTATCCTTCCGGCATTGACTCGACTTTCCAGCCAATGGCTCTTGGTAGCCGTGTAGTATATTGAGGGATTTTAGCTACAGAATATAGTAATTTTTACTCGGGATAATTTTTCTCAAGCTACAGCCAAGTAACTTAATTCTCCAGACGCAGCATAGTCCAAGGTTAACAGGTTCTCTTCCCGTGAGAAGTGGCCTCCCCACCATGGTAAATTCAAAAAGCTCTTAGTAAGATGTCCTAAGCGAATAGAACTAACTTCACGTGACTTCTCCCACCACGCTTCTACGCCGGAGAGCTCAGTCTGAAGCAGTCCCCCCAGGCAGTCTCTTTACCAAGTCTCAGGATGGACTACGTTGCCAGTAGTCCATGAAGAATTTATTAGGTGATGGCTTAGAAAAGACTGTCCCGAGTGACAGGATTTTATTAGTAAGAATTTTCATTGATGAGAGCTATTTTATGCAATATTTTCAGTTTTATCCAGTGTATTTCTATGTACGTATTTTATTGAAGTTATTAAAGTCACTCCATTCTTTCAGCTACATGTTTCACTTGTATCACTGATTCCTGCTCATTACTAACACTAAGTGAGGACAGAAAGTAATTTCTCTGATCCTGTAATCACATATCTTCGGTGAAACTGATCGGGGAGTGATTGATCAGTGGCGAACCAAACCTGACTGTGGCGAATCACCGCTCGTTCGCTACAGCGAACAGGTTATGGGCCTTCGACTCCGGCAAACACAGCAATGCAATGTCCTCTTTGAATGGAGTGGCACCCACTACCAGCCTTCTTTGGGCTTTACTGATGGTCGACGTAGAGGTCTTTAGAGCCGGGAGAGGACGGGGGAGGACAAGGAGGGGGAAGGAAATCGGCCATGGTCGTCTAAGGAACCATCCCAGCATTCGCCTTCAGTGACTTCATGAAACCAAGGAAACCTAAATCAGGATGACCTGGCGGGAATTTAAACCAGCATCCTCCCGAATGCCAGGCCAGAGTCTTGCCATGTTACCTGTCACCAGCTGACATCTACTGTTAAACAAAGGAAAATGACTAGCCTGTTCTTTCGCGTTGTGTTTCAATATCAATACATTCTCGATACTCCAGCACATTTCAGAACTGATGGGTGTGTGGAGACTTTCCCGGCGTATTGACGCAATAAAATCCTCTCGGGTGTCCAGCCGGCAGTCGAGGTAGTGACAGTCAGCTTGTGACAGCTACAAGATACCTGATGAAGACAGCAGAGCCAGCTATCGAAACGTCGTGTTTCTACAACACCATCAGGCTGGACACCTTAGAGGATTTTATTGCATTTCAGAACTGCATCTTGTAAAATGCTTTTACCAGCATGTCCTGCATTCACTACTGTTCTATATTCAAAGTTTGTTAAAATCACTTTCATTCTCGTTGCCTTTTTCTGGCCTATGAACAACTTTTTCTTTTGATAATATCACTTAGAACGGCAGTCTTTTTCAAGAGAACCTGTTTGCAAATGTTGCGCAATGTCGCATCTGTATTACAACAGAGACAGTAGCGCGGATTACTAGATCAGAACACAGTAAACAGTTCTCAGGTTAAATCATGAGGTTTCATTCCAATCTAAATCAAAAGCAAAATACCCAGGGCCGCATTTAGGATCTGTGGGCCCCTAGGCTACACATGTGGTGCGGGTTCCCCTGTCGGTAGTGGCCCTGGCTGCTTAAAATTCGAAATTTGGCCCAAAAAATTTATGGGCAGCCATATTTTTTTTGTTTAGCTCTACTACTGGCCCAAGCAGGGGATCCAGGTTTGTGGTGTGGGCCCCCTCTCTGTGGTTCGGGCCCCCTTTTTGTGGTGTGGGCCCCCCTTTGTGGAGTGGGCTCCTAGGCTACAGCCTATGTAGCCTATGATTAACTGCGGCCCCTGAAAATACCTATAACCAACAATCAGTGTTACGATATGGTCTCGGGCATCGTACATTGTTTTTACGAGTCTGCTCGGAACACTTTGCCATTAGTATTGATGTGAACATGTCTTCCAAGGCAGAATTACGAGCAGTGCCGTCATAGTTCCCTCAATTACTACCAGACGTGACCTGAAGTCATGCACGATGGCTCGCCACACCGTGACACGAGGAGTAACACTGCTACGACTCTCCAAAACAGTGGGAAAATGGAACCTCTCTTTATGTCGCCGGTGAGTTACGGGGGTAGCGACTATTCGCGTAACGGAACGGCGATTCGTACCCTCTCGTTTGTCGCGTAAATTAGAAAAAAAAATCACATAATTTCGAACGAAATACACTACAGTGGAGTATTTAATACCATTTCAAGATTGATAAAATTAAATGTTGAAGAATTGTAGCTTTTTTAAAAGTATATGATAAGTGGAAGCAGAACCAGCGGAACAAGTAGATTTATAATTGAAGCAAATTCCCTTGGATATTCCGGAGAGGTGTCAGTTCTACCGATGAAGGAAGAGAGCCGAGTGAAAAAAAGACATGGGGAGGCTCGACAACGGTGAGACCCAGCGGTGAGGGAGAGTTATGCCAACTGATCTGAGTCCAATGAACATGAACTACCCACAGGAACACAATTATACCACAGCCGATTAGCCTGGTCTTTTTACTTATTGTTATAAACCTATTCTGAAACACATGTTGGGGCAGTTAAGCACTGATTGGTAGTTTCTCTTGCGTTCCTGAAAATATATATATATATATGGTTATAGAAGCGGACTGGCACCATGCCATTATTAGGAAAATTACTATTACTATCATCGTTTCTTAAGATTAAAACTTTAAAATTAGCATAATTGGTGACAACAGATCGTTCAGTTAACATATATAAAGTAAATATTGTGAGGTTTATAAGGATTTTAATAGCATTAGGCAGGGCCGCATTTAAGCATAGGCTACATAGGCTGTAGCCTAGGGGCCCGCACCACAAAGGGGGGCCAACACCACAAAGAAGGGGCACGCACGACAAAGGTCGCCCACACAATTTTTTTGTGCCGAATTTCAGCATCCACAGCCCTCCTCCCCCCCCCCCCCCCCCGGTCAGAGGGGCCCTTTCCTAGGGGGGCCCGCACCACACGTATAGCCCAGGGACCCACAAAGCCTAAATACGGCCCTGGCATTAGGTTTTACTAATGAAGCTCAAGGAGGAGAGTATTGATCGTGAAAGCTGCGTGATGTGACTCGACGTACAGCCTAGCCCACTGCAACAGTAACGTGAGTGAGATCAAGCAGAATAGCTGAGAGCTTCGAATGTTTCATCAGAGGCAGCCAGCTCAGCAACGACCACTCGGGCCCTCACCTCCGCCTACACATGAAAGTAAGTTCACGCTTAATATAACCACTGCAACATCAAAGCTCTTTCAAATATTACCTTCACACTTAGCATTTAATAAAATGTGATTTGTCACTTGTTCTAAGTTTCTTATTCGTTTACAGTAACATTTGTGCTACTGCGTAAGAAGAAATCACCGTCTGACTAATTAAAAAAAACACACACACCAACGTCACCAATTACGCGCTATAAATCGTAAGCTGGGTAACACGGGATTTGATCGTGTTGAGCCTGAACATAACAGACATTACCTTTTAGCATTTGGTTCATACTGTCCCCAAATTTTCCCGAACATAATTGAAGAGTGTAACAGAATATACCAAGGAAAGATAAGATTTGGTGCCAACCTAAAATTGAAAAAAATACCAGTTTTATCTACATATGGGATTTAGCTGGCTTTGAAACAGAAACATTTCTCAAACAATTTTAAAGAAATTAAAGTTTAAATTTATAGAGGGAAAATGTAGAAGAATGCAGGAAAGGGGGAGGGGAAGATGAGTGCGTAGGGAAATTGCCACCTGAGCGTGCGCTACATTGCAATTAAATTAAATTAAAGTTCTTAAAGGCCTCAGTAAATTCAAAACAATGACGATTTTAGCACTCGAAAGACAAGTCAGACGAATACGAGAGCAGGTGACATAATTTTCCTGTCAAAAACTCTCTTATCAATGGCAATTTAAATTAACCGCGCAAACCGTCTCTTTTAAAGTTCGCTAAAATAACCACGTAAACCTACGGGGTAAAAGTGACCTCTAGTTTCACGTGGTATCCAAACCACGGAGCACCCTAGAGCTATTCACACGAAAAGCAAAGATTTTACAAAGTTGAAAGTCAGTTTAAAGTTCCATAAAATAAAAATAAAAAATCGTTACAAACAATGATGCATGGGAAAAAAATCGCCGGAGGCAGAGAAAATAACTATTACAAAGCAACCAAAGCAGATGAAAGCATCTAGTTCTGTTATGAAATAGAAGCAATGTTTCTAACTTTCCGTCTCTGAAAAGTGTCAAGTTGTATCAAACAATATGGTACTAATTCCATACAGCGTCTTTATCGCAAACTATAATCACTGGAATAACTGCCGGCAAAATTCAGAACAGTAACAGAAGCATGTTGCGTGAAACATTTTAAATTCTAACGCTATAAGGAATATCTCCCAACTGTGTATGACCTGCATGGAGGAGAGCTACAATTGATGTTCGTACGTAAATGCAAACTTATTATGTGTTTCAGTAATGACTTTATGGTTCGTCGACGTCGAAGTTATTAGAGACGGGAGAGAAAAGTAGCGAAGAAATGGGAAGAAATTCCGAATCGTCTCGGAATTCACCTGAAGCAATCTGAATGGCCGGACGGGCCAAAGGTTCAGTATTACACGTATTTTTGCTGATGTCGTAGACTACTACAGTAAAATACGTTTGTCATGATTGGTTCCTATAGACGACGACTATTCAGTCTTAGGTAACATAAACACATTACATACTTTCATCAGAAAAATTTCTGATATATATGAAGATTTCATTACTTTATGGATATCTCAATACTAGACTAGCTTCGTAGTACATCTAATCAACTATGAATTATATCTCATTTCATAGAGTCATCGTATCGTAGGTTTTTAAGGAGCGATATGTAATTTCTTTTATGTTTTATCGGCTTGACCTACTATCAATACTTCAAGGGCCACGAAGAGAGATCCACCAGAAGATTATTATTATTAATTTTTTTTTTTTTTTTTTTTTTTTTTTTTTTTTTTGCTTATAGCTATACGTCTCGTCGATGTCGAGATCATTAGAGGTTGAAGATTTTTTTATTTTACGGTTTTACGCCTCGTCGACGGCTAAGGTCACTGGAGGCGGGATGGGATTGGGGACAAGGAACGGGAAGGAATTCTGCCATGGCCTTTTTAAAGGAAGCATCCCGACATTCGCCTGGAGTGATTTGGGTAAACCATGGAAAACCCAAATCTGGATGCCCGGACGGGGATTCGAACCCGCGTCCTCCCGAATGCGAGGACAAAACATTAACCGTTCACCCACCACGCTCGGTACAGATTGAAGAGAACTGAGAGCAAGGAACAGGAAGGAATTCGGTCATGGTGTTTTTAAGGAACCATCCCGGTATTCGCCTGGAGTGGTATCCGGAAACCATGGAATACATATATCTGGATAACAGGGGATTCGAAGCCGCGTCCTCCCAAATGCGAGTCCAGAACGTTACGACTCATCCACCACACTCGGTCTAATTAAAGAATGTGGACTATGGATTCAGGAAGAAACTATCAGTATGCTGCGATGGTGTAAGGATATTAAGAGATTACTGAACAGCAGGAACAAAGTACCGGTAGTTGAGAACAAACTTGACTAAAGTAAGTATAATCCAAAGCAAGGTAAGACATGAAAATAGTAGTAACGGTGAAAATAACAGTAGATTAAATATAAAAAAAGGATCAGATGCAACAACAGAAGTAATTTAATTCAGTGATTTAGGAACAAAATTACGACGATGACCGAAACAAAACTGCTGTTAGATGCAGAACAGCACTAGCAAAGAAATCCGTCTTCAAAGAAAAGTAATATTTGAATTTAAAAAGTCTAGGACTCATAAAGAACTTCCTAAAGTGTGGATGAAGCCTAGCATTTTACAGAAGTGCTATCGTTGCCTTCCTAGTTTCCCTGCTGTCAGCTGTGAGGAACACTTCGGGCGCTCCCGACGCCTTATATTCGCGTGGAGGTCACTGCCCTGCTTTACTTTTCTGAACAAATGGAAACATTTGATGATGTTTTAATTTACGCTGTGCGTGACGCGTTTCGAGAAGTGATTTTCATTTTCATACGCAATACTAGTACATTTTAATGCATTTTTAATGTGCGAAGTGCTTGTGGCAATTTCTGCTGGACATTAGTAAAACTTTTGGTGTTTTACTGGAAATAAAAATGTGGAGTGTTGTACTAGATCAAGAATTTGCAATTAAGTAGATGTGGAATAATTATCTAATCAAACTTACGTTTTTGAAGGTTTCATAAGGCACGCCACCACAGAAACTCACACTGGGGAATTGGAGTTCTGATTGTTGCAGTGCGCGCACAGGAACAGAGGATCACGGCAGAGCACGCCATCGAAAGCTCGTCTCTTTACAACATTATCGTGCAGCGAACACACAAAGATTACATTTCAGTTGTTGTGTTACACTGAAGAGACAAAGAAACTGGTGTAGGCATGCGTATGCAAACACAGAGATATGTAAATACTCAAAGCACGGCGCTGCGGTCGGCAACGTCTAAATAAGACAACAGGTTTTTTGGCGCAGGCGTTAGATCGGTTACTGATGACAGGTTATCACGATTTAAGTGAGTTAAAACATGGTGTTATGGTCGACGCACGAGAGATGGGACACAGCATCTCCAAGGTAGCGATGTAGTGGGGATTTTCCCGTACGACCATTTCACGAGTGCACCGTGAATATTGGGAATCCGGTAAAACATCAAATCTCCAACATCGCTGAGGCCGAAAAAAGATCTTGCAAGAACGGGAACAACGATGACTGAAGAGAATCGTTCAACGTGACAGAAGCGCAACCCTTCAGCAAATTGTTTAGGATTTCAATGTTGGGCCTCAACCCTTCCGCAAATTGTTTAGGATTTCAATGTTGGGCCATCAACAAGTGTCAGCGTGCGAACCATTCAACGAAACGTCATCGATATGGACTTTCATGTACCCTTGCTGAGTGCACGACGCAAAGCTTTGCGCCTCGGCTGGGCCCGTCAACACCGACATTGGACTATCGATGATTGGAAACATGTTGCCTGGTCTGACTAGTCTCGTTTCCAATTGTATCGAGCGGATGGACGGTACGAGTATGGATACAACCTCATGAGTTCATGGACCCTGCATGTCAGCAGCGGACTGATCAAACTGGTGGAGGCTCTGTAATGGTGTGGGGCGTGTGCAGTTGGAGTGACATGGGACCCCAGATACGTCTAGATACGACTCTGACAGGTGACACGTAAGTACGCATCCTGACTGACCACCTGCACCCATTCATGTCCATTGTGCATTCCGACAGACTTGGGGAATTCCAGAAGGACGATGCGACACCCCACACGACCAGAATTGCTACAGAGTGATTCCAGGAACACCCTCCTGAGTTTAAACAACTCTGCTGGCCACCAAACTCCCCAGACATATCTGGAATGCCTTGCAACGTGCCATTCTGAAGAGATCTCCACCCCTCCTACTCTTACGGATTTATGGACAGCCCTGTAGGATGCATGGTGTCAATTCCCTCCATCACTACTTCAGACATTAGTCGAGTCCATGCCACGTCGTGTTGCGGCACTTCTGCGTTCTCGCGGGGGCCCTACACGATATATACCAGTTTCTATGGCTCTTCAGTGGTTGTTGCAGTAGGATCACGAGAGAGCACAACGTCGAAAGCTCGTATTTTCACAACATTATCGAGCAGCGAACACACAAATATTACATTTCTGTTGTTGTATTATTCTGAATACTGACTAGATACGAATTCCGGTATCGGTATTGCCTCGTAGTACAGGTTTCATTCCATTCACATGATTATTACGTGGTGCTGCAAATTTGCGAAACATTTGTTCAGTTATATCACTCAATAGGAGTTCACAATGATGAAATAATACTGTAACATCGAGTTATAAATCCTTCCTAACTTTTCCATATTTTGTAAAGCTGACTGCGTTTAGAAAGAAGGAAGATCGACAGCAAGATCGCGTTGATACCAAGGTCCTTGCCTTTCTTCAGCTTGTGGGCTTAGTTCTAAAATAAGTAGACTGTTGTCTTAACACGGAGTCAAGAGAATTTTCAGGCCACCCGCAAAAATTGGTAACTTGGTTGGCAGCATTACGGATGACCTAGGATTATGTACCCCTGGGGTTTATTACATACCTTGTGACTGTAGCCGAGCTGATAACGGATAAATGAAGCAGTGTATTAAGCAGCCGTGTGTCGAGCACGCAAGGAATGTTCGCCGAACACAGTGTCCAAGAGGATAACACATTTAATTTTGAAGAAATTAATTTTTTTGCCTAGATCAGAGATTTATGGGACAGCATTATAACAGAAGCTGTTGGAATCAGAACAGCTGATTCTTTAGTTAACATGGACACTAAATACCTGCTCAGTGTGCCTGGAACCCGTCTATCAAAATGTTGAAACATCTTCATGTCGCGTCGGTAAGGATCAGAAGAGTGGATGACGTCATCGCGCAGGATCGTTTCCAGTTGGTTGAAAATGAGGGCAGAAACGTTTCAGGGTTGTGACGTTTATACCCGGCTGGAAGTCCGAGAAGAGTTTATTAGTACAAAACGTGTTACATTTTTCTCTGTAGGCCTATACGATGTATCCGAACATCCTAGAGACCATTTTTTTTTATTTTTTTTTTTTAATACGATAAATGTAAGATTTTTGTGTATTCAGTATGTGTGAGCATTCAAAAAGACTTATATTTAGTTTCACAGCTAAAGAGATCGGCTCTGTTAAAATATTAATATTTTTACTTTAGATGTGTTTATTTATGCACATTTATCTCACTTATCTCATTTAGTAACTTTACTACAACACAACAAATTGCATCCTGCATCGCATTGCAACGACACTGTTAAAAGCATGTACGAAAAACTTGTTACTTATGTTAGCACTTAGAAATAGTATTTGTGCTCCAGCACACCAATCAGAAACTAAAGATATATTCTTGGCTTGAAACAATAAATGAAGTCATTAACAAATATAATGTTCTATCAGAGCGATCAAAACTCCGTCGCCATCTCCTTGCTCATTCGGCTAGCTACTCGGTAAGGGATGTCGCCCAAATGTACGATGTTGAATATTGTATCAATAATTTTTTCATTCAAATATTTTTTTTTTTTTTTTGAGAAGTTGTGTGACAAATTCTTTAGAATAATTATTCGGATCTATTAAAAAATAATAAAAGAAAAGTAGTTTGTTTAAAAAATAAAAAAATGTCTAAACTAAGGACCTACTTTAAATAACAAGATCTAAAATAAAAAAAAAAATTCATTCTACACGATATCATGGACCCAATGGAAGGAAACGGTAATAGCAATACAAAACAGTGCTTAAATCCTGCATCAGAATGCAACGACACTGTTAAAAGCATGTACGAAAAACTTGTTACTTATGTTAACATGTTGCTATTTTCTCTCTCTCTCTCTCTCTCTCTAATGGCTGAATTCAAGCTGAGGGAATTTAAGGACAACTTTGCTTCCTTCGCAGTTGTTTTGGCCTACATAGAGGGAAGAAATGAAAAGCTGAGGAAGGAAATAAGGACACCCAGAGAAGGGAACAGAGAACTGAACGTGGAGAAAAAACAGACAACATCTAGTAATGCAGCTGTGACAAAATCAGGGATGGTACTCAAGTCAATAATAGAAAAAAAAAAACACCTACTAGTGTAGCTGTCTTTATAACTTCCAAGAATGGATAAATTAAAAAACATTTACCTGATAAATTAACCAGTCATAAAAACCAGGGAAAGATAAAATAAAAATAAACAAAATATGTAGCACAGCATCTCAATATGATGTAAGAAAAGTCATGGAAAATAAAGAACTAAACGAAAATCTAAAGTGTGAAATGCCACGGAAAAGGAAATCTCTATTGATTTTGTACGACATACCTACGTCACTTGAGACTTATTAAATCCCAGAAAAAGTCTATGAGAAAAATTTTGAGGGAAAAACAGAAAGACAGCTATTTCTTGAAGGATTAAAGTAAAAATTTAGAACAGATTCCAGAGAGAAAAGCACTGTCCGTCAAGTTGTAGTAATTGCTTAAAGTAAGAAGCAAATAATGCAGCAAAAACAAATAAACATCGAATTTAGTTTCAACTCTGCAAAAGACTCCACACTAGCACCAAAGTGTCTGCAGTGCTATGATTATGGACATATTAGCAAACATTGTACCCAAACATCGACCACTTACAAACATTGTGGCGAAACCAACCACAAGAAAGAAGACTGCAACAGGTTCTCACAGTCAACTGTTTGCATCCCACAGGAAACGGATAAAATCGTTCAACAAATCTGGCAAATAATGTCCTACATACCAATTGTTTCTTCAAAGCTTTATTTATTGACCATCATTACTAACCTAGTAGAAAAAACAGTAAGAAAAAAGAAAGAGAAATAAAACAGGAAACACACCATCAAGGAAGGGGCGGAACGGGCTGATAGGGCTGCAAAATACAGGGAGAAAATATTGCAAGAAGAGAAATGAATAGCAATTAGTGTAGGCACAAAGACAGATGAACCTAACTTCAAAACTCAGAGATTACTTCCACCATCTGCCACATTTCTCCTAGGCGTCAATCAATACGATATAGAATTGGATGGGTATGAAAAGTTCAAATGGCACCCAACTACTGCAAAATCACTGGAGTTTCCGAAAACCGAACAATCGACAAACAAAGGCAATCGATCGTATTCAACTTAAGCCAAACAACACACCTACTAATTTAGCCCAGATACTCACTTTAGTCAAGCAGAGCCAGCAGAAGATACTATGTGCGAATAGGTAAGTTGCTCATATATTTTACTAAAAATTTATTATCCTTCATTTCAGATACCTTTAATAAAATTGTTGAAAGTTTATATTTTATATATAAATTTGATGTATTCAATATTGTAAATTTCGAAAAGATCATATCTCATATATATAATATGTACGACTAAAATAAAATATGTATAATAAAATTTGACATGAAATACTCCAATAATTTTCGATAAATTTTTGACCATTAATGTAACTATTTTTAAAAACATGAATTTATACCCTTCTTTTGAAAATAATTAGTTTTCTTTCGTTCCTGAACATTTTAAGTTTTCAGACATGTGTCCATTTCGAAATTCCATATTGAAATTAGTAGACTACTTTAGAACCGATAAATGAATGATTAGCATGGTATAACAGAAAAGTAACTGGTTATTTAAGAAAAGTAGAAACTAAGGCCTACATTAGGTAACAAGGTAGTAGGTCATATAAAATCATGAAATATAAAAAAAATTAAAAATCCAAGTCGTAATGAGAACTGCAATTCCACTTCTACATCTACATATATACTCTGCAATTCACAAAATTGTGGGTGGCAGAGGGTGCTCAGCACCAAAGCTAATCTCTTTGTTGTGCATTCCAGTCACTAATGGTACGAGGGAAAAGAGAATTCATATAAGAATCAGTGCGGCACCTTATTTCTCTAATTTTATCTTTCCTGTCCTTCCGACTCAAATAGGTTGATGGAAGAAGTATTTCACTACACTTTAAAGTGAAAGTGGGAGTACGCATGTTTAACAATAAGTTTACGAAACGTGTGTCGTCTATTTACCAGATACTCCCAGCCTAGTCTACTAATCAGTTATGTGACGCTTTCATAAGGACTGTAGCAAGCGGTCACGAATCGAGCGGCTCTTCTCTGTACTTTCTCTATACTTTCGATCAACCCCTTACGAAACGGGTCCCAAATGGCACAACAATAATCCAAATGTGGACGCCCAAGAGATTTGTACGCTCTCTCCTTTGTTTGTTCATTACAATTTTTCAAGATTCGACCTATGAATCGCAGCCTAGAATTTGCTCTACCTACTAACGAATTAATGTGTATGTCCCATTTCAGGTTCCTTTGTACTATTACTCCCAAATATTTCATAGAATCGACCATATCAATAACTGTATTGTTTAACTCGTATTTCTGAACAATTGGATTCTTTTTGTTAGTTATGCTCATTGTCTTGCACTTTTTACAATTTAGAGTAAGTTGCCACTCAGCGCACCAAGCCAAAATAACATCCAGATCGCGCTGAATTTCTATGCAATCGGCCAAATTTCTTACTTCCCTATAAATAACCGCATCATCAGCAAACAATCTAAAAAGGCTTTTCACGTTGTCTCCGAGATCGTTTATAAAAATTAAGAAAAGTGGCCCTATTACACTTCCTTGAGGTACACCCGATGTAACATTTAGATTAGAAGAACTTTCTCCTTCAACTACAACATACTGCGATCGACCAGTTAGGAAATCCTTTATCCATTCACAAAGCTGATCCGATATACCCTACGCTCGAAGCTTCGCTAAAACGTGGTTGTGTGGCACAGAGTCAAAGGCTTTTTGGAAATCTAAAAAAATTGCATCTACTTGTGAAGCTGCATCAATAAATTTCATTACGTCGTGTGTAAATAGGGCCAGCTGTGTTTCACATGATCTTTCCTTACAAAACCCGTTTTGATTTGTTGTAAGCAAGTTATTTTCATCTAGAAAATTCATGATGTTCGAGCATACCATATGCTCCATAACTCTACTACAAACAGATGTTATAGATATAGGGCGATAGTTTCAAGGATCACTTCGATCACCTTTCTTGAAATCGGAGTTACTTACACTATTTTCCAGTCTGAAGGTACTTTTCGCTCTTCTAATGATTTACTGAATATGTCAGACAGAAATGGTCCGAATTCTGCCGCATACTCTGAAAATACTCTTACTGGAATTCCATCCAGGCCCGGTGCTTTCGCCCACTTCAGGAGACCTAATTGTTTCATGATACATGCAGTATCTATTCGTAATGATTCCATCACCGACTCGCCACGGCGTGGGAAAACGGGAATACTATCCTTATATTCATTTGTAAATAAATGTTTGAATACAGTATTTAGTGCGTTAGCTTTATCATGGCATTCATTAACCTCGGAACCTTCACGAATTAGTGCTGGAATATTGCTGTTGGTACAATTAACTTTTTGTACATACGAGCAAAATTTCTTTGGGTTTTCTGTGAGACTCTTAGAGAGAGAGTTGGAGTGAAAATCGTTAAAGCCTCGTGCATTACATTCTTAATACGTCCTCTTAAATCAGCTAAGGTTTCTAAATCACTGCGACACCCCTTCCTTCTTGAGCGTGCTTGAATTTTCCTTTGTTTTTTGAGTAATCATTTGACTTCCCATGTGTACCATGGTGGATCATTCTCCCCCTTTATTGTCCGCTTTGGTATATGTATTTCCATGCCTTCCCTGACTATACGTATAAAACGATGCTACATCTCTTCAACGGTGTCCTTTGTCGACTTGAAGTTATGGTAATTATTCCTCAGGTAGGTACTAATACACTCCTTTGAGGCATTACTGAATCTGTATACAATCCGCCCGTTTTTCCTTTTTCGCTTGGTCATTAATTTGATAGTCGCAACTACCGGTTTGTGATCTTATTCCTGTGGTCGTTGAAATGTCGGTGAATAATTCTGGCCTGTTGGTAGCCAGCAAATCTAAAATGTTTTCGCTACCGTTATGACACCACGTGGTGGTGTAACAGATAGCGTTCTGGCCTGGCATTCGGGAGGACGGCGGTTCGAATCCCCGTCCGGGCATCCAGATTTGGGTTTTCCATGGTTTCCCAAATCACTCCAGGCAAATGCCGGGATGCTTCCTTAAAAAGGCCATGGCCGAATTCCTTCCCATTCCTTGCCCCCATCCTTTCCCGTCTCTAAAGACCTCGCTGTTGAGAGAGGTAAAGCAGGTAAAAAAAAGACCCCGCGTAGGTTCATTAACTAGCTGCACGAGGTGATTATCTGACAACAAATCGAGAATTACTTCAGAAGCTGCCTTATCCTTGCTACCTGTGATGTGACCGTAATTACGCCAGTCAATATAAGGCAGATTGAAGTCGCCTCCAAGAATCATAGCATGATCCTGAAAACGGCTAGCTATACTGTTTACATTAATTCTTAACTCCTCGGCGATAGCTATGTCGGAATCGGGCGGGCGGTAGAAGGCGTCTATGATGAGTTTTGACCCAGCAACGTTGAGTTTAATCAATATGATTTCACAGATCGTATCGACGTCTATTTCATTACATGCGAGAAATTTACTCACAGCTACAAATACCCCACCTCCATGAGAATGTAATCTGTCTTTACGAAAAACGTTCATACTATCTTTAAAAGTTTCGGCGGAACTTATTTCCGGTTTCAGCCAACTTTCTGTACCGATAACGATATCCGCTTTTGTACTACAAATAACGCTTTCAAGTTCCGTTTGTTTGTTACAAACGCTTCTATAGTTAATTACGAGAACTTTTAACTGTTGAGATTCTTTTACGTTGCTCCTACATTCTGGTGTTTCATCTGATTGGGCTGCCCGTAACTGTATTTCACGTTTCGGGTCTTCCTCCCTCAGCCTAAACGAAGTAACGGGATTATAAAATAAACCATGGACAGAAAGATTGAGGAAACTACAAACCACAATGAGGAAGGCAAGAATAGCATATTAAGTCTGCCTTATTGCAGCAGAGAGACTGACTCTTATAGACAGATAAAGAAATAAAAAGCAAGTGTTCAAGGATCTGTTGTTGAAAACGAAACAAGAAAGCTGGGCATCACTTACAAGATTGCTGCTGGCAAAATTAGGCCACCTGTGACCTTGTCTACAGTAATAAGACTGGATGGATCCATGACCACGAACTGGATGGAAACTGCGACGGAGTAACTTCCAGATGACAGTATAGAACTCGAGAAAGATCGGCAAAGACGAATCCATCAAAAAATGTGAGAATTAACATCATGGTTGCGTCATATCAGACGAAGAGATAGTAGGGGGAAAAAGAAAAGCACCAGTACCTGATGGGATTCGGGAAGAGGTCCTCCAGGAGTGATCGTTCAACTGTTACCAACCTTAAAAAAATTATTTAATGAATGCTTGGCGCAGGGAAGAATACCAAATGTATGGGAGACAAGTAAGGCGATCATTATAACTAAAGGTGGTGGCAAAGACCAACAACTTCTAAAATCATATCACACAATTTGCTTACTCAATACTCTAAGGAATGTACAAGAAAAGTTATTCTGCAAGAAACTGAACACAGATTAATAAATGGGATGAACCATTCATAGCAGGCAGTTCAACAGAGGAAGCTGTCAGATACCAAATGAACACTGAGTAAAGTTCTTCCAAAAATTATGTGGTGGGAATATTTTTAGACATCGCCGGTGCTTTTGACAACCTGTGGTGGCCCGCGCTGTTGTAAAGCCTAAAAAATGAACTTCCCACAAAACAAATAATACAGTTTTAGAGATTATTGTAGAAATCGATATACAAAACTTCAGAGCCCTAACAGGTGCATAGAGAAAAGTCTGACGAAAGGTTTCCCGCAGGGATCTGTATGTGGACCAGTTTTTTGGGAAATTGATTTGGAACCAGTCATGAATATATTACATCAAATGTCAATACTGCTGGGTTTAGTGGTATTCATTGACGATATCTCACTTCCGACAGATGTGAAAACCAGGCAGGAACTAGAAATGCAAAAACTGTATTGGATTGCCTGAGTCAGTGGCGTGCGGAAGTTAAGCTAAACCTAGCCCCGCACAAGAAAACTTACATATTTCTAAAGGAACACTGAAACGAATTCCTATAATCAAGATCCAAGGAAAAACAATAAAAAGAAAAGCAGTATTCCGTTACCTGTACAAACAACTGAAATTTACGTCTCATATGGAGAATGTATGTGGCAGATCAACACTGGCAATGCAAAATTAATAACCATTGGCGAGCGGCGATTTAAAATATCACCATTTATCATAACGAGATATCACGATGCAACACTGGCCTCCATTGCTGCCAGCACTTGGGTTAAGCACTTAAGGAAGAAGCTACTTCAACGTAAACAGCAATGAATTCTGCTCAGATCAACTGGGACTGATATAACAACGTCCATAGATGCACAAACAGTTATGCTCGGCATCCGACCACAGGATCTGGAAGTTATTAAAGAGGAGCGTTATAGAGGATAAAAAGAGGGAGGTATGACCAGACTACGGAAAAAATTGGATGGCCTATTGAAACCAAAAAATATGTTTGGGACGCGCTTATTGACGAATGGCAGCAAATATTGACCAACAGCAACACTGGCAAAAGGACCGTCGACATGCTTCCTTGCGGGAAAGAGAGAATTAACATTGCTCCCAGACAACCATCTCCGCGGCTCATACACTATATATTTGCCATGATACATACAACAGTTTCCCAAAACAGAGAGGTCTCAAAGAAACAAACAGGTGCGATTGTGGAGAAGTAAGTACTCCGTAGCACGTGGTATGGAAATCTAAAAAAAAAAAAACGAAGAATCAAGAGCATACCTACAAATGCAACTTGAAAAAAGATTAGACGATATACTACGTGATACCCGGATCTGGCACTTGCTGGATGAAGCCGCTAATCTAGCATCGCTGCGCTAGAAGGCAAAATATGTTGAAGGGAAAATAACTGAGTGCAGAAGACGCCACAATCAGGCAGCATCAGAAACAGTAAGAAGGGCAGGAGAGGAAGAAATTCAAATAGAATAGGAATGATTAAACTGTAATTACAAGTACTGCCCACGAATGAGGCCATTCATTGCAGCGCCTCTGGAAATCAAAGACTCCTTCTCCATGGGTCAGGGAGCAGCCTACTCTGATTCTAGGAGGGAACTCTGACGTGGGAGTGGTGGTTCCAAGGACAAACCGGAGATGGACGACATTACTACGTAGAACATCAAGCCGGGCTGATGGTGCTTGGTGGTCAACATGTCAGCAGTCACCTTGCAGCATCAGCAGAGACAGCTGGTGGCTTGGATGCCGGCACAGGACAGCAGTGGTGCAGGAAAGAACATTTTATTGACAAGTAGTACGAAGATACATAGAGACTTCATTTTTTTGTGTGTGGTGTAATTAATGTAAGTGGCAGAACAATATAGTAGAATACTTTAGAACTGTTAAATCCTTTAAAATAATTGTCTGGATCTATTAAAAATACAACCAGAAAATTAATTAGTTAAAATATGTAGATACTAAGACCCTATATTATGTAACAAGGTAGTAAGCAACATTAAACCAGGAAATAAAAATAAAATCTTTCTACTATACCGTTTATTATCATTTAGGAATTTTAAACAATGTATGTGATGTCAAATTACTTATACGTTAGTCTTATCATTTTTGGTTTGTTTTGTCTTTGACGTAATGAAGATAATGCTTTTACGAAAATGTATTAGTATCTCTCCTCTCCAGTAGTCTTATTAATTTTAGTAATCTTTTAGTTTCATCTACTCTTATTGTTTTTCTTTTTTGTTTTCAGCACTGGGGTGATACTTTTCTGTGTCTACCGCCCCTTTCACTATAGTTCTTTTAAAGCCTTTACATATTTACTGACTCAACAGAATATCCTATACCATGAATATCAATAGTTTTATCGCTTTTCCAGCACACTACGGTGTAGAATGTCGGCGACATTCAGTTTCTTTATGAATTCCTTCCATCTGCATGGTCTTTCCTCTGAGCTTAAATGAGACTTTGCTTCAGTACCTTTCTATATGCCGGTTCTAAGGTAAAGGTCAAAGGGTTTCTACCGCTCCTGTCACGGAGGTATAGCTCTACACTGCAACCACAACCTTCGGCAGTAGGAGGGATATGACTGTGTCAGTGCCACGTTCCGGCCATTCATTACATTCCCGAGGAGTTTGGATAGCAGGCTGAGTAGTACTCGTTCTGCCACAGTCAGACACTCTACGCCGGTTCGTTTCTTCTTGAAATCATTAACCTTGGTCATGACCAACTGTTGCATCATAACTTTCACCAACGAAACTACTAGCATTCCAATGCTTGGATACTTTCAGATCTGCATATTGCTGACCATGATCAATTCACCATCTTGGATAATTTATCCATTCGCTTAGTAGTTGAGGAAACAAAGAGCAAGCCAATAACTCTCAAATAATTCTTTATTGTCTTCTGAGTAGTCTTTGTAAGCTGTCTGATGTGCGTTGCAGGTCCAACTGTTGCTGGCGTTATTAGTTGGGGTCGAGGCGTTGAAAGACGAAGACGTGGTTCAAGCGATTGCCGGACTGCATGGGATTACCATCTTTTCCACTTCAGCCTCAGGTGGTATTCCTAACAAGAAAGTGGCTTAATAGTTTATAAAATTGTTGGTTATTTGCTTGAGTAACAAAATGTAAAATACTATTAACATAAGTACTAAGCTACGTTCAAATTAAAACTTTTAAAATATTTTAACAAATTTTGGAATCACAACAAACTATTCTAAATCCAGGGTGAAGAGTAATCAGCATATTTGATAATTAAATTTGTCTAACTTTATTACATAGCACATTTCTCTTTTTAAGATTATTTGGATATTAATTCCTAACTAATCAAAAGGATTGTTTGCTTCTTAACAAACGTATTCGAAGTATCATTTTCGCCCAGCAAATTTTAATTTTTATAGATATCCATTCCTGTGAATATGCCAAATCATAATACTTGATTATTCTTGTAGAAACCTAGTATTTTCACGGCTGAACTAAGAAGTAATTTGTATCTCAAACGATAGGATTCAAATACACATCTTCTTTATTGCTAACCAAATTCCTGCAGCAAAGTCGCGTCTTTTCCTATTGCACCAATCTCAAGGCTTTCGATCGCAGAATAATCCTCTCACAAATATAATTTTTATTAATTCTCTCGTTTAGGTTGCATTTTCGAAATTGAAAAAAATAAGAACTGAACATTACACGAACACAAAACATTATGTAAAATTCTTGAATATTCGAGACTGCCAAATTCCAATATTGTTCTGCATACAAAATTCACTCATCTGGTTTTATACCTATTTGCCGCCATTACTGATCCTTACTGCAAAGACATTTATTCTCCGTAACTCACATAGGAAGCAGTTTCTTATCCAAAATTTTGCTACTATGAGGTCAACAATTATTTAAACTTTTAATCACTCATTATTCATCGAGTTCACCACAGTCAGACATCAGGACATCTACATCCTCCTAAAACGCGATTTGAACATAAATGTTCAGAAAGGTTACAACAAAACTTGGACTATACCTAACACCAAATGAAAGAACGATCCCTTCTTTACAAAAAAATTTTCTAGTCAATTAAAATGTTTTACAGTAAACTCTAACAGCATAAATACGTAATTTTGAATCCCAGTGTGTTATTTCTACTAAACGACAACTCAGTTTGTCATCAGCCTGTCAAGAAATCCCATCAAAATACACACTGGAGTGCCAAGTCAAGGTATAGTAGAATGCAAATGTACAGGTGGCCCACACATCATATTAAATTATTACAGACAGGTTGTTAAATAACTAGTTTTTTGGGCGGTGTTATCGAAAGGTAATATTAGTACCGACAGGGACCACCGAGTTATATAATTATGAGAGTCAACACAACTTTAGTATGCCCTCTGGCCAGCCTTGATATCTGTTACCTTGTTAAGCAATTTAATGGCGTAGAATACCATAGGTGGCATCAATGATTTACACTGAATCCTTTTATTCAAGTAATAGTTGCTAGTAAACCACCTAACTCATGTTGTAGTTCACCAGTTCACCGTTGAGAAAGGTCGCCCTCTACAAGTGCAACCTTCCTCTAATGTCCTCGACGTCGACGGGGCACAAAACCATAATAGAAATACAAGTGTAGACTCACTGACTGATCACTGTCAAAGCTGGGCGGACCACAAATTATGTATAACTGTGATCACAATGTGACGTATCGACTCCTTTACTCACAAACGCAGGTTGTCTCCTACACGTACATTTCAACTCCACCTTCTAGATCCCATGAATGCTGTTGCTTGCTGACTGTCAAAACTAGACCCTCCAAGCCACTTGATCTCTCCATGAAAAGAACTTATCATCCCAGTTTAATACTGCCTATTCTCGGTAACATTTACACGTGTCTTATGTGGCTGTTGCCACTGGCAATACGTCTATACACAACAATCAGAAGACACAAAATTAAGCGAATCATTACATGGCATATAATTATTAGTGCTGTGAATCGGACTCATGAATTTTGTGAAACTTTTGTTAATATTACATTGGTTAACCAATGATAATTAAATGAAACTGAATGTGGAATGATGGTTGGAATCCGGCACATGGAATGCAGCAGTTTGAAACAGGCTACGAAACTTTGGGTTCCGTGTTCCATAAAGTTAAATATGTACTGAGTTCTTCATAGACATTATTACATCCCACACGGGACAGTGCAGTGGCCAACCACTCAATGATTGAGTGTTTCGATGGATCAATGGATGCGTCCGTGCCAACGGAGAACCACACCGCGTTAATAGACTACTGCGATCAATGAGGGACCCTTTAGAGATGTGTCTATGCGGTCCACGGAAAGGGTATTGGCATTGATGGGATATGGCTGCAAAAGACCGACTTGGGTGCCTCTGTTCACAGCACAACATCGACATCAGAGACTCAGCTGGGCTCATGAACACATGCCTTGGATCCAGATCACTGGAAGAAGGTAGACTGGTTCAATAAGTTACATTCCCAGCTGATACTCGCCGAATGTATAATTCGAGTGTATCACAAACCCTATGAGACCATTGATCCAACCTATCAGCAATGCCTTGTTATAGGGCCATGTAACCGGGAGACTATCGAGATAGCATGGCTGCAGAGTTCTCCAGCGGACTAACAACGCCCTCGGGTTTAGACGATGTCACATCAAATTGCTGTGGATGACTGAGATGAAGGAGCTTGAGGAATATCCCATAAATATTGGTATGTCAGTGATCGCGAGCCTGGTGCAGAAAGAAACAGTTAAAATATACATTATGATAGCAACAAACAAAATTTGAAAGCAAGTGAATATCTGCTGAATGAGTAATGCTGCTGATGGTTACCCATAACCGACACGAACTTTCAAAAATGAGCTTAACTGCTGCGACGTGTTTGTAAGCGTGTTGTCAGCAGCAGATTTAAAATAACTCTTGTTACAGACTGACTTAAAGCACCATCCTTGCCAAATGCTTTCCGTATGAGCTGAATTCATAACTGGATCGCTCATACACCACATTCATATGCTTCAATAGTCCAAGCAAGATCTGTTGTGCCCTGTTTCCTTTGTGTAATACGCGCTGAAATTTAATTTAATAAATTATAAAAGCATTACATACTGTAAAGCATTATAAATAGTGTTTCACTAAATCGTTAAACTAAATTTGAAATTAAAAATTCCAAACATACAATATTATTATTCATTTTCATCTCCTTTCACTGCAAATCATTTGCAGGAGAAAGATGCATCATGTCCTGTTGGAATAAAACAGAACTACAAGCAAGTGAGTTACAATAACCTCGTTTATGTTCCCATCGTCATCCAAACTTCCCAGCCTCTGGGTGGGTCTGTTTTGCATGCGAGCCACTCCACCAACTCTACGTCACCACCTAGCTCCTATCCTCTCCTCTCTTCTCAACCATCTATCCCTTTGTCTTCCTCTGTGTTTTTTGTTTTGTATCTCCATTTTATATATATTTCTTGGTCCTCTCTATTCTTCCATCAGTTTAACATGTCCATACCATATTAATCTTTCCTTATCTATCATTTTATGCAGGGATTCTTCTTTCACTGTGTTCATAATCATTTCGTTCCTTATTCTGTACATTTATGTTACCCCTATTCTGCTTTTTAGACATTTTATTCCACTTTCTTGAATTTTACTGATGCCCCGCTTCTTTGTTGGCCATGTTTCCTATTACTGCATTCCCATCATTAACTATTATTCACAAATAATAAAACTGTGACATTAAATCATAAAATGAACTTTAAATGTGATGGTTATTTGCGGGAAAATTTCTTCTGGATATTCTGGGAAAAAATAACTTCATCTATTTTTGTAGTGTCTTCAATTTTTGTTTTAAGAAATGAGCTTAAAGTGAGTTGAAAGTAATGAAATTTATATGATTATTCCAGAGGCTATACGTATTTCCAAGGTGCTGATGAAGTCAAGAGGAATGTGGGTAACTTCAGCACCTACTTCTAGCACTTGTTGTATAGCAAGAATAACGGTTGACACTAACAGCCATAGCAACGGAAGCGTCTTAACTGAGGTAAACTTTGTGAAATGATGTATTTATAGTTTAAATACTGGAATATTAAGAACATAAGACTGAGTAACCGTTATCTTGTTCAACCATCTTTTTTTTCATATTGTCTTGTAAATACCACTATCTTAATTATTATAATATTTTTTGAGGCACCCTTATCATTAGATAAAGCCTATATCATGCAGTGGTCAGTACACCAACATTAAGAAATTTTATGTAGCACCTAGTCGAATTTCAATTGCAGAGCTATCTTGTGCACATTGTTTTTAGTATAAAATTGCTAACCTAACAAACCATAAGATCTTGAACTATGGCTTACAGAAACACTTACTGTCCTTCCTTATTTTAGGAAGAATTAAGCGTTTTCTGTTTTTAACACGACTGAAGAGAAATTTGAATAAAAACTTTCCTCCCAGTGTGACTCATTGTCTGTTTCTATTTGACCAAATGGTCAAATCATGCAGTATCCAGATTTGAGGGTCATTTGGGTGTGAGAGTGGCCTAATGCTGGACTGCATAGGAATGTAAAGGAAGACGTACTCGTCGTCAATGTTCCGGTCTACCACTTCTGATGACCACAAGGAACGATGGCCGTATTGTGCACCAATCTCATATTAACCCCTTCACATCAGCAACTGCCATCCTAAAATAAGAAAATTTACTCCCTACAGCAATCTGGATCATTCCGCACCATTGTTTGGAGACTAGCAGCAGCCTGACTAGGGAACTACCATCCAATGCATAGGCTGCCGCTGACACCACAACAAAAAGTGCTGCGTTTAGAGTGGTGCCGAGACTGGAGGCTTGTACTGCTGACGAATGGCGTCACATTGTGTGCAGCGATGAATCACAGCTCTTCTCTACCTCTGGTGATACGTCTCTATGAACTGTCTGGAAGATATTGAGAAATTCCTGTGGCCAGCAAGTTCCTCAGATCTGTCACCGGTAGAACATGTGCGAGAGCAGCTTGGACGTCAACTATGCCCCAGTGCCTGTAACCAGGATATCAAGTGTCAGTTACAACAGTTGTGGGCCAGCTTGATTCAGGAGAGGATACAACGTCTTTATGACACACTTATCAACCGAATCAGTGCATGCGGAGGGGCCAGAGGGAGTGAAACGTCATACTGATACGTCGGCACATACTACCAACTTCTTTGTTAATTTGACTCGATTATGTAATCACTGAAATAACGTCACATACCGTCTCAACCCGTGTCCTCCTCCCTTCCGGGTGCTTCAGATTTCTCATCAGGCATTGTATGTATACACTGATCAGCCAGAACATTATGACTACCTATCTACTATCGATATAAACCCGTCCAGGCGATAGCAGCGTCACCTGACGAGGAATGACTCCTAGTCAGATACACGCACGGTGCATGTAGTATCAGTGAGTGTGCTATCCGTGTTTAGAATGGGGGAAGGCGCACGATCTGTCTGAGTCTGACCTAGGGCAGATTGTGATGGCCCGTAGGCTCGGCATGAGCATTTTGGAAACTGCATGACTTGTTGGGTGTTCGAGGAGTACTGTAGAGAGTGTCTTCAACAAGTGTCGAAACCAAGATTAAACCACGTCCAAACATCGAGGGGTTGGGCGGCCACCCCTCACTTCAGATGTCGGATGTTGTAGGCTGGGTAGACTGGTAAAACAGGATAGGTGGTGGAAACTAACTTCAGACTTTAATGGTGGCAGAGTACAAGTGTGTCTGAACACACAGTGCACCGAACACTCCTAACGAAGGGCCTCCGATGACCCACACATGTGCCATTGTTAACGCCACGTGATCGGCAACTACGACTGAAATGGGCACGTGACCATCGACACTGGACGTTGGCGCAGTGGCAGAGCGTTGCATGGTCTGATGAATCATGATATCTTCTTCATCATGCAATTGAGGGTGCGAATTCGTCGTTTTCCAGGAGAACAGCATCTTGACACCTATACTGCGGGATGGAGACAAGCTGACGTCGGCTCAATTATGTTCGGGGGAACATTCACGTGGGCATCCATGGGTTCAGTGGAGCTACAATGGCCAATAAGTATCATACACTGGTTGCAACCCTGTGCACCTCTTCATGACGACCATGTTTCGCAACGGCAGTGGCATTTTTCAACCAGATAATGTACGTTGTCAGAAGGCCAGGAGTGTGATGGAGTGGTTCGAGGAACACAGTGGCGAGTGACAATTGATGTGCTGGCCCCTCAACTCGCCAGATCTGAACCTGATCGAACCCATCTGGGATGTGATTGAATGTGGCGTCAGAGCACATCGCTCCCCTCCCCGGAATTTACGGGAATTGGGTGAATTGTGTTTGCAAATGTGGTGCCAACTCCCTCCAGCGACCTACCAAGGCCTCATTGCTCCTATACCAAGAAGCGTCGCCACTGTCATCCGTGCCAAAGGCGGACATACCAGCTATTACGTAGGTGGTCATAATGTTCTGGTTAATCAATGTACAACACACTAAATGCATAGATGAAAGCAATTGGTCACTCTATCTGTGCAACACTTGGCTTAATAGGCTCCTACTGCAGTCTGAGGTTAGAATATGTTCAGAATCTAATATTTATGACTGAAAATGTTTCGACCATACTCCTTGAGTTCAATGTAACTAATCTTCTGCTAAAACCAAATATCTTAGGGTTAGATGAGAGACAGGCTTGCCTCTAATTTCATCCTTTTTACTTCTCCCAATTAACAAGGTGAATTTTCATTGATTATCCCGTTTCGAATGGTCACGTCACTAGTAGTTGAGGACTAGAATCGTCTTATCTACAAGCAAGGTCAGCGAGGTTACTCCACAGCCAAAAAACGCTTTCATAAAAGTAATAAAAATATTAAAAATTAATTACAATTTATTAAAAGCGTACCAATTGTGTTTTCTTTACAGATACCGCGCAGAGAATTCTGGGAGAAACCTGTGCCCATCATTAACTTGAGTGACTCTTCACAAGTTACGTGGATCAAGAGCGATATTGCAACAGATTTGACAGGTGTATCACTTCGGGCGGTCGTCGTGGTATGTGGATAATTTTTAGAAATGAGTGACAATGTTTTTTGGTTATTTGTTTTAAATTACTGTTAATACTGTTTAACTGCAAGAAAGCCACGGTATTGAGCTCTTTTATAGAGATGCTTTTTTATATATAAACATTTTCCATATGGAACAACTTTTTTTTTTTTACTTTGGGCTTTATAACAGGTTGACATCGTGGTCTTTAGACCTGGCTGATGATTTAATGCAAGGAACTTGAGGAAACTCAGTCATGGTCTTTTGAAGAAACAATCGTTGCTTTCACCTGGAGTGACTTCACAGAACAATGAGAAATCGAACTCGCTTCTTCACCCACCAGATTCGGTACTGGTTAACGTCTGCTAGGGATCAAACAAATATTTGCACAAATAATATCATTTTCCATCCTGCCCCTCCAGAAGAGGAAAACAGCACAACATAGACCAGTGAATCAATTTAGATGAATTAGCATATACAGATACATAATAAATGAGGTTTAGTTACAGCTTATAATTCATCAAGTAGCTATGACAGTTGATTATTTCATTGCTTGTTTTTTTACGCGTATCCGAGAAAACCATTTGCCTTCAGAAACGCACGTCTATCACGCCAGCAATTATACAATGTCAGTGTGCTGCCTAACGTGTAGGCAACCAAAATGACACATCAACAATATACAGTTATTCACCTATACGGAATCAAATACTATTTGTTAACTTCAAAAAAAAAAAAAAATGCAGAATTTGCGTGGACATTGAGTAATAGAAGGGTAAAAGACGGGAGAACATATTACGCAAAAGTTATCTTGGGACACGATTATAGTGGCTGTATTATTTGCTGATCCTAGTTAAAAGCCCAAATCATAATGGATATACAGACCAGCCATACTCAACGTTTGTACCACGAGGTTCGTGCGAGGGCACAGCGTAAGAACGAACTACTTAATGTTACTACAGATTGTCACATAACAACAATTTCATAAATTTATGGTGGAATCAACACAGTATTATATAAAGTACGTACCTATTACCTATTTTTGTATAATTTTCATTAAAATTTAAAGAATAAACATAAAACCTGGTTTTTGCTTATTTTAGTGCTCCATAGAATATTTAATTGTTAAAAAGGGCTCCATCACCAAAGCAGTATGAGGACTGCTGCTATAGACAGTGACAGCATGTGGATTGAATCCCCATTCTTCTAGCATTTACACCACTCTAAGCTCTCTGTATGTGTGGAAATAAGACAAAAAATCTTTATTTGAAGACTAGTGAACTGATAAATGGATTGGTAATTGGTACAGATGATTTGGACTGTTGTTAAATGACAAGGAGAGGAGAGGTCCATTCTCTTCAGCAGTTATTTAAGAACAATCCATATTATTATGATTGTTTGAGTTGTAACCGACCATTTTAAGGGGATTTGATCGATTGGTTGATAGGATGGTTGAGTGGTGGGCAACTCCTTCTACTATGGCACATACTTGGCTTACTATTTCTGCTTTTGATCCCGTTCCAGTCAGTCCTTCAGCATCTGGGACAGGTGGCTGTAACTTCAGGAGACTATGCGGACTATGTTATGAAATAAGGAAAAGTCCTCAAATACCTTTTCTTATTTATTACACCCGTGCCATAGAGAGGTTACACTGCTAGAAGATCCCCAGTAGCAAGTATCCAGGAGCGTTTAGATTCCAACAGACTGGAGAAGTACACTTACAGTTTAACATGGGCGAGGACCTGGCTGGCTTTCCAAAGTCTTGGCGTTGCTGCTTAACCCAACATAATTACTGCATAGGCGTGTTTCCAAACTGTGAAGTCGAGGCACTCGGCTGCCCTCCTTTTATAGCCCTACTCACACGCCAGTACGTATTACCACTGTCTTTGCACCGAATGTACCAGAAAGTAGGCTCGTGACTTGAGTCATTGGCCTCCCGACTGTTCTAGAAAGGCGCCATGTGACTTTAGACTTCCTTTCATTTGGTCACGTTTAAACCCATTCATTACCCTTTGTTTCACGCGTGACTAGTGCGTGCTTTTTGCTGGCACAACGCTGTCAGAGTGCCACTTAATGTCACTTCGGCTCCACTGCCTCTATGGCTGCCTTTTATTACTGAACTTTTTTAAACAATATTTATTTCCTCCTTTTTTAATTAAAATCCCCATTACAGAGGTCGGCATAAAGTTAATAAAATAGTGACCATGACAGAAGCAGTAACACACACACACACACACACACACGCAAATTCTTTCACTATGTGGCCCGGACATCTTCTTGATCCTCCTGCAGTCAGACAGAAAAAAGTAGCAACCAGTCTGCAGTGTTATTTGTATGACAGGAATCAGTGAAAATGAACAGCATCCAATCGTGGAACAACGCAATATTTTGTTGTTTCTTATAAGAAGAAATGTGAAACCTTCAGAAGTTTTTGAATCAATTAAAAGGAGTGTAGATTTTAAAAAATAGATCAAAATGTTTATAAATGTAATAAATCTTACTATGGCTGATAACGAGTCAAAAGTTAATCAGTACCCACTTGTTTCATGTGACCGTACAAATGCCCCTTGTATTATCATTACAATGCTGTTTAAAACTATAGCAAGCACCAAACGGATATAACACCACTGAAAACAGCTTGATACATTCCCTTTGTGACATGCTACGGGAATTTTGAGGGTGGCCCATATTATCCTCTTTTTTACACTTGTAAGCCGTCAGCTTGGAAAGTGTGTATATAGTACGTAAATGAAAGAACGTTCTGCTTGTTAATTTGTTGCTTTTCATTGCTATTCTTCACTAAAACATTTCCATACAGTATAGGGGCTGCTCTGTCAACATATACCCGTCTCTTAGCAAGACCAGCCACCGACTCCCTTGTCTCGACCCTGTGACTTTATAAAAAAAAAACTGCTGTCCAAACCAACAACTGCTGCCTGACAGTTGGCTTGTCAGGGTCACAGATTTATACTAATACAAAAAACACTAAACTATCCATGGTTACTGCATATACTACATACTGTGGAAATACAGCAATAATATAACTAAGGTTACAAACATTAATACAATTATTTATTACACTTATATCTAGTAAATAATACATAATTTAATGTTAATAACAATAACAAAATGATTGTGGGGTTAGTGATAATGTCCACCTTCCATGCCTTCCCAAAATCACTCTAGGTGATCGCTGAGACGGTTCTTTCAAAAGGCCATCGCCAAATTCCTTTCCGGTTGGTGCCCCCAGTCCTTTTCCGCCTCTAATGACCTCTACAAGTCATAAAGCAATAATGAAATAAAAAAGAGATATTTGCACCCCCAAGGACTGTAGTTTGAACTGCTACAGATTTTAAAAGATATTTTTAAATTTTAAAGGTTTGACATTTTTATACAAAGCTCATAAATAAGCCTATATTTCCATAATCTGTGGTAGAGTATAGGCATTTATAGGCATCATAAATTTGAAAATATAGCCTAACATTTTTTTATTTTCAGGTAATCAACACGCCGACAGACAATCTTCATTTGAGATTAACGAGTGAAAAAGATAAGCACCTAGATGCGCTAGCCAAATTCAACTACGCTTTGTTTTTAAACTTACAACACAAATTTAATTTTACGTGAGTAACAATCATTTTCAGACATCTTGCAAACTTTCAACTGGTAACCTTTTATATATATGTTTTCATTTTCCAACCTAGAAGTTCGCCTGAGTGTGCATGTCAATCATATACCATGACTGACCGATTTGTTAGAGAAATTGGGTTATTTCATTGGAATTTTTTACTCAAAAATCCACATTTCGCATACAAAATTACATAGAAAACATAAGAACAAAGACAAATAGGTACACAAGCATCAACATGAAATTTGTATTTCTCATTAACTGAATACTATAACTTTCCTACTGCTGCAACTATATCCCAAATATCGCGGAGATATTAGATTATAGAATAGTCTACATATTTTCACTTTCATCACTGATGTGAAACTCACTATAATTCCTAAATAAAACATAATATTATCAACTGCAGATTACATAGTGGTATTCCAAAAATTTAAATAAAAAACTCCAATGTTATATACAAACATGTAACTTCACATGTTAGTTGCCGAATTTGTATGTAATTTTCAAAAGCTCTTGTCAAGTCATTTAAGTGCAAAGTTTAAAAATAAAACTATATATCCACCAGCCAGTGTTGCTGCTTACATTAAGGTGCCGCCATGTTAAATCGGGGATGTAAAACAGGATTTAACTTGAGTCGTGGTTCCTGCATACCTGCAACTCTGATTGCGGTTTCTCGAAAGAATACTAGGATGGTCCCCACCTTCTACCTCATAATCTACTAATTTCACAAACAAAAAATATATGTATCCTACAGAACCTAAGTTCACATTTCAGAGGCAGATGGCAATAAAACCATTCCACCTCTAGGATTAAATGCTCCTGACCTAACAAGGCTGGTTCTAGCCATGGTTGGGCTTCCAGATCCTCCATTTTCATGATTTGCACCAAGCTGTCTGAGTAATCAAGCAGCTGGTGTTCATGTGGTCCCTAGTGGACCTAACAAGGAAAAAATATGCATTACATTAATAATTGTGAAAAAATTTGCCACCTTCATATCCTTAACATATATTATCCTCTCATTTCTCTTCACTTTGCATTATCAAACTGGAAAATTCTTTCGCCGAGTAAAATGAGTTCTCAAGCAGAAACTCTCTAACTTGAAGTTGACTGCGAAGTTTTTTTTGTGACACAGATTGCAGAAGTATCACAGTATTTCATACCTGTTCAAAAATTTTCCCGCTCTACGACTAAGTCTGCAGTGTACAAAATTAACTAAGAGAATCTTATGATCATGCACCTGGGACATACCACAGATGATTTCGAGGGATTTCACTCTTTATTCATTGCTTCCAATATGTTGTCTATGAAACCAAAAACTGCAGAATCTGTTTGAATCTCTAACCTAAAAGCAAACTTGACTTAACTGAGTATTACTATTTTAAATACTTAGACACTTTCTTACCTACCATTTTGAATATCTTTGTTTATAAAAGTGGAATAGGTATATCGATCTCAAATTGTTTGCTGTCAATACCTCTTACAAAGTAGTTTAATCATTGTCTTGTTCAGTGAGTCAAGAAACATAACATTTCTAAATAATTTAAAAAATGCTGATACCCTTGGTAATGGTGCAACAGCTAATTTTCAGAGACAAATCCAGCAGTCTTTCATTGCACCCCATCCAACTCCAATATTTGATACACAAAATGTGGGTCCCATACTACACCACCATATTCAAGCAATAGTCCGACAATAGCTTTGTAGCCTAATTCCCTTACTTTTCCTCCTACTGTCAAATGTGTCCTGCACAGTCGAGTTTGTTATCAAAATGTACATTTTCCTTCTTACTGATTTTTATTCCTTTCAAAGAGTAAGCCAAGTTCCATCATCTGCTTCTCTTCTCCTCTGTTGACCAATGATTCTCTCTCCCTTTGGATTGTATATTTTTACAAACAGAGAACTGAGAAATATTTAATCACATCGAGATGTTGTTCCCATTTTTTTCTTTAGCTTGGAATGTATTTCCCAGCATTTTCAACGTGTCTCCTCTTCTTATTTTACCAGAAGGTCAGTCTGCAAGTTGTATCAGCATGTTGAAGTCTCATCACTCTTTGGTATTTGAATAAATGCATCACTTTTCATGAACAGCCTGGCCTGAACACTGAGCATATGCGAAAGCTTGGTTTGTGACTACACTTGGTGGGGAATCCCATATTGAAATACCCAGTTGCGTACAGCACAAACATAGTGAATCACTGAATTTACACAAACTGAATAGTAAAATATAGACAACGTTATTAGAGTTAAATGAACTGAATATTTTGAAATCTGTGAACAAAATGGTACCTCAAAATGTTATTATAAGCAAATTTTAGTGAATTAATTCATGTTGGTTTGCTATTGACATGAAATCTGTATTTGAACAATCAAAAATTTAGAATTAATAATACTCCATACATTCACACTAACTCATTTTAAGTTGCTCTGGAAAGATCACACCAATATCTAACAAGTCAAACTAAATATTGAATTTAATGGGCAAAACAAATTAAATATTACTAAAATAAATTACTATGAAACCTGAGAAGAATTTTAGAAAACTCATCTAAAATTGTTGAAAATATTTACATAATTTCGTTTAGGGAAAATCTATGAGTTTGTCACAACCTTCAGAACACCCAACTGCCTGATTTTCTTTCAGTTTTTGTTTCTTTCTTAGGAGGGAGCTCCAGTATTAAAGCACCAAGTTTTCCCTCTTCACCCTCTTTGATCTGCTACACTTTAAAGTGAATTATCAAAGATGGGGGCATGACATTTACTGACAGAGCTGCTGAGAAATCAGAGGAATTTCTCAAGGCTTTTCTCTCTCATTTAACTGGCATAAGCGAAGATGCTAGGGAATACACAAGATTTTAGCATTCAGATATTTCCAAATTTTGGTTGCAAACCACAATCAAGAGCAGTCATCTGATAAATGGATCATGCCATGAACCTGCCATTATTATCAAAATATGATCAGAGGGTAAAACTGCTCAAGCTTTCATGTTCATAGTGAAATTTTGTTTTTTGAATATCTGTTTCTCCATAATTTAGTCTTTCTCTCTCTCTCTCGCACACACACACACACACACACACACACACTCACATCAAGGCAGTCGATCTCCATCTTTAATTATCTGTCTTCCTTATCCAGGAATCCAGTATAACATGCACTGACTAAAAGAATGTTTCTGGTAATTTTTTGTCTCATTTCTACCTTCTAAATGGTCCCACTGTAATGAGAAAATGTTGCTTTGGGTACTGCAACATTCGTACACTAACTTAAATTGTGATCATGATGCCTGTATTACTGTCTAATACATTTCCTTGAAGATGCTAGAATTCTTGAAAATGGCTGCCAAGCTATTAAATTAATCCTATAATAGCTAACAGGTCATACTTAAATGAAATGAAAGTCACTGTTGTTGCTAATTTGATATAATCTTGAAAGGTTGATGAATTTAATACTGGTATCAGATCACATGTTAGAAAGATCGTTGAAGGCTGAATATGACATTCAAAATCAAATTGGAAGATTGCAGATTATTCTTGTCAATATAACACTGTAAAAAAGCATTGACTCCTGCAACCATACTTAGATTTTCAGCCCAAAAAAAAAAAAAAAATAATGACCTTCTTTGAATTGTTTAACCACTCTTAGTATACACTTAAAAATCATTGTAAGTAAAGTTTCAGTCACTGAGTTGAGTTTTACATTTCTTTTTCTATCAAAACATATATTATAGTCCACAAAACTTTTTCTAAGGAGAGATGATAAACTTTCAGCAATTAAATTTTTGAATCTCACTTCTGCGGCATGACACATATGGTAGGATTGCTAGAATGAAGGAAAAGATAACTGTCTATTTACGTATAGTCTTGGCTAATCTTGGGCTGAAAAGTTCTGGAATATCAGTGGATGCCTGTGGTGTAGCACATTTCTCTGTGAATTATATATATGTATAAAACTTTTTAAACAATTTTCCCAATCCTTCTAAAATTCTGATATGTTGTAGTCCAATTTATTTTCAATAGGTCAATTAAGTCATGATGACTTTATTCAAAATTCTGTTCATTTAGGAGTTGTTGACCTGCTTCAAAATGTTTAGTTTCTATATGAAACACATGTAAAATTGAACCTAAAAATTGATTCATCTTCTTAAATAGAATTTTTTATCTATGCAAACCAAACATTAAAATAATCATAATTTTATACTGTACTGGTATATATGGAAATGAATGCTGATAAAAGGCTAACTTAAAAATTTTGACTTCATATTTATGCAATTCTTTATACTATTTACTTACCTAGAGTTCAAAATAGGTTTATTATAAAGAAAATTCTTCTATAATTTATTTGCTGTGTTAAAAGTTTGCCAGTTTTGGCAAGAAAATGCCTATATTGCACCACCTCAAGATTCAGTTTAGGGGTTATTTTGATTCTAAAATACTTTAATCACTTTGTGTCTAAAGATGTAAATTCCCAACAGTTTTAAAAGATTTTTATAATTCATTTTAAATGTCAGCAATTAGTATATTTTAACTTCTTTGATGCAATAAAATAGAAGAGCACATATATGAAGCAAAATACATAAGCCCCAAAAACCAAACAGAAATCTTTACTATTATGTACACAAAGTGAATACAAAATATCTGACTTTAGTATAAAACAAACTTAATTCCACAGTTTGAACACAAAAAGTAACCTTCTACGTTTCTAATAGATTCACTGTTTCCTCAACACGTTCCTGGGGATACAAGACAAAAGCAGGTGTATTTGATGGCATGATGGGAATGATACAGCGCAATGAAGCAGATGTTGGTGCAACCTCAGCGCTTGTGAAGAAAGAAAGGATGGAAATTGTTGATTATGCTGGTCATACCTGGAAATTTTGGTTTGTATATTGATGTGACTAGCTTTCTTAGTATATTTCTAACACATTTTGAAGGAAGTTTCAAAAAAAGAAAAGTTGTCAACACTTCAAACAGTAAACTGGGTAAGGAATGCATAACGAATGGTATTAGAGTATCTAGTAAAACATAAAGGGACCTTTACTAAAAAGTAAGAGAATCTGATAACTATACACTGAAAGCTCATTATAAACTTTATTCTAAAATACTAAGAAATATAATAAGAAAGGACGAGAACAGGTATATATTAGAGAAAATAGAGAAATCAGGCAATAAGATGAAAACTATAGGAATATAATAAAAACTGAAACAGGAAAATTTGCAAATCACTCTAAAGATATAAAACTAGAGCAAAATAGATCAGTGCATAGTGAAGTAGGGGAAGTTTATGAAATATTTAACAAACATTTTACTTCAGTTGTAGAAAAATTAGGCATATAAAAGCAGTCCAAACATAGTTTCCTTAGGCTTCTTCAGAGTGCTTTCCCAAATAGATTTGTGGAGATGCAATTGCCACCAGTAACACTCTCAGAAATAAATAAACTCATGAAACAATTAAAACCTAAAAATTCTTCCAGCTATGACAATATTTCATGTAAATTACTGAAAAGATGTTCAGATTATATCAATCATGTACTTGCCCACATTTGTAATGAATCCTTAATGCAAGGTGTGTTTCCAAATATACTAAAATATGCAGTTATAAAACCGTTGTTTAAAAAAGGAGAAGCAACATGTGTAGATAACTATCATCCCATTTCATTACTTTCAGAATTCTCAAAGATTTTTGAAAAAGTCATGTATCGTAGAGTAATAAAACATATTACACAATATAATATCCTCACTAATTCACAATTTGGGTTCCAAAAAGGATCATCAATATAAATGGCTATATATCCATTTTTAAATAACACATTTGAGGAACTGGATAATAAAATAAGCAATGTAAGAATATTTTGTGACCTTGCAAAAGTATTTGACTGTGTAAATCATGAATTACTTTTGAAAAAAATGGAATACTATGGTATTTAAGTAACCGCAGGTAAATGGTTTAAATCATAAATGGAAAGCCGAATGAAAAAATTTTCAATTTTTGATTCTAAAATAAGTAAAGATGCCTCATCAGACTGGGAGAAAATAAAACATGGAATTCCACAAAGTTCTGTCCTAGGACCCCTCCTCTTTTTGTTATACAACTTTCCTGGAAATTTATCTGACAAAGTTAAGAGTATTTAATTTGCAGATGTTACTAGTCTGATTGTGAGAAGAACACCAAACAGCAATCTAGAATTTAATGTAAATGAAGTACTTAGTGAAGTAGCAAATTGGTTTAAGGCAAATTCATTAAAATTAAATTCTGAAAAGCAAAACACATTATATTAGGTTTAAAACTAAGAATTATGCACAGCCAGATTTACAAGTAAGCTATATAAATAACACTCTTAGAAACAATGAGTACAAAATTCCTTGGTATTAAAATAGATGAGAAACTCAGTTGGCACGAACATATAGCTTAAGTAGTGCCACCTTTGCAATACGAACACTTTCTCTAACAGCAGATCTAGAATCAACAAAACAGGTGTACTCCTCATATTTTCATTCAGTGATGTCATATGGCATAATTTTTTGGGGAAACTCTTCACAAAGTAAAAAAGTTTTCATAGCACAGAAAATAGCTATTAGGATGCTTTGTAGGGTAAAACCAAGAACTTCTTGCATACAACTTTTTAAAAAACTTAATATTCTTACAATGACTTCTCAGTATATATATTCTCTTATGTGCTTTGTCATAGAACATTTTAACCTGTTCACTTCTAATTCACAGGTACACAATTTCAATACAAGAAATAGAAATAACTTGCAAAAAACACAAACATCTCTGTCATTAGTACAAAGAGAATTATTCTGGGATACATCTGTTTAATAAACTTCCCAAGAGTAATAAGAACTAAGAGTTTCCCGGTGTATGCTTGAAGTGAAGTCTTCATGGGTGTACCGCCAGAGAGTGTTTTGGAAACATGATATTTTGACGACTAGCTGCGTCGTCTTCATCATTTGTTGAGACATTTGCACAGGCCCCGGTGCCGCACCTTCTTATAAGTCCGATGGCTCCCTCCAAGACCCGTGCCATGAAACTGAAGGACTCGGACATAATGGTGAGCTTCGATGTCATTTCATTATTCACCCGCATCCCATTGAAGGACACGCTGGAGCTGATACACCACCAATTTGAACCAGCCATTATGGAACTTTTCAAACATGTGCTGACATCGACGTATTCACTGACTTAGGGGAATATTACGAGCAAGTGGACGTCGTTGCCATAGTCGCCAACCTATACATGGAGTTTGTTGAAGAAAAAGCTCTGGAAAGTGTGGTTCTCAAACAGACCTGTTTTTTCCGCAATGTTGATGACACGTTTTTCATGTAGCCCCATGGCATCAAGGCTTTAAATGTGTTCTTAGAACATTTAAAAGGAATTAATCCCAGCAGAAAGTTCACAATGGAACGGGAAAAGGCTGGCCACCTACCTTTCCTCGACATCCTAATTGAAAGAAAGCCGGATGGAATGCTAGGACATCGCGTACACAGAAAAGCAACTCACACAGACCAGTATTTGGGAGCCACAAGTTTTCACCATCCCGTGCAGCATGACACTGTTCTAAAAACGTCGGTACATTGAGCTAGGGCAATTTCTGACAAAGACAGCCTACCACAAGAACTGGAACATCTTAGAACTGTCTTCAAGCGGAATGGTTATACCGAGAGGCAGATAAGAAAGGCAATTGATCGCAAGCCGGACAAATATCCAATCCAACAGGAAGAAATGCCTAAGGCCACCACTTTTCTGCCTTTCACCGGAAACACCTCACGGAAAATTGACATAATTCTTGCACGGCATGGAATAAAATGTTTCTACCAACCACCAGCTAAAATACGGGACTACCTCCACTCAGTTAAGGACGATCTTGGCCTCAGAGTTCCCGGAATTTACAGCATCCCATGCAAGTGTAGAAAGTGCTAGATCGGCCAAATTGTCCGCACTGTATAAAACCGGTGTGAAGAATACAAACACTATGTCCGCCTAGAACAATATAGCAAGTCAGTGATTGCCGAGCTTGTGTACAACCATGGCCACAGGGTTGACTTCAACAACATTACGATATTGGCTAGGACCTCATATTTTTGGGATTCCATAGTCAAAGAAGCAATTGAAATTTGACTGGCCGATACCTTTAACAGAGACAGTGGGCTATGTCTTAGCGAGGCATGGAAAAAATCCAAGGAAAAAAACCATGGACATTATTTTTCAAATACGCGTTTTCAAAGAATAACACCAAATGGAGAAACTTATTTATTTTGATTCTGCAGATAAAGTATATTGGTATCATTTTTATTTGCGAAAAGAAGGATTCAATGACTTTTAATTACTAATTGGAGCATCTCAAAACTAACGAAACTTCCTCTGAACACAATCACACCATGCTCAGTTAAAAAGAATCTTTGATTCCATAACTTCAGTGTACTAGACAAGCACTTGTAAATAAAGGCTGAAGATGAAAAATCACAGTGGGTTGCTATCCTGTAATTAATGATGTTCAGAGGAAGCTTTGGATCTGAAATACTAAATACTTCTAATGATGGTAACTTCCTGGGTATATTGCAACTGCTAGGAAAATATGATCCCATGGTGATGGAGCAACTCCCCCGTATTGCTAATAATGAGACTAATGTCTTATTATATTGCCAAATGTATTCAAAACAAATGAAGTTCATCATAAAATTTTGACTATGGTTGAGTCATCTAAATATTTTTCCATCATACTGAATTGAACTCCTGGGATAAGTCACTTCTAACAATTATCTTTGACACTAATGAAGATGAAGTCTAAGGGCGTGAGTATTTCTCTGTGCTTACAATCTGGAAAGTGATTCTTTGGGACCTGGGAGCTGGACTCGCTGCCCTGTTTATCATTGATACTTTGCAATAATTCGATTTGTATATGAACTATTGTCGAGGCCAAAGATATGACAATGGATCCAATATGGCAGGAGGAAACAAATGTGTCCAAAGCAAAGTTCTGAACCAGTATCTTCCAGCATTTTTTAATCCAGGTAACTGTCATTAAATTTGGTAATAGCAAGTGCCGGCTAAACATCAGTTAAATCGGTTTCCTTGTCTGCATTTCTTTGAAGAATATTTGTTTTTTTCCCTCTCATTCAACAAAGTTTTGGGAAGTGGTATTCAAGCACTTAGAAGGACTATCACTAAAAAATTTGTGAAACTCGTTTCAAGAATAGAGTTTCTAACATCGCTACAGTTCGTTATCACTACTCTTAAGTTCGTTATCACTACTCTTCAGTTCGTGATGTCCTTCTGAAACAAATTATCAGTTGCAGCAACAGATGCCTTGCCTTGTCACTTATCCAGATCATGGAGCAATTTGAGTTAATAATTATACTGTAGTGGGGACTTGGTATAAAACATTGTATCAAGTAAACATTGTAACCAAAGTCAATGCAGACTGAAAGTGGATTTATGAAACTCTTCACAGTTGCTGAAAAACAGCTCAGAGTTTGAGAAAGAGTACTGGTTCCGATAACAAACAGCTAGAGAAATTGATTCTCAGACTGGAACATTTCCTATTATTAACCCTGTCAGATGCCAAAGAAAGTAAAGATTTTTTGAGTATGAACCGTAAATGAGATAGCGACAGATTCAGAAGAATTGTTTACAATGAACAAGTTTTGGCCTATGAGTGATACAATTGAGAATGCGTTGGTCACTCTGTTTGCACAAGTTTCCAAGGACGAAGCCAGGATTAGCTTCAGAGTGGGGCAAAAACAATGAAAAATACTTGTTGAAAATAGTTTTACCTGGAAAAAAAATACATTCATTTAACCTGTCTAACCATTAGTCTGCGAGGGTTCTGACAAAATTTTGGTAAAGTTTATTTTTCAGTATTAAAAGTGGGAATTTTTATTTTCATATATTTTTTGTTTTATATATTTTTTAAAATTATTAAAAACTGTGAATTTTACGTGTAACTGAAGTGAGCATTGTGTTCACCACAGTAGCTTAAATAAACCATTTCAAACATATAGTATTCCTTTTTACTGTTATTTCTCATTCATACCGCTGCTATCCTATACTTATCTTTCCAAGGTTTGAGTTATTATCATATATAAAGACAATCTTTTGCCCACTGCTTTGCTTGAGTGGAATTCATAAAGCATTCATATACATATTTATATCCAAATCCCATGGGAACTGCTATTTGGGATAAAAGTAGATGGCCAATAAATTATTCCAGATTTATCCTAAATGGTTCAGTCATTTTGACGTGATACAGTAAAAACATTCAAGGAAACAAACGTTTACATTTATGATATTAGCAGGATGTAAAAACTGTATGTTATCTTCCATCTATCTATATTTTACACCTTAATCACAAATAAGTGATTGCACATTTGGGGCACCACAATGAGATCTCGCACCACTTGAAAAACTTGCTAGGGCGGCACCTGATTGTATGTATGTGTAATAACCATGACATGTTTCACATCCCAGAGATCCTTCCTCAGCAGGGATCCATTAAACAAGATTGATTAAAAAAAAAATTAGCTTCTCAGTCACTCAGTGAAAGGATCACTCCAAATTGAGAGTAAGAAAACGTATTGATCATAGACATCCCTGTATTAATTTGAATTGATAATGGAAAACTATAGGGCTCTAAGTAAGTCAGCATAGAATAATGATAAAGTGACAGGTCTTTGATTAATTATTATTCAGGTGTAAACCCATTTCAGTTTTGGCTATTATTTTGAACAAAGAAATTCACTGAAATTGTTATGGCAGTTTGGTAGGAATGCTAAAGTATCCATGATGCACCTTACCTAGAATAAAAATCTCTAAGCACATGCAAATATAATATTAAAATAAAAATAGGGATATAATATAAACACACCCAAAAATGGGTGTAAACCATTCATCAGCAAAATAATATTTCATGCACAGCATGGAAGACCAGGGAAAAATTCCACTAGCTCTAATTAGTGGTTGGTTGTATTTAAATTTTAACCAAAGCTAGAGGAGAAGAAAACTGAGATGGAGAAACAAAATGCTATCAAAAAATTTGGTCATATAACATCAACTTCCCTGTCTTACAGTAAATTGCTTGGAAGAGAATGTAAATGAATTTAAGCGGTCACCTAGTATTTGTAGCCCCTGAAAAGATGAATGATATGGTTCTTCTAAAGAAAATCTTCCTAGAATAAAAGTAAGAATCTTACACGATCTTTTTAAGTGTAAAATTGAAGTGAAGAACAATGTTTTCATTGCTCTTTTAAAACGCACTTAAGGTTTATATCAAGGATGTTACTTATCTCTGATACTGCTCAAGATATATATCCATAAAGCATTGGATATTCACAAAGATGAACAGTGTATGTACAGTCTGCTTTTTACAGTGACAAGTTTTTCTTGGCTAGTGGTAAAGAAGATACTTCTTTTATATTATTGAAACTAATTAATGAATATAACAAATTTGAATTGAAAATCAATTTGGAGGCAACTGAACATTTATGTTGTAGAGAAAATATAATGAACCCAAAAACTGAAGGAAATTACATCAAGGGCTGCGAGAAATTGAAATAAGTTGGATACATTTTGTCAGGGGATGGAAGATGTGATTGACAGATACAACACCAAGTGAATCAATGAAGAACAGCCATCAATAAATTAAATCCTCTACTTTGGTCCACTACAATGAGATGAAAAGTTAAATTAATGTAATTTCATAACTGAACCTACAACAACAGACTGGGGATGTGAGTATTAGAAACTTACTAAAAAGAATAGCATCACATAAGGTCAGGTAGCTAATGGTGTGGAGATAAATGGTATAAAAGGCAAAGTAGAATGGCTATATAATAACTTTTCAAGACAGTTTCTAACTGAGACTACCTGTTTGAAGATAAGATAGGATAGGGAAACATAACCAGTCACTTAACCCAGATGAAGGCAGGAGGGCGAAATGAGTACATAAAGAACACACACAAAAACAGAAATAACTTTGCAATATTTGGTTAATAATCTTAATCATGTAGGACATATTGCAGGGGGAAAGATGTGACCACATCCTAACCTACCACAGGAAAGAAACAAAGATAAAGGATGTGGGAGGCTAATGTATGAACCGGTGGTGGCGGAGAAAGTTTACCAGCAATAACTGTGGCACAAAATATTCTTTGTGACAATCGGTCAAGGTAAAATGAAATTGGTTTAAAAAATATATAATTTTCATCTTTTACTGGAGTGAATAAGTAAATAAATAAACCCAGAAAGATATAAAAATTATATACTAAAAATATATACATATTGTGGTGTCTACTTTTAGAGAAAGTAACTAACGCAATCATACTGTTCATACAATTTAAAAAATAAATTTTCAATTTTGAATGCTAAAAATGATTATGAATCTTTAGCTAGTTACATGACATATTATTGGAATAAATAGGTTTACTGAAAAGTGGGTGAACAATTTATTAAAACTTGAGCACGGTGAAATTACGCAAACATGAAGTTTGTTTTATTAAGATATGAATAATTACACATTGTCAAATGTCTTTAATTTTAAACAGTTAGAGCAACATCTCAAGGCAGATTACTGGGTAGAACAGATTGCATAAGTTTCTGTCAGGGACAGAGTTACCATTGCGCCACTGGTGAGGTCAGGACCCATGCATGAATAGGCAGAATAGCGCCACAGGGGTCGTCCAGCTTTCTCACCCGGCTTCTCTAGGCCCCGTCATGTTGTACAGTGGTCCGGCCTCAGTGAAGGTTACTTCCTGCTGCATCAGACCAGTATCAGAAATAGTGTTTCCCCTCATCTGTTCCTCCACTCCCAGGAAAACTCTGTTCACCTCGCACTGCAAGGTGTTGTCAGACCCTCGGTGAATCACAGCACTGCCCACCAAGATGATCACTTGTGGCTCAACAGATCAAACAAAAAACACCAAAATGTTAATAAATTGTTGGCAGCTTCTCTATTGGCTGGATCGTCTCCCACCACTCTCCAAGCTTGTCTGTTTACTTAGAAACAGCACTAAGGTGGATTTTTGTGGTTCGCTCATAACTAACGGCATTTGGCAGGTCTTTTCCAAAATGTGCCAAAATGGAAAGTGAGCCTTAGTTATTTAAGGTGGGCTATAAATCCGCTGAATGTCCAAGTCAGGTAGTAAGTTTAATCACCCACCGGACGTGTAAATCTCGACATTTTGTTGAGTCACGCATAACTGTCTGTTTGACACGCTGCACCGCCAACATCTCACACATACTATGCAAACAATCAGTGCCTAATAACACTGTACTTATTAATTCATTACAATATATTGAAAAATTCGTGAGGAAACCAACTGTAAAATTACAAAATAGTAAATTACAGATTTAGCTTGGGTTGAAGTCAGGGGTTGTCAGGACAAAACTTGATACTGAGGTTAGTGTATACAAGCTTAACATGAGCTGTGACCATTAGCATGGCCTAAAGGATAGTCTGTCATTCGGTCTTGCGGTTGCCATCAAGCTTGAGAAGGTAGTATTGAAATAATGTCCAGTGTAGAACTTCTTGTAAGTTTCAAAAACTGTATTCAGAAAATAATTACATCACTCGTTGACAAACTATAACATCGGGACTTCTTCTCCAAAATCAATATGATTGCTGATTTGAAACAGTGAAACAAGTTGCAGTCAACTCCAAAAAAACATAACTGATGAAAAATCAGCTACATTAAAAGCGAGTATATCCTACAGTACTGTCCGTTGAAAATTCTAAGGTGGCTTCCTAACCACGCCAATTCACCTAGCATCATCTTCAAGTTTTGTACCTAACCAGCCATGGAGAGCAACAATCTCTCCCTCTGAGTACTATCTAAAGACTGATAATAAGTGCTGTTCCCAGGGTCCTACTTAAGGGCCAGGCTGATGACGTCATAACTCAGGGGATTTTTCCTCTTGTGAAGCCTTATTTATCTGCAGATCGTACTGAAATTTTTATACAAGTTCACCTAATGTGTAAATTTCAAATTTGATCCTTATAAAAAATCTAATCTTTAAAAGTTTGGTCGTTAAAAAAAATAAAAAAATTAATGTGGTGGATCTTAAAATCACTCTCACCTTCCCAGTACTTTAGCTTGGCATTGATTATTGGTGTAAAATGATCTGCTCCTCCTCCCCTATCTTTTGGCATATAAATTGGTTTTTCTACAACATTTTATCTAGGTTTAATTGATAATGCAAAACTTCAAAATTCTCTATCTCTGAAAGTATTAAAGCTACTGGGTTGAAATATGTTTTAAATACAACACATTCATTTTCGATTGATCCCAATATAAGAGACTGGCTCTGTGGGATGTGGAAAGTTGTCAATTTACAGAAAAACAATTGCATAACAAAATAATACATACACCAGAAGATGTACAGTCATATCATACATGGTACAATAATTATGTCAACTACATTTACACAAACTACTGACTTCATTTTGTAGATACCTTAGAAATAAATTCTTCGACAGAGTAGGAGTCGCAGTTAAAAATTCTTTCAATTGGTTCCTGAATTTATTCTTATCATCTGCTAGACATTTAATGTGTGTTGGAATCTTACTGAAGATATGTATCTCTGAATATCGGACCCCCTTTTGAACCAATAACAATGACTTTTAATCCTTGTGAAAATTGTTTTTACTTCTAGTGCCATAGTTGTGAATTTCACTATTTGTTTCAAACAAAGTATAATTTGTGACTACAAATGACATTAATGTGTATATATACTCGGCCACCAATGTTAAAATCCCTAACTTCTTGAACAGATCTCTACATGAAGTTTTATTGCTAACACCACACATAATTCTTATTACTCCCTTTTGGGCTCTGAACACTTTGCCTCTATGCATAGAATTGGCCCAGAATATTATTTTATATGACATTAAGGAGTGAAAATAAGCAAAATAAACTAGCTGCCTCATATGGAGATCACCTATAGCTGAAATTGTACAAATTGCAAATGTGGTTGCACCCAATTGCTTTAGTAAGTCAGATACATCTACCTTCCAATTTAAATTGTGATCAATATGCAAACCTAGGAATTTCACGCACTCTAACTCTTGAATGGACTGGCCTGAAAATTAAATGTCTATAGCTGGTATTAATTTGTGTGAAGTACTGAATTGCATATACTGAGTTTTATCAAAGTTCTAAGACAAGCCATTAGCTGTAAACCATTTGTTAATAAGGTCAAAGAAATAATTTGAAATATATTCTGTAGATAAATCTGGAGTATTTTTAATTCCTATGTTTGTGTCATCTGCAAATTAGACAAATTCTGAGTTTTTAGATGCAACACAGTGTAGATCATTTATATAACAATAGTGGCCCCAATACAGAACCCTGAGGCACTCCACATCTGATTAATTTACACACAGAAAACAGTGGACCAATTAAGGCAACCTTAAAATTCTCCATTAACACTTTCTGTTTTCTATTCAGAAGATAAGAACTAAGCCATTTATTAACAATACCATCTATACCATAATACTTTAATTTAAATTTATCAGAAATTTATGAGCTACACAGTCAAATGCCTTAGATGGTTCCTCACAATAGCCCATGGGTGCCTCCTGCCATATCCCATATATCCCTTCCAAACCATTACCTTTCCAGATAGGTGCAATGCACCGCCCACCAAACACTTTTAGTGAATCGTGAAGTAATAGTAATAGTAGATAAGTCACAAAAAATTCCCACACGAATTAATTTATCATTTATTCCTTCTAAAATATTGTCAGTGAATACAAATATAGCTTGTTCTGTTGAATGACGCTTTTGGAAACCAAATTGTGATTTAGTTAGAATATTACTATTGTTAAAGTGTTCATTGACTCTGTTCTACATTGCTTTCTCAAAAACTTTGGAGAAGGCTGTTAGTAATGAAATAGGACGGTAATTCGATACAGCTGATCTCCCTTTTTATAGAGTGGTTTAACTACAGCATACTTTAGCCTTTCTGGAAAAGTACCCTCAAGTAAAGTTATATTAAACAGATAACTTAGTATATTATTTAATTCTGTGGAGCACAGTTTAAGTAATCTGCTGGACATCCCATCATAACCACTTGAGTATTTGTTCTTAAGGGACCTGATAATTTTTAAAAAAAATTCTTCTGGAGTAGCTAAATTTCCAGTCATGATGTTAAATTTTTCTTGGAAGCCTATTTTGACAAAATCCATACTGTGTGTCACTGAGCTATTGGCAGTCAATTTATCAGCAACAGATAAAAAATGTTTGTTAAATATATCAGCAATTGAAAAATTATATTCTACTAAATTGTCTTTGATAAAAATATCATTACTGGTTTGATTATTTTTTCCTATTTCTTTTTTTACAGTGTCCCATATTGTCTTAATTTTATTGTCTGATTTATTAATTTTCTGTTTGTAGTGCATACTTTTAGATTCTTTAATAACCTTTTTCAGTATTTTGCAGTACTGCTTGGAATATGTTTTAACGTTAGCATTATGACTGATCCCTAAAACAAATAACTGATTCATCATTTATTATACACTGAAGTTTAAAAATTTTATTCTTGGAAGTAGTTTCTATTGAAGTGTTGATAATTAATAACTGGCCATTGTGATGTGAAATTCCATTGATAGATGGCTTGATTGCATAACTGAATATTGATATATCTAGGAAAACATTATCTAAAGATGAGTGACTATTATTCAATATTCTAGCTTGAAAATTAACTACCTAAGTTAAATTGAATGAACTGAATAATGTTTCCAACATGACTTTACAGGGTAAGTTATTTAAAAAATCTACATTAAAATCACCACATATGACTATGTTATCCATTTTTCTGCTTAAAAATGTTGATAAGAGTTCAAATTGGTTTAGAAAAATATAAAAGTTTCTTGAGGGTGCTCTTTATACAGTTACTACTATGAAAATTTCATTATTGAATTTTAGCCATGTAGCACAGGCTTCAAAATATTGATCAAGTCAATACTCACTTATATCCTCAAAACTAAAACCATTTCTAACATAAATGACAACTCCTCCTTTCTCCAAGTTTGTTCTACAATAATGAGAAGCTAAATTAAAGTCAGTTACATTTGACATACCTATTCCTGTAGTTATATGGTGTTCAGACAAGCATAAATCATCAATTCTATTGATACCATTTAATTAATTTATGTGGACTAGCAATTCATCCACTTCATTTGATAACCCTCTGATATTCTGATGTAATATATTAATCACTAAACAATTTTTAATTTTGGTATCTGAAAACTCATTATTGTTTAAACTAATTTCTGTTAAAACTCTCCTCCTAAAAAAGAAGCTGCCCTAACACCATTAACAACAGGAATCTTTTTATGTGAATTTGTGGCCCCAGTTAATTGTTTTGCTATCAGATCTGAAAGAACCCCCTTCCCTCTACTTTTGAGGTGTAGGCCATGCCTAGTATAACCCAACCTATCAATAGCATCTGCAGGTACCAAGCCCATGCCAGAGCCAATATCAGACATAAGAAACTGTCCCAGATCCAGAGTCACTCACAGCAGAGTTCACATGTGGCCAATCATAGCGTCTCAAGACTGACATCACACTGACCCTAGTGTGTATAATACCAAAACGTTGCTTGCTGTTACACAACATTCACGTTAACTTGATTGTGATGGTTGGTACCTTTAAAGAATGCTTGCATAGGTTCTTTATGCGGTCACCAATCCCCCATAATTACACCAAGAGATAAAGTTATATGGAGTAAAACAGTTCTTGCATAAAAAAGTTTATATTCTTGAATTTTACGCAGTAAAAGTCGAGGTACCAGAAAGATAAGGCATCGGAACTATCGTCTCCTTGGATTAGATTGCAGGTTGACGTCAGTCACACACACTGATTGGAAACCTTACAGAAAATTCCCACAAAATTTGAAAGATCATCCTATGGCATCGCAGAATAGCATCAGAGTCCACTGTCCTGACCGTTAATGTAAAGTTTATAACAACTTGAAATTTTATAAGCTCCCCGTTTCACCACTACTAAAAATCTTCAAAGTCCACAGCCTCATAGTTCGCTGTCCATCACGGAGCTCTTCTCATCTCGATGGCCTGCTTGAAAAACTGTTTGAAAACTATTCCTGACTGCTCGTGCTGGTTGGCTTTTTATAGGCTAGGCTTATCTATTGTTGAATTGCCGTGGAACACCGGTGTAATCCTGTGGGGAAAAACTATTATTTAGTGGATTAGAAAAAAAAAACATTCCTTTTGAACAGTAATTTTACTCAGATTTTCTTGAAATTTTTCTAATTTATAGTTTAATTTATTCCGAATGTTTTTCATCATGAGAAATTTTCTCATAATTATTCTCATTTAAGAGCTATTAATTCCTAAAAGTCACACATGGTGATGCTATAACATGTCGACATTAAGACTTTGTTTTTCTAACTTTAAATTTCAAGTTACCTCTGAACTGTTATATGTTTGTTATTAACTGAATTTTTCTGTTTTGTTTAAACATACTTTTATCTTTCTAGCTCTTTTTTCTAAAAGATCGAATTATTTTGATTTGAAATATCTCCTGATACAAATTTCAAAAGCACACAAAAACCCCCTTAAATTAATATTCATTCTGTGCATTCTTAGTGGAAATGAATGCAACAAAACTAAACATTACTGAAAAATAACCTTAATTGAATCTTATGTCTTTTATGAAAATGGTTTAGAATCAATTTAAAAAGTGCTTTCTTGTTAAGAAAATGGTTATAAAAGTTCTTTACTATACAACTATATGAGATTTACTCCCTTCTAATTGGTTTTAGCTAGAAAATGAACTTATAACAAGGTTATGTTCTGAGATGAAAAGTGCTTTACCATTGAACGTGATAATAAAAGTTATTTGCTAACCATTATATGTAACACGCCTCTTGCTGAACAGTTTAGGTAAGATAATAGATATATAACATGTGTCATGTTGTTTCGGCTATTTTCTCCAGGGCATCTCTGATACTATACCTATCATTCCTGCCCAAACTATTTCCTGCTCCTCCCACTATCACTACACGATGCTGATCTGTGAAATCCTTAAACAAAAAACCTATATCTTCTACTACCTGAGCAAGACTAGCACTAGGTTTGAAGAAACTCATGACCTGGAAACATGATCCTAATTTTTCCTGTACCAATGGGCCAACACCTTGTCCATGACTAATACCTAGCAGCAAGACTTTCTTTTTCCCTAATCCCTGCCTACCAGACTTAACTACACAGCTTTTCCTACAAGTCTGCTGCTTATTCCCTATACCTACAGCTACAGAAGGCTCATCTGTGTCTAACTCTGGCAACAGTGCAAACTTATTTTGCACCCCAACAACAAAAGAATCAGAAGCCCTTCTTGTTCTAATTGCCCTTTTCTCTGCTACCAGTTCCCATCTATTTTCGTTTCCCTCCCTGCACAGCCTATCCAACTTCTTTCTAGCATCTATCAGTTCAGCCTCAAGGGCACCAATCCTTAACTCCTGTTCTAATATCTTCCTACTTTTAAAACAGTCTGTACAGAACCATGGGAGAGCCTCCTCAATTTCCCCATTTTCGATGCCACTACAATTCCCTCCCCAATGAAACCATTTCTCACACCCATTGCAAAAACTTCCCAACCTCACTAACCTACAGCAATTTCCACACTTTTCACTCATGATTACAAGAATCTAACAAAAACAATGTACACAATGCGAGAGAGAAAGTTTGTTGAACTTAAACTTACAAGAAACTGCTAAATTAATTCACAAGTAAGCTTTGTCTAAAGATATTTATGCTCTATAACAAAGATCTGAACTTAGCCTAGCATTCAAAAATATAAACAAACACAGAAAATAAACATGAAACACAGCACAGCACTAAACCACAATTATTATTATTTTTTTTTTTTTTTTATTTTTTTTTTTTATTTATTTTTTTTTTTTATTTTTTTTTTTTTTTGCACAAATAAAAACATTCACTAACACTCACAGTATTAGAATTTAGAGTTTGAAATTACTATTACAACAAAAACAAACTATATTTATTTATAATTTAAATTCAATTTCCTATCTGAACGTGATGCTATCCAACTGCTATACTGGACTTTAGTCATCTTCCTATTGTTCCAAAAATCTTAGTAATTCTCCTTCCGAGTTCATTCTGCCGAGCAAAAAATTCTTCAACAACAATTGACCAAATTTTTCTAAATAATACTAATTACAGACATAATGTGATGAATTTTGACACAGGTTATTCTGACCATTTAGCACAAGTTTTAACATTAAAATTAGAATCTAACATTAACACACATACAAATATAAAATCACGTAGCTTTAAGGATCAACAGATCAATCAATTCAATAATATGCTAAGAAATGAAACATGGGAAGAAGTATATAATTGCACTGATACAAATGAGAAATATAACTTATTTATAAGAACATTTTTGTATTATTTTGAAATATGCTTCCCACTAAGAACACGAAAGCAAAATGTAGGCCTAATAAACAATGCAAAGGGCTGGATTACCTCTGGTATTTTAGTATCAATAAAAAAGAAACAGTTGTTACATGCAACTTCTAAGACACAGGAAACAACTCCAGAATTTGATAAATATTTCAAAAAATACAAACAGGTTCTTAACAAGGTAATAAGACAAGCAAAGAAACTAGAAAATGATAGATATATTTCCTCAGCTACCAATAAAATGAAAGCCATGTGGAAGGTAGTGAAGAATGAAGTAGGAGCACGGCCGGCGCTAGGAATTTCGGGCCCGGGGTAAAATGGGCGACCTTTTTTTTCTATTTTTTTTTTAGCTCTACGAACTGGCTGGGCGATAAAAGGCGGATCCTTCGATTCATGGCCTGGGGGCCCCTACAGTCGGTGATCTGGGCCCCCATCAGCCGGCGGGCCCGGGTACTTTTGACCCTGCTTACCCCCCCTAACGCCGGCCCTGAGTAGGAGCAAGACAGGTAGATAACCGTAATATTCAGCTGGAAGAGAATAAGAAAATAATATCTGATCCTATAGAGATTTCTAACACCTTTAATACATATTTTTCAAACATTGCCGAAGATTTGATTACTAAAAATTTTGGCAAGTCCAACATCAACACTCAAACTAATGCCAACCATGATAATAGCAAAACCCTTTTTATTCAGCCAACAAATGAAGAGGAAGTATTAAAAGTTATTGGGGAGTTGAAACCTAAATTTTCATCTGGAATTGATGATGTCCCAGATTTTCTATTAAAAAAATGTGCTGAGTTTATAGCTTGTCCTCTTTCTCATATATGCAATAGCTCATTCTCAAGTGGAATATTTCCAGATAGGCTTAAAACAGCAAGAGTAAAACCCCTTTTTAAAAAAGGGGAAAAATATAAGGTGTCGAACTACCGTCCAGTGTCAGTCCTCTCATGTTTCTCTAAAATCTTAGAAAAACTATTTCACAAAAGACTAGTTAACTTCTTAGAAAATAATAATGTATTTTCAGATTCTCAACATGGGTTCAGAAAGAATAAATCAACCGAAACTGCCCTTTTTTCATTTTACACAGAAATACTACAGACTCTTGATGCGAAAGGACACATATCAGGAATATGCTTGGACTTGTCGAAGGCATTTGATGTAATTGATCATAATATCTTGCTTTCAAAGTTAGATCACCTGGGAGTTAGAGGAGTAGCTAACAATTGGATAAAGTCATACCTGCATGATAGAAAACAGATTGTTGAATGTAGCTTTAAGACTGACAACAGTATAAACTATGTTCACTCAGATTGCAAAACCATAAAATATGGAGTACCACAAGGATCAGTACTTGGTCCTGTCCTATTTTTAATATATATAAATGATCTGGAAACAACAAATAACTGCCAAAAATATATTAAATTTGCAGATGACACCACCATTTTAATGAAAGAATGTACCAAAGAACAATTATTAAAAAATATTGAATACACTTCTAAAAACATTGCAAACTGGTTTTCTCAAAATAAGCTAATAATAAATACAGAAAAAACAAATGCCATACACTTCAGGACAAAAAATAATTTAGATACACAGTTACCTACAGTAAAACTTAGTGGTAAACTACTTAAAAATGTAGATAATATAAAATTTCTAGGTATTCATATACAAGAGAATTTAAAATGGAACACACACATTGAACACCTTTGTAAAAAACTAAATACTATCTGCTACATGATGAGTATCTTAGTTGGTTGCATATCTAATGAAACCATTAGGCATATTTATTTTGCATATGTACATTCATTACTAAGGTATGGAATCATTTTCTGGGGGAACTCCCCACCTAGTATCAAATGCTTCAAAATCCAGAAAAAAATTATCAGAATTATTGAAGGAGTACGAAGTAGAACCTCATGTAGACAATTATTTCGAAAGTTACAAATTCTGCCACTGCCCTGTTTATATATACTGGAAACTATAAAATTCATTTAAAAAAATATAGAAGCTTCTGGGTATAAACTAGAAACAAACAGTGACATACACTTGTATAATACTAGACAGACACTAGACTTTCATATACAACAAACAAATACTACCTTCTGTCAGAAAGGGCCACTTCATATGGGAATCAGATTGTTTAATAAACTACCACAGAGGATCAAGTCTGTAAGACAAAATACTAAATTCATATCATCAGTGAAGGAGTACTTGCTCGACCACTGCTTCTACTGTACTGATGAGTATTTTCGAACCAAATGTTAGTTTTAAACATTGGTGATGTCATTAGTATCATTTAAATTTGTAAAGAATTAATTGTGTATTTGTAACTGTAATTCTTTTTGTCTATATCATATCTGTATAGTATGTTATCTCATAGTATATAATAGAATGTTTGTTATATGTTTGTTTGTCTGTCTGTGTACACACCAATTTTGACTTGCCCTATATCATTTGTACTTCGTACTATGTATGATGCTAAGGGGCCAATAAATACACACACACACACACACACATAGCAACCAGAAATATTCATTTTAACGAATTTGTCATTTATTTACTTTTTCCCATTCTGGCAAATGTACTACATGGATGTTTTATAAAATTTAGTGCATTGTACTCAAGAAAAAAATCTACTTTCTTATAAACATACTGCCCCCTCTGAACTTAGGCAAAATATACTACCAGAAAATAACTGTTTTTTTTTTGTGTAACCATGACTTTTTGTACAAAATCTTCCAAAAATGTTACTTAACTTTAACTAATCAATTTCAAATTTTCACAGAATGTGCTACAAAATTTAATTCATGTTTTAAGCTGTAAAGCAATCTTTGTATCTTGAAAACTAAGAGCTTGAGAATTATTTAACTGTTTATTTTCGATCTTGCCAAATGCTAAATTAAACTTTGAAATCCAAATATCTTGTCAGTGAAATTTTATTGCTGCAAAGTGTCATACTTTGTTTTGATCCTTGTGTTTTACTGTACCTCTGAAAATGAATGTAACATTTTCTATTATAAAATAGGCAGATTCCTATATAGCAGCAATGTTTACAAATGTTTTGATCGAATTTCACTACCTTCTTCTACTTAACCCTTGCAAGAAAATGAATCTAAATTTCCTTTACTGTAGAACTGATGTTAGCTCAACACTCTTTGAACAAATTTTGTTAATATATTGACAAAATTTAGGTTATATCAAGGGGCGTGTCTGATGTCTAGGATATGTTTATAGGCAAGTTCCCATCTATGGAATTCTGTAAAGATGGTGGTGTTTGGAAAAACTCAGACAGATCTACCAATGAAACAGGTGTTGAAACTGTTAAAAATGTGTGAGCTGGCATGAATTGCCTCTGGATGGTCTGGGTTGGAAGTATAAACATTTTTCCTGTGGCCATTCATCCTGTAGAATAGTTGTTGAGTGTTGAGGCCAATATAGGGAGCAGTGCAGTGATTACAGCTATGTTGGTAAATAAGGTAGCACTGGTGTCATGCCCAATAATTCTCCTGTGATGAGATTATAGTAGTTAGTAGTGGCTGAATGCATGCTGAATGTTTTGCAGCAGGGTAAAGTTCACTGTGAGGGTCTAGGAAAGTCAGAGGGTAAGTACTCATGTACCAAGATACTGTTTACACACATTTCAGGGAAGGACCATAGAAAGTAATGCCCATGGAAAAGGGTCTGGTTAATGAATTCCAGGCCAGGAAATAATTGTGTGGTGAATATTGGTCCACTCCTCATGTTTAGGAGGTGCAGAATGGGGGTTGTGGGTTATAGCAAGGGAGATTTGCTTTTGCACAAGGTCATGTGAGTAGCAGCAGGAAACAAGGGCTTGGGATAGTTTTTGGGAATACCTAGAAAGTGATTCATGATCAGAACAGATGCATCTGCCACAAAATGCAAGGCTGTATAGGAGGGAACATTTGGTGTGGAAAGGATGGCAACTGTCAAAGTATAGGTACTGTTGTAAATTAGTTGGCTTCAAGTGCACAGAGGTGAAGAGCACTCCCTGTCATAAGGTTATATCCACATCAAGGAATTTGACACAAGTGTGGGAATATGACCAAGTGAAACTGATGGACTGACTGTTGTTGAGTGAGTTGAGGAAATTTAGGAGGCGGTCTTTCCCGTGGGTCCAGATCATAAATATATCATCTATATATCTGAACCACACAAGAGAGCTGAAGGGGTAGTTCTTTAGGAAATCTTCCTTCAGATGGCCCAGCAAGAGGTTCCATAAGATGGGGCCATGTGGGTACCCATGGTAGTGCTGCACTACCTAGACAACCGCTCACCTTATTTACCAAATTACCTGTCTTCACTGCACTGCTTCCTACATCAGCCTCAAGATTCTACAACTACCCTGCAGGATGAATGGCCACAGGAAAAAAGTTTATATTTCCAACCCAGACCATCCAGAGGCAATTCATGCCAGCTCACATGATTCCAACAATATCAACACCTGATTCACAGTTAGAGCAGTCAGAGTATTTCCAAAAACCACCATCTTTCCACAACTCTGTACATGGGAACTTGCCTATCAACATATCCTAGACACCAGACACACCCCTGGCCTCAACTTATGCTAAACCTGTCACTTACTATTTTGTAATTTTACAGTCAGTTTCCTCACATGTATTTCAAGATACGTATATATTTTTCATATGTTTTAATATGTATCTAGGTTTATTTATTTAGTTATTCACTCCCATAAAAGATCATAATTATATATATATTGTTTTAAGCCAATTTCACCTTGACCGACTGTAACAAAGAATATTTTTTTTCACATTTATCGCTGGTCAATTCCTCCCCCTCCCGCCCCCCCCCCCCCCCCCCCCCCCCCCCCCCCCCCCCCCCCCCCCCCCCCCCCCCTCTCTGGTTAATACACCGCCATACTGCATCTTTGTTTCAATCATGTGGTGGGTCAGGATTAGGGATTGCAATCCAGCAAAGTGGGATCCCACTATCCCGTGGGATCCCGCTATCACCCGGGATCCCGCATCATTAGACATTCTGGCGGATCCCGCACAAAATTAAGTGGATCCACAAAAATGTGTGTCAGTCTGGGTGGCTCACTGCCCACTCGGTCTCTATTGGATGTATTGCACTGTTTGCCTGAACCCTTGCACTTGGCATTTGACTCATGCAAACAAACATTCGTTTTTGTCAACCTTCATCATTTGTAAATAAATATATCCACTTTTATGTATTCATTAAAACTGACATTTGTTTTGAGTACACATTTCTACACATTGCGTATTTAGTACAATTTTATTACTAAATAATTAGTATTTTTTATGAGTCACACACGTGTGTATTTACAGAAAAAGTAATTGTGACAACTTCCTGAATTAATCAACTATAAGATCGAACAAGAAATCAGGAGACATAATAGTGAATCCCTCAAAAACAATTCTTGTAAAAATAGACCAAGATTCTTGCTTGTGCAGTGACAAAAAGTTATGAGATCTTGTTCTGAGCCAAGTCTACACTTTACGTAGTATATTCACATCACTCTGTGAAATAGAATGCTTATAGAGCATTTATTTAGAATAAAAAAAAAAAAAATTAAAAAACTCTGGAGACTTGGTCATTATGCATACCATGTTTTCGAACTGATATGACTTATTGTAAGGTATGTACATAATATGACCTAAAACTGAATATTTTGCATTTTTTATTATTTATTTAAAAATTGGTCTAGATTTTTTTTAAAATTTAAAGCTCGAAATATTCTTAAAACAGGCTAAAAATGTTAATGTCATTTTGCCAATTAAAACATAGTTAATTTTCATCATTTAACATTAAAATTGATTTATTAATTTAATTAACAGGCATTTATTATTTGATTGTTAACACTTTAAATAACTATGTTTTAAATATATGCATTGGAAAACTGTTAGCGCCAATCCACGAAATCCCGTGGTATTGACGCTAATCTCACAAAAATCCCATGGGATTGAAAATACTGCGGGATTGAAATCCTTAGTCAGGATGCAGTCACATCTTCCCTGCCATATGTCTCGCCTCCCACATGACTAAGGTTATAAACCAAAACATTGTCGAGTTGTTTTATGTTATTTGTGTTCTTTACATGTTCATCTTACCCTCCTGCCTTAATCTGTGGTAAGTGGTGGGTTATTTTTCCGTATCCTATCTTATTTTCAGTGCAGAATGGTGGTTTCTTTGCTTCCATTATCCACAAGACTAAGTGCTTTGGACTATTAGAGAAATAAATTATAAGAAGATGTGAAGTATATATATATATATATATATATGGAGTTCATGTGCTAATTAAAGATTTACACCATAAAGCTTCAATTTTTTACGTATGTCAATATCAATGCATGTGCTAACACCATCTTACCATCAATTGTGGTAAGAGGTTGTTTCTTCCTCTTTCCTAATTTATATATGTAGTTAATACTGCTGAGCACCTAAGCTCAGCAACAAATTATCTATCTGTTCAATCTCTGAAGAGATGTAGCCATGTAAACACTCACCTTATTGAAGAAAGGCCTTTTCTGAAGAAAGGCCTTTTCTGAAGAAAGGCCTTTTCTGAAGAAAAGAAATTCTTCTCGCCCTGTTATTCTATATTTCTACATGAATGAGGTGGTGGTTCAGGATGTGGTCTCATCTTCACCCCTGCCATATGTCTCACCTCCTACATGACTAAGATTATTAACCAAAACATTGTAAAGTTGTTTGTGCCTTTTTTTTTTTTTTTTTTCGTGTTCAGCTCACTCTCCTGCCTTAATCTGTGGTAAGCAACTTCTACAATCTGACAGCGCTACAGCGTATCAAATGTTGGAAGTCATCACATAATAAAAATGATACAACAGTTTCCATTTCCTTCTTTAACCCTTTTGCTACAGATGTAACATTACCTTACACATATGCTGATGTTTTTTGTTTTGTTTTGTTTGTTTTTTCATGAACTAATGACTGATAAAAAGTAAAAGTTTACAGAATAATAGTTATCATAAATAAAGCACCTGTAACAAAATGCAAGGTTAATTAGTGAAAACAAGCACTACTCTGAGAAACAAAGTAGTTCAAACAAAAACAAGAAAGGTGACAGTGAAATAAATTTCTGGTAAATAGTTATGCTACCTACCAACTGGTGTGATATACTGTACCTTGAATGATTAAATGAGAAATTATGTATAGCCATTAATTAATAGGTAGAAATATTCATATACATTGAAGAAATGAGGAATAAGCAGTAAGGAAACTGCTAACTTGAAATAAAGACATTGCTAATTTAGGAAATGAGTAGACCAGATATGAACAATTTGTTTAGAAGGTTAAAGCTGATTAACTAAGAATGGTGAGAAGAATAGAGAAATTTCAGGCTTAAAAGAGTTTCCATCTATCTGTGAAAAGTATGTCTTGTGTTCTGTACGATAAGCATATGTGTAGTTTATGAGACTGAAGTTGTCGACCATCCCAGCATTCTCCTAGGTGACAGTGAGTAACAGCCTAAAACTACAATCAAGGAATGAAGAGCTTGGGATTTGAACCTAGACCTGTTGTGCCTCCCCAATCCAATGTGGTGGTGCTTTAGCATATGCAGCCTCACTGGCAGGTTGTGTAATAATGTTGGTTCTAAATAATAAAAAAACTTTAAATTAATCCAATTTATGAAATCTGTAGGTTAGGTCAGGATAGGTACTGAAAATCTCATTCACACCACTAAATATACCAAGACACAAGAGATACATGAATTCTAGCAGCAGTAGTAGTACTAGGATTTTCAAGCCCCGGGTAAGTGTTCTAGGGTCCCCCACCCAAACAAAAATTTTTACTTTAAACTTTGGTATTTTGGATAAAGTCAGAAAATTTTAATAAAAAAAAATTAACACCTTTTTTGAGAAATTTTTTAATGCTTGATTTCAATTTAGCTAGGCAACCTGGCCAGCAGGCCCCCTTCAAGAGCCTGGAGTACTTTTGCCCCACTTAACTCCTACCCCTAACACTGGCCCTGAGTAGTATAATAATAGTAGTAGTAGTAGTAGCAGCAGCAACAAAGCAGCAACAGTATCAGTTCTTTCTAGAAAATAAACAATGACAGTAGCAATGGCTCCTGCTATATGAAGGAACAAAGACTGTGAATTATGGAGGTTCAGTATTGGTTTTTGACAAGAACAGATGTTGAACTTTTCTTTGCTTTACACATAAATTGCATTAAGACTATGTATTACTCAACCTTACATATAAATATATAATTGACATTTTTTTAAGGTTTTTTTATTAAAAATTTGTACTCTTTCTAAAGGAAAAATATCCTTTTTTGTGATAAAGGGGAAAGATGATTCAAAAGTTCACCTTATACAGCTTGGGAAATAATCTGTTTATATCCCCAGAGTTTTCTTATGAAAACATAGGGACACCTTTCCCTCCCAGTTTGTAATGTATTTCTGTTTATTAGGCTATGATGAATCACAAGGATTAAAATCATGATTACAGTAGATTTCAGAATGTACTGCTGTAAATTTCACTCCTGGGATGTAGCTTCCACATTCTAACAATACTATAGCATCCTGAGTGCTGAAAATCATCACAGAACAAAAGGATATGGCAGTTTCCATTTCCTTCTTTAACCCTTTTGTTGTGGATGTAATATTAGCTAATGCAACCCAAGGGCTGAATGATTTTGTTTTCATTTACTGCATCCAGTACATCACCTTAATGTTAGCAATAACCTTTACTTTATTGAACAATTTTAATGTAAGCAAAAAAATATTAATGATATCTAATAATGTCATTCACATTTGCCATGCTAATTTGTCCCAAGTTCTATCACCATCATGTATTATAAAATCAAGATGAGAGCAGGTACAGAAAACTATGATGAGTTTTTTAAATTACAGGAATATATATATTGCTATAAATACAAACATACACCCTAAAATCAGATATTTGTTTTTTTTTTTTGTACATGTTGGGATTTACCCCCTAAAGGCCCTGACACAGTTTCACCCATTTTAAAAATAAAACACATGTCATAATTACACTATACAACATTAAAAACATATTCATGCTGGTAGCTGATCTAATACTGACATGTGTAAATATGTGTTTCAACTGCACACCAATTAAATTATGTGCTATTTTACATGGTATTGTAGCTACCACATTGTTGGGTCCGCACAGAGCACCCATCATAGGAAACTGTAATCCTATAAGTAGGCTTAACTACACTATATTAAGGTGATAAGAACAGCTATGGGCATTCCTGAACTTAATGAATACTGACCCTTGCAAACAAGTCTTGCAATGGACATCAAAAAATGTCATCAGCTCTGAGAGAGAGTATCAGCATCGTGTCTCTAGATGTCATCCACAGTGAAAGTGATAAGAAATATTCAAAGACATATTGCAAATAATATTTTAACAAATATTAAACAAAGCAATACCACATTTCTATTTTTTACTCACAGGCCAGTCTTTCTTTTTCTGCATCCAAGTGGAAGAGGTTTGCATACTGCTCTTCTAACACCAATGACATGGCCAGTATGGATGTGTGCAGTTCTTTCAGGAATTATGGTCGCACTTACCTTACATCTTTCAGCAACTCAAAATGCAGAATATTTCAGAGATAAAGAAATCTCATGGAGTAACACTATAGTAGCCACAATTGGATCATTTACCCTTCAAGGTAATTATGATTACATCAAATATGACACAAAAATTACTAATGTGTATTTATTTATACGAAAAGGAAAAATAAATTATACTAATAACTTAACAAAATAAGAAGGGAGGATCACAGCAGCAACAAAAACCACTCCACAAACATAAAAAGCACAATATTTGTGGCTACGCCTTTCCTCAAGAAATTAGAAATAGTGACCGAGTTCATGTAGGCACCCACAGTCAACACAGCCACGTGAATGATGATTTTGACTGTTATGATCAGAGTGGAGGTGGTGGGAGGCAAAAGCAAAATTGGGTGGAAATATTAATCATGCAAAAGAAATTAATCAAAATAAAATAATCAAGGGGAGATATAAAATAGGTGAAAAATTATTTAAAAATGTAAAAGATATATAAAAATTAAGACAAAACAAAATTTTGAAATAAAGTCAACTGTGGTGAATGCTGGGTATATTTCGTTTTTTATATTTTATCTTTCCTTTCCATATTAACATTGCCTCATGGCATTTCTTCCACTCCACTGGTATTGTGTATTTATTATTAAACATAAATAGCTGGCATAAAAATGTTATTGCTACTAAGTAATAATATTATACCAAAGAATACTATAATTTTGATTTTTCTTGTTAATAGTAAATTATACCAAAGAGTACTATAATTTTTATTTTTCTTGTTTATAGTAAACAGTTCATATGAACCATTTATTATTCTAGAAGATTGTGAAACTTCTGGAAAAAGTATTCTTGTTTTGTCTGCAATAATGAATCATATGCTAAGTACCAAAAGCCATTTACATGTTTGCTGCGGATGCCAATTTATTCCTGCTACTTTCACTATTTATTCTTTCCTATGCCCTGCATCAGGAGTTCTCTGCTTGTTGTTTTCCATAATGTTTTCTTTACTGCACTTTCTTCAATGTATTCATAGCTACATTTCAACAGTTTCTATCAATGTAAGTTTAGCATGTAAGTGAGCTGGCCTTTTACATAGATAACCACCTAAACTGAGATTGTTTGCTACACAACTTGCCACAAACTCTGGCCCTATTTTATTTATCATTACCCTTATAATTTCTAAAAATGTGCAGCAATGGTAATAACTTTTGTAAGTATCTCTCCAACAGCTGTTGACTGGTTAAAAGTTTCACTACCCACTCTCTTTTTGCATGTTCTCCTAATTATGGAGTTTTCTCTGTGCTTCATTTGTTAACATAAACCTATATCCCCCCCCCCAAAAAAAAACAGTACTAAATAGGCAAGGTGCAATTTATTCAATATACTTTCCCTTTTTGAGTCTATTGACAGTAGTATGTAAAAATTTTGCCACTTTTAATTAATATAAATAATTTACCATGACCTGTTCTTACATAACTAACAGGTATCATATTGTCAACCTGCTGTAAATTTTGGGACATAACATGTAGAGAAACCATGAGTATTATTCTTGGCAGATCAACCTCAAGGCTCAGTATAAAATACTGCATCACATATTGTGTTTGACACAAATATATTTAATCATTTGAAAACTTGTAATTGCCTGAACCTTTCACTAATCACAATTTCAAAACCTAACTTCAATAAGGTTACACTAGACAGCTAAGTTACATCATCTCATATTCCTGAGCAACTCAATATTATCCTGAAAAATCTCTAAGAACCCTGGGGCTTTAATGTGTGACCATAACAAGGTCATAAGTGTTCTACTCTTATCAAAGTTGACATTCCTATAAATAAATATTTTTTGCCTTACAGTAATCAAAACTATCTTAAAATCATTTACTATTTAATAATTAAGGTTGATCAATAGAATATTGGACACATCTTCGTCTTCCCCAGTCCTCCAAAAAGTTCATAACATCCACTTATGGTCTAGAGGACGCTGGCAGATCTTGGTGCGTGACTGCCAGGAAATTGATTTGTTTGCCGAGTCGATCAGAATTATTAGATCGGGTAAGTACGTATTTTTCAGATTTGTGAAAAGATTAATGCTAGTGGCTGACCTGTTTACAGTTGGCCTTACAGATAGCAGTTTGGTTCATTTATAAGCTACACAGTCATATTAGTTTGTTGTTAGGGTGCACTTGTCTATGCTGTCAACATGTCCTTAAACCCCAATAATATAATTGTTTAAAAAACATAAAAACCGCCTTCAAAAAATGATACTAAAAATTTTAAAATAACTTTATACAATGCTTAGAAGAAAGTAAATCTAAATGGACAATATTTTACATTACTGTTATTGAAATTTTTACATTAATTAGTTATTTTTGGATTCGGTGCCAGCTGTCAGATCGTGCAGATCGAATTACTGAACTTTATTTGGTGTTCGAGGCGAACCGAGAGTACGAACAAAAATTCCAAATATTTTACAGCATGTCGTGAGGAAGATAGTTTTATTGCGGGAGACAGCTTAGGGAAACAAATTAATGGCATGTTATCTGTGGCTCAGCTTCATTAGTCATCCAGACATATCTCTGGCGCTATAGTGTCAGTTGGTAGGCTGCATCATGCAGTAAATACTTTATAGTTAGTATAATATCGGTGTATCATCTAAATGTTTCAGTTTTGTTGAAAAATGTTTGTAGAATTAATTGTAGGTAAGTAGTAACATGATTTTTTATGTATAATTGTTATTTATTATTGTTTATATCTTTTTATGTTTCTTGTTTTGGCTGGCACCGACTCCAAAAATAACTAATTAATGTAAAAATTTCAATAACAGTAATGTAAAATATTGTCCATTTAGATTTACTTTCTTCTAAGCATTGTATAAAGTTATTTTAAAATTTTTAGTACCATTTTTTGAAGGCGTTTTTATGTTTTTTAAACAATTATTTTATTTTTAAATTTTTAGTGGTATTATAGTTAATTTGTATTTAAATATGCAAAAGCAGTTCTCATTTTGTGAACTTCCTGGCAGCTCAGTGGTTAAAGCGAAAGCTTTAAAAAAAATCTGTCTTTACAACAACTTTCAGAATGGGGAGAATTGGATGCTGTGTTAAGGAATGTTTGTTTACATTTTGATCCAGGCTGTGTTTCGTTCTAATCATAACATCTGCTAAAGCTGCTGCTCGATAATCGAAACATATAACATCTGGACATTAATACATACTACATACACAAATCTGTCTCTGGAATATATCTGTTCGTTCCAGCATCACACAGAAAATATAGATATTTAATTGGTTTTCACAGCGTAAAAGCTTGGGGTCCAAGTTGAAATCTGAAGTACATGTTGAGACATTAGGACACATACATTTTATAAATATTCTGCAATGACTTAAAAATAGCTTAATTGATTTTGACGATACTTAAAACTGTGGATTTTGTAAAGAACATTGTAAATTATAAACGATGGGGGTAAAGGAGAAGAGGGATTGGGCTTTTGTATACCAAACTGTAGACTGTCTTTTCTGATTGATTTAAAGTATACATTTGTAAATTTCTATTGATATCACATAAAAGTTTTAGGTGTGTATAAAAAAATAATTAGGGGGTGTGGAGGTGAAGAGTAGTTTGATTTTTGTTAAGGTAGTGTGGACAGCATTTTTCTCTTTGTTTTAAAGTATACATGTGCAAAGTTCCATCGAAACCATGATAAAAACTGTAAGCTTTGTGTAAAGAACATTTATAAAAATTAAATGGTGTAAGGGAGTGAGTGGTTGGGTTTTGTAAACAGAATGTTTCTCTTTGTTCTTAAGTATACATTTGCAGTGTTCCATCGAAATCTGATAAAAACGGTAGGTATCTATAAAGAACATTGGAAATTAGGAGGGGTGGGGGTAGAAGGGAAGAGGGGTTTGGGCTTCTTCAACCTAATTTAAACACAATTGTTATGTATTTTTTAAAGTATACGTGTGCAAATTTTCTTCAGAATCAGATAGGAAACTGTGCTTTGTGTAGATTAAAGGGGTGGAAAGGGGGAGAGAGGTTTGGCTTCTCTAAACCAAATGCAGACAGTATTTTTCTGTTTGTTTTGAAGTATACATGTAGCATACTTCCTTCAAAATCAGGTAGAAATGGTAGCTTTATATAGTGAACATTAACAGTAATTAAAGGGGTAGAAAGGGGAATAGGGTTTGTGTTTTTGTCAAAGTAATGTGAGTAGTATGTTTCTTTTTCTATTTTGCTTTAAAGTATACACATGCTAAGTTCCACCGAAATCGGATTAAAATGTGGGTTTGTACAAACATTAAGGGATGTAAACGGGGAGCTAGGGTAGTTTATTTCATTTTTGGTCAGAAATCTTCTCCATAAAAAAATACATATATGTGCCAACTTTCATAAAGATCGGTCAAATGGTGTCAACTATAGCTTATCAAAAAGAAAATTGACAAAAGTGAAGGGGCAGGAAATGGGGGAAGGGGTTCAGTTTTTGCAAACCAAAAGCTGAAATTATGTTTCTCTTTGTTTAAGAGTAAAAGTTTGCATAAGTTCTATCTAAACTGGATAAAAACTGTGGGTTTGTATAAAAATTAAACGGTTTAATGAGGATTGGGGGGTGGTTTTTATATTTGTTGGTCAGAAACCTTCCTCGTGAAAAAATACATATAAGCGCCAACTTTCATGATAATAGGTCAAATGGTGGCGACTATAGCTTTTTATATATATAAGAAAAAACATTGACAAAAATTAAGGGGTTGGTAGGAAAGAGAGGGGTTGAAGCTTTGGCAGACCAAATGTTGACAAGATTTTTCTGTTTGTTTGAAAGTATACATTGACAAAGTTCAATCAAAATCAGATATGAAATATAGGTTTCTATAAAATTAAGGGGTGTAAAGGGGGACATGGGGTGGCTTTTATTTATTTTTTGGTCAGAAATCTTCTCCATGAAATATTACACTGTATATGACAACTTTAATGGAGATCAGTTAAATGATGTCGACTATAGTTTTGTATAAAGAACATTGGCAAAAATTAAGGGGTGGATAGGGTGAGAGGGGCTCAGTTTTTTCAAACCAAATGTTGACAGCATTTTTCTCTTTATTTTTAACTATACATGTCCAAAGTTCCATTGAAATCGGATAAAAATGTGGGTTTGTATAATAATTAAGGGGTGTAAAGGGAGAGAGGGGTGTTGTTTTATTTTTTTAGGTCAGAACCTTTTCCATGAAAAATTACATGTACATGCCAACTTTAATGGAGATCAGTTAAATGGTGTCGACTTTAGCTTTGTATAAAGAACATTGGCAAAAATTAATGGGTGGATAGGGGGAGAGGGGTTCGGTTTTTTTAAACCAAAAGTTGACAGTATTTTTCTGTTTGTTTTTTAATATACATTTCCAAAGTTCCATCAAAATCGGATAAAAATGTGTGGGTTTGTATAAAAGTTAAGGGGTGTAAAGGGGTAGAAGGGGTGGTTTCTCAATGAAATTCATATGGGACCACTTTGGAGGTATACTCTATCCACTATAAAAATTTCATTTAAATCGGTTCAAAATTGGCGAAGATATCGCTGAACATACATCCAAAAAAAAAAAAAAAAATTCAGAAGAATTGAGAACCTCCTCCTTTTTTGAAGTCGGTTAAAAACAACTGCAGCAACAACCTTATAAATGTCTGTTATTTGTAATTTGCCAACCTTCTTCCTTCTAAATTTGGTCTTAACTGATTTAAGCATTACTTCTCAATGTAATGTAATTCTCACATTGATTTATCACACGCAATACATTTACAATGGATCTGTCAATTGTTTTTCTTACCATTCATGACATTTACTACTCTTAACCACCCTACATAAATCACCTTTAAAGAAATGATTACACTGAGTAGGTGGTAAGATGTTTCAAAGCACATGAAGGGTTGTATAAGGGAAGTAGGGACTAGGGTACAAAAGCTTGATTAGTCCCTTGTTTCTTTGTAGTTGGGTAATATGGGAACCATATTAGGGGTATCAAATACAGGAGATGGGGAGGATGCAAAGGAGGGCTGCTAGATAGCAGACATTACCATATAACAGACTCAGTAGTTGGATTGGAGGTCATCTGAAGACAGGTGAAAAGAATACTGCCAATGAATAAGGCATACATTGGTAATAAGGCCTGAATGCACATTGGTAAAAGAATTAGAAGTGGTATGTGGAAAGAAACAAATGACTATGAACATACATTAGCTCTTTGATTCCAAGCACGAGGGGGTGAAAAAGCTTTCATTTGTAAGTAAGGGAATAAATCATCAAGGGAATTGTTAACAGTTTACCTCAAATTTTTGTGTAACTGAAGAGTATGTGGATAAGGATATTACCACTATGATCTAATCTCAGTCTTTTTTTCTGTCATCAGTCTCTTGACTGGTTTGATGATATCCTCCATCCCTTCCTATCTTGCACTAACCTCTTCATTCCAACATACCTCTTACAACACACGTCCCTAATTATCTGCTTCATATATTCAAATCTCTGTCATCCTTTACAGTTTTTACCTTCAGCTGTTGCCTCCACTAACAAATTAACACCGAGCGGGGCAGTGTACTGGTTAGCGTTCTCGCCTCGCATTCGGGAGGACGGCGGTTCGAATCCCCGTCCGGTCATCCAGATTTGGGTTTTCCATGGTTTCCCAAATCACTCCAGGCAAATGCCGGGATGCTTCCTTCAAAAGGCCATGGCCGAATTCCTTCCAATTCATTGCCCCCATCCTTGCCCCCCATCCTTTCCCGTCTCTAAAGACCTCGCTGTTAAGAGACGTAAAGCAATTAAAAAAAAAAAAAAAAAAAAATTAACCAATCCTGTATGTCTAAAAATATGACCTATCATCCTGTCTACTTTCTGTAAGCCTCCTCCAAATACTTCTTTACACACCAATCATTTCGAAAACACGTTTTTTATCTGTCCACCTAATTTTTAGCATCCTTCTATAGCACCACATTTCAAACGCTTCAATTTTCTTTCTTTCTGGTATTCCTAAAGCCCATGCTTCTCTACAATAAAGAGCTTTGCTCCACACATAGGGCTTTAAAAAGTACTTTCCGAGTCTTAGATCAATATTTGAAAATAAAAGATTCCTCTTTTTCATGAAGGCTCCTTTTGTTAGTGCTATTCTGCTTGTAACATCACTCCTGTTTCAGCCATCACTTGTGATTTTACTTCTCAAGTAGCAGGATTCATTTACTTCTCCCATTGCATTTGATCCTATTTTGATATTTAATCTACTATTATTGGTATCATTTCTGCTGAATTTCATCACTTTTATCTCGTATGATTTATATTTAGTGCAAAATCTTCCTTCAGTATTTTGTTCATGACATTCAGCAATTTCTAAAGGTCCTCAACCTGTTCTGCTATCAAGACAATGTCATCAGCAAATCATAGCATTACCGATTTTTTCCTCCTTGAACACTTATGCCACATGCAAATGTTTCATATACTTCCTTTATTGCTTCCTCTACATACGAATTGAATATTAATGGGGATAGACTAAAACCTTGCCTCATACCCTTTTTAACTGATGCATGTGTCTTATGATTCTGTACTTTTATTATAGCCACTTGATTCTTATATAGTTTAGAAAATATTCTTCTATCTCCATATTTTAGACCCTGACTTCCTTAAAATTTTGAACATCTTGTCCCACCGAACATTAACAAAAACTTTTTCTAAATCAACAAATGCCTTTAAAGTATCTTTCTTATAATTGATCCACCCTTGAAGTATTAATCTTAAGGCCAGAATTTCTTCCATTGTACCATGGTTTTTCCTAAACCCAAACTGATCTTCACCTACTATCTCTTCTACTACCCATTCCATTCTTCTGTACATTATTCTGGTCAGTAGTTTTGAAGCCTGTGATGTTAGACTTATAGTGAGATAATTCTCACATTTATTGGCTTGTGCATTCTTTGTAAGTGTGAAGATGATACTTTTATTAAAATTTCTTCGGTTTCATAACTTTTTGATGTCAGGTTGAATAATCTTTTGATTCTTTCTTCTCATAGGGATTTCATAAGTTCTGCAGGAATCTCATCAATTCCAAATGCCTTATTTGATTTCAAGTTGTTCAACGCCCTATCAAACTCTGTCGTCAAAACAGAATCTCCTAAGGCATCAATATTACACTGTGTTCAAGTCATCCCCATCATAGTTTCTCAATGTATTCCTTCCATAAGTTAGCTCTAGCTTCTAAGCTTAAAAGATGTTTTTCATCGGCAGCTTTAATGTTTATACCTCTTTTCTTAATTTCTCCAAAATTCTGTTTGATCTTCCTACATGCCACCTCTGCTTTGCCTACAACTATTTCCTTTTATATTTCTTCACACTTTTCTTGCAGCCATATTTCTTTTGCTTTTTTGTATTTCCTATTCATCCTATTTCTAAATTGTCTGTAATGCTCTCCTCCTGCTTCATCCCGAGCATTTTTGTGTCTACTCCCCTGATCCATTACCAAAATTTCTTCTGTTATCCAAGATTTTTGGGTGGCTTGTTCCATAAAGCCTAATGTTTTGTTATCATCTTTCATTATTTCTTTCTTCAGTGCTTTCTATTCATCATTGTCTTTCAGAGTTACTTCTTAGACCAAATTCTACCATTTCTGCAGATTTTTCTATGTTAGATTGTTTCAGTTTATTTGATTCCAGTATATTCTGCTTGTACTGCTTCTTTATCCTCTTGAATTTCAGCCTTCACTTCATAACTATCAGATTATGATGTGCTCCTGGGTGTGCTTTACAATCTAGAACTTGATTCCTGAATCTCTGTTTGACCATGATATAATCTAGCTGATATCTGCCTGTATCCCTTTGACATTTCCAGGTGTATAGCGTTCTTGAATGATTCTTAAATAGTGTGTGCACCACAACTAATTTAAATCTTTCACAAAATTCTAACAATCTGCTTCCTCGCTCATTTCTTTCTCCTAAACCAAAACTTCCTACAGTATTCCATTCTTTTTCTTCTTCCACTACCGCATTCCAGTCACCCATGATTATTAGATACCCCTCCCCCTTTCACAGATTGGATTAATTATTCAATTTCAGCGTACATTTTCTGTATTTCTTCATAATTTTCCTGTGACTTTGGCATATGCACTTGTACTAACATGGTTGGTGCATACCTCCTTTCTAACCTCATCAAAATAATCCTGTCACTAAACTGTTCATAATAACTCGCCCGTTTCCCTACTCTCTTGCTCATTACAATTCCTACACCAGTAAATCCACCGACAGCTTTTGTGTTAATTATTCTGTGTTCTCCAGACCAGAAATATTGTGCATCCTTCCACTTTATTTCACCAATTCCAACAATATCTAATTTAAGGCTTTCCATCTCTCTTCTTAAAGTTTTCTAATCTACCTGCCCTAGTCAGACTTCCAACATTTCACTCTCTGACTGGTAGAATGTTTCTAGCCATTCTGATGATTCCTCCCAGAGCAGTACCCACACAGAGATCAGATTTGGGAACTATTTTACCTCCAGAATACTTTATCCAGGAAGAATTCATAACAATATATGTAATTTCAGAGGATTACATGGCCTTGGGATACTTTTATGGTGCCTTCTTGCTGCCTTCTGCATCCCCATGCTGTTGATCATTCCTGATTCATCTGCCTTTAAGGGCTGTTTCCAACACCAAGGACAAGAGGGTGCCCTGAATCGCTCTCGGTTCTTCTTTAGGAGGCCACTGGCAAACAGTGGGTGACTTCTTATACCAGGAATCTTTCAGTCACTAGAGTCTCATCTGTGCAAACAAGGTGCACCACATGGAGAGATTGACATTTAGTTGGAAGAGGCTATTATAATCTCTCTCAAACCCTTACACCCAATCTCAGTCATAATTAATGAATAAAAAATAATAATTCCATTTCTTAACCAATCATATATAGTAAAATTTACATCACTGCAAAAACTTTATGCCCAATGTACATTGTTTTTCTAATTAAAGCCTTAATCTCAAGTATGTTTGTTTAAATGTGATAAATCATGTTCTATTTCCAGTCTGAAAACATCATCATTAAGGAGGGGAAAACAGCAATCTTTATTTCTACCAGTAGAACATAGGAGGTCCTAAAATAGGCACAGGATACTTTAACACTCATTAATGTGGCAAGAGTGCATAGTAGTTGTTTTTGTTTTTTTTGTTTGGGCTTTACACCTCATCAACAGGGAGGCATTAGAGGCAGGATGCAATTGTGGCAAGGAAGGGGAAGGAATTCGGCTATGGTCTTTTAGAAGGAAGCATCCCAGCATTCCCCTGGAGTGATTTGGGGAAACCATGGAAAACCCAAATCTGGATGCCCGGGCGGGGATTCGAACCCACGTCCTCCCAAATGTGAGGCCAGAACGTTAACCATTCACCCACCATGCTCGGTGCATAGTTGGTATGAAAGTGTTACTACTCTAAATTCTGCATCCTTGTTACTTATTATCATGTGGAGTGAATACGAGGCTTACCTATCCATTATATAATGCATAATTATTAATTTTCTAGTGCATGGAGGTGTTAAACCAGTAGAACTTTGATGTACATTATGTGCAAACTTTGATACAAATTCACTTTCAATACCTGAAGTGTTCAAGTGGCATACGTTGTACTGTGAAGATCGCACAGTAATTTTTAACTCCACTCACATATTTGGTCTCAGAATAAGAAACATGCTGGAATAACTGTTCATGAAGTAAGTTATGAAAGTATGAAGACATGCATTAAAAAAAGAGCTATAATTACACAAAATTGCTTCAAGATAGGCATCAATAATGTTGAATACAAATCACCGTAAGAGTTGAAATTTCTCAGAAGCTTCTAGAGCTCTTTGCTTCAGGAAGCAGCTAATTTTTTATGTGTATCCCCACATATGATTAATGAGACAGTAGAGACTGAATGGTGTGCAAAAAGGAGAGTGTCCCTGGTGAAGACAAAAACACATTTGTTTTCATGATTTTTTGGTGAAGACAAAAATACTTTTGTTCTTACAATTGTCTTTTGAATTACATACCAATTTTCTGACTAAGCAATTAACTGCCAATGCTGCATACCACTATGAATTTGTGGGCAATGTTAGAAAGGCCTATCAGCCCAAATGGTGAAAGACCTTGATCCATGGAATTCTGCTTCTACATTAGCAAAGGCATATCCCCACACCGGTGCTGCTACACCAAGCTAAACTGGAAGAATTGCAATGGATTCTGCTCCTACGGTCCCAATTCGTCACTATTTTGCTATCATTTGTTTCAACCCCTCAGAAAAAATTTATGTGGAAAGAAATTTTCTGGGTGCGCAGAATTCCGCAGTTGTCGATGTTATCTTGGTTGTCCGGGTGGAACCACATCAATTTCAAAGTCCTCTGAGGAAAGCCACACTATGATGGCTGAAATGTTAGGTTTCAATAAATTGATGTGGTTCCACCTGGATAACCAAGATAACAACAAGAAATTTTCTGTTGATGAAGAGGAACAAGAATTTGTGAACAACTGGATAAATACATGATGTTGTATAACCTAAAATTTGTTAATATCAAAATTAGTTTAAAAAGTTGCGAGCTAGTATCAATCCTATTGCTATACATTTTCTTGCAATTTTCAAGTGATAAGTAGAAGTAAAGAGTCAGATTTGAACACTACGATTTGTGAACATTGGCCACATAAAGAAGATTTCCTTATTTTCTAATAGAAAACGCTACATTCATGTACAGATATGCAGAGAATCATAACAATTAAAATGAGGTGGGACACTTTGTGGATATAAAATTGTACTGAAGAGATATTTGATTTTGAAGTTGAATTCCCCACGTGTTGCAAACATCGAAAATAACAGTTAAATAATTTTCAAGCTACAGAAAAGGTTTAGAGTTTAAAAGATGTACTGAATATTAAAGTACATAATGCAAAAATTTCAAATCTTTAGGTAAAAGTTAAGTAACGTTTTTGTAGGATTCTGTATGAAAATTATGATTTCGAGAAGAAAAGTTAGTTTTCACATTATAGAAATCAGCTAGATACAAAATGTTGATTATATTTAAAGGAAAGCAGATTTTTTTCTGAACATAGTGGACAAGTTTTTGAAAAGATCCAGGCAATACTTTGGCCAGAATGAGAAAAGTAAAATTTATCAATAATTACGAGAAATGGCGGTAGTCACTCATGAGAGTTCGAAACATAGTAAGAAGGAATTTTGAAACTATATAAAGGAGATTAGTTAGTGGCTACACAACTTCATATTTTATAGGAAATAGTGTGTAGAAATGTTTAAAACATATTTTAGCTCAAGAGTATCAATACTTTGGGAGATATAGGAAATAAAAATTTTAAGTTGTGGATTACGCTAGGATAAAAAATAGTAAACAAGACGGTTTATACACCAAAAGATCGGGAAGAGTTAGTAGATCATTTTTAACTAAAAATCAACACTGTAGCTTGCACACTGAACAAATAGAGAAAATTTAGGGTTTGCCAAACTGCTAAAGCTAGAGAAATTTTCATAAGGATCGATTTTAATGTTTAGGCAATGGACTAACTCTCACAAAAATTTCAAGTGGATCAGAAGAAAAATAAGGTTTCTTGATAGGAAAATCCCCGGAGATTTTGTAAAATCCCCTAGGTCGTATATAAATAGACCCTCAATATTCATGGTGGGGGCAGTTGTTTGAAGGCACTTGTAGGGTGAGGTTGTTGCTAGTCACTGCTCATTTGGCGTGATGCTTGAAAAAGAACCAGGAATTTCATAGGAAGGCACGAGGCTAGCATGTCAGCCATGTTGGACTGACCATAACAGATAGTGGGAAAGTGATTCACTCCGATGTAATTGAACTTTAATTCAGATAGAGGGTACTCTGGAATTGCTTTTAGCTTGTATCCAGGTTTTTGCCTGCAGTTGTTTATTTCGGAAAAGAAGTCTGATGCCATAAATTTCGTAACTGTCTCATGTAACAATTTTTGAAGAATATATAGTTTGAACATTTAATTAAAGTCTATAGTGAACATTATTTAAAACATACCTTCACCCACTGAGGTCTTCAGTTGATTGTTGGCTGGAGACCGTAAAACAATATATCCTTAGGCCACAGTAAATGGTCACATATCAGCGTAAGCTGTTATGCACAATCTTCCCCGTGTAACAGATCGTCTGACAATGACCAATAAATGTTTATGGAAGTATTATGGTAAAAATGTGTAGACAATAGTAGAGGCTATATATGAAAATATTCTTTTTTTTTTTTTTTTTTTTTTTTTTTTTTAGATAAATGGGTAGTTTTTTAAAAATGAAAAAGTCTCATACATATGTATTTGATATTATCTATCAGCTTCAATCATTAACCCTTTGACTGCTGACGGCGGATCGTCTACCTGCCGCGCTGAGGCCTGCTACCTGTGCTAAGTGATTATTCCTGGGGACGGAGCGGCCCACGCTGCCCCAACCGCTCAGTGCTGAAGTTTACTGGCAAAGCACTGTGACCTCTCACGGCTGATACACAATTAATGCTCTCACTACATAGTTTCTCTGCAAATAACTTACTGCAGAATCAAACTGAATCATTAACCCTATTTTTCGTCACTAATAATTATATCTTGCTTGTAGTTTTTACTCGATTTTTGCAGCTTATGTCAAAAGCGTCATGATTCTTATATTTATTTACCTCAATAGTTTACTGTTCTTTCTTGCATACCCGTTTATAACAACTGCAATTTTCATATAGGTTCCTTACTGTATTAGAATGTTATTGTTGAAATTTAAAGAGCGTAGATTCGAAGAAGATGCTAGAAATATTTTACTTCCACACTTACATACCGCATTCAGACCAAGACTGTAATATTAGAGATATTCGAACTCATACTGAGAGTTAAAGGCATCCGATTTTTCCTCGTGCTATTCACGAATATAAAAAGACACCTGAAAATGATAATTGTACAAGCAGCTTCCCCCACACACCGAAATTTGGCTTGCGGAATATCTGGTAGATGAATATTCTCAAAATATCTCGATGTTGACTGAATGTTTGCTGCACTTTGTAATTACCCGATTATACATAATTTTATTTCTTTGATGAAATTTGTTCCACACAAGTACTCAACAGATTTTTCAACATTTCAATGCTGTGAATTTGGGGGGGGGGGGAAGGGGAAGGGGGAGGTTCTGGCAAAATCTCACGAAACCTCACCAGAGTAACAAAAAGCGGTATCCGGACATAAGTTAACTAAAAATTGGAGTATTTAGAAGAAAATCTCTGGTCCAATATTCCCTAGTTTTAATTTTTTTCACGCGAGGCATCAGAAGACAAATAGCTATGAAACAATATATTTCATCATTTCCAGTATCTTACCACTTTGATATTCGAGAATGCACTGATTCTGGAGTATTCTCCACAGTGGTTATTTAATACCGATTATTTTCATCAGCTATATATTTCATCAGTTATTCTGTAAAAAATAACATGAAAACTGACAGAATACTTGGCACATTCCCTATTTGACAACATGTCCCGATAGCGTATCATCAAATGCGTGACTAACTGGATGAAAATCATTTTCTTTCCAGTCAGATTTATGGCCAAGACGTAATTTCTTCGTAGGCATTTCACTATCACTTTCTGATTCTTCAGATTCAGAACAACTAACATCTCTTGTTGAAACATGACACCGAGCGTGGTGGTGTAACGGATAGCGTTCTGGCCTCGCATTCGGGAGGACGGCGGTTCGAATCCCCGTCCGGGCATCCAGATTTGGGTTTTCCATGGTTTCCCCAAATCACTCCAGGCGAATGCCGGGATGCTTCCTTCAAAAAGGCCATGGCCGAATTCCTTCCCATTCCTTGCCCCCATCCTTTCCCGTCTCTAAAGACCACGTTGTTAAAAAGGGACGTTAAACTGTTACAAAAAAAAAAAAAATGAAACATGAGACTACATTGTCACCCCTGCTGACAAGTATGGTTTGGGACTACAGCTTTCAGATTCTGTGGAAAAGCTATCACTTCCATCAAAATCTAGTAGTTCATCCTCAGTGTCACTCATCGTAAGAACCTCCATGATTTCTTCCTTAGTGTACCCACGATGTCTTGCCATTTTCTTTATAAAATACAGTACACAAAGAACACTGATGTAATTTCCGTTTAACAGTGAACTGTAGAGCGAAGCCTAGGCTCCCAACAGACAAACATTCAGATGATAAGCTAGTGACCAACACTGCGAAAGGCTATTGAGAAATGGGGCCTGAAGTCCGCTATACAAATCAGGTTGTGGCGTATATATTCGTCATCAGCACACGGGTAGCGGCAGACGGGTGCGACTTAACTCGTCAACAGCGCTCAGGGGAAAACCGGCGGCTGCGACTAAACTCATCATTAGCACACGGGGGCCGCAGGAAGCATGACGAATAAACTCGTCAAAAGCAGTCAAAGGGTTAGCTGATGAGGCCTCTTATAACCATGAATATCGATCATCATGAATTTCTAAGAATGTGAATTATAGTTACTATGTGTGCTAAAGTGGCAGATTAACAACTCTCCTGCTTGTCGGAAGGAATGTGTTCTACTTATTTGTTATCTTCGTTTTTCTTATTGTTTTATGCCTCGTCAACGGCTAAGGTCATTAGATGTGGGATGGGACTGGGGACAAGGAATGGGAAGGTATTCAGCCATGGCGTTTTTGAAGAAAGCATCGCCTGGAGTGATTTGGGGAAACCATGGAAAACCCAAATCTGGATGCCCGGACGGGGATTCGAACCCTCGTCCTCCCGAATGCGAGGCCAGAACGATAACCTTTCACGGTGAATGTATTCTAATGGTGGGAACTTACATATTGCTGTATGTGTGATTTGTGTAACTAATACTATGACAGGTTTTTTTTTATGAAATCTGTAGTTTGTCAGGTAGAACTTAGGGACAGTCCCAGCAATGGACTCGATGATTGCAAAAAACTGCCTAAAAACCACTTAAAAGCCACAATCAGGATGGCCAGTATTGGGAAAATAGGGGGAGGGGGGGCAGGACTTGAACCTAATCCCGTTGTACTTCCCTGATCCAGTGTGGTGGCACCTTAACATGCACAGCCAAACTGGTGAGCAAGTGTGGTTTGAAAAGTTCTCAATCACCACCAGATGTCAGTGCTACCACAACACGGTTCGCACATAATAATAGGTCATCCCTTAGGAGTAAACATGTGATGGATCAATGCTCTGGGTGGATATCTGTGGTGAGGATATCTCTTTATTGTTGTGCCCAAGTAGTGATTTTTGGAAAAAATCGAGATTTAGGCAATGATTAAGTACTTTGTAAAGAAAGGTATGAAAGCACAGGAAATTCATGCCTATTTCCAGAACACACTGGGGAACTGCTACTTCATATTCACCTGTTTCCAAATTATAAAATGAGTTTAAATTTGATTGGGACCGCTTAGATAATTGGCCAACCTAGCTGTGCCACTACCCAAGAAATTATTGCAAAACTGCATAAAAAGGTCACGGAGGATTGCTAACCAAAAGTCAAGAAATTGCTAAAGCTCTAGGGATATCATCTGAATGGGCATATCATATTTTAAAAGTGGAATTAGAGATGAGAAAAATTATGTGCTAGATGCATGCCGCCACTAACACTGGTTCATAAACGCATCAGAATGGAAATGTCCGAATAATGTTTGACCTGTTTTCAGAGAAACCAACAAGATTTTTTGCACTGGTTTGTGGCCACAGATGAAACTTGGGTCCACTACTATACCCCCAGAGGTAAAACAACTGTCAAAACAGTGGAAACATGTGGATTCACCACAACCAAAGAACGCAAAGATAATATGGTTGACTGGAAAAGGCATGTCGTCAGTTTTCTGGGATGTGTTGATAGATTGATTATATTCCCACTGGTAAAAAAAAAATACGGGACAATACTACACTAACCTCCTGGACCAACTACAGCAAAAGATATCTGAATAAAGGTCAGGTTTGGCAAGGAAGAATTTCATCACCCTCACACAAGTGGCATTGCCATGGCAAAAATACACGAACTAAGATTCAAATTGCTGCCACACCTGCCTTATTCATCCAATTTGGTTCCATCTCTTCCCAAGCACAAAATTTTCCTCGATGTATGGAGACTCTCCATTTCCTCAAGAGTACACAGTGAGCAACTCTACTGTTGACACGGTTGATTCTGTGAAGTATTTAGAGGCAATAGTACAAAACATGAAATGGGGCCAGCACATAACTTCTGTTGTGGGTAAAGCTAATTCTAAGTTAAGATTCATAGGTCATATATTGAAGAATTGCAATGCTCATACTAAGGATATAGCTATTAAAACTCATGTGCATCCATACTTGGATGACTGTTATGGAGTTTGGGATCCTTATCATAAGGGATTGATTGGCGCACCAGAAAAAGTACAGAGGAGAGCCACTCAGTTTGTGACTGCTTGCTACAGCCCATATCAAGTGTCACAGAATTTACACACAGATTGGGCTGGGATTGTCTGGCAGACAGATGACGTTGGATTCGTTTTAATTTGTGAAATTCTTCTTTCACATACGAGTGCAATGAAATACTTCATCCACTAACCTATTTAGGTCATAATGACAGGAGAGATTAGATTAGAGAAATAAGATGCAGTCTTTCTTTCCTTGGGCTATTCGAGCTTTGAATACCCAGAGTTAGTTTCGGTACAAAGCACCCTCTGCCAACCACAATATTTGTCAATTGCCGAGTATGAATGGATGTAGATGAAAAAACGAAGAACTGACAGCCAAAGTTGACGTGTATTTTGCAGGCCTGGAAGCATCTAATTTTTTAGATGGGATTAAGGCACTGGAACATTGCTGTACCAAGTGTACGGGGAGACTAAATTAAAGATAAAAAAGTTACATTGAGGTAAGACATTTCTATCTATTCCATTCTGAGGACTTTTCAAACCACCTTCGTACTCTCAAAAATCCATAATATGATAGCTACATATAGATAAATACGTCACCCTCCAGTTTGGCTAGTGCACTGAGGCACCACAAACTGGATTGTGGAGGTACAACTGGGCTGGGCACGAGACCAGGACCCCAATCTATGCTTCAAAAACTTCACATTTCACAAACAAAAAATACACTTATGCACAGAACATAGTTACACATTTTGCAGACAGATGGCAACACTTCACTTCCTCCGTTAGTACTATGCCAATATTGAGTAAAACTCATCGAAGGCAGCTGACCCCAAGTGTTGGGAAAAGATGGTTAAGGAGAAGATAAATATGGCCACAAAATCTTACAACATTGTTAATTCTAATAAAACTAACCCATAATTTTCGAAACAAGCAATGAAAGAAATACTTACAGATTTTTCATTTTATCTTGATGTAACCTCATCTTATAGTCACCATTTATTCAAATTCAATTATGCTGTTGGATTGGTGAATTTGTTTTAGGAAATGTATCATTTTCTATTTTTATGTCACCATTAAATTTGTAACTTATTATATCAATGATGCATTCATTATATGCGCTATTTATACCTACAAGTATAACCAAAATAATTTCATGGTTCCCTATTTATTTCACTATTGTTCCCCTTCTGGTTAAAATTCCCTATGTTATACTGATTGTTACATAGCTCCAAACACTAACAACAAATTGTTCAGTAGTTCAAAGAACTTTTACATATTTATCACATTTAATTGTAAGCAGTGTGTAATGTGTTGCCCAAGTTATCTTTAAAACAAAAATGTAATGAACTTGCACTCCAAATGAATAACAGGTACAAACATCAACTGGCCTACATTATCATGGAGAGTTACTTCTATGACAGCTCTGTTGGCAGCAGCATTATTGAATGTACACTATGCAGCAGCTGTTGTTGGTTCACTCATTATACCAGCTCCACATACAATACGAACTATCCATGACTTAGTGGACAGTCCCCTGAAAGTGGCTTTTGAAAACGTCAGTTACAACAGGCAATATGTTTCAGTAAGCATTCATCAATATTGTGTTTTCTTTGTCGGTTATCCCTCACTATAGAATACTGAAAAAATTATCATTTCATGATAATAACATCAAAACATTCCCAAACATTTCCAGAGAACTACAGACAAACTGGGAAGAAAACTGATTCAGCGAAAGAAGCCAGAGTTTTTTCGATTAGCGGATGGCGTAACACTGATGAGGAAAGGTTTCTTTGCCTTCCACACTGAAGGTGGAGGTGTTTACCGTTTAGCATCCATGACATTTACAGAAAGTCAGAAATGTGCTTTGTCTGATGTGTCACTGTTTACACCTGCCGTGATGAGTATTCCAGTGAAGAAGAAGTCACCTTTCCGTGAATTATTTGCTCGAGGGTAAGTCTTTATTTCCTGTCATCAGTTTCTTGACTGATTTGATGCAAAATCACAACCTACATTGTTATCTGCTTCATATGTTTTAATCTTTGTCTTCCTCTACAGCTCATTCCTTCAACTGTTCCCTGCATCCTCTCTCTTCTTTCTACGAGACTCTTCCACAAACTTCTTTCATTACCCATCATGTCCAGAACACATTCATTTTATACTTTATCTGTCCACTGGATTTTCAACATCATTCTAAATCACATTTCAAAAGCTTTAATTTTCCATCTTCCTGGAATTCCTAAAGTCCAAGCTTCACTTCCCTAGAGTGCCATTCTAGATACATACAGTTTTAGAAACTTCCGAGTTCTTTTTAAGAAGGCTCTCTTCGCTATTGGAATGCTGATTTTGACATAATTCTTGCTTCTATTATAAGTTGAAATTTTATTTCTTAAATCGAATTCTTACTTCTCCCCTACATCTGATAATATTATCAAATTTTATCTGATGTTACTGCTATCATTTCTGCTACTTCACGACTTTGTCTTACTTTGGTTTCTATTTAGTCCAAATTCTTCCACCAGTATTTTATTCAAGCCATTTAGTAATTTTTTTAATACCCTTGCTGTTTTTGCTAAGAGGGAAATGTTATCAACAAATCTGGGTATACTGATGCCATATTCAAAATTTCCCTTTGCTTCCTACAAACAAATTAAATATTAGTGGCAATAATAGTTAGGTTGTTTTTTTTTTTTTGCTTGCCTTTCATATTTCTCTACTTTTATTATAACCACCTGATTCTTACATATATATCCAAAAATTTCAGACCCAACTTCCTTAAAAAATTTAATGCTCTTTCTAAGTCCACAATACCATAAAAGTACTTTTTTTTTACCTTGATCCACCATTCCTTCATTAATCGTAAAGCAAGAATTGCTTCTCTTGTAACCTGTTTTTTCCTAAACCCAAAACGGTTTTCACCTGACATCTCTCCCACTTTCCTTTACATTATTTTGCATATTATCAGTAGTTCTGAACCACTTGATGGTAAGACTTAGGGAGAGAATTTTCACAATTTTTCAGTTGTGCTGTCTTTAGGAGTAATAAGATAACACTTATTAGAACCCATTGGAATCTCTCTCATTTTATAACTTTTTATAACAATTTGAATAATCTTTGGAGACCTTCTTCCAGCGATTTTAGAAGTTTTGCTGAAATTTCAATTTCTATTGCATTATTGGAGTTCCAAATTTTCAAAGTTCTGCCAAATTCTAGTTTTGAAACACAATCTTCTAAATAATCAAAATCAACATTGTCTTCATCCCAGTGCACTGTGTTCAGACCATGACCATCACACATTTTCCCTAGGCATCCCTTCCTTCAGTTAGCTCTATCATCTGAACTTAAAAAAGGTTTTCAATAAGCATCCTTAAAGTGTATACATCCTTTCTTCGTTTCTCCAAACTTTATTTGATCCTTCTCTGACTCACATTAACTTTACATACAGCCATTTCCTTCTTTGCATCTTCACACTTTTCTCACAGCCAATTTTCTTTGGCTTTCTAACATTTAAGATTTCTAAAACTACTGTATTGCTGTCTTCCAGCCTCCTCGTGCATTTTTTTGCTTTCTCCTCTGATCCACCAAATCCAGAATTTCTTCTGTTATCCAAGGTTTCTTTACTAATTCACAATCTTTCTTTACCAGATTCGATTATCTCTTTCTTCAGTGCATTTCATTCTTCAGTGGTTAAATTTCTTTTAGATTTTTATCTTGGATGAACATTTACAGTACCACCATATTCCAGTCACCTATTACCATCAGATTTTCTTCTCCCTTAGTATACTGAATTTTTATTTTATCATATTTCTTTCTCCATTTCATATTTATCCTCCTGCAACATTGTATACACTACAGGCTTAATTTCAACATGCACCAAAAATAATCTTGTCACCACATTGTTGATAGTAACTCACCCTTTTTCCCTACTCTTTTGTACAATACAAATCCTACACCAGTAACTCCACTGATAGTTTGTATGCCAATTATTCCATATTCCCCAGATCAGAAATGGCATGTATCCTCCTATTTAATCTCACCAATCTAACTAAAATCAATCCTGTTCCCTTTATTTGTTTTCTAGTCTACCTGCCCTATTCAGACGTATAATATTCCATGCTCGAACCTGTAGATAACTCCTCCAAGAGTAGTCCCCATCTGGTGATCCAACTGGGGGATTATTTTTTTACCTTCAGAATACCTAAGAACAAGCCATCATTCTGTATGTAATGTATGAGAATTACATCATCTCATGATACCCTTTTGGACTTGAATGCAGTAGCTTCCTATTGCTTTCTGCATCCCCATGCCACAGATTGTTACCACTTCGTTCACCTTCATGAGTGTTTAGTGTTTCCAACTCCAAAGGCAAGAGGATGCCCTGACCAACACCACGATTACTCACCATCCTTTCACGAGGGCACTGGTGAGCAGTGGGCAGCTCCTTATTCCAGGAATTGTTTATTCACCAGAACTACTTCTATGCAAACAGTACAACACATGGAGAGGTTCATTAGTAGGAAGAAGCTAGTATAGTTTCTCCCAAACTCTTACACACCTTTCATTTATATAGAACAGTGATTAAAGAGCAAATTCCACATGCAAAAAGATTTCATGATGGCTTTGATAATTTTTAAATGAATTTGGCTCGACTCGTGTGATAGTAGCAAGTGGAATTTCCAAGTGTATTCCTAACTCATACAAGTGGCATAATTATAGAAATACCAGCATATCTCTCATATGATTGTGTTTCTTCTATGAGTTGATTAGCAACAATGTCTGAGTTAGAATTTTCAGATTACACAATTCAGCTACAATTAAGACAGGTTCTCAACTACATTTTAATAGTCTATATGTGGCAGCCACTATTAATTCAAGATAAAATTAGAAAGATAAACAAAAAACAAAACAAAAAAGTACTTTTGCAAGCAACTCATTACATATGACAACCACAGTTAATCCAAAATGAAACCTTGGTCTGCTGTTAACAGAATCATTCTCATTTTATCAACTCATTTTTAGCACTAGATAGCCATTTCAAGTGTAACTGGTATCCTAGTTTGATTTTTATAATGAAATGTTAAACATAGAGGCTATAAAGCCTCCTTATAGCTCACCAATAATGTAATATTTTTTAAAAAACTAATAAAGCTTATCTGTATACATAAAAACTTACTATAGCTGTAGTCCATATTAGTTATTGATTAAAATGTACTCTGCAACTGTTTCTTTACTTTTTTATATTTACCTTACATAACATTTGGCATTTGCAGGCTTCTGCTTATTGCAGAATGTGGAATAAAATCACGCGAGGAGAAAGTGTGGCGTGGATCTCGACCTGTGTGCAGCACTGCGGGAGATGTCCGTGCAGTGGAATTTTCGAGTCTACTACCAGCCGAGTTACTAATGCTCTCTGGGATTATATTTTCTATTATTGTTTTAGTAGCAGAACTGATTTATCACAGGTAAGTGCAGTTATATTCCCTCAGCATCACTGTTGTCATGACAAACATGTTAGCCTTAATCACACATTGTTTCATTCATGTGGCAGGTGTAGATGTGTGCAAATCTTTCCCCCTGCCATACGTCTCATCTCTTACACAACTAAGGTTATTAGGGCTAACCGAAATATTGTTAATTTTGCGAGTTTTGTGTTTATTATGTGTTCATCTGGCCCTCCTGCCTTCATCTGTAGCAAATGACTGGTTATTTTTCCCCATCCTATCTTATTTTCATTGCCTAATGGCAGTTTGTGTCCATTATTGAAGCATTTATTTTCATAAGATAGTATTTCCAAAATGAAATGTATTCTGATCCACTATTGTATTAAGCTCTCAGAAATAATGATAAATTAGCAACACTCCCTCTAATATAGTAACCTTCATTAATCCATAAATAGCAATTGGAGAGTTATTTAATGGAATTTGCACAGAAAAACAGACTTATCACATTTTCTCAAATTGCAATAGATGTGGATATTCTAGCGATTGTGTCTTGATATTGGAGACTAGTCTACAACAATATTGGACCTCTTTATGCTGGCTATACAATTATAAGCAAAATGATAATATGTACTGCGAATGTGAACTTTGTATGAACAGACAAATGACATAAGTGGAAATTCTGATAGCTGTCTATTTCACAAATCTTATTTACTGTCTCTAGAAGGTATATTTAAAATTTACTGATCAAGTGGAGGGATTTAAGTATTAGAGCCCTGCTATCTCTACATATCTGAAGCAACTATCGATATAACCTTCGTCTAGATGATAAATTTCATGTGACTCATGAATACACAGCTGCTGCAAACACTGCTTTAAGAGTGTTTCAGCCACTGCAAATTTGGTGATGTAAGATTGTCAGACTATAAAATAAACGACTACAAAGCATGTCCCCCAAATTTTCAAAAATAAAATAAAAATTAAGAAAAAAATGCTGGGCGAGTATGGAGGATGGCGAACAATTTCCATGTTGTCATCCCAAAGAAAGTTCCAACTTATAAGCCACCCAATTAGCAAGAGCATTGTCTTAATGAAAAAAACACATGTGCAGCCTTTTTCAAGCTCCTTTTCCTGCAATGGAGGAAGGAACTTTGCCAGTAGTTCAGTAACCTCTAATTGTACATGATAAATCGTATAGTTAGACCAACTAGCCCATCCTCTTACAACATTTGACCATTGAATTGTAACTCAAATGCATATTTTTCTCCCATGTCTCAGTAAACTGAAATATCAATAAGTATCATCAAGTTGTAAATGTTACAATTTCTGAATTATTCAGAAACTACTAATCTCAGCAATGGTTAAGTGGGTTATAGGCACTGAACAGTATAGCCACCGATCAAATTCAGTTACCAGGAATATTTCCATCTTTCAAAATTTGTCAAGTTTTTATCTGCTCTCATTCAGAAAAAATGGCACCTTACAACTGGAATGTACCTTACGTAAATTAAAAATGTTGAGATTGAATTTTGCAAGTCGGTTGTATACGCACTTAGGTGATAAATATGAATGTCAATCTAACTGCTCTCTAGACAGTCTCTGACTGCTAACTTCATAGCATCTAATGCCACTGTGTGTTCACCTATATTAACAAGGGACACCTTTTACCTCTAACGCCCCAAACCGCACGAAAACATCTTTAGAATAACAAGCGATGTGTGTGTCATTTCCCTGCAGAACTCCACACTTTTCTGCTAGTGTCATTAAAGAGCCATAAAAAGAGGCTATTGTGCGATTCCTGGTCAGGTCCTTCTAGATGCAACTTTCCCAAACAAATATGTTATGCTGAAGATAGTGCCACCAAAAACAAAATATTGCCAACCACTTGATGTTTACTTCTTTCAGCAATATAAGCTCTATATCAGAAGGATTACCAACTTTTTAAGACAGCAATGTTCCAAACCACAAGTGAAGATACAAGACTTATTTCATCATGAAACATCACTCCGATTTACAATCAATTTGCTGCACCTTAGTATAAGCCTATGTAGCAATATGCTTGGCAAAAGCCAGATTAAGACCTTGACATACCAACATCATTTGAAAATGTAATTAGTGTGGCTTTTGATATTGGACTGTATGAATGTGAAAGTGATAACATGGCTTTAGTGAGGTGTGCACATTGATTTTTTCCTGTTTTAACCACTTCATCGAAATCCCACATCGGCACTCTGAGGACTAATATAAGCACTATCAGGTGTGTGGTACTGCTGTATCTGCTTGTTTTGCACTATATTAAGTACTTTAAAGCAGAGAGTTTGTTAGCACTGTTGATTTAAAATGTAACAATACACTGACTTCATTCAATTACATATAATTTTCTTCATATGGTAGATATCTTGTTACTTTGTTTCTATTAAAATGTTACTCGAGGTAGAATGCAGCATTTTGCATGGAAATAACAAGCCACCGTTTTTTTTGGTCACTTGTTATTCTAAGCATGTTTTCGTGTGATTCCAAGCATTTGAGGTCAAAGGTGTCCCTTGTAATCCTAAACCGTTTAAATAAGGCAATAAAGTCTTCGCAGACGTACAGCCAGAATGTTGTGAAAACATGGTATTTCATTGACTAGCTCTACCATCTTCCTCACAATCTGAAATCCAGTAGTCTATTACAGATGTTTTCACAACTAACCCCCACCCAGTCAGATCAGGTTCCTTCAGGCAGGCAGATGGATTATCAATCTGCCCCTCAAGTAGGCATGACTACACTGCACATCCTCAGGAATTTGTGATTAGTACTCATGACTTAAGAGGCCTCATCAATTCACAATTGAAATTGAATAACAGTGACAGTAGTCTGAATGAAAATAGGACATACAGAAACTGGCCAAGTAGGAAAGCTCAGATTACATAATTTATATAATGTGAATTAGTGAATAATGATACTGAACAGTAATCAAAAAATAGAGAAGATAGGGAGGAAAATGTTCGGATCACAGTTTCAAAAAAATTGTACAAAATTATAGTCTACAGCCATACATTGAAAGCTCCAAATCCTTTTGCCACATGTGTTTGAACAAGGTTTTGCACCAAAATATTTTAAAATATTTCTAGTCATTTTGTGTGTGTGCATGCTCATCTCTGCCCTCCAGCCTTCATCTCAAAATCGTAGCCATCACTATAATCTCCCTTGTTTTCATTGTCAAGAATTTTCCTTCTCATTACAGTAACTACTAAATAACACACACTGCCAAAGCCCTACATTTCAGGACTGCTACCAAACATTTCATATATTTAACATGTACTGATAAAACTTGTTTCAAAATTATTTCCATTGGGTGGCTTTACAGTTTATAAATTCCAAAGTCATCAGAACAGGTGATGGGAAGAGAAGGAATTTATCCATAGTATTTTTGAAGGCAACATCCATGCATTCAGTTGGAATGATTTCAGGAAACGACAAAATTTTGATGGCCAGACAAGGATTTTGAACCAGTGTCCCAAATACCATACTGGGGCACAGAATCAGTGGTTTCAAAATGGAACATATCCGAGAATACCCAAAACTGCTCAAAGCACACTATTAAATAACATTAGAACTGCAAAACCAAGGAAGGTAATAAATATGAAAACTTTGCACAAATAAAAACCTCAATGAAAACTGAACTATGCACCCTTTATTACAACTGATGAAAATCACAAATTCCAGCTGGCTGAAATTGTGTAATAGGTAATGCACTATACAAATTATCACAGTGATTTAAAATTTTTCCTGCTTCTGTGATTATGCTAAGCTAATACATCTGACTAATCGGCAAGCACCAGATTTCCAATTTTAACTCCGAATCAAAAAGGTTAATAGAATATGGGTAAACATCACAGCAATTGCTGTTGCCAAAACCATACTAGTTTCATCATGCAGGATGAATAGTTGCACCCCCACTTAAGAGAGTAGTAAACAGTGATCAAGTTATCTTATTGGTGTTTTTACATTCAAGTACTATAAAACAAGTATACTGATATCCAAGTACATTTCAGCTGGAAAAAAATTAATGGGAAGCAATGTCTTGCCTCGGCTTATTAGAAACTTGTACAGATATTTAAATCCATAAAACTTATTGAAATTCACATTAGCTATTAGCTTTGGTCACAACAGTATATATTCTAAATACACAGACGGAAAAAAAAATCCCAACACCAAGAAAAAATTATTGTAGAGTAATGAAATTTGGACAATGCATTTGTCAAGTTAACATGTTTAATTGATTAAATTTTCAAGATCACAGGTTAATTTAAGCTCAAGAAAATGCATTTCAAATGTGAAATACTGTTAAATTAATAGCCGGTGTAACCTCCAGAATTTTGAATGCAAGCCTGCAAACGTGAATGCATTGTGTCATACAGGTTTCGAATGTCACTTTGTGGTATGGAGTTCCATGCTTGTTGTACTTGTGCTGTCAATACTGGGATGGTCAGTGCTGGCTGTGGATGATGCTGGAGTTGTCGTCCAATGATATCCCATACGTGTTCAATTGGAGACAGATCTGGTGATCTCGCAGGCCAAGGTAACATGTCGACACTCTGTAGAGCACGTTGCGAGACAACAGCGGTATGAGGGCGAGCGTTATCCTGTTGAAAAACTCCCCCTTGAATGCTGTTCATGAATGGCAGCACTACAGGTTGAATTACCAGACTGACGTACAAATTTGCAGTCAGTGTGTTTGGTATAACCACAAGAGTGCTCCTGCTGTCATAGGAAATTGCTCCCCAGACCATGACTCCAGGTGTAGGTCCAGTGTGTCTAGGCCGCAGACAGTTTGGTTGCAGGCGTTCCCCTGGCCTCCTTCTGACCAACACTCGGCCATCACTGGCACCAAGGCAGAACCTGCTTTCATCAGAAAACACAACAGATCTCCACTCCGTCCTCCAATGAGCTCTGGCTTGACACCACTGGAGTCGCAAACGGCGATGGCTTGTAGTCAGTGGAATGCACGCTACAGGGCGCCTGGCTCGGAGCTGTCCTTGAAGTAACCGATTTCTAACAGTTCGTTGTGTCACTGTGGTACCAACTACAGCTCGAATTTCTGCCGCAGACGCAGTACGATGCGCCACAGCTGTACGCCGAATACGGCGGTCTTCCCTCTCAGTAGTGCCACGTGGCCTCCCGGAACCCGGTCTTCTTGAGGCAGTACCATCCCTTGACCACTGCACCCAACAATCATGCACAGTGGATACATTCCGGCCAAGTCTTTCTGCAATATCGCGAAAAGAAAATCCACCTTCTCGTAGCCCTATTACACGACCTCGTTCAAACTCGGTGAGCTGTTGATAATGGCTTCTTCGTCTTCTTAAAGGCATTCTTGGCTAACATCAACTCACTATGTCAAATCTCAGCGGTAAATAACGTTCACAAACTTTACAGCGCGTATTTAAAGCAAACCTGATTTGCAAGCTCTGAGTAGCGCTACTAGCGCCACACTTATGTGCGAAGCGCGAAATTTGAATCGATGTCATCTTTCAGATGTATAAACACGCCTACCAAATTTCGTTTATCTAACAAGTCTTTCTTGGTGTTGGGATTTTTTTTTCCGTCTGTGTATTTGGAGAAATATTTTTTTCCTTTTCAAGATCAGCTTCAACAGAATGAGCTAAAGGACTAAATGTTTGTAATTTCTTATAAACATTGTTCACCTGGTTGAAAATTCATTTTCCACTTCTTAGATCCAGTGTTTAAATCCAAGATTTTTTCACAAATGGAGGAATTTTTAAAAAGTTGATCTCCCCCCCCCTCAATCTTTCTGAATTCTTAAACAGGAGATTGTGAAACCAATGGATTATCCCAGCACGACTAATCAAATTCCCTGACCTAGCCATGTTATTTGTGTGGGTTTATGAAAGATCCAGTGTTTAAGCCTCCAACAAACCTACCAGAACTCCAAGTTCTCTTAAGTGCTTTTGAACATGAGAAGCAAAGGGTCATGGAGCACGGACTGCGGCATGAACGTTTTTGTGAACTATCTGCAGTTGGGAAGGGGACATAACACTGAATTCAAAAAATAAAAAACTATTTAGTTTTTGTTCTATACTACAAGTTTCACAACAGGATGTCGTGACTAACAGTAAATTTGTAAAATTGCATTTATTTGTAACACTACTGATTCAGCAACAGTTTTCTCCATCTAATGATTTTAATATATATATATATAAACTTCCCCCCCCCATTTTATCCCAGGAATATTACCAGATTTGCTAATTTTAACTCAAAATTTTTTACAATGTCCATGAACTTAATGTATTGCTTTCTTTTTTGCATTTATAAATCTAATATTTACAAGTTACTTTTGATTTGTATCCAAATTATGTTTAAATTTCAGGTGGTTTATACCAGAGTTCAAGTGGGGCACATCCAAAGTATACAATATGCCTGAAACTTTTTCTGGATTTATCAAGAAAACAAGTTTCCAGAATCCATGGATAATCAAACAATGACAGATTTAGTAAATATGACTAAGTAAAGTGAACAGTACTTAATATTCCACCCCACTTTAAATTGGTTGGGGGAAACAAATTAGTTTCTTACCAAAGTTCAGTTCCCTGCACATAATGATGTGCCATATGTTATACTCTGTATCTATTATGCTATGCAACATACATATTAGTAAAATAAATCAACATTACATCTACTATAGAGGCCCGTTTATTACTTTTTTATATGGCCCCTCATTTGTTTGAATCTGCTAAAATTACCCAATGCAACAATTTAACAGTGGCCTGTAACTCAAAAGTTAACCAAATTACCTCAACCCCTTAGGATACCATATAATGTAGTTAACACGGCAAATATCCAGTGTGTGGGACTTCCTATTCTTACTTCTACACAATTCTTTAATACCACTCAATGTACAGAATATTAGCACTAAACTGTAAAGAAAATTGGAGTTTCTTAGGTTTAAATTACATCTTTTACATTCAATAAGATCAAATTCCCCAGATAACTTTTCTGAACAAGATTTTTAAGTTGAAATAGAGCTTTAAGAATACTAAAATTTTGGTTACTTATATTGTCACACCTAATGTGTAAACAGATGACAACCATTCAAATAAAACAAAAATGATAATTTTTGAACAATTTATTTAATAGAAAATATGAGATTCACACAATAATAATAAAATATGAGATTTATAAGAACAATTTATAAAATCTTACATCAGATCTGAGAAACATCAATTACAAAAACAAGATTTCTTTTTAAACATATCACTTGATTAAGCACCGTGCCAATATCAAAGCTCTTGCAAACTATAATCTGAAGAAATAATTGACTCTTGCAAATGGTAGGGAAAATAGCCATTCAAAATATCTTGGAATATTCAGACTAACCAACCAAAGCCAAGAGAACTTTCTTGTAATCACCAGAGGTATCACCCTGAAATTGAAGGAAACTTCTATTAGCATTTAAATTTTTTTTAATCCTTTCACCCCCTGCCAAATAAATGTGGAAGGGTAAACTGTGCTATTCCTTTAAAAACACACACACACACAATTTGAAGTCATTTGTCCCTATTTAAAAATAAAAATACCTGGAATTTCATATGGAGGCGTCCATTAATTTCGCGAGGTGAAATGGGGGGGTCCGGCAAAATCTTACGAATGTCAAGGGGGAGGGGGTGGTCAATGGAAACCTCATGCGAGGTTTTGAAATTAAGTTACTTGGTCGATTAGATGGGGGGGGAGGTCTCTGTCAATCTCACATTTCAGAGCAGATCTGGAAGTCTCATTAGAAAAGGGAGGGGGATCAGGAATATCGGAAAAACACCTCATGTAATTAATGGATGCCCCCTGTGGAAGTTCTGAAATTAATCTCAAAATTTGGGTATGCAAAATTAAAACCTGCAAAATGCTTTTTGAGAGGAAAATAAAAAAACCTCAAACTATTTATGAATAGCTGCTACCACCCTGAATTTCTGAAATTCCACTTTGGTAATAACATTACCAATTTTCAGTCACAGATACATAACCGGTTAACTCATTATGTATATCTTTAAATACACCTGGTATAAAAGTAGTTAACATACTACAGAAAAACCTAAAATTTACTGACTAGTTTTCAAGACTACTCAATTGCAGTGTGAAATTTATGGTTAAAGAATTCGCCATTCACAGTTAGGGTCTAAAAACATTGTGCCTGTAACATTAGATTGTTATTGCCCAAAGAAAATACACTTCTATATTCTGAAACCTTCAGTTAAGAGATGTTTTTGTCCCTGAATTACAAATTTTAAACATTCATTTGAAATTTTGAAACTAGTAATTGGTTCATAAATGTACATTTTGCTAATATTTTAAATGTATAAAGGAAAACTTTCTTCCTGTACTACACTTCTACATCATACATAATTGTGGCAACCCCCAGTCTCCATTTGAACTAGATTAATATTAATTTAAATTGTCAATTATTGTATTTGCTTCCAAAAATGGAATTAAAGTTTTTTTTCCCTTAACATTAGTTTAGCACTTCCAACTCTCAAATGCATTCCCCCCCCCCCCCAATAGAAATGATCAGGTCTTTTGGCTTCAGTGTACACTCTATGCATAATGTAAACAAAATTTTCTTCCTTTTAATGTGGAATTTAAAATGATGGAATTTTCAAAATTAAGGGTTAGCTCCTCCCCTATAGAACTGGTTAAAGGGAGTGATAAGCATTTCACAAAACATTTAGTTTTATCAATGTTTCAGATATTAACCTCAAAATTTCAATTTTCCAAAAAAAAACAAGTCTAAACTTTAGTTTACATTAATGTGTAACATACATTCAAATTCTTTGCCACTGAGGAAGCTGAAAATTTTTTTACTAACTTCATGACAAATATTATGCAATTTATTTGGTTCAAATTCATGATTTTTTTTTTTTTTTTTTTTTTTTTTTTTTTCAAATTGAAATCACACACTTTTTAGTAGCTAATTTCTAGAACCCATCTTGCATAATTTTTCAGTTTAAGAACCCTGTATACCTTATGCCTTATAACATTTCTAGCACAAGTATTGATAGTTTTCAGGAATATTTACCCACAAATTTAAATTTTCTGAAGAAAATTTCAGTCTTATGGCTTCATTCTGCACCATTGTGCAGCATATATGTTTTGTAGATTTTAATTTTGCTTGAATTAACCATTTTAATAATAATTCACCCCTTCCAAAACAAATTAACAAGGGTGCAAAAATTATTCCTGATGCCAAAATTTTTTCAATTTGACTATCAAATTTGATTAATTTTTTTTTCCAACATGAAAAGTTGTAAATTCTTTTTATTTACCCTCAAAGTTCAGATTTTTCATAAAAATGCAAAAATCTTAACATTTCTTCCAGATTTTGGCTTTTGAATGTTCAGTTTTTATGCTTCAATATTGAAAACTGTAGGCATTATTGTACACCTAAAAGCTGAGTGACCAATTTGGGAGGGGGAAAATGTTTTTCCATTACCACACATGAACAATAAGTGCAATTAGTTTAATTCCAATACACATTTTTTGCACTATATAAAACAAAAAAATTCAGTTAATATTGCCAATATCCTATTTTACTCCTTTGTATGCTCAGGCACATAAAAGAAACTTATATGTTTCCCTAAATTACCATCTCAACATTATTAAAATCTGATTTACACTCGTTAGTTAATACTTACAGAAATGAAGCTATCCAGAGTTTTGTTATATTTCTGTTCAAAGGCTTCTTTTATGTCTCCCAAATCTATTTCTGAACGAGACACAATAATACGAATCAGGGTTTTATCTTTAGTTCCCAAGCCAGACATACTGTCGTGGAGCCTCTCGGCAAAATATCCTACTTTGCTTTTTGCACATTTTACTGTAAAAAAACATTTAACACATTATACAAAATTAATTTATTCAAAACAGTAAAAATGGTAAGAGGCTAAAAATCTAATGTCACTAATCACTGTAAGATAATATTTCCATGACAATACTGTACACAAAGCTGCAGGAAAACTAAACAATAAAAACTGTCTGGTGTAATCCATTAATCAGAACAATTTACACCGAGGACTCCAAGGTCAAATCAGTATACATGTTATGTTCATTAACAGTTTGAATTAAATTTTTGCATTACATTGCATTTTTGTGTACCTGTGCTGTCTTCTAACGATGAGGATGGTAGTTATCTCCATTCTTGTTTAAAATGAAAGGAAAGGTTTTATCACTGATAAAACCAATCTAAGGTGAAGGGGATAGCAACATCATATTACACACTACATATGACCTTTTAGACAGTAGGTTTAAATGCAGCAATTTATAAAATTACAAATTAGTTTATATTTATTGCTACCTGGTAGGAAGCTTGCTTAAAAAAAAAATCTGTAGTGGCACACAGACATTCAGATTTTCTTTTTCACAATACTACAGTGAAAATTTATTTAATATTGTCTCAACCATTTACTGAATCTAACCTTTGTTCAGCTTCATAGCACCTCTAATAATTCTCATCAGTTCCCACAAAAAGACATGAAAATGTGTCAATTTGTCAAGTATTTAGTTTGCACTGTTAGGTCCAAAAAGCACAGTAACGAATGAAAAATATGGCAGGAAGTGTATTGTTAAAAGTGCCAAGAATACTCTTACTATGTTTGGTTTTCAAAGACACTGTATGGAGGAAGAAGTGGAAAAAAAATTGCCAAAAACACAACCTGCCAAAGTTTGGAAACTTCGGTTTCACTGCTATCAACTGTAAACCTTAAACAAATTCTTAATACTGGCTATGTCACCACAATCTAGACCAGTGATGGGGAAAGTACGGCCCGCGGGCCAAGTCCGGCCCTTCGGGCTAGTCGATCCGGCACACAACATTGTTTAGAATAACCCCTACAATTACACATAGGACAAAATGTATTTTCTGCGTAGCTAGAATAGAACGTTTCCTTCTTATTGAGTTTTCAGTGCGGTATTATCACATCTAATATTAACCAAGTTTGCGTAGTGACGTAGTGTATGTCTGCAGTTCGGTAGCATGGCGATGTGGAGTACAATGCGCATGTTGCTCGGCTAAGTTCGGAACAATTTGGGCGCTACCATTGTCGCTTATCTGTTCTCAAGGTCAGTGCAGTTCGGACAGTCGGATAGTGTGTCTCTGGTCAGTGTCAAGTCATCTCTACGGCTGTGTGTCTGGCTTGTGTTTCTATAATTTTCCTTTGTTGCTAGTGTTTTTTTTTACACATTTTTGATTGTTACAATGGCAAAATGCGTAAAGTTGATTCAGAATGTCGTGTTTTTAAAACTGAGTGGACTTGGAAATACTTTTTCACGCCTATTAAGGATAAACCTGTGTGCCTCATTTGCAATGAAGCTGTAGCCGTAGCCGTATTCAAGGAATTCAACCTCTCACGACACTTTATGACAAAACATAACAATGACACTTTATGACAAAACATAACAACGCCACTTATGAAACTATGACCGAAGATCGGAAGCAAAAAGCAGGAGCTCTATGTAAAAAACTGTCAGATCAGCAAAATATTTTTAAGAAACAAAACTGTTCTCAAAAGCTAGCTACACATGCTAGTTACGTTGTAGCATACAATATTGCAAAAAGTAAGGAAACATTCTCCGACTGTGAATTTGTTAAAACTTGTATGCTCCAAGTATGTGACATTTTGTGTCCTGACAAAATAAAGGATTTTGAGACAGTAAGTTTGTCTCGAACAACCAATTCTTCTAGAATTGAATTAATTGATAAGCAGTTTGTCTCACAACTAGAGTCAAAGATAAGGGAGTTTAAATTCTGTTCTTTTGCGTTGGATGAAAGTACGGACATAACTGACACAGCTCAGTTACTGATTTTATAAGAGGTATTGATGACAACTTTTGTGTTACTGAAGAATTAGCTTGCATGCGTTCATTAAAGGGAACGATGAAAGGATCAGACATTTTTCAAGAATTTCAAGAAACTATCATGTCTTTGAAAGTACCTTTGATCAATATTTGTAACATTACTACTGATTGAGCACCAAATATGATAGGGACGAAATCTGGTTTTGTAGGCATATTTAACGAATCACTTCCTGGGAACGAAGTTGTGTTTTTTCATTGTGTCATACATCAAGAAGCTCTGTGTAAATCTGCTCTAGACATGAAACATGTGCTTGATGCTGCTGTTAAGCTTGTTAATAGCATTCGTTCTCGAGCACTCAATCATAGACAATTTTGAGTTTCTTGACTCATTGCAATCTGAATATTCTGATGTACTTTTTTACTACACTAAAGTAAGGTGGCCCAGTGCAGGACGCGTTTTCGAACGAGTTTGGGTTCTAAAAGACTAAATAATCTCTTTCATGGAAGAAAAAGGAATGGATGAGTGTGAACATTTGAAAGATATTGTATGGCTTTCGGACTTTGCATTTTTTACAGATCTTCTCAGCCACATCAATAAATTGAACCTTAAACTCTAGAGAAGAAATCAATTAATTCACGATAGTTGGAGTCATATCAAGGGTTTCAAAATGCAATTGAATCTATTCTCCAAACAACTAGTCAAGAAAGACTTTACTCATTTTCCAAGACTAAAAACTATTGCAGTTAGGGAAGACAAACTTAGGAGCTATGAGAAAAGCTTGAAATGTCTTTATGAAGAATTTGAACAAAGATTCCAAGACTTCAAAGTTATTGAACATGACCTTGACATTTTTAGCATGCCATATAATCTGGATTGTGAATCAGTCAAACCAGAATTGCAGCTCGAACTGATTTGAGTTGCAATGTAATATTGAATTGAAGCAACTATTTCTCAACGTTTCTAAAATTGAGTTCTACAAGGCTCTGTCAAAATCAAGTTTCCCAAACCTGAAATCTCACGCGCTGAAGATAATTGCGATGTTTGCATCTTCCTACATCTGTGAACAGGTGTTTTCTACTACGAAGCTTCGCAGAAACAGCGTTAGAAACCGATTGACTGATCACCATTTAGCTTCACTGCTGTGAATCAGCTCATCCCAGTTTCTACCAGATTATGAACAACTTTTAGAAGCTCAGTCACAGTTTCATCTGTCACATGCACCTTCCTACTCTCAATTTTTGTAACTTTTTAAGTTCCTTTTTTTTTTACCATTGTAACAAATAAGTTGTGTGTGACGTAAAAATCTAAAATAAAGTTTATCACTTACAAAAAAAAAATTTTTTTTTTCGGCCTGTCTAGATAATTTATTTTATGTGGCCCTCCCCTTAAAAAGTTTGCCCATAACTGATCTAGACCAATGACAACAGTACTAACAATGTAAAGAAAACATTCTACAATGTGATCCATCAAATGGTATGCCACTAGCATATCATATTCAATTCAAAACACTGTAGGCAGTGAGCCATACAAGCAAGTAAGAACACCTAGTGTGTCTACATCTGGCAGCAGATGCAGACTGACCAAATTGAAACTTACTATTGCCCTTCTAATCACTTTCTTCCAGACACCTTGGACTCAGGTCATCTGTAATAGTTGCTAAGTAAATATACACTAAATGCAGTTGGATCAGCTGCAACATTACAAAAACTTGGGTTTCAACCAATCTCAACATAAATACACAAACAAGATACAGGTCTAACAAACTGAAACAAGCTTTAGAAGACTCCCGTAAAATAACAACAAAATCTTAAAATGCTCCTGATATCAGATGGCAAAATCTCAGATCTTCTGAAACCCTGTTGACAGTTTCACCCATAACATTCCACCAAAACAATGTATTTACTTCTAGTCTAGTGATCCTACGTTCCTTTAGAAAGGACCCAACATTCAGAGATCACACAAAATTATGCATCTTAAATTGCAACCAATTAGTGTCAATGTTTCACCGTAAGAAACTGACAAAACAGCAAGCCTACTTTCCATGTAGAGCAAAAGCTCAAATTCTGAAAACAAGTCTGAATGGGGAAAATAAGTCTTACACAGCAGAAAGTCATTAAATATACTACTTTAAAACTCTTAGCAGTATGGAATGATAATGTGCAACAATATAAATACTAATTTTTTGGAGGCTTATCCCAAACTATAAATCTTAAAGAGGAAACAGTAGTGAACAGTTACTATTACAAGATTCTCTTAAAGTTACATTTTCAGCTTTCACGTATTGAAATTTTTATTATTTCATTATGACTTCACACCTCAATGTCATTACAGGCAGAAGAGGATTGGGGGCAAGGAACAAAGGAATTTGGCCATTGCCTTTTGAAAGGCCCATCCAGACATTTGCCTGGAATGATTTTACGGAAAAGCCTGGATGCCCAAACAGAGATTTGAACTCCCAAATGTTAGGCCAGTGTGTTGTCACATAATTTTAAGTTATTACGTTTAATGAATCACAAACTGAAGCTCATTCCCTTCAGCAGGTTCTTTTCAAGATTATATTAGCAAATTGTGCTGTACAGACGTACTTAACATGTATGTATATCCCATGTAAAGCCTCCATGTCCAAGAGCAGCAGTAACCTGGGTGGCCAAATCGTGTAGTTGGAATTTTCAGAATGCTTCTCACACCAGTCTCACAATTTGGGCCTGGTGACGCTGCACTAGTACTTATGTGGGTTTGTAAATTTCATAAATGGGCATTATCAAGCTGCCAAGCATAGTGATTTGATGTCTCGAGGTTATTCACTTTTACCAGGGGTACAATTCCATGTCATGTAGATATACAATTATGGAACCATCAACTTGCAGAATGCCTGTCTGACAAATTTGATCCATGGCATAATTGGGTCTGAATTTAACCCAAATCAGAAAATTTGCACATACCAACCACAACTGCAGCTCATAAGATCAAGCTGCCTTCTCCCAGTCGAGAGTAACATGTTTACAAGCCTAGGTCAATGCTGCTGAGAAAAAGCAAATAAGTCTTCTGCTGCCAAATTCCCAAGTTGGATGGATAGTACCTACAAGGCCAGCATTTCCTTCACTGACTAGTACAGTCGGTCTATTGGCATGGACATCTGCTCATATGTCACAGGTTTAAATTAGTTTGCAAATGTGGCCAGCCATTACTCTGCCCAAATCGGGAGACAATACCACACGTGAGCTAATTTGGTATACGCCCTTAACACTATGGAGTTTTGAGTTATAAATTCTGCAAATTTCTCCAAAGCTATGCCCGCCATATGTGGGGGTGCAAATCATTTTGTATTCGAACTTAATTTCTATCAGAGCCATTATTCTAATAAACATTTTACAGGATCAGCTGTTTTACATCCTCTGTACATTTGTATCCTGCTATCCCATCAACTTCAAAGTCAGTGTAGCTGCCAAAGCAGACTTTCCTGACAAATTTAAATGGTCACTGCACACCATACAACTGCAGTAGAACAGGACCTTTAAGCTTTGTTGAATCTGTCTGCTATCGTGTTACCCTGTAGTAAGCTTTATAACTGGTTTTCAGCTGTGAATAATGCTAGCCAACACTTAATACAAGTACATTACACTTTAAATTCCGTGTCAAGTATGTTTTTGGTGACATTTCTTTTATACTCTCCAAAATACCAAACGCTTAACTATAAGCCTTGTACGAGCCTGTGGAGTTAAATACATAGCTACGGATCATATCATACTGCCCATTTAAAGGGGACATCATGGATGCAGCAGTAGAATTACCATCAGAAAAGGAAGCAGAATATTCCAATCATTGAAATGACAAGCCTTTGAAGCAGTTAAACTGTAAAGTAAGAATTAACTTTTTAGCACTTTGGAATCCTACCTTTAACTTTTGATAACCTATATCGAACCACCTTACCAGCTTCCATTCTTTACAGAGTTCCTCATGCTTCAGACTAAACATGGTTTTAATTCTTTGTTTCTGTTCAGAGAGGAGTACTGCATCGGATACCATAGACCTAGGTCCTTTCCAAACTTAAGAGAAACGGGTTTAATAAGGCTTTCAGATTACCATTTCATAACTACTTCTCAGTTTTTAAGGCAGTTTTAAATTTTGGTCAGTATAAAACATAAAACTGACATTTCCAAAGGTTGCCTTATTAATGCTCCATTAGACTGCCAGTTCAGAGAACGAAATAGAATTAGCGTTTCATCCAATTCAGAACACAATTTTATCAGTCTTGTACATCTGAAACAATTGGTTAATGGTTCTTTGCAAACCAACCTACCCCCCCCCCCCTCCAACCTGCTCAGAAATTCTGTGATGCAAATACTGAATCAACAAGACAAATCATTTGACTACATAACACATGCCATTTTCAAGTACCACTGAACATGCATGGGAGTCAGCAATGAGAGTAATGTAAGAATTCGGTTACATGTTCAGCGATTATTTTTTTTGTTATTTTACTTAAACCCTAGACTTAGGAGAGAAATATTAACAAATAGCATAATAGTCACTTACCAATTGCCAGAAGACCCTTCTCAACACTTCCCGAAAATTCTTCTTAATAGCAGCTTCAATGTCGTGACCAGCAAGCTTCTCATATTCCAAAAATATCTGTCGCAGCTGCATAAAATTTCTCGTCACAAGAATGGAATTGAACACAGATTCATCTGTACCCCACTCCTTTACACCTGCAAATAGTAAAATTTCTATAAATAATGCCAAAATTGTAATTATATGGTCAATCCTATCAATAATAAAGCAGATCAACTGTACAACTGAATTTAGAAAGACCCCTTGGAAAAATATTTTACAAAGATAATAATCCTCAGGTGTTAACATAAAATTTCTTCCAGTCTTAACTGGCATGACCGTGTAATTATCTGTGAAGGTTTATAAAACTAAACTGCCAGTTGTGTTATACAATTACAAACAAGAGTTTATTACAATTGACTAATTTAGTGACCTTATCCCAACCACTTTTCTTTAAAAAATACACCATTAAAAAGGGTTTCAACTTGTGATTCCAGTCAGTTGTGGACAATATTAAAATTGACTTTCATATTCATTACATATTAATATGCCACTTTTTAGCTTTATGGTTGTAATGATAAAATGTTGCTTGGAGTTGTGCAACATTCGCATTAACTTTACCATTTTGCCTGTATAACTGATACCTTTTCTCAATGATGCTATAGTTCTTTAAACCGGCCACCAAGCTATTATTTTACCATGCAATAGCTAACAATTCATACATAAATGAAAGACACTATAGTTACTAATTCGAATATATTCTGAAAGTTTTATGAAGTTAAAGCTGGTATCAGATTACACTTGTTGAAAATATTTAAAAAGGCAGCATCGAACTTTGTAATCACACAAGAAGCAGGTTATTCTTCAAGGCACAACACTGAAGAAGCATTCACTCTGACACTTCGTCAAATTTGCACTCCTAAGTTCAGAGGGAGCTTGATAGTTTTAACAAATGCTACTATTGACTTCTCTACACATCATAGCAAACTTTCTTGACGTTGAATTCAAAAAATAAAGTTCTCCTCTTCTAAAGCAAATATTAGAGCCTGCAAACTATTTCCAAGGCAAGATAAGTAAACTGTTGGTTACATTTTGGAATTTAACCCTGCAGTAGTCACGATCTGCAAAGTCCCATTAGAAATGGCTTGAGTGGACTACATATGTAAACCACGCGACCAGTGCAGGGTTAACCTCATGGAGCGACATGCACTTGTTGACTTGAAATAAGACTGTGCACTTTGACACACCCTTTGTATACTGATGTACTGCTGAAAACTGCCTCGCCAAGGGAACGCCGATTGGATTTTTATAGCCTTGGCTAATCTTTAGCTGACTCATCATAGAACAATGATATATTCCCATGGGGAAATACTAATTTCTGGCGAGTTATCAAAATACCATATTCTCATTGTACACTAATTTTATTCAGATTTTCCCCAAAAATTTGATACGTCTTAGTTTAATTTATTTAGAATCTTTTAAGTCATGACAAATTTCCTCATAGGTTTACTCACTAAAGAGTTAACAATTTTTAAAAGTAACACATGGTGATGTCGTCAAGCTTTGATACTCTCCCTTTAAATCTGGAATTTCTACTGAACTTAATAAATCGATTTTTCTGTCATTTACGCCTACTTTAATCTTCCTAGTTCTTTTATTTAAAAATTTCAAATTCTTTGTTCTTGAAATATCTCCTTAAATAGAATTTTTATAGCATACAAAATACAACTTAAAATGATAGTCATTTTAGGTTCTAAGCGAAAATGAATGCAACAAAATTCATTATGACTGAACAACCTTATTCCAATCTTATGAAAATGGTTTAGAATAAATTTAAAGAGTGCTTTACTGTTAAAAAAATGGTTATAAAAGTTCTTTACTATACAACTATGAGATTCAGTGGCAGAGCCAGGGGAATAGGGGGCTCAAGCCACCCCCCTTTCCCCCAAAAAGTATTTAGGTCCAACCCTAGCATCTTCGACCCCCCCCCCCCCAAACCGAAATACACTCAAGTCCCTCCGAAACCAAAATCCTGGATCCACTACTGATGAGATTGGCCCCTTTCTAAATGGATTTAGCAAGATAATGGATGTATAACAAGGTTATGTTCCGAGCTGAAAAGTACTTTACTATTAAGAAAATGATTATAAAAGATATATACAATATGAATTTTGTGCAATAGGCCTCCTGCTAAACGGTTTAGGCAAGATAAATATATAACATGGCCTCCAATTTAATGTGAATGTTGAACAGGTGAGAAAAAGTCTGCTAATCCATCAACTTCTGGTCTATTACAAATCGTGTTGCTAAATTCATATCAATTGAATAGAACTGCTGTTCATTATCACAGGTTAAAAATTCACCACTAAGACTTAATTTGCATACATCTGACAATTACCTTTAGAGTGTCAGAAATCTTAAGTTTTCATAGAATGCCCATCTGACGAGCCAGTAGTGCATTACTGTTTCTTAGGATGACGATGTATGATTGTGCAAGATAAGAGTAATAGAATTTTTCAGCGGCGGCCAAGAATAATGATAAAGTGTGTACATATACTACTATACTCTGGCATTAAACTATTGTGTTTATCACTACTCAACATATGTGAAATGGATTTTAGAAAGGCAATCTTGAAAAGAGGCTTATGGGCTACAAATATTTACCCCAGTTTCATACACTTACTCAAAATTTATTGGTGCGCAGGGTTCACTGTATTCATATAGACATGAAGTTAGATTATAAAATGTACAGTCAAATTTCAACAGATCTGAATACCACTGCACCTAATCTATCCTCATTCATCCAAGACATATGATATGCCTTCCAAACTGCTGTCACTGAACAGCACATCTTCACAAAACTGCCATAAAAGCTGAAGAGCCTAATATCTAACTATGCATTGTATACCACATAAAACGGTTACACACTCACTCTCTCATCAAAACTGAACATATGAAAAGAGAAGTTGTAAATACTTTAATATACAACTGCCAATTTCATTCTATCAAAAAATAAAATTACACATTTAACTAAAACGATAACTGATATTTATCCCAGTTGTTTGCTACTGCTTGAAGTATTCAGTCAGAGAAGGAAATTTGAAATTTCCTAGGACTAAACTGGGAGGAAATAGCTTAAAAGAATTTAATATTCATTTATCTTAAAATTTTAATAATAACTTCAATTTCATACCTGCATCATGAAGAGCTTGTGCATCACTCTTTGCAGCAACATGATCCACTGTTTGGCTTTCATCTCTGTTTGCCTGTAAAACAATTTCTGAAGTATAACAGGATATCAATGTAACAAGATATTCAATAGGCACTGAATACCAACATACACAATTCACAACAATGTCTTCAGGGTCAAGAATGATATAATGGAAACCAGCATATTACAGTTTAGTGTAACCCACACACTAGCTGGAGGCTAATTGAACCTCTGTATCAGATACACTACAGAGCCTATGTATAATGAATTTAGTATTTTTCTGAAATATGAACAAATTCGAATTCTTTCAGGCTGCAACTTCGGCAAGTAATTTTCGAGGCAAATGGAAAACATGCTTTGGAAAATCATTAGCTGGGTCGAGTGTGTTTGGGAGACGCTACTGGAAGGTTTCCACAGCAATACAATTTATCCATAATGGCAATCATTAGTTTATGCTTTTCTTAAATACTAAATTCCTTTTTAAACCCTAGAGCGAAAAAAAATAATAACAAAAACAGCAAGTGATTTGTACCCCCTCAAGTTTGTATGACAATGCAATAACAAAAAGTTGTCATTTGTTCAATTTAACATTAAACATCTGGATAAAGTTATAGAGCCTACGTAAACACAATTCCATGTACATTTCAATTACAATATATACTTTACATCTGCTTCATTTTGATGTAAACTAAAACATTCTATAATATATTCACAGTCCTCAAAGTCAGAATGTTATCCATGAGAACATTAGGCAAACTGTATATTAAATAAATAGTTAAACTTACGAACAGCAAAAAGGGCTAAAATATGCTACAATAACTCTTATCAATATGGAAGTACTATACAAAGCATTAGTAAGAATCCACTTACCATGCACAGAGACACAAGGAGCCGTTTAAAGTGGCCAGAAGTGTCTCCTTTCAAATCACTCTCCAAACTTTTTCCAAACACTAAAACAGAAAGGGTAAACTTGTACCAATTTTTAAATGAACTCATTACCTAATTCTGTTGAGTATTACAACTATACCATACTGAAAGCATTTAAAGGATTCTATCACAGTTATCAAAACTTATTATTCTAACCCAGC
>CM061921.1:227621122-227642015 GCA_031002005.1 Vandiemenella viatica | reverse complement strand
TCCACCGTGAACTTTCGGAAGTAAGCCCGTTAAACAGTGAGCTTCCATACCGCTCTTTTTTTTATTAGATATGATATGGAATCTCAACCACTGAACGTCCGGCGTTGCACATAAGTTAAAATCCGGCTCATAAAAATTCCTTCCCCCCACTGAGATTTGAGCCTAGACCAGTAGACGGAGACTTCTGGAAGCTAGTGCCTTAACCTCCGAGCTAGCAGACCGATCTATTTTAAAATACACGTGATCTAAAAACCATCAAAATAGGATAAAAGCTATGGGTTTGTAGGAACAACTTTGGCAAAAATTAATGGTGGGTAAAGTAGGAGAGGGGTTAGGTTTTGTAAACCAAATACAGACAGTATTTTTCTATTTGTTTTAAAGTATACATATGCACAGTTCCATCAAAATAGGATAAAAACTATTCCTGTGTACGAAGAACGTCGTAAGAAATTTAGAGAGTCGGGGTAAAGGTGGAGGGGTGGGTTTTTTCAAACATATATAGACAGCTTTTTTCTGTTTGTTTTAAAGTTTATGTGTGCGAAGTTCCTTCAATATCGGATAAAAACTGTGGGTTCGTGTATGGAATATTTGGAAAATATTGAGGGTTGTATAAGGGGGTAGGTTCTTTCGAAATTTGTTTGGTCAGAAACCGTAGGCGCGCACAGAGTAGCTCACAAAAGTTTCATCGTAATCGGATGAATGGTGTACGAACGCATAGAAGACGAACAAACCAACAGAACGACAAACAAACAAGCCAACATTCATTTTTATATATTAGATGCAGGGTGGAACTACGTACTAATGAAGGAATTGAAGTCTTGCAATCTGTCTGCGTAATATGTAACTATTTTCTGTGTGTTATAAGTGTAGTTTTTGTTTGTGAATTGTGTAATTTATGAAACTGAGTGTTTATCCAATCCAGTGTGGAGCACCTCAGCGCTTTGAGCCACATTGATGGGTCTATTAAATAATTTAGTATAAGCATCTTTTAGTCGCTTGCGGTGATGTTATTTGTTGCAAATTGGAATGTTTGTACAACTCTTTTCATCCGAAGGAACAATACTTCAGAAATAATAATTTAATAGCAATATAGCACTATACAGATTTAATCGTTTCGGCAGCTGTAAATTCATACCATATTCCTTTATTCAGGTGATGAGCTAAGTTTTGTTGATGTTTAATTGCTCCAACGTTTCGCACAAAGTCTCAGGTCATCTTCTAAGGCCAAATTTGATTTACTCGTGACTGAATAATCTGGTTGATTTATTCCGGTGTTGATCTGTGTTTTTTTGACGTTTAACTGTGGCAACATTTCTCCCGAAGCCTCCGGGTATTTTCTGAGGCCAAATTTCAGTTTGTTTGTGACTGAACCAAAATTTGGTCGTTAAAGATGCCCGGAGGTTTTGGGCGGAACGTAGCCGCAATTAAATATAAACAAAATGCAACTCAGCACTCGAATAAAGGATTAAGGAAAGAACAGGCGCAAGTTTCGTTATCCTCTAGCAACTCGTTTCTGAATAAGCGTCAGTATTTTAGTTCTGTAACAGAATGGGAAATTTCATAAGTAAATATTTTTGTTTGGTTTAGTAAGATTTCATCCTGCCAGGATGTGCTCAGTGCATGAATTTGAGTTTCTGAAAACTTCGAAAATGTCAATTGATAACTAAAATACTAAATTATAATTAAATAATATAGACGCGAAACCAAAGACAATTTTGGGTGCTCAAAAAGTGCTCCAAGATGTACAAATTGTCATTTCCTACTTGGGATGTGACCGAATTCAAATATTTGTCATGAATAATTTTTATTAATGCAAAAATGAAATACTTAATGCAATGTTTGAACTTATTGCAACCAATAATATTTATTAGTTGCAAATAACCCATGACAAATCTGCACTTGCACCGTTATCAAATAGTAACTGAGCTCCTGGCATCCAGATTTGGGTTTTCCATGGTTTCCCCAAATCACTCCAGGTGAATGCCGGGATGCTTCCTTCAAAAGGCCATGGCCGAATTCCTTCCCATTCCTTGCCCCCCATCCTTTCCCGTCTCTAAAGATCTCGCTGTTAAGAGACGTTAAGCAGTTAAAAAAAAAGTAACTGAGCCACTTAAATTGTAATTACAATTGTAGTTGCCTCAGACTCTAATCTCAGGTTATTTTCGAGCATAATGTTCTTTACTTGGCGAAATTGTTTCAGCATTCATTAAAAGCGTTAATTTTTATGGTAGAACACAAATGTTTATTACTGGACACAAATCACACTATGGGGAAATTAATATGTGGTTCAGCTGAATCATCGATGAGCATCGTGCTTGCCCATTGGTTGGCTTCTCCCGTAGCGTCACCATGGAGTCCGATATTGTTTGCTGCAGACTCGCAGTAATATTAAGCTAGCTTCTTAAGGCCCTTTGTTTTGTGGGCCGCGCCATGCAGCCGAACTGTACGGGTCAGCACGTGCCACAGGCTAACCCTAGCCACCTCGCAGCAACCTTCCCACCACGTAACCTAGTGTCATTTTATCTACCCGGGCGTTTGATCTTTACCGACTGGGCGACGGATGGAGGCGCGCCATCCCTGCCAGTGCAGGCGGGACCCTTCCCACGGCCTACTGTTGATTGCTGGATCGGACTGGCCGGCAGATGCACGTTTCGTGAGAAGCCACCTTCAGACAAGACTCTCACCAGAAAGCGTTGTCTCGGAATTTCTTCCATTGGTCGTCCTTAAGCTGACTTCCCACGGCCCATGCATTTGCCAGCCGGGCCGGTCCAGTGGGCCGTGGGAAGGGTCTCGCCTGTGCTAGCAGGTATGGCGCTCCTCTATCCGTCACCCAGTTTGTAAAGATCAAACGCCCGGGTAGATGAAACGACACAAGGAAAAGTGGTGGGGACGTGGCAAGGGCTAGCCTGTGGCGCGGCATATTAATCCACGCGCCGTGGGAACCCACCTTTAGAGCACAGCGTACCGGTACGGTCAGCTGTTCCGACGCAGGTAACGGAAAACCATTCTATGGCGATGGGCTCAGGTAATGTCTTTGTCAACAGCTCGACTGGGTCGTTTGCAAGTGCTGTTCATAAGCACAGTCCGACATAAGCTTGAAACATGAATCGAAAAGTTACCAATCACTGTAGCGTAAATCTTGAAGACCTTCCAGAGAACCAGCAAAGAGTGGCTCAGTTCCAGTCTCTCAGATCTTGGTTCTATTTTCGTGAGTCACCAACCCGTCCCTCGCAGCACGGACTAGCCTATGATAGGTCGGTCAAATACCGCCACTTGTTTTTAAGAACCAACATAGAGGCATGATTTTTCCACTAAATCAACGTACGCGAAGGTATCTGACAGTTTTTGAAGGCTTGTGGGACACGCTAAGCGTCTCATTCCTTGGACGCAAAAATGCCTGGTGCCACTCGCTCGTAAGATTGCTCCTTCCTTATGGATTTAGCACTTTTTCACTGTTGCTGCCAACGTTTCGGTCCCAATCTAGGTCCTTCCTTATGGCTACTTCAGTCTAGCATATCCGCTGCGAACAGCTGGTTACATATGCTTCGCCGTTTTCCGCCTTTCTGGGCGGACGATTTTAATATTCCGCCAGAGAGAGCATTTTTTTTTTTTTTTTTCCCCGGCAGCTACTATTCACAGTTCCGGAGGTGCTGTTATGGAGGATAGCCCTCTGTGGCAGAACAAACCCGTTTTTGTTGTTGCAACACGTTTGTTTGCAAGCACGCACTAACTTGTTTCTCTGAGCTGGTCTGCGAATGTCTGGATCTATATTACTCACGGTGTGTAAGGGTTTGGGAGAGACTATATTAGCCTTTTCCAACCCAAATGTCAACCTCTCCATCACGTGGACACCCTGCTTGCATGGACGAAGCTTTGACGACTGAAAGATTCTCGTTATAAGGAGTCACCCACTGCTTACCAACGGCCTCCAAAAGGAAGGCGGAAGAGCGGGGAATGGTCCAGTGCACCCTCTTACTCTTCGGGTTGGAAACGCCACCTAAAGACGGATGAATCAGAAATGATCAACGGCATAAGGAAGCAGAAGGCAAAGGGAAACCACTGCATTAAACATCCAAAGGGTATGCCGAGGACATGTAATCCTCTCAAATTACTTATAGCATGATGGCTTCCTCCTGGGTAATATATTCCGGAGGTAAAATAGTCCCCAGTCGGATCTCCGGTTGGGAACTGCTCAAGGAGTAGTCATCAGAATGGATAGAAACATTCTACTAGTCGGAGCGTGGAATGTTAGAAGTCTGAATAGGTCAGGTAGGTTGGATAACTTAAAAAGGGAAATTGAACGACTTAAGTTAGATGTTGTTGGGATTAGTGAGATCAAATGGAAGAACGCATAGGATTTCTGGTCTGTGGAACACAGGATAATTAGCACACAAGCTGTCAATGGAGTCACTGGTGTAGGATTTGTAATGAATAAGAGGGCAGGGAAACGGGTGAGTTATTATGAGCAGTTTTGTAGCATGATTATTTTGATGAGGTTAGACACTTAACCTGCCACATCCACGTTAGTACAAGTGTATATGCCAACGTCACAGGAAGATGACGAAGAAATAGAGCAAATATACGCCGAAAATGAAGAATTAATCCAGTATGTGAAAGGGGAGAAATAGTTGTTGCAAACACACTGTTTAAGAACAATGCAAGAAAGATATACAGCTGGAAACAACCAGGGGATACAGGCAGATATCAGCTAGATTATATCATGGTCAAACAGAGATTCAGGAATCAGGTTCTAGACTATAAAGCGTACCCAGGAGCAGACACAGACTATGACCATAATTTGATAGTAACGAAGTGCAGGCTGAAAATGAAGCGAATAAGGAAGCAGTATAAGCAGAACAGACTGGAAGTGAATAAACTGAAACAATCTAGCACAAGAGAAAAACTTGCAGAAATGGTTGACTAAGGTCTAAGAAGTAATTCTTAAAAGAACCCAACCGAGGACGAATGGAATGCATTTAAGACGGAAATAATGAAAGCTGGCAAAGAAACATTAGGCTTTAAGAAATAAGCAGCCCGAAAACCTTGGATCACAGAAGAAATTTTGGAGCTGATAGATCAGAGGAGAAGGAACAAAAATGCTCAGGATGAAGCAGGAAGAGAGCTATATAGGCAATTTAGAAATCAAATAAACAGGAAATGCAAAAAAGCAAAAGAAAAATGGCTAGAAGAAAAGTGTGAAGAAGTAGAAAAGGAAATGGTTGTAGGTAAAGTAGATGTTGCATATAGAAAGATCAAACGGAATTTTTGGAGAAATGAAAAAACGAGGTGTGAACATTAAAGCTGCCAATGGGAAATCCCTTTTAAACTCAGATGATAGAGCTAACCGATGGAACGAGTACATTGAGAAATTATATGATGTAGACGAACAATAGTGTAATGGAAAAGGAAGGTGATGTCGACATTGATGACTTATGAGATCCTGTTTCGAGGACAGAATTTAATAAAGCTGTGCATGACTTAAAAGAAAATAAGGCAGTTGGAATTGATGAGATCCCTGCAGAAACTCTTAAATCCCTAGGAGAGGAAAGAATCGAAAGATCATTCAAGCTGATATCAAAAAGTTATGAAACAGGAGAAATTCCAACTGATTTTAATAAAAATATCATATTCACACTTCCAAAGAAGTCACAAGCCTACAAATGTGAGACTTATCGCACCATTAGTCTAACATCATATGTTTCAAAATTACTCATCAAAATAATATACATAAGGATGGAAAGGGTAGTAGAAGAGATAGTAGGTGAAGATCAGTTTGCATTTAGGAAAAATCGCGGTACAAGGGAAGCAATTCTTTCTTTAAAATTAATACTTGAAGGGCGGATCAAGAAAAACAAAGATACTTTTATGGCGCTTGTTGATTTAGAAAATGCTTTTGACAATGTTAGGTGGAACAAGATGTTCAAAATTTTAAAGAAGTCAGATCTAAAGTGTCAAGATAGAAGAATACTCTATAAACTAAATAAGAATCAAGTGGCTATAATAAAAGTAGAGAATCACGAGAGACATGCATCAGTTAAAAAGTGTGTGACACAAGGTTGTAGTTTATCCCGGTTAATATTTAACTTGTATGTAGAAGAAGCAATAAAAAAAGTAAAAGAAAAATTTCCATGTGGCATAAGTGTTCAGGGAGAAAAAATCAGTATGCTACGATTTACTGATAACATTGTCTTGTTAGCAGAAAGGGCTGAGGATATTTAGAAGTTACTGAATGGCATGAACAAAATACTGAAGGAAGATTTTGGTCTGAATATAAATCAAAGCAGGATAAAAGTGATGAAATTTAGCAGAAATGATACCAACAGTATTAGATTAAAAATAAATATAGCATCGGATGCAATAGGAGATATAAATGAATTCTGTTACTTGGGAAGCAAAATTACAACCGATCGCTGAAACAGGAATGATGTTAAAAGCAGAATAGTACTAACAAAAAGAGCCTTCCTGAAAAAGAGAAATCTTTTAGTTTCAAACATTGATCTAGCAATTAGAAAGAACTTTTTAAAACTCTATGTGTGGAGCACAGCACTTTATCGTAGCGAAACATGGTCTTTCGGAATACCAGAAAGAAAGAAAATTGAAGCATTTGCTACAGAAGAATGCTGAAAATTAAGTGGACAGACAAAGTACGAAATGAACGAGTTTTGTAAATTATGGTTAAGGAAAGAAGTTTTTGGAAGAAGCTTACAGAAAGAAGAGACAGGCCGGTAGGTCATATTTTGAGACCTTGTAGAACTGATCAATTTGTTAGTGGAAGGAACAATGAAAGGTAAGAACTGTAGAGGAAGAGAGATATTAGAATATATGAAGCAGATAATTGAGGACGTGTGTTGTTGGGGATATGTAGCGATGAAGAGTTTAGAACAAGATAGCAAGGGATGGAGGATTGCATCAAACTTGTCGAAAGACTGACAACAAAAAAATTTAAATATAAATATATTCCTCAGAAAGCAAGATTGTACGCTATGTCTCTTGCAGAGCCCCACACTGTTGAAATAGAGCTCGGAAATTATTATTAGTAATGTTCGCGTCCGCGGATAGTGCGATGTCCTCACTCGAGTCACTACAATCTATATATATAAAGATGAATGTATGTATGTTTGTTTGTTTGTTCTTCATACACATCCACAGTTTTTATCGGATATCGATGAAACTTTGCACACTTATCCTTTGAAACAAGGAGAAAAATACTGTCTACATTTGGTTGACAAATTATCTATAATATTAATACATGTTGTCTTATAATTGTGAAATATAACTGAACGGTGATAGACAGACGCGTTGGATATGGAGGTCTCTGTAATGTTTGTCCGTGTAGCACCAATGAAAATGTTTTAAAAATAGACAACAGATTTGAGATTTTATCACAGTGCGCGGACAGTGAAGATAACCAGATCATTTCGCGAGGGGTAAATCCACATATAAACAAAACACGCAGCCCAAGGAAGAAACCGAAAAGAAACTAAGTAAGGTTAGGATATTTGCTGATAGCCACGGTCGTGGAATTTCCTCGACTGTGAAAGATTACCTTGGCGGTCCACATTCTTATGAAGTAGAAGGTCTAGTAAAGCCAAATGCAACTCTAGCCAATATAATAAACAACAGTGATATGTCTAAGTATACAAAAAATGACTTTATAATGATAATTGGTGGATCAAATGACATTTACAGAAATCAGGCAGCAGAGGCAACTAGTGTACTGCAGAAGTCTTTATCAAGCCTTACACATACAAATGTTATTGTGGTAAATGTGCCAAAACGACATGACCTGATGTGGTGGTCATGTGTGAATACCGAAATCGATCGTGCCAACTTGAAGTACAAAGAAATCTGTAATAGCTTCAGCAATGTAGATTTAGTGGATGCTAGTATGCTGGATAGGTCATGCCATACTAAACATGGTCTACATTTAAACCTTAAAGGGAAAAAAGTAATCAGTAAATCTATCTCTAAAGTAATAATGAACAAGTTAGATCGTCCAGCACCTTTTCAGGACAAACTTGATTCTTTTTTAGAGGTAATCAACACCCCACTGTCACCATAATGTCAGATATGGGTAAGGGGTGTTGGTTAACAGATGAACATGTAGGCCTAAAAGACAATAATGAGTACAGTTCACTATCAAGGACTCAGACTAATAGCTTAAATCTAGATTCTAATCCTAAGAGCATATCCTTTTGTCAACCAAATGAGATGTCAAATGTTCATATAAATAACATTGACAAGATAGCTGTAGATGATCAGTGTAATAATAATATAGTGAATAAGAGTCTAGCTAAGAAACTTAATATGTATAATGTATTGTACTGGAATGTGCAAGGTATTGTTGACAAAGTTAGAGTTAGTGGAAATATTGATCGAAGAAAAGAAAATTGATATTATATGTATTGTTGAGCACTGGCTGTCACATGAAGAATTAAAAAGCCTCGGCATTCCAGACTTCAATCTGGCAAGTCACTTCTGTAGGGCAAAGGGTAAAAGAGGGGGCTCAGCGATTTTTATAAAAAATAACTTGACAGTATATGAACAGCCTAATATTGACACATCAAACCTTGCAACTGAATATGTTTTTGAACTGTCACAATTGTATTTAGAAAATATTAACACATTTGTGCTGTGTATCTATCGGATTCCTCAAGTCGATAATATGAATATTTACTTTGAAAAAATGGATAATCTGTTAGCCAAACTCAGTTCTAAAAATTGCAATATAATTATGTGTGCTGATTTCAACCTGGACTTTAATTTAAATGGGCCAAATATAGATAACCTGCGTAGCCTTTTTACTAGCTATGGCCTAAATGTTCTTCTAAAAAATGTAATTACACGTCCAGGGATTATAAACGAAGGTACATGTATTGATAATATTGTTACTACTTTCCATTACTCAAGAGTCAAATCCTCTGTCATACAAACTGTACTATCTGACCACTATGCTATTCTCTCATCATTTCTCTTGACCTCAGAAAAAACCTCCAAACAGATTAGACCAAATATTAAATATCAATATAGAGAGATTAATGACACAAATATAGCAGACTTTTGGTATTGTTTAAATAATATGAATAGACCTCTCATTCACTCTCAGACTAATATTCTTGATAAATTCTCAGCCTTCTTCACAGACTTTATGTTCAGTGTTAATTACGCCTTCCCATTAAAAGTTGTAAATAGTCGAGAAAGACAGGTCAAAGCAAATAAATGGTTCACTCCTAAGTTATTGGAGTTAAAAAATATATGTGATAAGTACCACTTTATATCCAAACAAAGTCAGTCTGCGGACATAAAAACTAAATATAAACAAATCAAATACATGTACAAAGATGAAATCAGAAAGGCTAAACTAAATTATAACAGTGAAAGAGTCCTTAGATGTGCAAATAAACCAAGGGCTATCTGGAACATCATTAAAAATAATCTACCTACAAATAGAAACATCATTCAGGATGGGACACCAACCAACTTAACAGCTGAAGAATTCAATAACTATTTTATTGATAGTATTAGTGAAACAATTAAGAAAATAGCAGTTAGTCAAAATGAAGCCAACTACTATCTGTCCAAAGTCAAATGTGCTGATACAATATTTTCTTTCAAATCCGCTTCTGTACAGGAAGTCCATTCTGCAATTATGTCTTTAAGAAATAGTAAGTCTATGGATGTCTACAACCTAAATTCAGAAATTGTCAAGCTTAGTAGTTACTTTATATCAGAAATGATGACAGAGGTTGTAAATGGCTGCTTTGATAGTGCAATTTTTCCAGAACAGTTGAAGGTATCTAAGGTAATTCCAATTTATAAAAAGGGTGATAAAAAATCCTTCTGCAATTATAGGCCAATATCCCTGGTCCCAATTATGTCCAAAGTTATTGAAAAAATTATCAGTCAACAAATTTATAAATATCTTGAACAGCACAATCTCCTCTGTAACAACCAGTTTGGGTTTAGGAAAAATCGGTCAACATGTGATGCAGTTGCAAATTTTATCGAGGACTGTCTTGAGGACCTCGAAAATAAACTCAATGTTGATGCTAAGTTTTTTGATCTGTCCAAGGCATTTGACACTGTATCCCATGAAATTTTACTATCGAAACTCGAGCACCTAGGTTTTGATGATAAGGCAGTAAAGTTAATTAAATCATATCTAAGTAATAGATCACAAATGGTCTCACTCAACAATAATGTATCTAATCTTAGGGAGGTAGGACATGGTGTTCCTCAGGGATCTATTCTTGGCCCCCTATTGTTCATCCTATATATCAATGACCTATCACCAATTATGGAAAACGGTAACTCCAAATGCTACAACTATGCTGATGATCTATGTGTAAAAGTAAGCTCCACTACAACTTCAAATGACAAAGCTTTCTCATCAAAGATAGATCTACTTATGGATTGGTGTAGTGCCAACAAACTATCTCTTAACTTAGAAAAAACACACCACCTTGATATATCCTTAAAGAGCAACTCTACCTGCAATTCTGTCAAATTCCTGGGAATAATTATACAATCAAATCTAAAATGGCAGAGGCATATTGAATTGATATCGAATAAAGTCGCTAAAGGAATTTTCATGATTAGGAGACTTAGAGGTACAGTGACAACAGATGTCTTACTCTCCATTTATTATGGTTATGTCCACTCCTACCTATCCTATGGAACTTACCTTTGGGGAAATAGTCCCTACTCACAGTGTCTCTTTGTCTTACAAAAAAAAGCAGTTCGCCTGATATGTGGAGCATTACCTAGAACACACTGCAAGGAATTATTCTTAAAGCTAGGAATCATGACATTACCGGGTTTATATATATATCAATGTTTACTTTTTGTAAAGAAAAATCAACACCTCTTTAAAAGACATATTGAGGTACATGATCATAACACTAGAGATAAGCACAATATAAGAATTGAATACTGTTCACTTAGCATAACTAAATATAGTTTTAAGTCAATGGGAATCAGATTCTTCAATCATCTACCTATGAATCTGAGAATGATGACACTAAATAAATTTAAAAATAGCACTAAGGATCTTATAACTGCAATATGTCCTTATAAAACTGAAGAATTATTGATGTAATATATATTTAGTTACATTATTTATCTTATACTATCAGTTGTATTAATATGTATATATAATTATAGTATGTATATGACGAAGCCTATTTCAATATTGTATTGACTAATGGTGAATAAAATGATATGATATGATATGATATGATATGATATGATCTGCAGCAATAATACTATAAATATGGAAGTAACTCTCTGTCTTTTGTTACGTTATGACAACTAAATGCCTATACCGATATTGACGGAATTTAACAAGAACATCTGTAGGTAGGGCACAGGACATTTTGTTCGGTATGGTTAACAGTTGTAGTCACGAAATTTTGAGAACTTATCGAATGGTGAAGAGAGACGGATGTGTGTGTTAGTCTGTAATGTTACGTCGCTTGCTCTAGATATGCTCCTCGTGCATTTTGTTAGTGTATAATTTGTTAATAAATTTCGTTTAGAGAAAAAACGTATTATTTAGTATAGATGTCGATTTTCTCTGTCCTATTACTTTGTGTCTCCTTAAATGTTTGTGGCACCAGTTTTGCCTTCTTATTTGACATGCCTTGCGGGCGTAAACTGGCCTAAGTTGTAGCTCTAGCAGAGCACGAGCAGCTAAAGTTATTAGAATCCAAGAATCGGATGCTCATGCTGAAGAAAGAAGAAAAGACCAAGCTGAAATAAAGCTGACGTTAGTTAACACCCCCCCCCCTCCCATATCTCCTCACCTTCGTTTGTTTTTCTGTTTTTAAATATGTTGGAAATTGATTCTCTTCAAGAGACAGGTTCGATGGTAGAATGATATAGTAATGGCTTTCCAGTCATTTTATGCCGACTCTGTGTTGTTTGGGACCAATCCTTTGCTACCAACAATTTTCTATACACAATTCTGGCAAAGAAATTCTTAATCCACGCGTACTAAGTCGCGGGTATCAGCTAGTATTAAATATATAGGGTGATTCCGTGATGATGATGGACGATAGAAAGATTCTATTAGAAGTTTTGTGCTAGCCACATTTAGTCTAATCCATAGGATTTCACAGACCATATCGGTATCTATTTCGTTACATGACAGGTGTTTACTGACAGCTATAAATACACCACCTCCATTACATGGAATATAATTTATCCTTACAGAAAACGTTCACGCTGTTGTTAAAAATTTAAGAGTGTTCGGTGCACTGTGTGTTCAGACTCACTTGTACTCTGCCCATCATTAAAGTCTGATGTTAGTTCCGCCACAGTTCGCCTCCTGTCATGTTTTACCAGCCTGCCCAGCCTACTACGTCCGACATCTGTAATGAGGGGTGGCCGCCCAACACCTCGACGTTTGGACGTTGTTTCACCTTGGTTTCGCCACTTTTTTTTTTTTTTTTTTTTTAATTGGCCTTCAGCCCAGAAGGTCATATAGCCATTTTCCATTTACATGATTAGATACATTCATGTGTCCATTAAATAATTCATTGTACACGTTAAAACGACAAATTGCATACTACATTCTGTACATTAAAATATTTTATAAGGTACAATATGTAAATTAAATTTTTAATTACATAATTCATTGTACAGGTTAAAATGACAGTTGTATACTACATTCTGTACATTAAAATTTCTGGTTTACAGCGTACAAAATATATTAAAACCTTTATAATACATAGTGAGCCTTGCAGTGATAGCTGTTTTTGTAATTCCAGTTTTATTTGTCGTAAGAGAGCGTACATGAGGGAAAAGATTTTGTATTTGTCAGTGGCTAACAGAGTAGAAACATTTGTTGGAAGTTGCTGCCCCAGCTGCACCAGTTCCTTAGTAAGGTTGTCGGATATGTCTTTTTTTAGTGGACATCCACAATATGGTTGACGTCTTCTTCCTGACCACATTCACAATATGGATCGTCTACCACACCGATCCTATATAGATGTTTCCTGAAGCGTTCATGCCCAAATTTTGGTCGAGATATACTGGTGTATAGTTTCCTGGGGCATGAACACTTTGGAACCATGGTCGTTTTAGAATTTCCGGGTGTAAGGTTGCATAGTATGGTTTCGCCACTCGCCACAGCACTCCTCGAACACCCGAAAAATCGTGCAGTTTCCGAAATGCTCGTGCCGAGCCTCCTGACCATCACAATCTGCCCTCGGTCAATCTCAGATAGATCGCGCACCTTCCCCCTTCTAAACACGGATACTACATGCACCGTGCGTGTGTCTGACGAGCAGTCATCCCTCGTCAGGTGATGCTGCTAGTTTATATTGATAGTGGGTATGTAGTTGTAATGTTCTGGCTGATCAGTGTACATTTCAAGACTTTTTGAAGTTACTCCAGAGATTTAACGAATCGAGAAATTAGTGTTTTTTGAAGAAAGGATTTATACGATGTGTGATAGAGAGAGCTCTGAAGATTTTTAAAGAAAATTATAACTCCGACAGTTACATAATATCCAGATTTTTGCCTCTATTACCCATTTGAGCTTAACACTAGGTACAGTGAATTTCAGAAAACTCAAGGAGTACTACAATATCACGTCCCTATGGCGTACCGTCAGAGTTTCTTAATGGCTGCGCAATGCGCCTCTATGGTAGCCGACTAACCTAACGTGATAATCCTACCAGCTAAAGGGTACGTACAAATTAACGTGAAATCCGAACTGCGGATCGACCTAGCATATTCACATTAAAAAAGCAAATATATTACAGAGATTAAGGTCAGTTTTACAAACCGAAAATTGACAACAGCGACCGGTATTATATGAATCCGTAACCGTTCGACACACCATTCACGTGTCTTAACCAACTGTATTACAAGAGCGCTAATGGAACAATATTAATTTCTTTTGAAAATATTTCATTAATGGCCTTTTACGTTAGGAATATTTTTGGTGTCATTTCCTAGCTAAAAACAGGTTGCCCACAACCGGAAGGTTAGTTGACTCCTCCCGAAGGAGGCATACTAAGACATTATGCCAGAGGTAGAACAGCCAGTCCTGTTGCTATAGGATTTACGTTTTAACGTGAAATGCGAACCACGGAACGTCCTGGTGTAGTTCATATGAACAAAGCAAAGCCCCCCCAAAAAATAGTGGCACCAGGACTCGAACCTGGCTCTTACCCACTGAGCTGCCAGACCACTCTTAAATGCGTAAAGTAAAGATAAAAAAGTTCCTTGTGTTGGTTACGGCACCGCATTGGTGTCCGGTGTCAAACGGGGTTTCTGGTAGTGAAAGAAATATTCATAATCTGGAATTGGCGACTAGGGCGAGAGAGATGTTGGTTCACAATTCCTAATTGCCAGATTGTCCTGGCTTAAATACCAAACCTCACCGCAGTGCATATGGAGTGAAGGCGCACGGCACTGTTAATGATGATTCATTCGTCGGATGGGGACGTTAATCCTGGCGGCCATTAAGTGTGTTTAGGAAGAGAAGCCTGAATGGGCCGGCACCGGATTTCACCCCCTCCCTTCTTCATATCCCATTTCAAATAACAATCTATACTGAACACGCACTCACTATCACAGTCATCCACATACGAACACACATTGGGGAAAGTAAAGAGAATCTACCCCAGTTCTTCTTCCCAAGAGAGTTCCCATGGAAGGGTGCATCCTCCATGGTAACCGCCTATGCCAGGAGTCGGGCATGGCATCTTAAGAAGAAAAAGTAGCACCAGCACTGTGAGGTCACTGACCGCAATGCTCTGAAAGTGAGACGACTGTCAAATTATTATTTCCGTGGATCGCAGTTGCGTGCTACTATCGATCAAAATTCCCTTCATTACACATTTAGCGTAAAAATAACTTAATTTGACTTTATTGTAAAAAAAAAAAAAAAACAGTGAAGGACTTCGTGAAAAATTAAAATTTGAGACAGTACAAAGGAAGTCAAAGAAACATGCACGATTTGATAGGCAGAACCGTGAGGAATCCAGAAAAATGTCACCTGCATCAAAGTATTTAACCTTACAGTGACCGGAAAACATTTCGTAGTCCAAAACAGGTAGTCTGATAATAAATCATCCAGTGATATCTATCGGTAACGATGTCGTTTATGGTGGAAGTGTCAGAAATTTTCGTCCCTCACGTAAGACAAAACTTCGAGGCGAGATGGAAACTAAGCAAGTGGTGTCATGACATAACGACGCATTTCTCAACAATTTGTTAGTCTTGAGTCGTGCGCTATAGACTTTTGTTTAGAAAACATCTCATTTTTTTAACCACAGCTCTATCAGCGGATTCAAGTGTATTACAGGAACAATGCCCTCTGGGAGGTAGAATGAGCCATTGGTGGCTTCACTATACATACGTGGTGTGTCTAAAAAGTTCGGTGAGTTCTGTCAGACAACAAACAAAACAAAAGATACAAAAAAATTCTTTATTGCCCTTCAAAATAGTCGCCACCCACTACAACACACTTTTAACAACGTACGTACAGCTTCTGGAAACAATCAGCAAAGGCCTCCTGTGGAATCGATCGTAGAACGGCTGTCACACGATTTTTTATGACATTCACGTCCTCAGACGTTCACCTTTCATGGCCACCTTCAAGCGGGGAAACAGGAAGAAGTCCGCAGGAGCCAGATCAGGGGAGTACGGAGTGTGTTCAAGAACAGTTACCATCTTCTGCGCCAGGAATTGGCGCACACGGATCGTGCAGTGTGAAGGGGCATTTTCTGCTCACAGCTTCCCTTCCGTACACCTGCACCAACATTCCATGTGTCTCCTTTGTCGTCTTCGCCAATTTGCAGCAGAACTTGATGTTTGCACGTTGCTCCAATGCGCTGTGACACTTCTTCTCACACTGACTACGTTCAACTGGTCGCAGTCTGTTTACACTGGCAGTGACATGCAGTGCATGCTGTGTATCGATTCTCCTCAAGTCTCTGAAGACCTATGCGCATGCACGCACACATTCGCCAAGTTGCCGTTCAGATATGACACCATTCACTGAACTGTTTAGACACACCACGTATGCTACAACCAGTTGAGCACTGGCAGGTGTATATAACTGTTCAAGTTTATATTCGCATGCATCTGACATAAAGCTTCGTCGGTGACATCACACTGATCAGTGTAATTATAAGCCAGAACCAACATTTCATACTGGGAGCCATTTACGTGAGTCTCAGCGTATCATAAGAAACCATTCGAATATGAGTCAAATGCTGCTCATTTATTCTGAAGCCATTAGACTTTTCCGTTTTCAAAATCCCTACATTCCGATTCTACTGCAGCGCTACTTAACGTGAACATCAGGAAAACCCTTTCTTTTTAACTCTGTTAAATCAAATTACAATCTAGACGGCATTAGTTTTGCACCTACAACACTGAGCATACATGCGTAGAGCTCAAGCTATCTGGAAACGTTGCTATACATATTTATTTATCACAAGTGTCCTGTCATAAACACATACTATATACTCTGCGTTAAATGAAAAAAATATAAATGTGCTTAAATAAAGCTCTAATTTATTTCTCTGGCCCCTTAAACACGTATTTCACATACAAATTGGTGGTAATGTCCAGAAATGCGTCTTTTTTAAAAAAATTGTTAAAAAACCTTTGAGGCAATTTACAATCTTCAAATTTCTCAATTGTTTCAGAAATATATCAATGATGCTTCGATGTAAGTATTAATCCATAGAATAGGCCAATTAAGACAAAATAAATGAAATCACCCGTTCCCGAAGCGAGATTGTTACTCAAGGAACGTGTAGATAACACCCTGCTCACTACGTTACGGATGAGAGTTGCCACCCGTATTTGAAACTGAAGCTTCTTTTTCCCGGGAAGAGTGGTGCGTCTTTTGGATCTGTGGCATGGCAAGTGAAATCAAACGAAAATATTCCTATTCCTTGTGGGATATAAAGATAGAAAAGTTGAGATAAACTACACAAGAAACCTGCAACCTTAGGTGGCTGACGAGTATTTGCAGCTACATTCGATGGGAGAGAAATTTGCCATCTACTTTAAACCTGTCCACTTATGATTGATTTTTAGGATGTAAGAAATTTGTTCGAGGTAAAGCGATAGACGCTGAGGGAGATAAAGGAAAAGTTATATCAAAATACTGACATTCTGATTCGAACCTAGGAACATAATGGAAAACGCCGTGAAAAAGGAACGGAGACTCACGAACTGAATAAAATTTCCTCAAATATAGAAAGGTATTGGGCCTAGGGCGAGCTTAAACATAAAGAAAGATGTCCAGGAATTCATATTAAGTGGTGACACTGAAATTAGTCAACGCAAGGGAAGATTTAGAAGTGTTTAATTAAAACACTGCGCTATAGAAACAGTTTCGAAATAACAGATCTCTTGAATCAGTAAATAGGTGCATGGTTGCGTCATGAAAGCAACTATCAGTGTTTACACTTGAAGACCCGTTGGGGGACAAGAAACTTGGGCTATGACTGTGGAATTCGTAGAAGTTTTCTTCCGTACGCTGGATGTGTCATTGGTCATATCAGTTGACAAAGGGCGATTGTTAACTCTATGTATTTTCTACTTTTTCGTTATATTTTAAATCTTGTTCACATTATTAAACGTAATTTATACCATTCAAGGTAAACTAATCACAGTGTATCAGTTCAAATACAAATTGGTCGCGTAAACCGGGTGGGCAATTAGAAACGATTGCTAGTAACTGAACATTGAAAGATTAAGGGCTTTATCACTCGCCTGGATGCTGTTAACGTTATCGCAAAACCATTGTTAATTACACTGAAGTCCTAAAAGATGCGGGAGACCTCCTAATATCGTGTGGGACCACCTTTCCGCCCGGCGAAGAGCATCAACCCGACGCAGCATTCACTAAAAAAGTCGTCGGAAATCCTCTGAAGTAATATTCAGCCATGCTTCCTCTACAACCATAAATAATTGCCGGCGCAGGACGTTGTTCATGAACTAATCTTTCGATCATGTTGCAGATATGTGTGACTGAATTCATGTCTGGTAAATTAGGTGGCCAAATGACTAGCTTGAATGGTCCAGAATGATCCTCTAATCAATCATGAACAATTTAAGCCTGGTGACATGGCACATTGTCGTCCATCATTGTTTTGGAACAATGATGGCCATGAATTGCTGCAAATGGTCTCCACGTACCTGAACGTAACCATTTGCAGTCAATGGCCGGTTTATTTTGACCACAGTTTCCAGTCCATGCCATGTAACGACAGTCCTTAACAGGATTAAGCCACAACTAGTTTCCACAGTACCTTCCTGATAATCTTGGTCCATGGCCACACTCGAACCCTACCATCAACTCTTACCAACTGGAATCGTGACTCACCTGACCACGCAACCTTTTTTCCAGTCACCTAGTTTCCAACCGAAATATTCACGAGTCCAGAAGAGGCGCTGCAGCAGAAGACGCTTTATTAGCAGAGATACTCTCTTCAGTGTTCTGCTGTCATATCCCGTCAACTTCATATTTCACTGCACTGTCCCCAACGACACTTCGGTCATACGTCCCACATTGAATGTTGCAGTTTTTTGACGTAGTGTGTCTGTCTGTCAACACTGACACCTCGACGCATTTGACGCTTGTCTTGGTGATTAAGGAAACGTGGTCGGACACTGTGTTGTCCAGGGCAGAAGGCAATGCCGAATATTATATATTCTTCACACTGAGGATCGAAGAATGTTGAATTCACGAACCATTTCCAAATTGGAGTGCTTCTTGTTTCCAGCGCCACTTTCCATTTCGCGTTAAAATTCTCTTAATTCATGTCACACGGCAATAATCACGTCACACGAATTCACGTCATACGAGAGTATAAATGAAAGCCCCGATACAGCACCGCACACTTATATGTTTCTTCTGCAGTGCTTCAGCCATCTTGATATTTACGGCTTCCAATCCTACGACTTTTAGAACTTCATTGTATTTACTATGTTTAAAAGACGTATCGCATACGCCATGGTATCAAATATTAAAATCACATATGAAACGTATCTCCCTAGCGAAAAGTTAAACCTTCAGAGATTACTACAGAAAACAGAAAAGAAAGATTATCATTCCGAACAAACAAACAAGTGTAAAGCATCCGTTTTCTCGAAAAAAAAAACTATGGCACTAGAAAAAAATATTATCTAAGAAAAACTTGTGGTTTGAAAATTAGCTGTAAGTTGTAATCCGTACCTATAATGATACTGCAAATAGGAAAAATCTGTACGTTTAAGAAATTTAATTTCTTTAAAAAATTGTTTCTGTCTCTCTATCATTCTCTTTCTGTCAGTCTGCAAGTTGGGATTAACTAGATTCTCGCAAAAACTACTAATCGAATTTTGGCGGGGTTTCCACTAATGCACAGCTCGTGGTGCCACTGTTAAAGTAGGGTACATTTCATTTTCATGTAATGTAGAAAACCTAAGAAATTTAAAATAAAAGTGTCGACGTATTAGCATCAATTTTTAGTTGAACACGATTAAAGTAAAGACAACTGCTCGGATTTTGTTGGAATTTCGATTAATGTACAACCCGTGGTCCCGCGGGAAAAAATGTTTCCTTTTGATGTGACATCAAAAACGTCAGAAATTTAATATAATTTTTCGTTGGATGCACACAAAAACTCTTGATATGATTTTGATGGTATTTCGACTGATGGTGTTTTCATGAGTAGAAATTAATTAGCATCTATTTAAAGGTAAGTTACTTCTCGCAGAGGAAATGTTTTTCGTGATTTAAGGGAAAGAGGGACATCGTATTATTCAGAGAACTGAAGTAATAGTTTGCTGTGGAGAGCCTACATACAAAAAGAATTGGCGGTCAGTGAGCCACCTGGACCTGGATCATGTTGTTCTTGACGATGCTGGTTTAAGAGAGAGCTCTGTAAATGAAGAACACTCCTTCAGTAGGTTCCTACATTCCAAACGTGACTGCTACAGAATGATGAATATTCTAGAAAATCTAAAAGAAAAACACTGAGAAGTTCTCAAGAGGACAACATAAGGATCGCAACTGTAGAAACCTGGCCTAATATTTGGGAGGATGTTGGTTCGAATCCCTATACGGCCATTCAGATTTCGGTTTTCCATGGTTTCCGAAAATCATTCCAGATGAATGCCGGGAGGGTTCCTTAAAGAAAACCACGATTGAATTCCTTCCCATTCCATTCCACCCATTCCGTTCCCGTCTCTAATGACATTAACATCGACGAAGCGTAAAGCCATGAGCAAAATAAAAAAATAAAAAGGGATGCCAAGTTGATAGCTTTCCGAAATGAGTTTTCCAGAGATACTCCCAGCAACTTTAGACTCAGTCAGTGAAAGCAGATGGGCTCAAAATTAGAAAAGCAAGCTATATATTTATGTACATGACTATCAGTCACCCTGTCACTTAATAATTTCGGTTATTGTTTTAACCAGATTTTGTAATTTTGTTGTGTAAGTTCTGCTGACAGGAAATCCTATGACTATTTGTTCAGTCAAGCCGGAAGCAATTACACAAAAAGAGGTAGTAAGAAAAGTTGCAGGAGACTGAACTGTACAAAATTCAAACATTTATATGCAAAAATTAGTAAAAAAATTACACAGGAAAGTGAATTCAGCTCCAAACTAGAAACTTGATATTCTTCGCCCAGAATCTGACAACATTCATTGCATTGTTCTCACTACCTGATAATATCAATCAGGTGGCTTACGAATTAGTGGTTAGGGTGCCTTGATGTGGAATGAGAGGTCACTGGTTCGGATACCTGTCTCAACCCTTGATCTAGCAAAGCTTCGCTATGTCCATGTGAAGTACGCAAGAGCTATAGCCTAAAAGGCCGGATTAAATAGTTCCCATATTGCCCAGATTGTACCGCGTCCACATTGCCAA
>CM061921.1:227241098-227620122 GCA_031002005.1 Vandiemenella viatica | reverse complement strand
ACCGTAACGCAGAGAAACAGCTTCCCACTATACACAGCCCCACTTCATGACGTGGAGGAATATCTGGACTAATCAGACAGATCCGGACAGAGGATGAGAATTGCCAGAGATGATGATTTGACAGTCAAAGCTGATCATGATTAATTGACTTTCGGGTTTTGCCGCGTTGTTTATTTCATTACCTAAGCTTTCGGCTGGTATCCTCCAGCCTTCGTCAGAGATACTGTTTATGTTGACATAGCAACGAGCGCCAAGCATCGCAGAGTAAGAGGCCGCTATCTTCGTTGATGTTGTTGGTGTTTTTTAAAATTTCTGCTGCCTCTTTCACCCGTCGGGGCCACCACTGGTCTTCTCTCCACAGTAGCCTCGTTTCTTGAAATTTTACTTCATGCCCGGTATTAATAGCATGGCGGATTTGTCACTGTTGTTATATTTGCAGTGGCGGATATGTTCTTTAAGTCTCTCCGCCACAGTGCGACCTGTCTCGCCGATATAAACACTGCCACAACGGCAGGGGATTTCGTAAACACCCGTAAGCTGGTGTGGGTGTAATTTGTCTTTTACCTTTGTCAGTGACTGACCAAGTTTGCAGTTAGCCTTATATACTATTCGCACCTCCACCCGCTTTAACAATTTCCCAATCCGGTCTGTGATACCCTGTATGCATGGGAGACAGGCGAATTTTGTTGGCACATTAATATCATGGGATAAGTTGACGTCTCCCATAGGTTTTTTGGGTCTTAAAACCCTCCTGATCTCAGATTCACTATAGCCGTTGGCTTGGAATATTTTTGTAAGTGTCTCCATTTCTTCATTCAGACTTTCCGAGTCACATACTGTCTTAGCTCTTAAGTGATGTCAAAACGCCTCTCTTCGTTGCCGGATGATGGTGCGACATGGCGTGCAGATACCTATTAGTGTGGGTCGCCCTGCGATACACAGTGTGACCCAAACTTCCATCGCCTCGCTTGTGAACAAGGACATCGAGAAATGGCTGTTGTCCATTTTCTTCCACAACCATAGTGAACTGAATTCTTGGGTGGGCACTATTCAGGTGGTTTAAGAACTCTTGCAAACTCTCCTTACCGTGAGGCCAGATAACAAAAGTGTCATCAACGTAACGGATCCACTTTGTAGGTTTTAGGCGCGCGTTGTTAAGCACCTTCATCTCGAATGATTCCATTTCTCGATGTCCTTGTTCACAAGCGAGGCGATGGAAGTTTGGGTCACACTGTGTATCGCAAGGCGACCCACACTAATAGGTATCTGCACGCCATGTCGCACCATCATCCGGCAACGAAGAGAGGCGTTTTGACATCACTTAAGAGCTAAGACAGTATGTGACTCGGAAAGTCTGAATGAAGAAATGGAGACACTTACAAAAATATTCCAAGCCAACGGCTATAGTGAATCTGAGATCAGGAGGGTTTTAAGACCCAAAAAACCTATGGGAGACGTCAACTTATCCCATGATATTAATGTGCCAACAAAATTCGCCTGTCTCCCATACATAAAGGGTGTCACAGACCGGATTGGGAAATTGTTAAAGCGGGTGGAGGTGCGAATAGTATATAAGGCTAACTGCAAACTTGGTCAGTCACTGAAAAAGGTAAAAGACAAATTACACCCACACCAGCTTATGGGTGTTTACGAAATCCCCTGCAGTTGTGGCAGAGTTTATATCGGCGAGACAGGTCTCACTGTGGCGGAGAGACTTAAAGAACATATCCGCCAATACAAATATAACAACAGTGACAAATCCGCTGTAGTCCGCCATGCTATTAATACCGGGAATGAAGTAAAAGTTCAAGAAACGAGGCTACTGTGGAGAGAAGACCAGTGGTGGCCCCGACGGGTGAAAGAGGCAGCAGAAGTTTTAAAAAACACCAACAACATCAACGAAGATAGCGGCCTCTTACTCTGCGATGCTTGGTGCTCGTTGCTATGTCAACATAAACAGTATCTCTGACGTAGGCTGGAGGATACCAGCCGAAAGCTTAGGTAATGAAATAAACAACGCGGCAAAACCCGAAAGTCAATTAATCATGAACAAAGATGGCCGTGGAAGTCTGAGGAAAGCTGATCATATTTTTCTCATTCGTTACACGCCTTGTCACTTAAGTTGCCACATTTCCAAGTCACCTTGAGATAAATAATTGATTGCTAGACAACACGATAAGGATTTTACAGGAGATCGCAACGGCGGACGAGTTCTGTCATACGTATATACATCAGCAAGACGCCAGTGTGGATGGGGAGATACAGCGGGACGGGGCTTGAGTCCTGGATTCCTCGTACTGATTGCAGTTTTTAGACGGTTTCCCGCAGTCACCTAGGCGATATTCGTCTCATATAGAACACATTTCACAAGCAAAAATGCACTTATCAGGCAGAACACAACGGAAATCTCACGCGGGGTCTACAAATGACGCGAATGTCGACTTTAGGGGGGGGGGGGATTTGGTCCGAAAACCGACCTAAAGCTGGGTTCCCACGGCGCGTCCCTCGGCGCCTGTTAGGAGACGCCTCTCATCTTTGCCGCATAAGCTAGTAAGTACGGCGCGTCTCGACCCACCGCCAGGAGGTAGAAGATGAAAGGAGCGTCCTGCCTAGCACGCTCCGTAGCACGCCGTTGGAGCATGAGACCTAAAAAAAAGGTCTCAAAAAGCTACGAGGTCGATTAGTAGGGAGAGAGGGGTCTCCGTCAAAATCTCACGTAATTTTAGAGGAGGGGTCCGACCAGATCTCATGAAGTCTCCCCAGAGGGGGGGGGGGGGGGGAGGGGTCCGGAATTCCGGAAAAACACCTCACGTCATTAGTGGACGCCCCTTAAATGCTGGTTCTAGCTATGGTGGGACATTAACCCTCTAATCTAGATTCACTCTAGTTACTTGTTCAGAAAAAATATTTAATTCTGTAATGGAGTATCAGCCCTTGTCTGTTTCTTCTGATATCATGCAAAAAAAAACTGAACAGAATTTGATGTAGTTTGCACAGGGTCCAACTTAAAATCTGAGGTATGTCATAACGCTACATCCCTAGCGCTAGGAAAGGAAATTAAAAATCTGTTCTAACATCGACTTATTTTACATTAATCTGGTATAACTTAAAAACTAATTAACAGATTTTGATAGGGGTTTCACAGTTTGAAAGCTCAGAGAGTTGCCTAAGGTTTGAGGTGTATATCACCAGTTTACTTCAACCCATGTACTCGTGACAAAGTTGAAAATGAATATCTGATCAAAACAGTAACAAATAAATCCTATATTAACGCCATATAATTGTTTTTCTGTAGGCATCTAGTATCTAAACTCTCAGCCTGTGAGCAATGTAGCGAAGCCATCGCGTCTATTAGATTGATAAGGGATTTATCGATTCTCATATCACCATAATGCGAATTGTTGTAGAACAAACTTGTTTTTGTAAGGGCACTACGAAGTGCTGTAATGGGGAAATTACATGGAGAAAAAAAAAAAAAAAAAAAAAAAACAGAGATAAATTCGTTACGTTTTGTCGACGTCGAGGAAGGAAAAATGTATTGCGAGGATCATAACATGATCATTGCTTTCGTCACTCGTTGGTGTTAATGTTAATCATTAAACCAAAATTATACTCAGTTTTATTGGTTGACATATAGTAGATGATAAGAGTAAATTATATCACTATACAGTTTAATTAAGCCTGAATTCTCTGAAGATAACAGGAAACTGAAATATAAACATTTGAATTAACATAAACATTGATAGAAAAAGCAAAAATATTATGGTTACTATTTCACTTGTATTTAGTTTTACTACTTCACCATCAGACGAAGTTTTCGAAATATTCTAAATGCAAACAAAACTTAGACACCGGGTTTGAAAGGTTCAATGAGCCCATGTTTAAATCCCAGGCGTAATGGCGATCAAATCAAATCATCGTATGACATTGTTGGCCGGGAGATGCCGAAGCCCGCCAAGTGACAGAGTTTTCGAATTCGCTGCACAATGCGCCTCTTGTCGTGGTTAACTAATCCAACCCGGTAATCCAACCGGGTATAGGGTACCTACAGCTTAACGAGGGATCCAAACCACAGAAGCGTTCTGCTATAATTCACATCCCACAGAGAGCTGTGCCAGAGGTGAAGGTCGGGTTGAAAATCCCAGTTGAAACCGGAATTCGAAGTGGCGACCTTTCGATCTCCATTAAGACGCCACCAAAATGCTATTTTAGTCGGCTTCCCGTAACCAACAACGAAATACTGGGCCGATTCCGGGTCATCGCCTCAAAGATTACACTAAATTTCTCCTTATTCTGCGTACAAAACGTGAAGGTTCGAGGACTTAGACATGTAGTTTCTGCATTAGAAAGTTGGATTATGGGTTGGATCCTTAGGCATCAGAGTAAAAAAAAAGCTACTATCAACAATGTAATATTGACTTACTACTTGCAGCTGTAAGCAGTATTTACGGACAGGAGTCTTCCTCATGAAATACACTTCAGCTACATGTGTCAACAGGAGTTTAGATCAAATAAAAAAGTCAGCAAAATTGTTTCAGGTACAAGTCACACATCAACATAAAGCAGGTGCTACACATTTACTGGGTAATATATCAAATAACAAACGTCCATCGATGAGAAGCGTGGATAGCGACGTTTGGTAATAAATAATTTGCGTCTTTAGTTCGCACAAAAAGTCAACAAACACAGTAAGTGAAATACTGATTCCTGAATAGCAATCAAAGCTAATTTCCTGCTAATTACTGATGACGCGCTAAGAGGTGAAATGTTGGACACTTCAAATCCAATCATTGTTTCATATCTGACTGCATTCAAAATTTTATTTACTTTCCACACAGATATTCTTTCACATGTCAGCATATATGATTCAAATGGATTCCATTTATTACTTTGGTCAGTTGCAAGTCATTTTGTACTGCGGCTACAATTTATAAAAATAAGGAAGCGTAATTAATATTAAAAACAGCCCACAGGCTTTAGTGAAGCGTATATGAAATGAAACTACATCAAATTTTAAAGCTGCAACCAAATCAACAGAACACACAACCCTACCTTACTTAGATCCATGGGTCTTTCTATTAATGTAGGTGAGGTGCCTTGGTAAGCATAGCTATAGCATTTCTTTCGGTATATTTTTAGAAGAAAAAAATCAATCTCCATGTCCCACATTTCTCCTGTAACTCTATACAGCGATTCAAGTGCTGAAGCACCACTCTTGCTTTTGATTATTTAAGGATATTTTCCCTCGTTTTCCAATTTATATTTTTTACGAAGTTCTGAACTTCTCACTGATTGCCATTCAAGCTGTAGTTCATATTTCCTTGTTGCTTCTTTCCATAGACTCTAGTTCCTCTCATTTATTTACTCCGGAAACAAAGAAGAAAAATAAAAGGAACGAATCGCTCCAATATGAAAGTGAAATAAGGATTAAAATTTATCAAACTTGTGTTTTCAGGGTCAATTGATGTAAAATGATACTGAACTATTTTTTGGTCATATCAGCACTGAAATAATTGCAGAAAAAATACGAAATGTGAATATTTTGTATATACAATTGTAAAAATTCACATCTGTTTTTTCTTTTGTTTTTTGGTCTCCAGTGTCTAGTTCAGTGCATTCTCACAATCTTCCTACCATTTAGCATTCTCTTCATATCAACCTATTCATGACAATTATTTGCTCCGTTTGTGACAGCTCTTTTTTTAAATTGTACTGTCTCTTTTTTAAGGCTCTCCAAGCTTTAACTTCACTAAAGTGCTGTACTTTCCACATACAATTTCATAAATCTATTTCAAGAAATCACTGTTTGATACAAGAAGCTTCTCATTTATAAGAAGGCTGTTTTTATGGATGTGAGGATCTTTAAAATTTAAATTATAATTTCACGCCTAAAAATAAAATCAAATGATGAAGTTGGTACCATTGCCTAATGTGAGGAAACACGATGCTAAGCAATTTCGGTGATTCAAATACCAGTTTTATTTGTTTTAAAAAAATAACAAAACAGAAATAATTTTTTTAGAAATATCTGAAAGGCTTAAAAGATGGTTTGGTCAGTAAATTTAATAAGACATATGGGTCAATAAGCAGAGTAAATTCAGACATGGCATAGAATGAGCCGAAAATGAACTAAACTCTGGAAGGGTAAAAACGTGGACAAAACAGATATTATTTTTCTCATAGAGTGCGACAGCCATTATGTATTATATAACTTCTTTAATAAAGAATAATTAAATTTGAAACTCTCTCACACTTATATACTTTTAGTTTCGTCGTTACCTTGTGCGCCTTTAATAATTTCGCGTCCTAAATTCTCCACTATGACATTTTCCAAGTTCTTAGGGAATGCAGTACCGGAAATGGTAACACTTTCAGACAGATTTCAGCACCTGTTCTTACGAGCACGAACTTCTGTACCGTACGTAGAAAACCTGGAACATTGTTTCTCTGTTTCTGACAGCAAAGCTACCAAGTTCACAACGTTTTGTTAGGGTTACGGGAATAATCCACCACTGAATCTGATGTCCGCCATTACCGAGTTGAAATACTAAACTTTAACTTCTTCGGCTCTTAATTACCTGATATTTTGGTTAGTTACTGCAGCCAAGAAAGCATACGGACGACGAGATTGTACTTGCCGGCGTAGCAGATCGTTAAACTCTGTTCATGCCAGTAAATAAGATTTATTACTTTTGTATATATATATACAGGGCGTTCGCCGGGAAACGCAACCCACTGTTAGCGCTACAAGGAAGAAACTGCTCCCGGCGACGAGCGCTCAGTTTCCGGCATTGTTCGACCGTCGGCCGCGGACTATTTCATAATAATTACGCTTCATAAACTTGTGTGCTAAGCATTTAAATGTGACGTAATTCATTAGCTTACCTTATAAAAGATGCTGGAAGTGTTGACCCTCTTGTGTAATGCACATTTCACATCTTCTGAACATATTTCGAGACACACGCTGCCCTAACTGACTTAATGATTTTTTGGGTGACTGTTCTAGTCGAAAAGCGATATCGTCAATTTTCTCCTCTGTGAGAATACGGTTGACCGACAGTCTCTTTTTGTTAAAAAATGAACCCGTTTCTCTTACTTTTTTAACCAGACGCAGAATTGTTGATTTAGCTGGCAGTAAAGCGCCAGGAAATTCGCGACGAAATTTACTGCGACACTTTTTAAACGACTTCTTCTTCACATATGTATCGTAGAGAAATATTCTTTGTTGCAAACTGTAACGTACCATAATTTTACTCACACTCAAACACGGTACAGATTAATAAGAGAATGAAGCCCCAAACCAGCCAAACCGCAAAGAAACGTTTATTCACAACACTGATTAATAAGAGACTGAAGTCACAATCTATCTACAATGCAAAGAAACCGTTCTTAACAATGTAAGGGTCACTGCACTGCACTGTTGGGGCAGCGGAGGTGTTAAACAGTGCGGTGATTCACGGTGCCGTGTGGCGGAAACTGCTGGCTACACTGACCGAGCAAGTTGCCGACGGCAACAGACTGGGAGGGTAGCGTTTTCCGGCGAACGCCCTGTATATATATATATATATATATATATATAGACCAGGAGACCCACAAGGGTTGTTCAGCTCCTTTTGGTGACAGAGCTTTTATTTTCCGCTTCTTCTGCCTCCGTCAGGGGAACCTATTCTAAATGTTGCCATCTCTGTGTAAAAGGTGTAACTTTTATTTTGTACTAGGCGATACCCGCGACTTCGTTGCCAGAATTGAATATAGAAAGCTATTAGTAACTTAGGATTGGTCCCAAACAACAGCGAGTCGGCATAATATGACAGGAAAGCCATCGCTATATCTTCTACCGTCGAACCTGTCTCATAAAGAGAATCAGTTTCCAACACATATACAAAAACGAAGGTGCGGGGGATGCGTGTGGGGGAGGGGGGGGGAAGGGTTAACTAAGGTCATCTTTATTTGAGCTTGGTCTTTTCATCTTCAGCATGAGCATCCGATTCTTGGATTTTCTAATAACTTCAGCTGTTCGGGATCTGCTAGAGCTACTACTTAGGCCACGTTTACGCCCTCAACGCATGTCAAAAAAGAAGACAAAATAAACTGGTGCCAGAAACATTTACGCAGACACAAAGTAATGGTACAGCAAAGCAAATCGACATCTATACCAAAATAGGATTTGTGTCTAAACGAAATTTACTAACAATTCAGCTTGAGCAACCGACATAACATTGCAAACCAACACACTCATCCGTCCGTCGAACACTATTGGATAAGTTCCATAACATCATGACTAAAACTGTTATTCATACCGAAAGAATGTCGTGTGTCCTTCCGATAGATATAAAGTATTTCCTTGTCAAATGCTATCAATATCAGCATAGCCATTTAGACGTCTAAACGTAACAGAAAGACAGAGACTTACTTTCACATATATAATATACTAGCCCGTACCCGCTACTTCGTACGCGTCGATTAAGAATTTTTTTGCCAGAATTAAATATAGAAAGTTGTTGGTAATGAAGGATTGGTCCCAAACAATATCGAGTCGGAATAATATGACAGGAAAGCTAACACTATATCATTGTACCGTCGAACCTGTCTCTTGAAGAGAATCAATTTCCAACATATTTCTGTCACCATTCGATAAGGTCTCAAAATTTCGTGACTACAACTGTTAATCATACTGGAAAAAAATATCCTGTGCCCTTCATACAGATTTCCTTACAAAATTCTATCACAACGATATAGTCATTTAGTCGTCAAAACGTAACAAAAGACAGAGACTTACTTCCGTATTTATAAATAATACTAGCTGACCCGGTCACGCGTTGCTGTGACTTACTAATTATAGTACGTTGGATTAATGTTATTCTAAACTTCCTCAAGTAGTCAAATTAATATTCACTAATAAAGACAAAAACATTGTAGTCGATTTGGAAATTCAAATGTAATTGGTAAAGAGTTACGGAGAGTTGAAATTAAGGACAAACGATCATTAAAAAAATTAATTTACATTTCATTACAAATTACTTAATTGAAATTATATAAAAATTGATATTTATAAAAAATTATTTTTTATTTATTTATATAAACTGAAATTTCAGTTATATCTTCAGTCATTCTGTTTTTATATTTTTCCCACAAACTCGAAGATTGTGTTGGATAACATGTGTCAAAATAATTGCAAACAGTTTGACGAATACTATTCGGCGTGGCTGTCAACGCTGCATCAGCAAGTATCAGGTCCCAATAATTGTCGTCTACCAGCAGCTGCAACTCGCGACATGCTATCTTGACATGTATTGAACACTCTACATGTATTGTACACTCGACCATTAACTGTTCGTAAACATTCGAAAGAAGCTGTTCCAGGAACATTCACCAATAACAGAACGCTGAAAGAAACATTCACGTTGTTTTGGATGCAAAGTCTTTGCTTTGAATATGCCTGCGATCGAAGGATGTGGTTCTCCTTGTTTACGTGGCTACCATTTTTTACCTAATTTGTTCCATGAAAAATAGCTTGGAACATCGGTATATAATACTGTTTTTGCGAATTGGCGGAACACATCAGATTTTTGACACAATGTGAAAAATTCAGTTTGTGGTTTGTCGTTTTTGGTGGCTCAAGTATTCTTTGGAAAATATTTTCTTCGGTGAAATATACACGTTGACCGTTTTCAAGATGTATTGCAAGATGCTTGATGGAAGGGTCTCCTTTCATGGATGCGAAAACTAAAAATATTCCCAGATAGCTTCGTTGCTGCTGATGTATCTACCTGTTTGGTATCGTGTTATTTCGTCATTTTTAACTTCAAATACGGCCAAATCACTGTCTTTATTAACATATTTACAAACGTACTTAATGGATTTTACAGAACTGCAAAACTCGACGTTAATATGAGCCTTATACGTTTTTGAAAGCAATGGTGAGTATGGTACGACCCACTGATTGTCAATTTCAACTTGGTTTCTAGAATTTGACATTCGTATTGTAAATGTTTGGCCACCATTCTCAGCGTTTCTGCCGCGATGCAACGGATAACCATCGATATCCGTAATAGTATCATTCGTATATTCCTTTGGAAAACGCTTCTTACATTTTCCACCTTCCATGCATGGCGATGTCATGATAAAAGCACCGCACGGTCCGTGGATCGAGTGACTGGTAACAATATCAAACAATTCTTGATCAAATAAATGGGTCCGGAATTTCGGCTGAAATTATTTGATCAATTTCTTCTGGACGGATTTTAACTTCAAGCCAAATCAAAATGTGAGAATGAGGCAAACCTCGCTTTTGCCACTCAATCAAATACAGATAGCAACGTGTGTTACCGAAAACTGAATGTTTTACGATTAAACCAATCAATGATTTTAATTTTTGTTTGAACACACGTGCCGTGACATCATGACGATGCATTGATTGATGGCCTGGTAATAGCAAAGTTTGTATTTCCTCCCAATTCGGATTACATGTAAATGTAATAAACAAATCTGGACGACCATAATGACGTACGTAAGTCATCGCATCTTGTATATATTCCTGCACTGTTCCGTGCAACTGCCGATGTAAGCTTGAAGGTAAAATAAATGCATTACCGATATCATTGGCGTTAAAATTTTCATAAATATTGCCGATAACAGTATCTCGTAAGAGGATGTATTCCTCCGATCGTAATTTAACCTGGTTGTATCGAATAAATCGCAAATGCTTGTTTTCAACCTTGGCGTACATATCCACGACGTATTGAAGGCACAGTTGACGATATCGAAGGATATAGTTATCCTAATTACGTCTAATCATCAATCGGGGGGCGTAGTACATCATTGAAGTAACTTTTTATTTGTTTTATTACCTGAAAAAATATAAATTAAATAGTAAAAAAAAGAATAAGTAATCAATATAGTGGGCCCGCTATAATCCGGCCTCTGGTCGGAATACTGCGGGTCTACTGTACTAATAAAATAACGAATTAAGTAGTTGAATATTAAATTTACCAGCAACTGGATCACGCTGTTTGATGTTGATGTGATATTCATTCTGCCCTTGCCAGAATATCAGTGGATACTGGAGTGCGTCATACGAACGGTGTAGATCCGAAATTATACTAACAGTTCTATCTTGACGTGTGACTTTAATCAACTGAGTCACCAACCATAAAAACTGCAACTTCATCTACGGTTGGCGCGTTGAATCTGCCAGCGTATTCTCTTGATGGTAATTTGTCAGCTTTGATGACAATTTGATAGTTGTCAATTTTTAATTGTGGCGACACAATTGAATAAGTTGATTATTAATTTCCAATCAATTTTCCAACAATATCACAATTGCTCTCTCTTGTGGTTGTTCGATGAAATTATACTGGCACCTAGTTTTCAAGCGTTCCTCACAATTTCCAATAGATTTGGAGAAACTTCGGGTAATCGTTTGGCATCGGTATCAACGACCCAATCTTATGGTACACCTGGCCTTGTATTTTGAATTTAGTTTCAAAATGACGTCCATCAGATGTAAGATCGCAAATTTTTGTTGCCCCAAAAGACGTCATCTGGAAGCAAGAATCGAATTTGCGTGTCTTGCGCAGAAACAATTTCGAATCGTTTGATTCGCCAGCAAGAAGGATTGTAAATGTTCTGGCGGATTGGGTAGTGGTAATAATACATCTTTTCCTGATGCACAACACATGCTGGCTGCTTCATTGCGGAATTTCAACGCCTGATAATACTGGCACCGATTGCAGTTTTTGAATGTGCAGAGTAATCAATGGCTGGTGCATATTGGAACGCAAGACGAACAAATGATACACGTGTTAAAGCATGGCTGATTTACTGTCTCTCTCGTTCTCTTTCTCTAAATGTAGCTATGTGCTGTTCTCGTGCCGCTCTTGTTCTTGATATATTCTGTCACAGACGTTCATCACGCTGTTCTTGAGATTCTTGCATACGATGCTCAGCTGTCCTGATTCTTTGAACTTCCTTACTTGCCGCGATTTGTGTTGCTGATTGATAAGCTCTCTCGTCGTGCGTCTTGCCTCTCTGCTACACGCATTGTTGAGGTTAGATTCTTAGGCGACATTTCACTGAAAAATATTTGAATTACAACAAAAAGTGCCTTTCTGAAAGCCTTAAAATAAGACACTATAATACAGTGGTGAAACAGGAATTTTTGGGTCCATTGAAAAATACAGTAAAATGGAAGTTAAGAACTAATGAGGAAATATAAAATAGCATTGAAAAAAATAACAGAAAAAGAAGAATGATATTTTTTGATACATTTATAGCATGGATGACACCAGGATTTCAAGAGGTTTAGAAAGATTTGAAACGAAAAAATACCAGTGAACCGTATGGAAAGAAAATTTTTTTGAATATGGCAGGATTCAAAGGTAGAGAGGAGTGCAATAATGAAGGAGTACTGGGGAGGAAGAAAGAAAAAACAACAGGAGAGGAATTTAAATTGACACGTGGAGTCTAGCTGACCATAACAAAAAGAAGAAGAAAAATGAGAAGTTAGCGAGAAATGCTTACACGATTCGAATTTATCGTAACGTTTTCTTCAATGTTATATTCATGTGTTTAATTACTTTGTCGTTAGGTATAAAGACACACAAACGATGAACAATAATACAGTATAATTATAACACAATACACAGCACAATTAAAATTGAAGAAACTCAAACATATGGCGTGGAATAGACCGTAGCATAAATAAATCGAAATACAACGCCATCTACTGGATGGTTCGATAAATTAACACACCGCCATCTGTTAGGAATAAACTGTAGCATAAATAAATTGAAACAGAACGTGATCTAATGGATGATTACCCAACCTAGCTAACCAAGTGTTGTATAGATAAGTTAACACATCGCCATCTGTTAGGAACTTATGGAACTATAATAATAATTACGTGTATTCGTAATGACCTGGTGACATGGTTTCTACTGGCTGGGCATTCTGCCCCTGTCGTAGCCGCCTTTACCTAGCCCGCCCATCCTGCCTGGTACAGGGGACCTACAATTTAACGTCGAATCCGAACCATAGTACCGTCCTGGCGTATTTCACCTCCCACAGCATGCTGCGCCGGAGTTTAATGCCGTGTTAAGTGTCTATAAAAATCCCCGCCGAGACAGGGACTCGAACCGGGGACCTTTCCATCTCCAGTCAGACTCCCTAACCACTTGGTCAGCATACCGCTTAGCGCAGGTGGCTTACAAATAATTACATACATTGTCCTATGACAAACATTTAATGAACATTTATTTCGCAAATAATAAATATTGAGGTCTATAATCCAGATAAAAACTATCCTATCTTTTAAGTTGGACTAAATCACACACATTAAACCAAATTTCATCTAAATCGGTTATGTAGTTTCGGAGTTCATCCCGGACGAACATCGTGACACGAGATTTTTATATATATAAAGATTACTGTGGTTCACACTCACACACTGACTGCGAACAACACCTGAGGTATCATTATAACCGAAAAAAGTGTACACCTACAACATTGCAAGACTACCTACGATTTGCCTCGCATTGCACCCCTAACTTTCTAATATCTACAGTTTAACATTCAATCCGAATAACCTACGGCCCAGGCCTGACTCTTACGATGAAAAACAATTTTTAAAAATCTTAGCCTCCACGGAGATTTGAACCGGAGACCACGACGTTCGTAAGCAAGCGCTTTAGCCACTGAGCTGGCAGTCCACTACACGGAAACACGGTACGGAGACGTCCATATTCAACGTGTCTATCTATCCCCGTATTTCGAAGTTATGAGACAAAATGTGTTATTTATACAGATAATTTTTCAACCAAATGTAGACAGTATTTTTCTCCTTGTTTCAAAGGATAAGTGTGAAAAGTTTCATCGAGATCGGATGAAAACTGTGGATTTGTATGAAGAACAAACAAACAAACATACATTCATCTTTATATATAAAGATTAGTGCAGATCACACGCACACACACACACTCACACACACTGACTGCAAGAGAAACAACGGCAAAGTGTTCAATACAGCGTAAAAAAGTGCACACCTACAGCATTGTTAGACCACGTACGATTTGCCAAGCATTTCATCCCTAAATTTTGATATCTACAGTTTAATATGGAATATGAAAAACTGACCGTCCAGGCATGGCTCATACGATCAAAAAGAATTCTTAAAAATATTTACCTCTATCGGGATTTGAACCGGGAACTGAGGTCGAAACATTAGCTACCAGGCCGCGATACTATAAGTTACTACAGAGTTTTTCACATCCTAAGCGTCGGTCTAAGTTCGTTTCGTTAATTTTTCGAAATTACATGACAACATGTACTACTTATACAGAAAAAAGTATCCTATGTCCATTCTAATGCCACATTGCATCTCCTTGTGAAATTTCATCACGATCAGATTAGCCGTTTAGCTAAAGAAACGTAACAAACGGACAGAGAGATAAACAGACAGAGTTACTTTCGCATTTATAATATTAGTATAGATGATAAGTGTATTTTTGTTTGTGAAGTGTGTGGTTTATGTGTAGTTATGGAGATTGAGACTGCCCCAGCATTCGCGTAGGTGATTACGGGAAACCGCAATCAGGGCAGCCCGTAGTTTTTAACATGGGCCCATTGTTCCTTCCTGATGCAGTCTGATGGTGCTTTAACGCGCGCAGGAAAAGTGAGCTTCACTATCCGCCTGCGAAGTTAGTGTGCTTTGTATCAATGTGTGTTGCGGAATAAATGGAAAACATATATTCTTTACCAAACCAACTAAAAAACCACACATTTAACTGATAAAACGTAGCTACTACTCGTATTGCAAGCTGCTACAATATGTAAATAATTTACGGTGAACCGTTCACCATCCAATTTATTACAATTAACTACAGAATCTGCCTTCACCAGCATAAAAAATTAATGAAAATATAATTAAATCTTTCTCTCTACGTTAAAAAAATAAAAATAATTTTCTTTCAGATGGTACGATGATTCACGGAGCGCAAACCGGGCGTGGTGGCCGAGCGGTTAACGCTCTGGCCTCGGATTCGGGAGGACGCCGGTTAGAATCCCGGTCCGGGCAATCAGATTTGGGTTTTCCATGGTTTCCCCAAATTACTCCAGGCAAATGCCGGCATGCTTCCTTCAAAAGGCCATGGCCGAATTCCTTCCCGTTCCTAGCCTCCAGTCCAATCCCACCTCTAATGACCTCAACGTCGACGAGGCGTAAAGCCATAAAAAAGAAGCTCTAGCTCCTTGGATTTAAAACCATTTTAAATGCACGTTTTATTATTTGTACCGAGCCTGGTGGGTGCGCGGTTACATTTGGGAATGTCATTGGAAGGACGCGGATTTAAACCTCCGTCCGGCCATCCAATAACGATTTTCCATGGTTTTACGAATTCGTTCCAGCAGACATCTTCTTCTGACTTAAGTAGTAGTAGTTGTTGTTGTTGTTGCTTAAGGGCGCGTCGACAGCGGGATCATTAGCGCCCCTGACTTAAGAAAAGTTAAACATGCATTATTTCTGTATGTACAACTGACAACATCAAACTTTTTTTGTCATTGTACCAATCCCTAGTATTAAGTGTAACAATTCGTAATAATTTTTGGTGTAATGAGCATATCGAGAATGTAATTGCGAAAGCAAATCGTATGCTCCGATTTCTAGGTCGTAATTTAAAACAATGCACTCCGGAAGTTAAATCGATTACATACAAGTCACTAGTGCGTCCTCGCTTGGAATATTGCTGTTCTGCATGGGGTCCCCATCAAAAGGGGTTAATGGAGGCATTAGAGGGAGTCCAAAGAAGAGCCTCCCAATTGGTGACAGGTATATATAGTTGGAAGGAAAGTGTAAGTGTGATGTTGAAGGAGTTAGGTTGGGAAAACGTGGAACACTGAAGGCGTTGCTCTCGACAGATGCTAATTGAAAAATTCTCGACTGACGTATTTCGGAATGACAGCAAACAAATATTGCTATCAGTAACATTCATATCTCGGAATGACAGCGAAAATAAGATAAGAGAAATCAGGGCCAGAACCGATTCATTTCAATACTCATTTTTTCCACGATCGATTAGGGAATGGAATAGAAAGGATTTACCGGAGAGTAAACTTAAAATCCGACAGGAGTAGCTTTCGATAAAGCACTCCGGCCATCCTGATCTGGGTTTTCCATGGTTTTTCGGATCACTCCAGGCGAATGCCGGGATGGTTCCTCACAATAGCCCATGGGCGCCTCCTGCCATATCGCGTATATCCCTTACAAACTATTACCCTTTCGGATAGGTACATTGCACCCTCCGCCACACACTTCTAGTGAATCGCGGAGTAATAATAATAATAATAAAAGTCTACGCTTCTCAAAGCTGAGATAAAACAAATGTGTGCGTGGAGACTTTCCCAGCGTACTGAAGCAATGTAGTCTTCACGGGTGTGCAGCCGGATGGTGTTTTGGAAACACAACGTTTCGACAACCAGCTCCGCGGTGACTGCCAGCTTTCGACAGCCTGTAGACACCGGCCACCTTATGAAGACAGCTAAGCTGGTTGTCGAAACGTTGTGTTTCCAAAACACCATCCGGCTGTACACCCGTGAAGACTACATTGCTGAGATAAAACAGTTTAATGAGAATGTAGACATTGTGAGAATTCATTTGTAGGTATTCAAACGACACTGAGAATGTATAAATATTTAAATACTTTTCTGGAAGGTATGCCACACACAATCCTACAGTAATCTGTAGGGGGGGGGGGGGGGGATATAAATGCGTATGGCATTGTTGGTCGGGAAATACGCAAAGGGTCTGGCCGCCAAGTGGCAAGAGTTTTTCGATTTTCCGCACATGCCCACTCACCTTGTAATCCTGCAGGGTACAGGGGACATACAATTTAATGGGGAATCCGAACCACGGAACTGTTCTGGCGTACTTCACATTACACTGTAGGCTGTTCCAGAGGTGAAGGTCGGGTTAAGAGCCTATGAAAATCACCGTCCAGACTGGGATTCGAACCGGGACTATTCAATCCTCAGTCAGACGCCTTAACCACTGAGCCACCAGACCACCTAAGCTTTAGTGATACATGTTCATTTTAGACTTTGTATTAGAACCAATTATTCTTCAGCAATTGGATGTCTCAGGAATGTCTCCTGAAGGACATTTTATGAAAGTACAGAGAGAGAAGTCATGTAAGCTAGACCTGCATGCTTGCTTCTACGTTACTTTATACAAGATCCTTCATAACAGGGTTGCATAACTGAAAATTTCGGGTGCTATTGTGTTTCTGAAACAGAAGTATGATCATCATTCCTTGATTCAGCTTTATGATCTCAGATGTACTGTAATTCTGAGAAGACTGCCACATGTCCTCGCTTTCTCTGTCAGAGTCAGTTCCGTGACGTGGGCATGGAGTTCCATTGCAGGGAATGTAATGCGAGATGTGTGTTGAAGGACGTAGAGTTGAGGAGTGTCCGGCGCTTGACCAGATGAGTGACCGCGCCCCTCAATCGTAGTTAATCAGATTTCTATAAATGGACAAAGTCAACGCAAATAATTTTTGTTCATATTTTTATCTAACCCATCCCGCGTTTTACTTTGAACCATCAGCAGGTGTTTTTATTGAATGTGTTAATAGTATTAGTTTGTTAGTATATAGTTTGAATTGAAACTGTAAGTATTCTACAAAGTTAAATTATATCATTTTCTTCTGGTATCCATGCCTCTTCTTCTCTTCGACCGTTTGGTTGGTGGATAATTTTTGTTGGGAAATTTAAGCTGGTGCAGTGGGTGTTTCCCTTGCCTTCCCAATGATGGAATGGTATTTAATTTGTTATTGTTTTAGGGGGATGTTCACTGTATTGATTGTGTTATCTACGAATGAAAGATGGAAGAAGGGAGAAGATGAAATCCGATGTCCAACCACTCCAGACGTACCGTTCCGAAGTACATATGGGGGACGCAAGGCTTATCTTCCGCATCTCACGGACGAGTCAGAATCAACAGACTGAGCGTGGTGGATGTGCGGCAATGCTCTGGCCTCGCATTAAGGATAAAATTGGTTACAATCCCCATCCGGCCATCCAGACTTGGGTTTTTCATGGTTTCCCCAAATCACTCCATGTGAATAACGAGATCATTCCTTTAATATGCCATGGCCAAATTTCATCCCGTTCCTTACCCCAAGTTCTTTCCCGCATCTAATGAACTCGACGACGACTAGGCGTAAAGCCATAGGAAAAAAAAAATCAAAAATATCGTTTGCTCTCACTCCAAACGCATTGCGGAGAGTTTTGATATATAATCTAGAACTCTGGCGCACAATCTGGTGATTAGAAACTGAGCACCATTACCTCTCCTATCCAGCCAATCCCTTCCACCATCAGTAATCGAACCAGATAACCACTCTTCAGGTGCCGGACACCGTCACGTGCCGCAACCAACTGAATCAACAGGACTGTTTCGTTTACGTTCAGGGTAATGAAAAAAATCCAAAATGCATTGTGTTACTATTTTCGTGTACGTTTGAAGAGATTTTTTTAATATTTATTTATGAAGGTTCTGTGGTCCAAATCGAACGGAAGCTTTTATTTATTATAGTTATAAAAAATATAACATTTTATATCTTCTAAATTTACGTATTATTAATATTTTTTTATCAATTCTTCACTTGTTGTTTAGATTATTAACGGACGCCGAAGTACATGACGTGGTTATGTTACGACTGAAGACACTTTCGTCCTGGATACTGTATTGCCAAAGTTCTTAATTATAACTTTATTATCTTCAGCTCAGTAATGTCTGATAAAATGATCACCTGAAACAATATTGGGAAACAAGGCGATACTATAACTGAAATAAATAAATACAAATGTGTATATTCATTTTATTTAAATACTTTTAATTGAATGAATCTGCAAGTTTATCCCGTAATTGTAATTTAAAAATTAAATGAAACTGAACAATCGTAAATATGGACGTAAAATTATGGTCACAGAGCAAAAACCGATTGCTTACTGTGCGTTGTCTGTATATGAAACATGAGTTCCGTAATTCTCTATCTCAGAGGTCGCTTGACTGGGCTGAAGGATGTTGTCCAGTTGAGAGAACACAACGGATCGTAGATCGTCGATATTGCCAGTTGATGATGAGAGGAGGTCCCGTGTGTTACTGTGGCCGGCTAGAGTCACTCCAGTGGCTCACAGTGGAAAGCTATGCGGGGGCGAACGTTGAGAGACTGTGGACGGTCACGGGATTGCAAAAAGAGAGTGGTTCGGCTCGTGAGCGTGTCTGGAGGGATTAGGTGTATGTGCGGCGCCTAGCTTATTTTTTTTTCTTGGGCCATACAGCTAGCTCAATGTGATTATCCAGTGTATTGTTGCTAGTAAGTATGGACACTACAGGATGGACACGACATTCACACACACACCACTTAAGCACCCATGCCCTCGGCCGGACTCAAACCGGCGACTTACGGCCCGCGGAGCTAGTACTCTAGCCCCTACGCTATAGAGGCCGGCACAGGTTAACTCTTGTGTTCCATGGCGGAAACCGAGTGATCGTATTTATTTATATATATATATATATATATCGGATCTGAGGTACGGAGCTACTCTACTAGATGACGCCATAGACGCAGCGACCAGGATGCCAGCGCCACAGTGACTAGAGTGATCTACGAGGAGCTACTTAGGGGCAGCGCACATCACACGGAGCTCTCTTCAAGTAACTACAGAAAAACTCCGCTCATCACCTGGACCACCTCAATGCTACAATTGCCAGCTCTATGGGCACATGGCAATGAATTGCAAAATGCCACCAGTTTGTGTCAAGTGCGCTGGTAAACATGATTCCAACAAATGTACAGCGCAGAGAGGACATGACACGGCGAAATGCTCCAACTGCGGTGGAAACCACGTCGCAAGCTACAAAGGATGCCAGGCGTACAAGTAAGCCCGCGATCGACAAAGAGGACTGCCCGCGGAACAAGACAAAATTCTCCAACGCCGAAAGAAACTGCAAGGGAGAAACCAACAGGAGATCCCACCAACGGCTGGCCAGCAAGAAGAAGAACCAAATGACATTAACAAAGAAGACTCACGTCAGACTCAGAAAAAGCAGAACCCCAAACGTGAGAAGAATAATAAGATACATCCAACTAGTGGTGTGAAACGCGAACACCTGTGCAAACCAGGTCGCCAACCACGCCGAAACACCAAAGACAGATAGGAAAAGTAACCTGACTGAGGATCGAGCCGAAACGGTCGGCACCCAACCTGCCCCTTCCAACCAGCCATGTCAACAAGGAGCAGCTGATAGCCTGGTGCATGGTATCATGGATAAATTGTCTGGAATGATGGACACCATGATGAAAATAATGCTTAACATTATAAAGATGCTAAATCGCTCGCCAATGAACGTACAGGCAGCAGTTACGTCAGCTCTAGCTGCAACCACCAGCACTACCCAAGAACATAATGGATAGAGCTCCTCATATACATGGAATCGAGTTTTGTGTGTGGAACGTAAATGGTATCTACAACCAGTCAACTGAGTTCAGACAGTTTATACATGAACAAGGAGTGGGCATCTGCTTGGTGTCTGAGACCCATCTGAAACCAGGCATCCGAGTAGCAGTACCAAATTACTACTGCTACCGCTATGACCGACCAACAGCAGGTAGTGGCGTAGCTATATATATTAAACGGGGACTCCCACACAACCAAGTGCCTCTCCCACCAACGAACCAACTTGAAGTGGTAGCAGTCGAAGTAGCCACCGCGAATGGAAAAATCACTGTAGTATCAGCCTATCGTCCACCACGAGCGCAGTTACAAAATGAAGACATCAACAACCTGGCCAGCATAAGGGGCAGGCTGATCATAGGCGGCGACCTGAACTGTAAAAACACTGATTGGAACAGTCGAGCGTGTAACAGTTCAGGAAGACAGCTAAGCAGACTGGCAGAAAGGCTAAACATGAATGATGAATGTAACTGCCCCCGAAGAACCTACTCACTACCCGGCAAATGGAAGACGTCCCGACGTCTTGGACATTTCCATCAGTAGAAGCATCACGGGATACCTAGCGGCCAGCACCATTAACCGGCTGTCGTCCGATCATTGTCCTGTACTCTTCGAGATAGCAGTAGGAACATGGCAGCTTGAACAGCAAACTGTTCCGGATTACAAACACGCCAACTGGGACAGATACCGACAGATCATCACCCACGCCTTCGAAACAAGACATCACGAAAATGTGGAGGAGAGCCTTAAGTTCTTTGAAGCAACCGTGAAGGAAGCATCGGGAGCCGCCATCCCTTCGAAACAAACCAACAACCATGCAATGCTACAGCTTCCACCTCAGCTTATGGCCATGATCCGGAACAAGAACCAGGTCATGAAAGAGTGGAAGCTAACGAGGAATCGAAACACCAAAAGCCTGCTTAATAGATTTCAAAAGGAATTAAAAGCAGCACTCACAGAACATAGAAATAAGGAATGGGAGGCCAGAGTTTCAATGATACGGCCCAATGAGGACTCCCTGTTGATACAGACAAGGAGACTTACGAAGCGGAAGCAAAGACTTCCTCCGCTCCACGGAGAAAGGGGGTAGTCTACCTCCCGCAGGAGAAGGTGGATGCTCTCGCAGACATCTTTGAGAAGCATTTCTCCCCCTTAGATATGGGGAAATTAGGTGGAGAATGAGAACGTACAAGGAGGCAGCCGCCACTGACACTGCACAGAACATTCCAGAAGTTGACGTCTCAGAAATCAAAAACTGCATCAAGAGACTTCATCCCAATAAAGCACCAGGAATAGATGGAATAAATAACACCCTCATTAGGCACCGACCGTTGGAAGCTCTTTCATACTTGGCTGAAGTTTTCAACACCATTCTCAGAACGAGTACCTTCCCAAAATGCTGGAAGCAGGCAATAGTCGTTGGGATACACAAGTCCGGCAAGGACCCTGTATTTCCCCAGCACTACCGTCCTATTAGCCTGCTTCCATCGGTTAGTAAAATATTCCAGAGAATACTGCTTACAATAATGGAGAAGATTATCGATGAAGGGAATCTTATCCCAAACCATCAGATGGGGTTTCACCGGGAGCACTCTACCACCCACAAACTCCTACGAGTGGTCGAGGAGGCGACTAAGGCTTTCAATCACCGGAACTGCTGTGGACTAGTGCTTCGCGACATAGCTAATGCCTTCAACTCTGTATGGCACTCTGGGCTGCTATGCAAGTTGTTTGAGCTGGGATTCCCCGGGCCATACGTACAGCTGCTAGAATCGTACCTGCGGGGAAGACCGTTCAGGGTGAGGGTAGGGACAGCTCTCTCCTCGACAAGAAAAACAAACGCCGGAGTGCCTCAAGGATCGGTTCTGGGACCGGTGTTATACTCACTGTATACATCGGATGTACCGGAAACGCCAGGTGTCAAAACAGCTCAGTATGCCGACGACACGGCAGTTTTCTCCAGCAGCCGAAAAAGGGAACTCGCCACACATCCTCCAACAAGCGCTGGATAAGATTGAAGCCTGGGCAAGACGATGGCGTATAGCCATCAACCCAGAAAAGACGCAGGCCATCATGCTAGCACACCGACGAGGAAAGAGAAACACAGTTCATCCGCAAATTACGCTCCAGGGACAGCCCATTCCATGGAAAAATACCGCACGCTATCTCGGTGTAACTTTAGATGCCAAACTAACTTGGCGCACGCACATAGAAGAAATAAAGAGAAAAGCCAGCGCGAGACTGCAGCAGCTGTATCCACTATTAAACCGAGATGGTACTTTGGCGCCAGCGACTGGAGTAAAAATTTACTGCAGCCTAATAAGACCAGTCATTGAATATGCATGCCCAGTGTGGGGATATGTTTCAAGGACAAATATCTATAAACTGCAGGTCATACAAAACAGAGGCATCAAAAGGGCCCTACATCTGCCATCACGATTCCCAACACATGACCTCCATGAAGGAACAGGTCTCCAAACAATGCAGCAAAGGTTTCGAGAAAGCGCAACCGCCTTCTACAGATCCACACACAAAAACAACAACCCACTCATCAGTAATATAGGTACATATACAACAGAAATTGATTTCCATAAACGTCCACTGTCACTGACCCAACAAAATAGCCAACCAGACGACGCACCAATAGAAAAGAAGTGAACTATCATAAACGATGAGAAGGAAATGTCGAGAGACAACAACCTTCAATACCACAGCCCAAACTAACGGGCAAATAATGGCGAAGAGGAGGACGGAGCTCTCTTCATTCCCCGACCACCGAGGGAACATCATTCCGCTATCTGTAATTGTGTATTGTGAGAGTGAGTCTAATAAACCGGATCCTTGAGCCAGCTGTGTTCTTGTAGTTACTCTCCACTGTCCGAGGGATATCCACAGCCTACCTTCGCTGATGAGCCATTAACCTTGAGCCGGGAACTCCATTCAACCCGCCCGACTTCTGAGCTTTCCCGGATGGACCTGACATATATACATGGCATTTGGATTCTCTTAGCCATACAGCCAGCTCAGTTGTGATTTCAGTTCATCCAGCGTTTGAAGTTTCTCCATCGTATGAAATATTTTTCTAGTAGTTATAGACACCACAGGTTTTTTTTGTAATTTCTTTATTGCAATCGTTCAGCGTATCTACGCTTTTCAGATTGGGGTGGAAAATAATCATGAATTGAAAAATAAAAGACATGTATACATTTAACGGCGCGGCACTTTGAGTGAGGTTAACTCATTGAGTCCCTCAATAACATTAGTCATAATAACATTAAACATAATAACATTAAGCATAATAACATTCAACATAATAATATTAAACATAATAACATTAAACATAATTGTTTTATAAGAACATTATCGGGTGATGTCTGAATAGAAGTAGTTCTAAGCGTCTACCTGGAAGAGAAGATCCTGGGGTAAGCGGTTGATGATTCTTGTAGGTCTGTCGGATCTGGTGCCCAGGGAGTAATATGAGGCTCCTGGCACTCTGGGAAGGTGTTGGTAGAAGCGTCGTGCTTGCTCTTGGGTAAACTGCGTGATGGTAGGCAGTCCGAGTTCGCGGTGCAACTGGGAGTTGCGGACGAACCATGGAGCATCGACGGAGATCCACAAGATTTTGTTTTGGAGCGACTGTATCCTCTTGATTTTGCTGGCAGCGGCGCCTCCCCAGACTGGGCAGGCGTAGGTCTTTAGAGGTCGAATTAAAGAGGTGTATAGTAAGATAGTGGTGTTGCTTTTGAGTGAAGACTTCCTGTTGATAACAGGATATAATTTAGTGAGCCGGGAGTATGCGAGGTTGAATTTGGAGTTGATGTGGGCGCTCCAGGTGAGTCGTCGGTCCAGATGAACTCCCAGGTATTTGATGGTCTCGTCTGGACTTTTCCATGGTACAGGTGTGTCGTTGATAGCGATTGTAGTTGGTTGAGCTAGGCGTCGGATAGTGAAGATCATAGTTTCGCACTTAGTTGGATTCAGTGCGATGCGCCACATGTTCAACCAATTAGTTATGGCAGTAAAGGCCTCTTGAAGGTTGCGAACAGCTGTTTGAATATCTTCGTGGGAGGCGAACAGTGCTGTGTCGTCGGCGTACATTGCTATGGCTGAAGTGGTCAGATCGGGGCAGTCAGAGATATAAATGTTGAAGAGTGTTGGTCCGAGGACAGAGCCTTGAGGAACACCAGCTAGGACAGGACGGGGAGTGGATGTGACAGAATCAATTTTTACAGAGAAGGTGCGTCGGAATAGGAAGCTGTGGAGGATTCTGTACAAGTAATCGGGAAGTCCAATGTTGCGCAGTTTATACAACAGTCCTGCATGCCACACTTTGTTGAAAGCTTGGGTAAAATCTAGAAAGGTGGCGGCCGTGTGTTGTTTAGTTTCAAAAGCTCGTGCTATGATTTCGGTGATGCGGAGGAGTTGGTGGGTGGTGGAGTGATGTGTTTGGAATCCGAACTGATACATGGGTATGACTGACGCCTGTCTGAGGAATTTGCATATGCGTTTCTTGATGATTTTTTCGAATATTTTAGATAGAGCCGGAATTAAACTTATTGGTCGATAACTGGCTGGTTGGTTGGTGGGTTTACCGGGTTTGGGGAAAACAATTATTTCCGCGTGTTTCCAGGAGGATGGAAAATAACCAAGGCGGAGTAGTGCATTGAATATGGATGCTAGGAAGGCTACAGCTTTATCAGGTAAATGTTTGAGGCCACGTTGGGAATTTGGTCGTGGCCGGGGGCTTTTTTTTGGAAACGAGCGAGTGTAGAAAGAAACGGATCTCTCGGGGTGAGGTAAACGATATTGCAGGGGAGCGGTGGGGTAAAAATGAGGAAGATTCTCTATTTCAGTTGCTGACTGGTCGTCGTGCGCTGTGTTTGGAGTGAAGGATGATTGGAAGTGATCAGCAAGCAGTTCACATTTTTCTTCATGGCTGGTTAAGTAGCTGGCTCCTTGTCGGAGCGGGGGTATAGTGAGTGGTTCGCGAAGGATCCTTTGTCTCCTTCCACAGAGTGCCGTCGTGAGGAGAGATACTTGAGAGATGGCGCTGATAAGTATGGAAACGGTATGAGTCCAGAGCTTGCTTGACTTGGTGGTTTAGTTGGTTGAGACGAGTAGGTTGCCACTGTAGTCGTTGGTTTTGTCACAGCCTTCTCATTCGATATTTGGCTTGGAGCAAGTTCTCAATTTCCAACGGTAGGGTTTTGTGGTAAGTAATTGGTCTAGCTGGCTGTGGAGGGGTTGATGAGGCTGTCTTTAGAGAGGATATAATACTCGCGGTGAACTGTGAAATTGCCGTGTCAACGTCGGTTGTATTTCGAAGAGGAATATTAGGGTGAAGATCTTCTCCGAGATGACGTTGAAATTTAGCCCAGTCAACGTGCATCATTAGAAGTGAGGGACTAAGTGAGTAGGTGGGGGTATTTATTTCGAAAGTGGCTACTACTGGGCAATGATCAGAGTCGAGTTCAGGTAGCACTTGGGTATGAATAGGATTGGAAATTTGTTTCACTAGTATTAGATAGAGAATGTCTGGGAGTACGTGAGGGTTATAGGAATAATAGGTTGGATGGTCTGGGCTGAGGATGTGGAATGCGCAGTCATTTGCTGCTTGTAGAAGGCGGCGACCATTAGGTGTGGTAACTATACATCCCCAGAGAGCGTGTTTACTATTCAGGTCTCCCATTAGTATAGTGGGAGACGTTGTTGTGAATAATGTACGGAAGTCTTGCTGTTAGAGACGTTTCGATGGTGGTTTGTACGCGGCTATGATGGTTAGGGATTGTCCGTTCCGCGTAGAGAGCTTGACTGCGCAAGCTTCTAAGTTTGACAATGTTGCCAGAAAGATGGGATGGTGGGAGATGTTCCTTTTGATACATAGTGCAACTCCGCCGGAGGCGGTAGGAGCAATACGATTTTCCCTGTAGATAGAATATCCTGGCATGGTGAAGCCGCTCTTGTGAAAGTAGATGTGTTTCGGAAGTACAAGCAATGTCTATATTGTGTCTGGACAGAAACTCAAGAAGACCTTGTCGCTTAGATTTAATTCCGCTGGCATTCCAGTTTAAGAATTTGAGACACGAAAACGCTGGAGGCACATTATTTGTCATTACGCAGTAGCTCCATGACGAAGTTAAATAATAATGATTTAAAGCGAGGAAAAAAGGTTGAATAATGTGAAGGAAGGAGTGCAAGAGAGAGGTTAACAGTCCTTCCAATGTTGCAGAAGAGGAAGTGCTTGTGGGATTAGTGGATTCTTTGCGGCGATAGGAATGTTTGGGAGGCCATTGTGGTACAGAGTGCTGGTTGTGGGAGCTGCCTGGCATTGCAGGAAAATTGCGTTCGTTGAGGAGCGGTGCCTGAGATGTTTGTGAAGGCGAAGGGGCAGTGGAAGATGTGTTGTTCAAAGGTGGCAGGGTAGATTATTTGCTTATTTTAATGGTGAGGTAATAGGCACAGCCTCGTTAATTAGCAGAGTGCTTACCACCACAGTTGACACATTGTGGGTCGGTTTGTTTAGACTTTGGGCATTCTGAGTAGTGGTGGTTTTCCGGACATTTTACTTATCTGGTAGGAAGATGACAGAAATTTTTTGTATGTCCAAAATGTTGACATTTAGTACATTGTGGGATTGTGGGAGATTTTCTACGGTATTCTACAGAGATGATAGCATGGAAGAGATTAGTAAATTGGAAAATTCCTTTTGCTTGCTGGTTGTCGTCTAATTCAACGATGCACAGGGGCATTGGCATTTTATTTTCATAAAGGAGTCTTGTCACTTTTGTAGCTGGTAACTGTCAAACTTGAAGCTATTCTAGTATTTCAGCATCAGTTAATGAGAATGGGACGTTGCAAAGGACTACCTCTAGCTTCGTGTTTTGAGGATCTTTGAAGGTGTGGTAGGGGAGCTGGGCTTCGTCTAGGAATTTCGTGACAGCGCGGTAGTCAGTGGTAGAACTAGTATTAATTTTGATCATCGACCCACGTTGTTGGGTCGTTAAGTCATCCTTCGTTAAGGTGGACAGATCTTTCAGAATTTGCTGATAATTGTTAACATCATGCAGAAAAATTGGGGGTATCACTATTTTGACTGCTGCGTCAGGTGCGGCATCAGTGGGCTCACGTTGATCTTCAACGGAATCTAAAGCTGAGGACTTGTTATGCACAGCCGTAAGGTTAACTTTGTATTTACGATTAACAGAGGAGGCAGGAACAATATGCTTTTTGCGGGGTTGTCGGAATTCCAGATGATTGGGATCGGAGTCTATGGGAGCAGCTGTTCGTTTGGCTTTTACCTTGGAAAATGAAGCTGAAGGAGGACTGGTGGTTTCCATCGGGATGTCAGATGTAGTTGGCATGGTGAGTTGTGCCCAGGATGTAGTAGCTGCCGCTGGAGAAATGTTTTATTGAAGCGTAGGTTGTTGTGAAGGTGACTCTTGTATTTCGTTGACGTTGTGAACAAGATTCAGTACAGAGCGAGCTAATTGCCCTGTGTCAGGCTCCTCGAGAACCATGAGTGATGAGAACTTGAAAGATAAAGATTTGATATGCGGTTTTGATTAACACTCTGAAGTATAGAAACGACTTTAACTGTAGCGATGCACGGAAGTAAACACTTGCTAGCAAAGGCGAGCTGGTAGGGTAGAGCGCTGCAGGAAGTGCACACGACCGTAGCTATCAGCGAACTAGACACCACAGTTCAGACACCACACATACACAGACAACACTTAACACCCGCGCCCTCCGCCTGACTCGAACCGGCGACCTTCTGCACGCGGGGTTAGTACTCTAGCCCCTACGAAAGTGGTCGTGTTAGAGGCCTTTCAGATGTAGGCGTCATGTCAGTCGACTTCAAGCAGCGCCATCAATGACATATCTTCAAAATGGTAACCATATAAATATTGTGATCGCTGCAACTGATTTTCGAGAAAACCTTATTGCCCTTACTGAGTAAAATCAATGGATATACAGAAACACTGAGAACATATGTAAAAAGAACCCATTATTTGATTTCCTGAGTGTTTGTTTTTAATTTTTTATATACCATTGCTAATAATATATTTCTTACTTTTTCAATAAACATCAATTAATTTCATAAACACGGTATAACGGTGTTATTGATCTATGTAAAAATCGACATCCCGATCCCTTCCTTCATTAATTTGCATCATTGATATGGTTATTTTGAAAAATTATGCAAAGCAAAAGGAAATTTAATTTATCACACGGGAGAACATTTCAACCTGCATCAATAACTTTCATTCTGTCATGTGTAGGAGTAGGCCCAGCTGGGTTCTGCATGATCTTTTTTCCGAAATCCTCGTTGATTCGGTGTAGGTAAATTGTTTTTGTCTATAAAATTCATAATGTTCTAGCATACACTACAATGTGCTCCACAACTCCACTACAAACAGATGTTATAGATGTGGGTCTGTAGTTCCTAAGATGGCTTCGATCTCCTCTCTTGAAATTTAGGATTTACCTGCGTGGTTTTACAGTCAGAAGGTACTATTCAGACAGAAATCTTCCGATTTCCACCACGTATTCTGAAAATACTCCTATTGATATTCCATCAGGACCCGGTGCTTTTCCCCACTTCAAGAGCTCTAATTGCTCGTCACCTCGCTAGCCTCTCCCGTTGCGTGATGGGGTAGTGGGGAGTGAGCCACCTATAGTGAAGTCGGGATGAGCAGAATTTAGACATGGTAGTCGGTGGCAGAAGGCCACCGGACTGATCGGTATGCTGGGCCGGGGAGAAGTGAGGCCGATTCGATGGATATGGCACCGCAAGTAACATTTGCTAACATTACAATGTCAGCTTACGCGTGTCGATTTGGGGTGATCAGTAATTCCATACAGATCCAACAAACATTTGAAATTTCGAGTTCAACTCATGCTGGCTAATTGAAAAAACTCGCAAAAGTTTAATCATAAACTTACTAAAATAAATGGTCCTTTACACGTTTTAGTCAATCGGCGGCTGTAATTTGCAATTACACGGACATCTATAAAATTTAAAAACTCAGTACGTGGTGCTTAAAAACACGAACCGATATATGGCATAAGGACAGCGTCAATTGTGGGTGAAACGCAATGGGATCACACCACAGCTAGTCACATAACAATGCAAATGAGATTCACTTCAAAACAATTACAGAGAATGCCATTAATACCTTCATTAGAGAGTAAATATGGTTTTTGGCCATCTTCTGCAAGAATTAACTAAGAAGTGTGTGTTAAGGAAGAAACTGTGTTTTTGAGAAATTATTTAATAAGTAGGGGAGAGCCGTGCAAATTGGCCATGGCGGGGAAAGTGGTCATGGGGGTTTTTGGGGCCAAGGGATGGTGCCATCACGCGGGAAAAATCATAACTGGTGTAACTTAATGCCTTCAGTTACCTTGAGACGTTCGATCCGGTTGGCGCATCATCTCTCGAAGTTATAGGAATATTTGTGGTTTTTGATGTGCCTGATGTTAGGTGATTGGTCAGTTTATGAATTTATTACCAAGAAATCATATGACTTACCGCTCCCGAATAAAATTATTTTGTAAGAGTGATGTTTTTGCTGTAAGTTCCTCATTTGGTGATCATTATTGTTTCTTTGCATTGTTAAGATAGAATGACGTTTCTGTAATGGCGCTAAACCAGGCAAAGTGGCCACCTGCTGGTGGCTGTGCGCACGAATTCTGTTTGTTCCTCGCCTATTATTAACATTATACAATGCTTTCAACAGATGCTTTATTATGATGTGAAATTGAAGTGAGTATATTAATAATAACCAAAAAACGAAAGTAATTAAATTATTTATATTTTGTGGTGGTATTTCAATGACCAGAAACTTCTTTTTGTGTGAGCCCAAAGGGTATTGTCGTGCAACAATAGCAGGAAAAAGCAAATTCAAAGGCCGAAAGAAGGGTTCTTTGCAGATATTCACTTCAAGTGCATATAAAAATGTACTTCAAGTTGCAAAAGCAAATAAAAAGAAAATAAAACAAAAAATGAAGGAAACCAATGCTAGATAGAAAACCACCAACCAGGAAATCTAATCCAAGAAGAGTGTTATTCAATGATAAAGATATTCAAGAATACACACAGTGTCTGTATTGCAACAAAAAGTTTTTTCAGCTCAAGATCACAAGAACCATGGATCGCGTTTTGGGCTCACGAAATCTGTGATGTAGTCGAATGGAAAAGCTATTCCTTCGTTTGCCAAAATTTCAATTGAAGTGCCTTTTGCCACTTATATTTTCTATTATTTGCAAGTTATATGATTTTTTCTTAAAATAAAGTACACTGTTTTGAAAATTTAGTGCGTTTTTAATCACTCATTTTCTGTTTTCGAAGCTAAGTGGCCACCTTGCCCGACCTTGTCTGGCAAAGTGGCCACTTGGGTACCTTTTGGAAACTTGGTTATTTTTGCTACTAAACTTAATGCAAAGTTAACTAAAAAATTCTGGTATATAGTAGGATAGTTGAACTCTGTAACACCTGATTTTGATGCCTTTACATACATTCTAAGTCACATCGTTAAACCTCAAAGTGGCCAGTTTGCCCGGCCTTCCCCTACGTTTTGATTTCCGAATATTTCTGGATAACATACAGTGGGTTTCAGCGTAAAATAAATTTAATTAATGAACTTCAGTGAGTTTATGTATGCTGTAGAACATTCTAGAATTTTCTAGAAGAGTGACTATCAGTTTTTATACAGACGTATGCAAGTCGAGATATATGTAACAGTGAGTTAGATTCGCTGTATTGAGAATAGCTTTACTCTGTTCACCCTCAACTGGCGGCTCAAGGTCATGTTCCCATGGCCCCGCACTCACCTCATTATCCCTTCCTTTTCTACTTCTCCGAGCTGGCCGTTGTGTTCAGGTATGCTAGTGGCAAATATCCCCTCTCACTACATTATCCTCTAACTCCATGATAATAATGGATGGCTTAGCCGATTTCACTAACGTATTTTCTTTTGTTGTGAGGATTACTATTTTGCTGTTATTCGAGAGCGTCAATTTTACGCGGCAATCAAAAGTTCTGGAACGTCATAGGTGCCTAAGGAGTTTAGTGATAGCGACGCACATTTAAGAAACATTCCATGGGAATTTCGTACCCGATAAGCTTCTCAGGTCATCGTCCCCATTACTTTGTAAACATAAAAGTACGGTAATGTTAATTTCAGCTTCGACTAAACTTTCATGCCGACTCATGCTTTCATACTGTGGTTCACCGAGCGTGGTGGGAGAGTGGTTAAAGCTCTGGCCTCGCATTCGGGAGGACGCCGGTTCGAATCCCCGTCCGGGCATCCAGATTTGGGTTTCTCATGGTTTCTCCAAATCACTCTAGGCGAATGCCGGGATGGTTCCTTCAAAAAGGCCATGGTCGAATTCCTTCCCGTTCCTTGTCCCTAGTCCCATCCCGCCTCTAATGACCTCAACGTCGACGAGGCATAAAGCCATAAGTTAAAAAAAATTACTGTGATTTACTTTTTCAGTAGAAATAATTTATTATTATAACCTATATTAATATACCAAGTTAGAGTTTGCGTTATTAAATACGAATATATCAACAAAACTAAATTGCAGTGCCTGTCTGATCAATGTATTTCCTTATTTAATACATTGATTTATGTTCTGTTTCAGAAGAACTGAAATACCAGTGGATCAAGACTTCTTCCTCGAATCTCCGCAACACAAGAAAGAAAGATGGCTGTCGATATACATAATCTACTTCACAATGTTCCTCATGTCCCTGGGATTCAGTATCGTGCTCACTGGCGTTTGGCCTTATTTGGACAAGGTACGTTCCGACTAGGTATCAGTTTGATATGGAGATTGTAACATAACCATGCCTTTTTTCTTTCTGATTATCGCTCTAGTTAATAAATTTTGTCTAAATCGTGAGAAGGTCGTCATGTCAATATCTCAGAATATTCATTGAATATATTATAATATAGCTGTGGGTGTACGAGTGCATTTAATAATTACTAGTTGAATTTTATACTGAATACTTAGTTAAGAAGCTACTATATTTTTGCCAATTTCAATAATTTAAAAGTGTTTATTATGTTCAAACACTAAAGGCCATTTAAATATCTTCATTATTATTTAAAAAAAAACCGTTTTATTTGGTATGAAATGAAGAACATGAAAATGTATTTTAATATCAACCGATGATTCGCGTTAGTTAGTTTTCTGGAACCATTGAATCCGAGCACGATCCTGGTGGCGGTAAGTTAGATAGATAGATAGATAGATAGATAGATATGTTCACTTTGATCCCATGTGAGAATAATCTCGGGGATGTGGAACAGTACATACACTTATTAGTAATGTCAATATTACTATATAATTGATAATATTATATATTGACAAGAAGTTAGTTATGACCCATTAGTATAACCAATATTTCCTGTAATCTACAAATACAATCCCGAGTTAGTTAATACTTATTATGTGGAACAGTGTATAAACTTGTTACCAGAACCAGTTATTTTCTTACCAACCAGTTACCATAACTCATAAGCAGTCAATTACTTAAAAACCTGTTAGTATCATAATTTTTTACAGCAGTTTTTGAGTGCATGCTATCCCATGTTAGTTACTATATATGAGTGAAATTTTGTAAACAGTGTAATTACTTCATTTGTCAAAAGTTTCAACAGAAAGAAAAACCATATATCATTTTAGTAATTGTGGACAATTTTGTCACCTGTCCCTTCCATACACCATATATACTATTTTATCAGTCATTCTTAGTTACCAAATTCCAAGAAGAAAATTCTTTTACAGAGTAAAATGGATTCTGAAGCAGAAACTCTTTCAGTTTGGACTTAAAGTAGTTGGGTTTTTGTAGATAACATTTAATTTCTGTTGGTAAGACATTGAATAAGGAAGCTCCAGTAAATGTTAACCCTTTCTGTACAATTGACAGTGATTTGTAATCCTTGTGAATATTATATTTATTCCTAGTATTATGGCTATGTATGTCAGCATTAAGATTGAAGTGTTCAGGATTTTCCACTACAAATGATAGTACAGAGTATACATATTGTGCTGGCATTGTTAGAACACCCAGGCTTTTAAATAGATTTCTGCACAACGTCTGTGGGCTTGCTCCACAAATAGTTCTTATAGCACGCTTTTGCAATTTAAATACCCTCTGTGCTTGTGACGAGTTTCCCCAGAATGAGATGCCATAAGTGAGCAGGGAATGAAAATATGAAAAATATACTAACTTTCTGGTTTCTATATTAGCTATTCTAGATATTACCCTAAGTGAATATGTTGCAGAATTCAGTTTTTTAAGAAGTTGTTGAATATGCTGTTTCCAGTTCAATTTGTTATCTATACATACACCCAGGAATTTTGTGAAATTATTTTAATTGATTGCTTTTCCTTCTGATATCACATTATAGTTGTCCTTTGTTTTATTTTTTGTAACAAACTGAAGTAACTGTGTCTTTTCTACATTAAGTATTAGTTTGTTGGCACTAAACCACCTGTTAATTTTCTTTATAGCATCATTTGCTGTGTTTTCGAGGTTTTGCGCTGATGGGTCTTTCAACGAAATGCTGGTATCATCTGCAAAGAGCACCATGTGTTCATTATCACCTAGTATATGTGGGAGATCATTTATATAGATTAAGAACAGCAGAGGGCCAAGAATTGAGCCCTGAGGCACACCACATTTAACTATACACCATTCTGAGTTTATAACATCTCCTGTATTAGCATCTTTCAGTGATACACATTGCTTTCTATTTTCCAGGTAAGATTTAAACCAAAGTCCTGGCTTACCACTAACTCCATAGTGGTCTAATTTACCTAGTAGAATCTCATGATCAACACAGTCAAAAGCATTAGCAAGATCACAGAATATACCTACGGAATTTAATTTTTTATGCATTGATTCCAGTATGTTGTTTACAAAAGCAAAAATTGCTGAATCTGTTGAAACGCCTTGTCTAAAACCAAACTGTACTTTACTGAGTAGGTCATTCTTTTGTAGATGTGCATACACCCTTCTGTACATTGCTTTTTCAAAGATTTTTTAAAATGCTGGTAGAAGTGAAATGGGTCTGTAATTCTCAATTTTTGAGGTATCGCCCTTTTTATAAAGCGGTTTGATTATTGACTTCTTGAGTGAGTCAGGGAAGATACCTTCTTCAAAAGAACTATTTCAAATATGACTAATAACTCTACTAATGCTGGTGTTACATTGTTTCACTACATGGGTTGAAACCTCATCATAACCAAATGACTTTTTATTTTTGAGGGATTTAATAATTTTTTCAATTTCATTTTGACTGGTGGGAAATAGAGACATAGGTGCTGTTTTTGGTGACAAGGATTTAAGTATTGCTATAGCATCCATATTCCCATTATATTTTCCTTTTATTTTTTCAGCAACTGTTAAGAAGTAGTCATTGAAAGCACTTCCTACATAAGAGGGGTCATTTACAAGTTTATCATTAACGCTTATAGATATAGGTTTGTGTTCAGGGGATGATACAGTTGTTTCCCTTTTAATAATGTTCCAAACACTTTTTATCTTATTATCTGAACTACTAATCTCATCATTTATGGCCAAACGTTTAGATTCTTTTATTACTTTGGTTAAAATTCTACAGTATGTTTTGTAATGTTGTTTGAGAAGCCTATTATCAGTATTCCTAACTTTTACATATAATTCCCTTTTATGTCTGCAAGATGTTTTAATACCAACTATAACCCAATTTTTGTTTACTCGTTTTTGACCAATTGGAGCTAGTTTTGTAGGGAGACACCTTTCGTAAATTTCCAAAAACCTTTGGTGAAAGTAATTGAATTTATTATTTACCGCTTTTAATTTATAAACAGTGCTCCAGTCCTCATTGAGAAGTTCATCATTTAATGTTTTTATTGAATTGTTCTTTAATGGCCTAACTCTGACAAATCCTTTCTTTTTGTTATTTTCATTTCCCACAACATCCAAAGTAATTATTTGAGCATTATGGTCTGACAAACCATTTTCCATTGGGATTGTTCCATGTATTTCTAATTTATTGGGCTCTACAAAAATGTTATCAATAATGGTACTACTATTTTTTTGTGTTCTAGTTGGGAAATTTACAGTTTGATAGAGATTGAATGATCTAAGCATTCCTAGAAGATAATCTGTCTGGTTACATTCTACAGCAAAATTTTTATTGAAGTCTCCACAGAGGATAATTTCCCTTTTAGTTCGTGATAAATTTATTAGAACCGCTTCAAGTTTATTACAAAATTTACTGAAGTCTCCTGTGGGAGCCCTATAAACTGTCAGCACTATAAGATATTTGTTTTCTAATTCTAACTGTATTGCACAACATTCAAAATCTTGTTCTATACAGTATTTACTTACATCTAACGATTTTGTCTCAGTATTTTCTCTTACATATATTGCTGCACCACCCATTCTCATCTCTGACCTGCAATAACATGAAGCTAATCTATATCCAATAAAAGGGAGGAAACATATTTCAGAATTCTTTAGATGATGTTCTGTCAGACATATGATATTTATGCTAAGATTCAATGATTTTTGGGTTTCTTCTATAGATATTATCAACTAATCAAGTTTGCTTGCAATACACCTAATGTTCTGATGGAACAAAGCTATTTTAAACTGACATTCTTTATTTTTGACTGTAATGTCGTTATGTACATTTCTTAAATAACTCTTCCTACTCTTGAAATTTGGCCTAAAAAAGACTGAGTCCTACCACCAATTACCACTGGGATGGGGTTCACATCCAACCTGCCTCTCCTGATGCTACTGGAAACCATTTGCGTTAGCCTCTGCTTGCCCCGAACATTCAGGTGGAGTCCATGGGAGGTGTGGTCACTCCGTGTTATGCAAGAAACATCTATCAGACCAATGTGTGTTCGGTCAGCCTGACACAATGCACGCTTCAGATCTGCCTGTGTACGCTGTACATGACCACGCATCCAGGGTTGATCATAACGCTTGAAGAGGTCAACAAACCAACATTGGTGTGAGTGGTGTTTTTAGCAATGTTGTCAATGTCTGTTTCAACACAATAATTGAGATTTCTGGACAGACTATTTCCAGGACCCCCAACTATAATTATATGATCCTCTTTAGTAAAATCTTTCCCCAGGTTTGAAATTTCATCCACAACATTGCCAAGTTCTGCATTAGGCTTAAATATACTACACACCTCAACATCAGAGCCCAAGCTTGACTGTAACATTGCACTTAATCCCCTACCGTGACTACTTCCAAGCAATAACACCTTCTTGGATTTCTTTTTACGAGCTTTGCACAATGTGTGCTTGTCTTCTAGAAGTTTTGCTGTACGTAGATACAGAGTGGAGTCAACTAAATACTGTTCAGACCAGCCTCACATAGTGCCAAGTAGCAAATAGTTATGTGCGTACCTTGGTTATTTCTCAGAAGGGCTGAACTTAATTCTTTTATCATCGTACTAAATAAAAACCAATTAATAGTTGATCATCTACTTAATCATTTGCGAAACGACCTTACCGCAGAAGAGTTTAAATAATACCTCAAACTTCAAAAGTAATCAAGACGAGCAGCATAAGAGCCTGGTCACAAGTTACACTATAAGGTGTTTGGCAGACAGAGGACGTCGTTTACATTTGAATTTACTGGAGAATATGCGAAAATCTTTAATTTACGAGTGGAATGAAATACTTCTTCCGCCAAACTATTTAAGTTGCAATGACAGGAGGGATAAGATTAGAGAAATAAGATGCCGTACTGATGCTTTTATGTGTTCTTTCTTCCCTCGTTCTGTTCGGGATTTGAATGCACAGAATTAGGATAGGTGCTTAGCACCCTCTGCCACCCACAATATTTGTGAATTGAAGATTATAGATGTAGATACAGTATATAAAAATTTCCGATTTCAGTAAAATGGATAAGTAATATATATTCGATTCCATTCAGCTTTGTTGAGTCTCCAAGTTTCCAGCCATGAGCTGAACCGTTTCACACTCGACAGGCAGGAATAGGATTGTAATGCCAAACTCTTCTTCAAGGCAATGAGATCGCTGGCATGGGAAATTATGTGCGTTGCAAGTTTCCTTTCAGTCAGTGCTTAGTGCGTGAGATTTCAAGTCCCCACTCTGCAGTCTAGCATAGCTAAAAACCAATTAAGAAACACCGAGGTAACAACGTGAAAGCAATAGCCAATTATGAAGAACCACCCCAACTATCATGACGACAGACTCGCTAGCCACTTGTACTGTCAGTCGCTTCCACCTTCGACTCGAAGAAACATCAGCAGAACTAAGGCAACATCACCGTCTGATATTCCAATGCTCATAGGATAAAGATTTATAATAATTTCTTCAGCTCAATTCAGGAGATAGCTATTGTAATCAATAGATCATTGTAAGTGTTATTTGTAGGACCAAGTATACAGTAGGATACATGAGTCGTACCGTCATTGATTTCAATTCTGCTGTGTGATATGCAATGTTCGTGTTTTTCATGTGCGTAGTCCACTGGTTCTGGTTAAAGGCAGTTGGAGATAGCTTCAGTCCACAAGAGAAGCAAGTGAGTCAGTCACCATAAAGAGTCGGCCAGAGTCCGTAAGTTGCGAGTCAATAGGTTGCAGTAACGAGTTACAAGTTGGACAGTTAGACGGACCTGATTACTCGTACTTGTACTGTTTTAAAGAGATCGGTGGTAGAGCTTGGCAGAGAGATTCAATAAAAGAATTTATCAATCAGACTACTGATGAGTTATACCACATAATAACATGATAAATTCCCATTAAGATCTATCGACTTCATGTATGAAATATTAGTGTAGATCGTTTATGGGTTTCAAACTGAAAACAAGCAAAAGACAACATATAGTCTGCTTCTTCTAGTCGAAATGTCAGGTCGAAATACAGAAATGTACACGGCTGGAGAAAAAACAGCTGACTAGCAATCCTGTGTTAAGCATTAAACCCTGATTGAGAAAGTTAAAGCCCACCCCACTGGCTCAGTTGGTTGCGGCTCCGTGATGGTGTTGGACGCCTGACACGTGGTTACCTCATTCGAGTCTTGGTGATGGAAAAAAATTTCAGCATCAGGACTTCGTCGCCAGGGTAGGAGAGGTGATGGTACACAATTCCTAATCACTAGAATGTGCACCAAGACCTGGAATAAATCCCAAACCACTCAGTATGAATTGAGTGAGAGCATACGCCATTGTTGATTCGTCCGTTGAATGGGGATGATTAGCCTGGGGGCCATCATGGTGTACTTCGAAAGAGTAGGCCTCAATTGGCCAGCACCGGGTTTAACCCTCTCCCATTCCTTCCCGACAAATAACGCAATACACTGAACATACACACAACAACAATAAACAACACAGTACACTTTCATCATTAAGAAAGGAAATGAAGTAGTCATCAAGACAAGAAAAATAAATGGTGTCGGGTAAGCAAAAACTTTCCACCATGTAGTAGTTCATTTTCCGCGGCGAGCGTAAATGGATTTGACTACCAGCAGTCTATGTAGCAACTCGTGCAGAATCAGAAGATGTCCCATAAATGTGCGTCTCTGGGAGCTCGCAGCAGGGAAAAAGGATTATTCACGTACAATGCATATGGTAACGTGTATAAATTTTTCCTGAAAGATTGTCAATACCGAAAGAACTGAAAAGTTCCCTGTTTTACAGAATATTGAACGAACAAGACACTGATGTAACGTCAACTGAAAAAGTACTTTGAAATGTGGAACCTGATGAACTAATCCAAAAGAAAGATTTCCAATTTCCGTTTCCATAACTAACATAAAATATTTATTTTTGAACCTGTTTACATATGACGGTGCTTCGAAAACTTCTAGGCTTTGATCATGGAATATTTGAGACTTAATCAACATTGTAATGATAAATAAGTGTGCAATATTATTAGAAACTTACATTTCTTTGTAGAGTATTTCCATAGTTTGCCTGTTGCATCGCCACCTATCTTTCATCTGTGCTATTATATCCTCAAACCACCATCATAGGAAACTAATACCTTGTGAATTAAGAAGTTTAGCGAGCTGATGTCCCATACGCGATTCTACTTTGGGATGGAGAAGACATGGGGCACGCTTATTCGTCACCACTGAATTTCCCTGATGTACGAGGCTAAAGTGAAACATTCTCAGTATGGCACAAGCTGGTGCTGGTAGTGTAATGAGTATACATGTTTACTCATTACATTTGTCTTATAAAGAATTTCAGTGCGACAAAAATGCAGAAATATTTGGCTGCTGTGGACAGTCAAACAGATTTCCGGCTCGTCCTCGCTTATTCAAGTAAATCTCCCATAAATAATTTGGACAGCAGGTCAATATAAAGTCCAGAAAATTGACAGAACGTTTCCAATCATCTACCTCACCTGCGTTAAAGCTTACCAGCAGGAGGGTGGTGCCCTGGTCGCTAGCTTTTCTGTGTAGGATTGGCGGCTATAGAAAGTGTAATGTGCTATGGAACAAACTGAGAGGGTATGATGTACTGTTTTGTGGAATGGACGACAGACATCAAGTTTGGCGAGTAGGGAAGGAAGGTCGGAGCGGAGTTCAGACACAAAACAACTGTCAGTCATCCGGCCACGCCCCCTCTATTGTTGTGCAAATGAGCTAGGTAACCTCAGTTCGCCGTACAAGTTGGACCCCCCCACGGATGTGACGGCAGCTTTGATGGATGACAGCCCCTCCCCCCTTCCCCTCCCTTCGCCTCCATATCTTCTCCCATCATTCCACCCTCACCCCTACCCTCCTCCTCCACCCCTCGCCCAATTCGCCTATCAAGTTAGGCCCGATGAGACTTGTTTGTCTACAAAGCCCCATCCATAAGAGCCTGTATGTTTATGCAAATGAGGCTAGGTAACCTAACTCTGCATGGTCTTTTGTGACCTAATTCAAAGACGATCGCTACTATTGCTGGTAAGCAGATTAATTACTTGTTGACATGGGACACGTGGCCTACAAACCCCAGTCTAGTCGGTGTTTGTGACCAAGTACAAAGGAAACCGCTCCTATAATAATGCTAATTAGGGTGCAACTAACATTGTGGTGCAGGTTACAAAAGGCTTACCCCCACAGAACGTACCATTGACTGCTTTGATGGATTATGGAGCAGGTGTTCCCAGATACAACAGACTTATCCCCACCACCACCTTGCCCCACACCACGTGTCCTACCATGGAAAGGTTTACCCCCACCACCATGGACTAGACTAGTTTACCACCCATCCTGCCCGCTATCGCCAGTGGTCAGGGATGGATCGTCCAGTACTGTTGTTCTCGTCGGTGTATCTCCTCAACACTAGTGATTTTAAGCGTTTGACAGTAGGTTTATAGTCCAAGTATAAATTTGAGCCAGTAGTGATGCTCGAAAAAGTGGGGCACAGTACCAAAGTTATACTAACGTATGAATAATGGAGAGTGCTGACCAAAGTATTGGATGTAGTGTCCGATTTGTTCAACACAGACTCTGACGTTCCACTCGAGGAGCATACCGTCTCCTGCCGTACGATTCCCGGAGTGAAATCTGTATGTTTTTACCCAAATGCTGATCCTACCATCGGCGTCTTCTACGGCGATTTGACTTGGAAGAACCTCATCGATGCGCAGCCTGCAGTGTCCAGCGCTTGACCATCAAGAAGAGGTGGGGACACCTAGTTGCAAGATACTACGTAGAATTTGTGGACATTTTATCTAGTAAAGTGCTGCGAGACTATAATTTGGCCACAGTGCCAAAACTGGTTGATATGTATATTAATAATGGTTATGTGGCCCAAATTACATCCAGTTCATCATTCGATTATAATCTACTAAAATATGAACTTATTGCATACAAAACTTTACTTGTATTGCCTGATGTTAACAATGTAGTAATTAAGAATTACAATCAAGAGTATGATTAATGTAGAGATTAAGATCTATGTGATTCATGTATATGAAAAAGTTGTGTATGTGTAAAGTATAAATAAAAACACATAGTATTTTATTTCTTTTTACTTCACCCACCATTGGTCAATTAAAAATACATTTTCAACTGCACATATAGGATTATAAAATAAATGTCCTTTACAAAGTTTTATCAAATTACTTTTCTTGAGTTCTCGTAGAGGTAGGAAGACAAAATATTCAATATTGTAGCAGACTTTCTTCCTGATGATCTTCTGGAACCATCTAGCCTTCTCACGTCCTTTAACACGTATAACTGCATCATGTTCATTGGTGATTGTGTGTTGAATAGTACACAGTTTACTGAAGGTTACACCAGTAGCATTCCAGGGTATTCCATGGTAATATTTGTTAACCACACAATAATTGGATCATCACCTCCACGTCTTGGTGAGGATACAGAGATGCAATGTGTAGCAATAATGTTTGCTGATCATACTACAAAAACGGAAAAGTTTTTGAAAATAAACGCTCCGACTTTCGTTTTGAATCGCTGTGGGTCCAGGAAGATGGTCGTCATGATAATACGTAGTGGCGAATGGTGCTATCCTGTTTTATGCAAGCTTCCGCACAACACTCGTTAGAGGTATATTCCACAACACAATCGTGAAGGATCAGGCAGTAGGCGGAGATGTAGGCTGAAAAATTCTCACTGCTATCAAACTCCACACGAAAATCTACAGGTCCAGTCTTAACTGTTTCATTTTCTTGTGAGCAGTCGATAACGCCAAGAGGTGCACTTGCGACAAATTCTTCACGTTTTAGTAGCGGTGAAGGATGATCTCGTTCATAGTAAGATTGTTGGAATCTTGCATACTTGTCGTTCAGTACTGTGGTTCTGTTTTTCTTAAAGTCTAAAATCATGTTCTCCTAAGGGTATACAACATCATTTAGGAATACTTTGACGTTAGTGAGATTGCATTGGTCAAACTCGGCTGCAATTATTGCCTCGTTGCGTTTGCTGTTTGTTTGTAATCCAAGAACCACAAATCTAGGTTTCTCCAGTTGCGTTGATGTCTTCAAACACCAAATTTGTGTTTTACTTATAGGAAGCAATGGATACTCAAGCAAAGCCCAACTTCTGAAATAAATGCGTAGTGACTTCCCACTGTCGAAAATTTTAAGCAGTGCTAGTTTCTCCCATTCACCTACTTGCACATGAGGCACCACCCATGCGAGTTTACTGATGTTGAATTTGCTCTTTTGAGCATTTGGATTAGCTTGTATATATGAATTTTTCTAGTCCCTAGCACAAACCAGTACTAGTTCCAGTTTTATATTTGCAAGTATCACAGATCCTCAAAAGCATAATCAACGGAATACATACATCGAAGTAGCAATTTCCAAGATCTCACGTACCCCATCCCGCGTTGTTCAACATACCAATTTGTTGAAGATCACCATACATAAGAGTATTGATTTTGCTTGTAATGCCAACATTTCTATTTTAGTCAATTTCAACTCCATTATGTTCTAACCAAATTTCCTCAAACAGGAACGCAAATGCAATGGGTATGATAAGTGATTTGTAGCTCCCACTCCATCGTCTTTGATGAATCTTCCTTCAATATGCAAGTAGCTTTCGCACGGCAGTGTATATGTTTCTTGGTTCTGAATAGGTATTCGAATCTCGTCATTTGTTATTAAACATGGTTGGCGTATGCGGCTGAAAACTCAAAAACTGTTTGCGCGTCACCGACTCGTCAAATTCCACAAATGAAGTTATATAGAGCACCTCATCAATATTTTACAGTATAGCCTAACGACTGTAGGAAGATCACGTTAGCAGGTGTTAACCGTTTCACTGTTGGTTCACTACTGATAACTGTTTGAGTCGGCCGCTTCTCTTTATGTTGTTGTTGTTTTTGTGGCTTTAGGGCGCGTCGACAACGAGGTCATTAGCGCCCTAACAATGACCAGCTAATACTGTGGCTGAAAATTATACTAAAAATACTGTCTGCATGGTCGACTGTAAAGGGGTCGACCATAGAGAGAGTAAATAAAATAAATCACAAAAATAAGATGTGGTTTTGAAGAGGACACCAGGAACTAAGACCGTTGGTCACATAGATGGCTGTAAAGGAGCCAAACAGGTTCACAGAAGACTTAAAACACTACATGTTTCGTTGGCTGTATAGTGGCCAGCAAGAAATGAATTATAACAATATAAAAAATAAAAACAATGCATATGGGTGGGTGGCTGTAAAGAGACCACCCATCCATTTAAAACTAGGTCGATCTGCCTAAAATTTTAGGCGCTAGACCGGCCAATACAAGAAATTTTAAAACACTTGCCATGTTGCTGGTCTCATTGCATAAAATGAGGGACAGATCGTTGGACAGGCCAGCCACTGTCTCTGCCAAACGTCAAAAACAAATCTTTTCCCCGCCGAAAAAGGTCAGACTTTGGGACCGGATCAAAGTTAATTCTGACCTTGTTGCAGGCTAACTTGGCAGATTCATCAGCTGCCTCGTTCCCCCTGATTCCCATATGACCAGGTATCCAGCAGAATACGACCTCCTTTCCAGAAGATTGGAGAGATCGGATGGTGTCCTGTATGTCTTGGACAAAACGATCTGCTGGGTACATGCTTCCCAAGGCCTGAATGCAGCTGAGAGAATCACAGCATGTAATGTACTTTAGACCCCGACTTACCTTCATATGCTGGAGCGACTTCAACAATGCATAACACTCTGCAGTGTATACACTTTACATGGTGTGTAGTCGCTCGAGGGAACACTACGGAGAAGCAAACTCCGTTAGTCTGCTTAGACCCATCCGTATATACCGGGGTAAAATCGCGATGCTCGTTTAAAACATCGTTAACAAGACTAATAAATACCTTATCGGCGGTAAACAGCTTACTGTACCGTGACAGGTCTAAAATCATTCTGGGCCTCTTTAAAAGCCAGGGAGGTGATTTACTCAAACCCTGAGGGCATCTCAAACCCATATTCATCTAAAATAACCTTTGTACGGTAGCTGAACGGTCTGGTTGCACTTTGGCGGTTGGTGTAAAACCGTTCATTGTTAGGATGAATAACTACGTCGTACACGGGAATGCCAGGAGTTGCGACAATATGTATATAGTATCGCACCATCAGGAGACGCCGTCGGATGGAGAGCGGCGGCTCGCCAGACTCAGCACAAATGCTGGATATCGGACTGGTGCGGTATGCACCTGTGGCGAGACGAATTCCTGCATGGTGGACACTATCCAGTATACAGAGATAACTGTCCCGTGCCGAACCATACTCCGACCGCGACCGCACAAAGGCTCTATAAAACTGTAGCAGGCATAGCGCCCCACGACCTGCCACACAGACACTTTAAAAAATTAAGGGCTTTCAGGGCTCTGGCTATAACATCTTTGAGATGTGGCAGCCAAGTAAGCTTACTGTTGAAAATGAGGACCAGAAATCTAATAGTTTCACTAAATCTTAAAACGGTGTTCCTCAAGATGAGATGAGGTTCTGCTAAAAGACTTCTACTGCGACTAAAAAGTACACACCGGGTTTTCTCGCGCAGAGAAACGGAAGCCAGTGTGAACTGACCATTCAACCAGCCTGTTCAATGTAAGCTGTAGCTGCCGCTCAGCGCTTCAGGCTAGAGGATGCAATAAAAATTAAAAGTCGTCAACGTATGAGGAGTACAGGATGGGCCACCTTATAACGAATGAAATGCTATTTATTGCTATGGCAAAAAGTGTGACACTTAAAACTGACCTTTGAGGACCACCGTTTTCCTAAATAAAAAGGTCAGACACTTCACTACCGACTCGGTCCCGGAAGCAATGACCACATAAAAATGATTTTAAAAACCAGGGCAGGTTACCCCTAAAATCCCAATCATGTAATTGCTTTAAAATAACATGCCGCCAGGTAGTATCGTAGGCCTTTTCAATAAAAAAAAGACACCCACAAGGTCTTGGCTGCGGATAAATGCATCTTGTATTGCCGCCTCCATCAGGATGAGGCTGTCCAAGTTGGAACGGGACTTCCTAAATCCACACTGAAAGCGGTTCAACAGATTGCAGGATTCAAGACACCAGACGAGGCGGCGATTGACCAGCCTCTCCAGTGTCTTGCCCACGCAGCTTGTAAGGACGATGCTACGATAGCTACCTGGCAACAACTTGTCCTTACCAGGCTTTAAGATGGGGATAGGCGTTGCTTCTTTCCACGAGTCGGGGAAGTGTCCTCCGGTACAAATATGATTAAAATATCTAAAAGGTACTGTTTATCATCTTTACTAAGATACCTCAGCATCTGGTGCTGGATCATATCAGGCCCTGGGGTGGTGTTGTTAGCGCTGTTTAAGGCCGACTCCAGCTCCCAAGATGAAAATGGGCTGTTATATGCCTCTATACCCGACCAATCGAAGCACAGCACGCGCCTCTGGGCAGCAATCCTACGTTGCTGGAACCGAGGATCAAAATTGGCAGAGGTGGCGATGGCAGCAAAGTTCTCTGCCAACAGCTGAGCTATGCTTCGTTCGTCAGTAACTACACGTCCCAGATCCAGTAATCTAGATACTGGTGTACGAGAGTACCTTCCAGATATACGGCGGATTGACTCCCATACTTTTGATGAACTTGTGGAACGATTGATAGTGCTCATAACGTTCTGCCATGACCTTTCTTTCTCTCCTTGATAACTCGACGCGCCTTAGCTCTGGCAATACGGAATGCTGCCAGGTTGTCAGGTGTTGGGTACAACCTAAAGCGACGCAACGCCCGTCTACGACGCTGGATAGCGGAACGACATTCGTCGTTCCACCAGGAGACCGAGTTTTTCGGCATGGAAACGTCAGCTGTACGGTGAATCACTTCTGTGAAGTGATTCACCTTCTCCTGTATACTCTCACAGGGCTCCAGTGATACGGAATTGCAGAAGAGCCACCAATCTTCCTTACTGACGTTCCATTTGCGTCGGTTATTGCCTCTCCCCCCCCCCCTCCCGCTCACACTCTACGTGCATCAAAATAGAAAAGTGGTCGCTTCCATGAAGGTCGCGATCCGCCTCCCAATGCACGGAGTTTGCGATTGAAAGAGAGCACAACGAAAGGTCAATGGCAGAGGACGAACCGGAAGCAGTGGTGAAGTGGGTCATTTGTCCTGTATTCAAGATACAGACGTTCTCCTGCTCCATTAATCTACCAACCACTCGGCCTCTGGGGCTTTCGGCGTTCGAACCCCACAACGCACTATGTGCGTTGATGTCTCCTAGGAGGAGGAATGGCCGTGTGAGCTGCCGCAATAAGCCGACAAGATCGTCATATTCGACGGGCGTATTTAGTGGTAGATAAATGGAGCATACAGTCAGTTTAATAGGACCGTGTATCCTCACTGCCACTGGTTGTAGATCAGAGGTGAGAGTGACAGGTTCGGAGTGGACAGTGTTTCGGACAAACACAGCCACTCACCCCTTCACTCGATCACCCTCGGTATCGTCCTTACGGTACACGTCATATCCTCTTAGCACATATTGGTGTGTTGGTCTGAAATATGTCTCTTGAAGACAGAGACACAAAGGATCAAACCGTGCTAAGAGTTGTTACTCCTCTTTGTGAGCCATAAAACCGTTGATGTTCCACTGGAGTATGGGAGCTATCCTACCGATTTAATTCCATCCGCCCCAGTTCGGGTACGTCATCGATCTCTGTCTGCTGAGGAACGTGACCAGTCTCGTCGGCCAGCATTGCAGTTTCCTCTGGCTCCGAAGAGTCAGACTTCTCAGACATGTCCTCATCCCATACCTCCTTTACCTTCTTCTTCCTCGTCCTATTTCTCTTTTTCTCCCTTTTCCCAGGAGTTCAAGAAGGGGACGAAGAGGGAAGATTTGACAAACTGAGTCGGGTCCGTCCGCCTAAACTTCGGGCCCGTATCTTCTGATTGCCTCCATTATGGATGTAGGAGATGGTAGTACTACAACTGTCAAAGTGCGCGGTGGAATTGGAGGTGGCACTACTTTGACAGCTGCTGCTTGTGGTGGAATTTTAGTGATCGATGTCGCAGATGTACTACTACCGACGTCCGCAGTCTTCGATGTTACGACCTTTGCGGGTTTTGCACCGCATTTGCATTGGCATGAGCACGTTGTGCTGGTGCTCATGTCAGCAACTGACGTCTGTGTAGCAGTACTTTGTTTCCTGACGGGAGTTGAAGCTACCTTAGCAAAGCTCGTTCCAAAAATTGGAGCGGCGAGCGACTTGGCCTTCTTCTTTGCTTCTGCATAAGGAATCCGCTCCTTTGTCTTCAACTCCTATATCCTCCGCTCTTCGAGATACACTTGACACTCCATACTCCAGGCCGGGTGCGATCCAGAGCAGTTGACGCACACCTGTGGTAGCGTGCAACTGACTCCCAGCTCATGATGCCATTGCGGCACTTACCGAAGGTGGGGTTGCCCTTAAATGACGCCGTCGTATGTCCAAACCGCTGAGACTGAAAACAGCGCATTGGGTCCGGAACATACGGACGGACGTTCAGGTTGATGTACCCTGCTTTGATGTTCTTCGGCAGTACTGGATTGTCAAACGTCAGGACGAAGGTGGCAGTCTTTTCAATACTGCCATTAACCCTTCGTGTGATCTGACGTACAGTACCTCGACCACTTTCTGCTCCTTCCACTGCTTAACGAGTTCCTCGGTCCCTATGTCTATCAAGCCATGGCAGGTGACAACGCCTTTGGAACTATTCAGGGATTTGTGGAGTTCGCAATTGACTGCGAACTCCCCGAGCTACTCACAGTTAAGGAGTTGGGTAGTTTGCTTACTGGTTGTAGTTTCCAACAGCAGCGTCCCGTTCCTCATTTTTTTCACCGAATTTAGGATCCGTACCAGACCCTCTAATCCCTTTGAAATATAAAAAGGTGAAACTTTTTCAAAGGTTCCTTCCACCCTTTGCATCACTATAAAAGCGTTCGCTTTCGAACAAACTTTTCTGTCAATATTACCTTCAGAAGCGGGCGGGCTATCTACCCTCACCCACTTCTTAGAACTGGGTTTATTTATTTTAGCCTGCGGCACACCTGTACCGCAGGGTTTTGTGGTTTTTGTGGAATACTTAATTTTGGTGCCACGAGTAAAACCAGTTTAAAAAGAAGCGCTAATGCAACAGGGGTGCGCAGGTGCCCCTGAGGTTGCACGTTAGCGAGTGATATGCCTCTCACCTATGCACCTCCTCGGCACGTGGCTGACCTTGAGGGTGAGGTTTTTTTGTAGAGGTTTTTACCGTCCTCGCGATCCAGGCGATTAAACCAAGATCCCCGTTCTTCTAGGCACACAACGTTCCACCGCCACGCCCTACGGTGGTCGTTGAAGCATGATAGGAGTTTACAGTGTGGGAAACTTGCGGCGCTCACAAGTTTCCAGCTCTGGCACCGCGGGTTCGCCAAACCCGTACCTGGTGGTTGCGTACCAGGCCCCTGCGGGGGCTTCTTATTATTATAACGAGCGCTCATTCTTTATATGTAATCTCACAGGTTTTTTTTAACTGCTTTACGTCTCTCAACAGCGAGGTCTTTAGAGACGGGAAAGGACGGGGGGCAAGGAATGGGAAGGAATTTGGCCATGGCCTTTTGAAGGAAGTATCCCGGCATTTGCCTGGAGTGATTTGGGAAACCAGTCTCACAGTAATGGTTTCTTTTCTGAAATCCACTAAATTGCCTTCCTGGTCAACAACTCTGATGTGAATGTTGTTAAGCGTTTTCACTGTGATGGAGAGATATATGACGTTAGCCGGTACTTCTATAATTTTGTGCCCTGGCGGCACCGTTGAGAAAAACTCGTGAAGTGTATTCCACAACGTATCATTGACGTAATTTCCGGTACATATGCAGCACTCTATATGTATCGCGTTAACTTTGAATATCTGCACGGTGTAGTCTAATCAATGAAATCCAGGCTTTAACACGCGTTTCGAAAATCCGAGCCAATTGAGTTTCCTTTAGTGAAGTCAATTTCTACAGCTGTTTGTATCTCACACATGAGCGAATTGTTGTTTGCTCTAATAACCTGTTTCTCGTTATTAGTTTGCTTAACTAAATAACTTGCCAAGTCGTCCATATCATACGATCCTGTGGGTATATCAATCACTCTTTTCTTCAAGTAATAAAGTTTACAATTTTTCTTGTCAATGATCGGAATCGAATTGTATGTTTGAAATTCTACCAACCCGACTGAATAATCGTCCTGGCTCAAATCGATAGACGGGAAGTAATCACAGCTCAAGACCGAACTGTTGCCGGACAAGCAGAGTGTCATAGTCATGAGTTACCCCGACTAAAGTTCGTGCAAGAATGATGTCATACATTCTGATACAGGAATTTTAAACACAAATATCCACATATGTGTGTACCAAATTTCTGGTGCCATTGCACACTGTAAAGTATTCTGTTGCGTGCAGAGTACCACTGCAATTCCAAGGGTGGAGGTAAGTCACCAAAACTGTCAAAAATTTCACTACACCATCCTCGTACTTTATGTACGGAAACCAGTGTGTTCCAGCGTTTTCTGCACTGTCCAAGTTCACGATTCCACATTCACTAATTTTTTCAGGTAATGCACCACGCATGAAACGCCTCGAAAATGAGGTACATAGAGGTAAAAACGCTTTACATGTCTATGTATATCATCCTCTGTTAACGGCCGCAGCGACTTTTTTTTTTCTTTAATCATGATTCATCTTTCCGGTACGGTTTCAAATAAAGACCTTTACCTCTCGTTGCAATAGCTTCCATAGTATCATTGTGCCGTTTCTGTTCAGTTAACTGCTATTTTGTTTCTTTATCAGCTTTGACAGTTCTGGCAATGGCCGAGGCTCCTCCTGCAAGGGCTCCGACAGCGGACAATCCGGCAACATTATGTATTAAAGGGAGAATATCACCTTTCTTCTTTTTAATGCCTTTACCCAATATTAGCTTAGCACGCATAGCACCGTTAACCAGAAACTCAGCTGCCCATTCACCGAACTTTACATCTTTGGCTCTCATTCTGTTTGAAGCCTTCTCCGCAAGTATGCGGTCTGCACTGCGTCTGTCAGTACCCTGCGCATACACAATGTCATGTTCCCCGCATGCTGCATCCAGTGGATTGATTCCCGTCTGGCCGAATTTAAACCACTTTTCCACCCTATTTCCTGAGACAGTTAGGGCGATAGTGTGTGGGCCATCAAACTGTGGGAAAACCAATCTTGTGCTATCCCTACTGGAACACCCCAATGGACTTAGATTTGAAAATATGTATGTGTTTTCCAAGTCGATGTACCAGCCAAAGTATAAGTTTCTAGGTGAAATACTAAAACCAATTAAAGAAATTAAGTATTTGACAGTTAGCCATAGTCAGAGTGTGCCCCCGCCTAGTGAAGCTCTCCCAAATTCAGTGTTCGTGTTTGACGATGTTTCGTGTGAGAAGCAGGATAACATACGAGATTACTTTTGTATGGGAAGGTACAGGTTAATAGATTCTTTCTATTTGTGTCAGACATATAGCCGGATACCGAAAAAGCTGGTCAAAGACAACGCTAACTTGATTGTGCTATTTAAACTGGACGATATTAATCTCAGGCAGATTGGCAATAACCACGTTAATACTATCATGCCGTTCAACGGGTTTATAAACCTATGTGGTTACTGTTGGAATACGAGCAAGCATGGATTTGTGGTTATTGATAAAGACTGTGACATGTATCATGGGCGGTACCGCAACGGATTTAATTCATTTTTGAATAAATAGCCAAGCACACTAGGTACCGTCATCATTACAGCCATGGACAAGTTTGGTAGAACATCATCGATACAAAGTAAGAGAATGTTGGTGGACCCACCTCAACACATAATTCTCACGAATGAAGGAAGTTTGGATTGTCGAGGTAGAATACTCAAACATGTAGCTGATCCTATCGATGAAGATGACGTTGTAACACGTTGTACACGATATGTTGATCAACTGTAAAATATTCTTTGACATGTCAATGTTGAAAAATTTATCAAAGAATTGAAAACGACAGAAGTGACTATGGCTGTGAATATTGTTGCAACGGGTATGTTTCAAGATTATGCGTACATTTTAGATACAGGACTAAACTTTTATGAAATACCTACCAATGGTGTAAACGTCTGAATAGCCAAACTGGGCAGGGTTGATGTGAGACTGAACTGTGTTAAAGATGCAAGGTTACTCTTTGTAGAGCGCGGTGATAAATTTAGTTTTTTCCCTGCGTATAAACCCTACGATGAATTTACAGCAAAAGTCATTTTGAGATATAAAATAATACAGTAACCTGTCATAAGCCTCATTCGGTGTTTAAACATGGATACGGGAACAACTAAATGCGACATCATAAACGCCAGAAATGCTATTCGACGCAAGTTACTTGAACTTAAAATTGGTCAAATCGACTCTGAAAATTTGTTCAAGGATTCGTTAAGACCTGTGACGAATACTATGGAAAATGTTTTCTTACCTCAATGAAATCAGCAACAGCAGCAGTCTTCTGGCTTCATCAATGAGTTCTTAAAGTCGCTCAGTCGAAGTGCGAGCGATTATGATTCAGTGTATGGTGTCCGGAAAAAGAATGATTCACTAATTATTGGAAACTCGCCTGTGATTATTGAAGAGGACGTTATTCTAATTGATGGTAATGAATATGATAGAACAGAAGGATTAATGAGGTTGTTGTTCCTTTTTTTAAAAAAAAAAAAAATACCAGTATACTACCAAGGATTTGAAAAGGTATTTGGAAATATTAAACAACACAAGTGCCCACAGAGTAAAATGTAATCCATCTGGCAAAGTTTCGAAATATAAAATAAAATCTCTAAACTTGATGATCAGTCATGTTCTGGTCTTCTTCCCATGAAGGAATATGTGTATTGGGACGATCCATATGAACTCGTTGAAAGACTAAAGTTACTTACCGCTTCGACATCAGCAGTACATACGGCGCACTCCAACGAAATTTTATCTATGATTGAAGAACTTCGTGAGAGAGACATCATCGTCTAACATGGATCAAGTTGTTGCAGAACTTAATAGACCGGCAAGAAGGAATTTCCCAAGAAGACGTGTAATAATTAAAGGTCTTGACGACCTGTAGCAGGCCGATATTGTGGAAACGATCCTATACTCTCGTAAAATAATGGCTACAAGTATATACTGGATGGTGAATGATACTTATTCAAAGTTTTCGTGGGCTATACCTCTCAAGAACAATACTGCTAATGTGGTTACCAACGCTATGAAGAAAATACTAACTGGTGATCGTGTTCCTAAAAATGTACAAACTGACAACGGGAAGGGGTTATACAATTCAGAGTTCAAGAATCTCATGACTAGCTATGGTATTAATCACTACTCAACATATACCCATCTTAAAGCATCAATAGTTGAACGATTAAACAGAACTATTAAGAATGCAATGTGGCAAGAATTCAGCAGGCGTGGCTCACATCGGTGGATTGAACTTCTTCCTCAGTTAATGTCAAATTATAACAACAAGTGGCATAGCACCATTAAAATGAAACCTTGTGATGTAAAGGACAACTCTTTACTTTCTACAGTGTACTTCCGTGTGAAGACTACCACACCAGCAAAATTCAAAGTTGGTGACCATGTTAGGATTAGTAGGTTTAAAGAAAAGTTTGACAAAGGCTACCTGCCAAACTGGTCAACTGAAGTGTTTACCATCAGAAAAGTTAAATTATCAAATCCTGTAACTTATTTACTTAAAGATTATCAGGGTAAAGATATTGCAGGAGCATTTTACCAGCAAGAATTACAATTAACAAAACATCCAAGTACATTTCTTGTTGAACGAGTAATAAGGAAAGGAATAATATGATCTTGAACTGCGCATCGGCGAACATTGTTTTCGGTATTCACAACCATTTCAGTAATTTCGGTGCTAAAACCGTTTCGAAAATAGGTTATTTTTTTTGCACACATTTGATAAATTTTTTATTTTTGCATGTGGTGCGGAACCCCAGGCTGCAGCCTAGATAGTCTATGCCTAAATGCGGACCTTGCAATGAAGTCTATTTTATAACAGCACGCGGTAAAATAGTTACATTATTGTATGTGACATCGTTAGTTATAGTTATTTTCTCTCATGTATAGGAGGGCTCTCATATAAACTATAAACTGAACAGTAAAAAATTGTTACGCAAAAGTCGTGATTTAATGAACTGAAATGCTAATAAGACCTTTGATTAAGTTTTCCATTTTTTTATTTCACTAGCCAAGTCGGAAAATTAAATATTGGAAAGAGAATTCGTTATATTATTATACTTTTTCTTAGGGATTTACGCCTCGTAAGGTCATTACAAGCGAGAGGCTCCTATTAATTTTGTGCGGCGATATGTTAATATGGATGAAACGCGTGTCCCTCACTGCATGACAGAAACATAACTGAAATTAAAACAATGGGATGAAGCGGGCGGTTCCGTGTCAAGACAAGGCGCTTTACTTTATTGATTACGTTGAAAAGGGTAAAACAGTGACTGACGAACACTACGCAAGTCATCTGGACCGATTTGTACTGTCTTGTAATTTAATTATTTAATGAGCATAATTTACTGATCAAACAATGTAAAACAATATATTGTAACTTTATTCACATTCACTGAATGGATTATTGGTCGTTTCATCAAAAACAATTGAAGTTAAAGTTCTGCGCTTTGGAAAACATATGGAGGTTGAATGTCCTTTGATGGACCTATGACGAGATGACTGGGGTCAGGCAACTCGCAGAAGGTGGCGTGTTGGCGTAATCCGGTAGGGTTACAGCCTCGCCTTCCGTTCTTCAATCAGCTGGGCGCAGTGTCTCCACTGGAGAATGTATCACCCGCTATCGTGAGGTGGAGTCGTCACGGTGTTCCTTCGCTGGCCTTATGGTATCTGGTGAGTCTACGAATATACGTGAGCTTGCACTAAGAAAAAATCAAAACCGACTGCAAGTTTATCTTGCTAACTAGCAGTCGCCTCCGCCGCGGGATTAGGCCATCTGAAGAATTACCCGCAATTACAGTGGCGATGGTGAAGGAAGGCGCGTTTGGCTACCCATTATGGGTGCCCGCGGGGAGCGACGAGGATACAGCGCTCTCCACGAACCAGACCGAAAACCCTTGAAAACATGGATTTATAACTAAGGCCTCTTTATCAGTCCCGCGCGCGGTCGGCCCCACCCGCCCCCATACGGGAACAAGGCGGTAGCGAAAGCGATGCAGCGCTTGGCGCATGTTCTCCCTCATCCAACCGACAGCGTAAAGCATCACGGATGGGCACAGGTTCCTGCACCACGGGGCACGCTTCTAGTGCGTGATTTCCCGCACCCAACCGACAAACTGGGCATCACTGTATGAGCACAGGTTCCCGCACACTCGTTCAAGATTCACAGAACACCTTATAGTCCTCAGTCCCGGCGCAACAGGCCAAAGACCGCCACACCGTTCGATAACTGTCGCTGCCACACCTAGTTCAGATGTTCGGACACATGCACTACCAATCCCCATTTATACAGAGGATATATTATGGCAGCGAAGAGACTGGTGCATACCGGCGGCAAGGGGCACCACTTCATTTGATCACTGAACCGTGCACCGCAGCGACAGCCACACCCGGCATGCCAGATACTTTAAGCCGAGGATGGACACCCACGAAATGACTGCCACCTTCAACGGTGCATGTTGACTTACCGGTACCGTACGCCGCCCCCCTTCCACCCGCAGAGTCACTTCACCTCTCTGCACTCTAGGTCCTACCACCAGGAGCAGAAAAAGAAGGAACAAGGCCCCCCTTCTTAGCGCCATCGGACTTACTGCCAAGGGCGTTGGTACTGAGTGCAATACCAGCGGCACGGGAACCAAAGCCGTGACTGCTTCGAGCCCAGACTTACATTCAATTAGGCATATTGACTTCCGGCACCGTAAACAGTACATATGGGGGGCAAGGGGAACCAATTCTTTAATCACCAATCACTGACCCAAACAGCAGCCACTTACGAGAACCAGAAGTGACGACCGCTGTCATCCAATCACGCCATCTTACCGGTACCGTCGGTCTCCTCTCTGCAGCACAGGCCCTTTTGCCGGGAAGAATAAAAGAGGAGACAAGTCCCGCCTTCTCTGCACCAGGCGTACTGTCTAGGGAGTTGGCACTGAGTACATGGCGGCGTACAGGGCACCGAATCCGTAACTGCATCGTACCCCATTTTCCTCAACCAGAGACTTTCACTCCCGAAACCTTGTTTTAGTACATCCCGGTGGCAGGTGGTACCACTTCACCTGATCATCGGTGCCCACCTCAGCTGTAGCCACACCAAGATCTGGGAATGACCACCACTTACAAGAGTGAACACCAGTACCGTACGTTTCCGTTCTGCAAGGTCACACCACCTCCTTGAACCCCGACCGACCCCCTGCCCGAAGACCGCAGTGATGGCTTAACCGGAGCATCGGAACAGTCGCATCGCGGCGGCTGATAGTATCGCATCCCTGATACCACGTTCAGGACGTAAACTGACGGTACCATATGTGCTACCGATGGGCAGAGGACACACTACCCTCCAATGATCCCCCCCCCCCCCAGTGCTACCGCAACAAGAGAGGACTTGGTACCAATGTTCTCCATGACAGCGTCGACGTAGTGTTTCCCATCGAGTGGTACTCCACCGCCTCCACCTAACACGGAGGTTAATCTCCCTCTCGCTTGAACCGCGGCGATCCATGACGGATCCGCGCAAAGTGGAGGGGGGCTGGCTCGGGTACGTCGGGAGCGTCAATACCTGTAGCCGGCCCTTCCCTCATTGAAAGAACCGGCCCCCTGCGAGAAGGTGGAGTTATTAGCTGGAGCTAGCAAAATTCGCCCTCGGCCGCCTTTCGGAACAGAGTGTCCTTTTCAGCCGCCGGATATGTCTCCTCGTCGACTCCTGGCCCCAGGCGCCACCTTCCTCCCTCGCTCCCATTCGATACCATATACAACATACGTTAAATTTTTATATATAAAATCACGCAGGAAGAGACTTGATTGGACCAAACGATTATACCTTCCAGTAGCCTCTCTGGTACAGCTGATCATTCCGTGAAGCGAAACTAATACTTCCTTCTAATTTGTCCGCACCCAACTACCGCCTCTATTGGCAACATTTTTGGATTCCACATTCATCCAAAGCTATATTCCTGATGGTGACTTTTACATTACTAACAAGGAAAAACTTGGCCTGCGAGTTTACAACATCTAATAAAACTGACACTATACCGAACGCTGTATTTTGTTGCGGTCAGGTCACAGGGGACTCTTTGCCACCTCTTTTCGGAATTGCAAACTGAACTGCACTGAGTCACCTCTATTATTAAATTTCCTATGTCTCTGAAGAAAGGCAACCAAAATCTATTCACGTACATATAATATTTAATGCAATCAAACATTACCATCATAGTCGCAATATCTCTAACAGAAGCGATCCAACTCCACAGTATAAGCAAATTGAATTTACTCACCGAAATTAATATGAATTATCAAATACGAAAATCAAATAAATATACTGTATTTACAAAAGCTCACCAATAATGAGCGTTGTCGCCTGGGACACTTCAAACTGAATGTAAAAATTTGTGAAAAGAAACCTCAGTAACAGAAGAAAAAAATCATCTTTCACCAGGACAATGCACCTTTCCAAAAGTGTGCTTTAGCACTGAAAAAAACAGAGGAGCCTGAAGTACTAATTGTTGGAACATTCAACCTGTAAACTAGATTCGGCCCCAGTTGATTTCCACCTATTTATAAATCTAAAGAAGTTTATGTCTGGTAACATTTACAGTTAATGAAGAGATGACAGCAGCCACAGGTGGGTATTTTTCAGACATTTCAGAATTCATTCAGGGATGGAATCCATTCATTGGAGATACTTGCACAAAGTGTATTCAACTAAAGGGAGATAACATATAAAAAGAAATGAATATTTGAACTAAATACACTCTTTCACTGCTAGACCGAAAACTTTTCATTTTTCCTTCATATTCCAAGCCGTTATTCTAAGGGATGTCTCAACCACATAATCGACCGGTTCCTCACAAATATAATAATGTCAGCACATGAGATGAGGAAATCGGATTTTCAGTTCCCTTATCTTCCACGGTTAATCTGCATTTTGAGTCGAGCTATGTATTTTCCTCAAGAGTTCACTCTCAAAGCAATGAGAAAACTATATAAAAATAAATTTTACTCTCTCCAAGGAAATGTTTCGAAAAAGAAGCTTCAACTTTTCTTTATAGGGGCCACGGACTTCAATGCCTTTAAAAATGAAGTGTCAATACGTTCAGAATATGAGAAGCTCAATATTAGAACGTTCGATTGCATTATTACGAATTACCGTTTAGATTAACATCATTATTCAATGTTTTAGTTTAAAGGTAAGCGCACACTAGAGTAGACCGCGCCGTTGAGCGTCGCGTCGCATTGAGCGAAAATGCTGCAAAGCAAATTAGGTCGCAGCTTGTCGCATTTTCACTGCCGCCGCCATCGGTCCTCGGCTTTTAAGTCAATCACTCTTGCACTGTAAATGGACGCAGCAGGTAAAAAGCTCTTCATTTTTAAGATGTTCAATGAGGAAGAAGAAAATTAAGTGGAAAAGGTAATAGGTTAAATTGAAAATGGAATTTCGCGCATTGCGTAGTGACATTGGATAGCAAGCATGTTACATTAGAAGATCCGCTGAATAGTGATTTTCTTTATTTTTGATACAAAAAAGAAATACATAAGATCGTACTTTATCTCGGCGTTTAGAATTAATATAGTATTCTCGGGTGACTGGCCGAGTTAGCAGGATGTTTCCATACGATATTTCGGCGATCGGAAACTCTGTCGCCATCGTCTGGTGAAGATGGTGACAGAAGTTCCAATCACTGAAATATTGTGTTAAAACGCCCTGTTCACTCAGCTATTCACCCGAAAAGACTACATTAATAATAAAAAAAAATGTTTTTCTTGGATTTACTAGTCCTTGTAGTTGCTGAATACCGTTTTGTTATTGTGGTCAAGGGATTCGAAAATAAATTAAGATGATAATACATTTAGCCACAGCAAGTTTGGTGAGGCATTGGCTACAAGAAAATTGAATTCGCACGATGACAACTCCATCCAGGAAATTGACTTATAAATGGCGTATGTAACAATAGGGAATGAAGCGTTTTTCCCTTTCGAGGCATTTGATGAAGCCTATTTCAGGAAATCAGATAAACGGAAATGAAGAGAAACAAATTTTCAATTACAAGCTCAGTAAAGTCGGAAGGTGAACGAGAACGGCTTTAGTGTTCGAGTTAGAAGGTGCCGAACCCGGCAGCGTAGGGGTAGCGTGCTTGCTTCTTGTTACAGGGGTCGTCGGTTCGAGTCAGACCTAGGGCATGGGGGGTTTTAATTAAATGTTGTGTTCGTCTTGTGTCCTCCTTACAAAAAAGGAAAATTAATCACACTGATATGAAGTCCATACATTGCAAGAGAGACAAACACATTGAGCTGGCTGTATGGCCAAGATAACCAAATGTCATTTAAGTAGTTAGAATGTTTCGAATCTATGAAAAGAGGAGATAAATAAACTAATAATAGTGATGTGCTTGATAGAGTTTTAACTAACGATGTCTGAACTAGAGTGCAGAAGATAAAGATGATACTAACAACAGATAAATTTCAAGATTTGACATACACAGATTATTAATATATGTAAAGCAATGTCACTAAATTTTTTATAAAAAATTTGCTTGGTTAAATGGCAAGGCGGAGGGGGGTGCAAAAAAGTGATAGAGCATTATATTAAACAAAAAATTTGAAGTATTATATTATCCCTGGTTGTTTTAAAAAGTTTACAATTTCCTCTCTAATTTTTTCTACTTTTTTTATCATTATATTTCGCGACTTGTAAATCATAGAACTCTTTTAAAGACATCACTATTGACATGCAGTGCCCCTCTTCCATTACGTTTGCATGCATTAAGTTAAAACATACAAGCTAAGAAAAAACAAGAGTGCGAGCGAAGATTTTAAAAATTTTCTCACCTTTATTCAAATTCATAAAGTTGTTAACTTTTCAGTAAGTAATTATTTAAAAATTTTCATAAAAACCTCCATTATTTAGCGTGAAAATTTACTGCAAATTTGTAGGAAATTTTATTGAATGTAAAAATTGGAACATACAAGTTACAAAAATCAGTCAGTGTTGGAACTCCTATCGCACACCAAATCGCGGCGGAGCAAATCGGGACCCACAGACAGAAACATACGCGTCGCGAAATGATCGAACAATGCGACCGTCCCTACCCGACTCACTCGCGCATAGTGTGCGTGAGTGCTTTAGAATATGTGGAAACTATTGCTGATGCATTTCTGTGATTCCACGCGATGCGGCACGCCCTATTGTACGATTACCTCACATTTGCCTGTTTTTCCTCAATGACAAACACAGGACACATCTCTTATATTAATGAAAGTAAAATCACATTACAAATATTAAACTATTTCTCATTTACATCTTTATCAAAATGTGTGATTCTGAATATGAGATTTTTTATGTTTCGATTCTACAGCTGGATCCTACAGCCGGCAAGGAGTTCATGGGATTCGTTGTTGGAGCCAACCCATTGGGCCAGATGTTGTTTTCACCACTCGTCGGATGGTGGTGCAATCGCATTGCTTCCATACGTCTTCCTGTTCTACTATCACTGCTCTTGTTCAGCGTGGCGAGTGCGGGATATTCTTCGCTTCAATTGTTTACATCTTATCAGAAATACTGGATGCTTCTCACAAGATTTTTGGTCGGAGTCAGTTCAGGTAAGCAAGTTAGGATCTTCAACGTAACTAATGAATCTCAGATCGAAGTGCGCATGCCCCGCAGGGATCTGCGCCTTGATGATGAACAATACCAGTTCTCAGAATTCGTTCCTGCATACGTCATTGTCTATCTCGTCTGAGTGCCCCCAAAACCAAAAGGAAACGCGTCGTTGTAACTCTTAATTTTATTTGATTCTAAGCTAAATTTGGCTGTACCAACAGTGTGCATCCTTGACATTTATTTGAGAGCATAATAGTTACCAAACTGCCAGTGTAGACTGAGAACTTCAGCTTAACTTAAGCTTCAAAGATAAGTTCGCAGTTCAGTCGAATCAGATAAGTACTACGGTGAGACGACCAATTACCTGTCCTAATGTAGCACTAGTTGTGAAAAAGCTTGTGACCTGGTAGCCTGTGCCTAATTAATCCTGCAGAAGAGGGCCCACACCTCTCCCACGGCTGCTACCTAGTATCAGAACATTTTTCTTCATATTTTTTCCTTCCACACCTCCAATCCTAAAGGCCTCCTGCACCTTACCTACTCTCACATCTATGGAATTTAAAATATTAATACCGTGTTTTCGTACCAAGATTAACACCAACAGTTATTTATAAATTGCTATTATTATTACCACTTATTGCTGGCAAGTAGTTACTCTCATGTTTCAGAACTAATTAAATAATAAACTGTTACATTTTTAATGGAACAGAGCCTACTATATGTGGTAATACGGAACCCTCAACAATCGGATTTCAAACTACAGATTCAATTAGATGGCATACAAGAATTGCAAAATAATATATACCACAATTTATCCCTATTCTTAATAAAATAACTACCAAGCTTTCAATTGTTTTTAAGTCAGTGAAACTTGAGATATAAAAATAAACTATCTTACAACAATGACGCGGATTTGTTTTTTTTATTTTTCTAGGTAAATATAAATAATTCTACTTGCTAACAATAATGCTAACGTGTATTCGTAGGTTTTCCGACGAATCTGATACTTGATAATCTCTCGGGCATGCGGCCGTATATATTGATCGTGGATGAACGAATTTTCGCCGGCGTGACGTGCCATCTTCAGGTTGCGTCAGCTGGCCGGCGTGAGGAGCGCAGTCCAGGACGATCACTACTGAGCCCGTCTTTTTTTATTATTACCTTTCATTCCCCTGGCTGAAGGCCAGGGACGGGCCGCTGTAGAGCGATAGCTCATTTCGGCCATTGGATCAGGGTATTGTTTTTTGGAATATATCTTTATTTGACTCATTTTATACATTCATAATTGTATTTGGGGCTTTACATATATTTATATTTGGCTTAGTATTGGGTTATTTGGGATTATGGCGCTGTGGTCATGTCCTTATGTTTTTTTATGTGGACTTAATTAAGAGTTCTTATTTGTTTTAATCCCCTAGAGGATTAGGATGGTGACTAGCTGTACTATCTTGGCGAGTGTCAGCTTATCTTGTGTTCTGGTCCTCGCGTGCGATGCACATCCACCCTCGTAGCATTGATTGCCGCGCTCCTCTGCTTTCCGGCTTCATTTGGGCGGCGCACGACCTTGGTCTGCGAGCCGGCAGTGTCTGCTCACATCCCTTGGCGCAGTCTGGCTGGTAACAGCTTGCTGCGGTGGGTGGGAAGTTCTCCTCACCCTCTCCCTCTGTCGGTTACAGCAGTTTTCCAGTGGCATGGATGCGTCTTTCTTCTTCCCCGCAGCGTTTTTCTTGGCTGCCGCTGGACGTTTCTTTTTATTTCTTTTTTCTTGCACCTTGCGTTTTGGTCTGACTGGACAGCGAGTGGCACATGATGCATGCGACCCCGTGCAGTTTGCACATGTTGGCGTAACGTCTCGAGGTCGGCTGCAGCTCTTGGTATTGTGACCGCCACCGCAGCGGACACAACGCTCTTCCACGTCGCAGTCCGTGGCCTTGTGGCACCAGGCTTGGCAGCGAAAGTATTGAGTAGGATCTGCTGCTCATTTCTTCTTCCACTTTTGTTTGTCCTGCGGTTTGCGGTGTTTCTGGTAATTTTGGATGGCAAGGGATGCCACCGTCCTGGAGCAGCTTCATGGCTGCTTCCAAGTCGGCTGGCCGGATGTAAATGGCATAACATTTCTGACATCAGCAGATCAATCCTCTTTGGCTGTCTCGGTGTGACGATGGGACGTCAGGCTTGACAGGTCTTGCTCGCTGGCTACCGGACTGGAAGAGGTCGGCCGCATCTTGTTTGGCTTCGCTGCGACGATTTCTTGCTCCTCGTTACCATGCAGTGCTGCCTTGGTTGACTCTTCTTCTTCCTCACGTCTTTGTGATGTCCCTCTGCTGTTGTTGGTTGGGGTTTCAGAACGTGGTGATGCTTGTCTCTAGGGGCTTGGTGACGTTGTTGTTGCTTTCCTGATACTGATGCTTGGGGAGGCTGTAGCAATTGTCAGGAATGGAATGATATTGCTTTGCAGCTCATTGAGGTATTTGTGTTCTGTGAAATGATCACTGAACACTCTTGGAAATGGGTTCTTCCTGTCCCTGTCTTACGTACCATCCCCTCGTATCGGAATGATATGATGTGCGTAATCAGGATTTCCGGTGAGAGCTCCGAAGTACTCTGAAACTAGCGGCAGTCTCCATTTATAGTATCTCTTGCGGACAACGACGTGTAGCTCCATCTTGAGAAGCTTCTTGGCGCTTTGGATATATGGACCTTATCCAACGTCTGTGATGTAGTCATGACAGGTGATGAATGCCCGCTCGTCCCTGCGACACCACAAATAGATCGGCAATTCTACTTCCTCCGATCAGCTCAGCGTGTCCGAGCTGCTTCCGCTTGCCCTTGAGGCGTAGCTTTCGGGCGAGTACTGTGGTGTCGCTGGAGAGTCTCTATTGACCACCCTCTCTTCTTCTCTGCGCTGCATCTTGTCGCACTGGCCTAGTCGCGCATGCACTAGTGTAGCAGCTGTGCCCTGGTGGCAGCTGGGCGCAAGTGGTAGGCGAACCTTGGGTGACCACTCGCCTTTCCTGCGCGAGGGCGACTGAACCACACCGTTTCCTGCAGGCCGGTCCTGCGATTGTGACCGCACCAGCCAGGCTCTATGGACTGCCTAAAGTGCACAAGCCGGGCTTGCCCATAAGGCCCATAGTATGCACAATAGGTGCGCCCATATATGGTCTGCCCAAATACCTGATGTCTGTCTTGAGTCTGTCAGTTGGTAAATGTGAGTACCACATCAAGAACTCGGCTCAATTCGTCGAACATCTACAACAACTGAGACTGTCCGACTCTGATCTCATGGTCAGTTTCGACGTAGTATCACTTTTCACCAGGGTTCCTCTCAAGGAATCTCTGGAATTGATTGGCGAGAAATATGGGCCTGACCTCACAAAACTGTTCAGTTTTGTTATAACATCAACATATTTTCTCTTCAGTGGACAGTATTATGAACATATGGATGGAGTAGCTATGGGTAGCCCACTGTCACCTGTGGTTGCCAACATGAATATGGAGCACTCTGAGAATGAAGCACTGGAATTGGCACAGTTAAAACCAACGGTTTTCTACAGATATGTGGATGACACGTTTTTCTTTTTGCCACATGGAAAAGAAGAACTTCAATCTCTTTTGCAACACCTGAACTCCATCCACAGCCAAACACAATTCACCATCGGGTGGAACAGAACGGCCAACTACCCTTTTTGGATGTGTTGGTAAAGAGCAGACCGGTCGGCACATTAGGGCACAGTGCTTACCGTAAGGCTACTCACACGGACCAATATTTACATGCAACAATCTGCCACCACCCGTCACAGAAGGAAGGAGTGCTAAATACACTGGTTCACAGAGCACGTAATATTTCTGACAAGGACAGTCTGTCTGCTGAACTAGCACACCTCAAGAACGTGTTCCAGAGTAACAGCTACGACAAAGGGCCAAATTCGGCGCACCTTCAGGCGGAAGACCATTCAAGAACCAACTGACGAAGAGGACAAGCCAAGAGCCACAATCTTCATTCCGTACGCCGGCAATGTATCGAGCAAGATTGGAAGAATTCTACGTCAACATAACATCAAGTGCGTTTACCACCCGCCAGCCAAAATTAAAGCACTACTGAGCTCAGTTAAAGATGACATGGGACTTAGGAAACCTGGCGTATATCACATACCGAGAGAGTGTGGAAAAGTATGGGTCGGACAGACCATATCCACAATCGAAGAAAGGTGCAGAGAACATAAACGTCACACCAAGCTACAGCTGCTATCAAAATCAGCAGTTGCGGAACATTGTCTAGAGACGCGGCATACTATTAAATATGAGGACACCGAAGTTCTGAGAAACACATCTCAATTTTGCGACTGTGTATACAAGGAAGCCATTGAGATCCGCCTACAGAGTAACCTCGTGAGCAAAGATAACGGGTTCCAACTAAGCCATGCTTGGAACCATGGAGGAAGGAATATATGGAGACGACGCAAGGGACCTTCGCCACATACTGGAGTGAAACCGGGTGGAGAGAAGTGGGGAGTGGAGGCCGCCATATTGCTTGACAGGAGAAACACGGGAGATAGGCTCAAAATCCTCAAGGGAATCATAAGACAACCGCGGCACCGCAATTTGATGATAGATTCTTATGTAACACGACGATACAAATCGAAATTAAAGAATAAAATTTTTCGATATCTCGCTTAGTTCGCGAGATATATTGTCTCAAAAGTGAGGTTGTTAGGTTATGAGGGGATTCAACGATAACCGTGGCGCCACAATTGATGACGAATTCTCATGTAACTCGATGAGAGAAACTGAAAGTAAAGAATAAAATTTTTTGATATCTTGCTTAGTTCTCAAGATATTGTAACTTAAAATTGACGTGGTTAGGTTGAAATGGGGCCTGGACCAGAAGAAAACTATCGCCATATCCATATTTGATGATGAATTCGGATGTAACTTAATGCGCAGGTAATTCTTTTTAACTTTAATAACAAACTGTTTATTTCTACAGTCCTTATATTTTAGTTGATGTTCAAATAGGTTATATTTTCACATTCTATTTCAGTAATTGACAAGAAAGATTTCAAAATCTAGAAATATACTTGTAGACATATTTACAAACAGAAACAAGTCATATCTGAAATTTTAAAAATAACATAAGTTAATGTTTAGAACTTTTAAAAAAGTAATACTTCATAAAACCTCATAGTTTCTGAGCTTACTTAGAAGATATTGTACAGTTAGTGACCTATATAATTTTGCTAGAAAAATCAGTGCATTCATAAATCAGAAGCTAACAGCTAATAATAAATAAATTGTTTGTTCTCTTCCTGGTATACACCGCATTACAACCTACCAACATTTCCATTAATATTGCCGCTACAAAACCAAACTATGTAGACACATCTAAACACAAGAAATGCATCGCGAACTACATTTCCGACAACAAAGTTTATTTCATCACGTTTAGTAGTTCGCACAGCACAAATTATCACAATTAATTTCATCGTGCACTTTCAGTGTAAACTTAAACGTGAGTAATGCATGCAGAATACCATATTCACTGTGTCGCGATGTAAACATGACCCGCTTAAATTACATTTCCAACACTTGTCTACAATAAGGCTAGCTTTTCAGGTGCAAAATAGTAACATATGCTAATTGTCTATGCTACACCAACAAAAATTTGAGAATGATATGATCCTATTGAGAGCAATGAATAAATTTATAGCGAATGGCACTAATGTTGCAGTTGCCTGTCAGATACTTCAAGAACGATAGTTACAATGTGACTTACTTATGAAACGCTATTCCAGGTTTTTTTCCTATTTCGTCTGTTTGTGCAACCATATGCAGAACAACTTGGCATTATAGAAAACTTTAGAATATTAGAAAATTAAATATTCTCAGCAGCTGACACAGTGCAAACAGCCCAATGTTTTGGTACTCCTACGATGTCCGCCGCGCAGGCGCAGTTTTTTCACGAGGTTTCACAGATTTAGCGTTATCTCGTCTCCATATATTCCTTCCTCCATGCTTGGAACCCAGCACTGAAGCGGCTCTGCAAACACCAGAGCCAAAGAAAAGTGCGCGACGGAGGTGGCATACAGACTGATGGTCACTGCTCGACGCATTGGAGCCTACCATCCCCGTCACCGCTATCGGAGCGCCACGACGGGAGTAGGGGATGGATCAGAGATTATAAATACCGATACTGCCCGTGGAGGAAGGAAATATATGGAGGAGAAGTGACGGTAAATCTGTGAAGCAGGCTATAAACTCTCGCACATGCGCAGTGGCGGCAGCGGCGATATTGCGTTCCCAAACAAATGCGATGTTCACATTGTGTTAGATGCTGGGATTATTTCATTTTGTAATGTGTATAAGTGTTTTATAATGCCATCTTGTGTTGCATACGGTTGCACAAATAGGCAAGAGAGGAAAGAACCTGGAATATCATTTCATAAGTAAGTTGAATTCTAATTATCGTTGTTGAAGTGGGCGGTAGGTTTTAAAAACTTCGGTGCCTGTCTATAAATATTTAGTCATAGCTTTCAATGGGATGTCTTTCTTCTCAAATTTTTGTTGGTGTAGTGTAGAAAATCAGCATACCTTGCTATTTTGCACATAATAGACTAGCATTACTTTTTAACGAGTGTTGAAAATGAGATTTAAAGGGGTGTGTTTTACATCACGATTCAGTGAATTTAGTATTGCGCTTTCTTTCGTCACGTTGCAGTTTATACTGACAGTGTATGATGAAATTAAATGTGTTAAATTATGCCATGCAACCTAGGAATCTTAATGAAGGAAACGATGTTGTTACTGCAAATAGAGTTAGCGTTTCAAATACGCGTGTGTGGGTATGTCTACATAGTTTGATTCTGTAGTGGCAATTTAATGGAGATTGTGGTTAGGTCTAAATGCAGTCTGTACCAGAATGGTTTTGATATTCCATAATGGACAAAGAATTTATCTATTACTGTTAGTAATTTCATGAGAACCAAGTTAGTGACAAAATGTGTATCGCGATATAAACTGCTTCCAGGTATTCCCAATTAAGCTTACGATGTATAGTAACGAGATAACTATTGTTATTCTGATCTAGGCAGCATTTCAAACTAACCACAAGTGGTAGTAAAAAACTGAAATATCCATTCTGCATGTTCACCATTGTGGTTTTGGTAGAATTAATTTTTGATCCAGGCAGCATATCAACACAATCCCAGTATATCCCGATTACTAAGCAAGATATCGAAAAAATTTATTCTTTATTTTCGATTTGTCTCATCATGTTACATAAGAATCGATCATTAAATTTGACTTTTGCGAAATTTTTCTTATGTATTTCAACTTAAGACACCTCACTTTTGATACAGTATAACTCGAGAACTAGGCGAGATATCGAAAAATTTTATTCTTTATTTTTTATTTGTCTCGTCTTTTTAAATAAGAATCCGCTATCAAATTTGACTTTGACCAATGTTTTCTTCTGAATTTCAGCCAAAACCATTTCACGTTTGAGACAGAATATCTCGAAAACTAAGCATAACCCGTGTCTGTATGGGTAAGGCCCAGCCCTCTACTCCTCCTCCGCCCGGCTTCAATGCGTGGTGAAGGTCTCTTGCATCGTCTCCATATATTTCCTTCCTCCATGATACGGCCGGACTGGCTAAGCAGTTACGTCCTGGACTGCGCTCCTCACACCGGCCAGCTGAAGCAACCTGAAGATGATGGCACGTTACACCATCGAAAATTTGTTCATCCACGATCAATTGATCTGGCTGCATGCCCAAGAGATTTTCAAGCAATAATTCTAACAATTAGTTGATAATTTAAAGATTTTAAAGTAATTTATTCCAAAGACATTACAGATCACAACTGAAGTTAACCATCAGTACCCCTACACACTGTAACACTTAACCATTTCAAGCTTAGAGCCACTCTAAACATTTGTAATTACCAACAAGCATAGCATTCTAAAATTTTGAAGTATACTGAGTTTTCTGTTTGTTTTAACTAACTGCTTCTTTCTGGTCTTTCCCCTTATATACGAGTAATCAATCACTTGCTTTTATTATTATTTTGTCACTGTTATGACAGGATGACAAACAGCTGCCTGTCAATTAATAATAGCTATTACATATTCACAAACATCAACACAAACTGTACCACAGCGTGCTGAACCATTGTCTCATTCAAGAAATGAAGACATGAGTAGGAAATTAGATAAAGTAACAAACACACACGTAAGGAAGTAGTTCTAGGAACAAAGACACAAGTAAGGCGGAGTGGTATAGTGTGAAATATTGAGTTTTTTGTGTTTGTGGAGTGTTTTTTTTTTTTTTTTTTTTTTTTTTTTGCTGCAGCTGACCTCCTTCCTTCGACTTTGGTGATTGGTGGGTATATTTTATCATTTCTTTCTATATAAATATTGCCTTACTGCATTTCTTCCACTACATTGTTACTGAAATGAATGACTTTATTAAAGGAAATTTGGAGGAAGATTTTGCAAGACATGCATGTCAGATTGGAATAACAAACATAATTTATGTTGGTTGGTAAAAATGTTGCATTTAAAGTTAGGCATATGAATTTCCAGCAGAGGGTTCAGGTGGAATCCCTAATGCAACAAATTTTAGCAAGAAGTTTGTTAAACGAATTAACATGATACACAATTTTAGAAGAATGTAGTTTTCTGAGCAGCCAGCTGATGTCTTATGCATCAGTACATGTACAGTCACCAGTTGTAAGAAAAGAGGAAAACCCATCAAACTATACTACGATACAGCCTTCCAATAACAATATCGATCTGTTTGAGAAATTATGTTAAAATGAGGAATGTTTTGTAACATATGTACTATAGCGGAAATTAACTCTAATAATTACTCAGATCCTCATACAATATATTGCAAAATTCAGGTACGTATGTCTCAAATACTGCACTGGAATTTCAATTGAATGTTTAGTACTGTATCTACATATGAACTTCCGGTCGCCAAAAGTTGCATTGTTGCAACAAGACTTTCATATAGTAGATTGAATTCTCTCATTTGTGTACTGTATTTCAATAATCAAGGGTCAGCTATACTTAATAATATTGTAAAAAGTATGTCATCCAAAAAAGATAGTTCTTGTAATCATCTGACTCATTTACCTTTTCAATAAATATGTAACAGGTTTCTCACAGAGCTCCTTCATACCAACGCTCTTTCACCAGGATGAAATTCCAAGGTGGCCTTCCAGCATCTGGCAATACAGATGGTTTTCTCCCACACACCAGAGGGATTGGCCCATCAGAGGATAACTGACGCGCTTTATCCTTGAACAGTCCCTCATATGTGTGGGCAATGAAGGGCCAGAAATGCCAGTGTCTAAGTCTGTCAAACCTTTCCCTTTAGATCAAGCCTAACAATTTTCTACTAGCATATAGGCAGCTCATGACCGCTTCCTAGAGGTCATAGCATGTCACCTTCAGGGCTCGCATTAGGAGGGGAGGAGTAAACAAGGAAATAATAACCTGGGCGCGCAAGTTTTAAAATATGCAGCTATGATTGTGAACAAAACACCAGAGTGCTGGAAGCCCTTAATGAATCTGCAGGATTTTTTTTAAAAACGTATATAACTAGTGGTTAAATTAATGCAAAATAGTATAGTTTTGAGCATGTAAAGCATGACCAACACATCAGACGCTGTAATATTTATGAGTGTATTTTAATTTCTATCAAAGATTTTAATGAAAGTACAAAAAAATTAGTGGTCATGGGGGGACTGCTGACAGAAGTGAAAAATTGAAAATATGAGTATCATTCACCGAGCGTGGTGGTGTAACAGCTAGCGTTCTGGCCTCGCATTCGGGAGGACGGCAGTTCGAATCCCCTTCTGGACATCCAGATTTGGGTTTTCCATGGTTTCCCAAATCACTCCAGGCAAATGCCAGGATGCTTCTTTCTAAAAAAGGCCTTGGCCGAATTCCTTCCCATTCCTTGCCCCCAATCCTTTCCCATCTCTAAAGACCTCGCTGTTAGAGAGACGCAAACAGATTAAAAAAAAAAAAAAAAAAAAAACGTATCATGTAGGTAAAACATCATGCTTATAGCTACAGATTTGCTAAAGAATAATAATTCTGTGTGGTCGGAATGATCTGGAGACATGGTTTCTATTGGCTGCGCATTCCGCCTCTGTCTTAGCGGCCTTGGCTCTAACCCAGTGGTGCCACCAGGTATAGGGGAACTACAGTTTAACATGGAATCTGAACCATGAAAGAGTTCTGGTGTACTTCACATTACACAGTAGGGTTGTTCCAGTGGCAAAGGCCGGGTTAAAGGACTATGAAAATCCCCACTGAGACAGATTTAACACACGGGTTTTTCTTTCCCCAGTCAGACACCTTAATCACTGAGCCATCAGACCATTACAGATATAGTGTTAACATTAGCATGTCAGCGATATGAAATCATAAGATTTTACCCATCCAAAACTCTCTAATGCTCCTAAGAAAGGTTTCACTTCAAAAACTGAAAATCTAACTTAATCCACAACCCGAAGGATGGTCGAAACTTCCTGAAGCTGATGTACCAAGCTGTTGTGTCAGAGGCAGGAAGGCCAATACCTTTCCTCAGGCGCATACAGTTTAATGTGGAATCATAACGATGAAACGTCCTGGCGTTGCTCATATAGTCAAATATAACTTACAAAAATTCCTGCTCATCACGGGATTTGAACCTGCGATCGGAGAGAGAACCTGTCGGAAGTTAGCACCTTAACCTCCAAACTACCAGACTGCCTGGTATTGAAGTATACATGTGCTTAGCACTATGAAAATCAGATTAAAATCTGTGGGTTTGGATGAACAACATTGACAGAAACTAAGGTGGGGGGGGGGGGGGAAGGAGAGAGTTTAGGCTTTTTTAAATCAAATGTGAAAAATGTTTTTCTATTTGCTTTAAAGTTTATGTATGTAAAGTTCCATCCAAATTGGATAAAAACTGTATGTTTACATAAAGAACATGTTAAAAGAATATGTTGAAAATCAATTTTACATATTAGATACAAGTATAATCTATACTTTCACTGCTGTCCAAGTGAGACACGTCATACTTATAGCTACAGATATATTGCAATTACAGCATGTTGGTGACATGAGCTCATAAGATTTTACTCATCCAAAAAGCATCCAATGTGCATATCATACGCACAACACGTCATAGCATGTTGGTGATGAGAAGTCCAGTACTCATCAATTTAACCACGTCCAAACATCACCTAGTGTGCCTATTGAAGTATTCTTTTCAATTTTTTAATCAAAGTTAGGACAGTACTTTAAATGTAAAATAAGTTTATTTCTAGTCATATAGAAAATGTGAGGTGTAAGGGTTTGGGAGAGACTAAACTAGCCACCTCCAGCGAAATGTCAACCTCTCCTTCTCGTGGTGCAGCCTGTTTGCACACACGAGGCTCAAGTGACTGAAAGATTCCCGGTATAAGGAGTCATCCAGTGCTTGCAAATGGCCTCCTAATTGAGAGTAGAAGAGCAGGGAGTTGTCCAGGGCACCCTCTTCCCCTTGGAGTTGGAAATGGCCCCTAGAGGCAAATGAATCAGAAATGATCAACGGCATGGGTATGCAGAAGACAACACCAAGCCACTGCATGAAAGACCCTAAGGGAATCCTGAGGCAATGTAATCCTCTCAAATTACTTATCGTATATTGGCTTCTTATTGGGTAATATATTCTGGAGATAAAATAATCCCTCAGTCAGATCTCCAAGTGGGGACTGCTCAGGGAGGAGTCATCAGAATGGATAGAAACATTCTACAAGTCAGAGCATGGAATGTTAGAAGTCCGAATAGGGAAGGTAGACTAGGAAATGTAAAGAGAGATATGGGACAACTTAAGTTAGATGTTTTTGGGGTTAATGAAATAAAGTGGAAGAATGCACAGGATTTCTGGCCTGCGGAATACTGAATAATTAACACAACAGCTGCCAGTGGAGTTACTGATGTAGGATTTGTAATGAACAAGAGAGAATGTAAACAGATGAGTTATTATGAACAGTTTAGTGACAGGAATATTTTTATGAGGTGAGATACTAAGCCTGCCCAAAGCATATTAGTACAAGTGTATATCCGTACATCATAGGAAGATGATGAAGAAATAGAGAAAGTATATGCTGAAACTGAACAATTAATCCAATATGTGAAAGGGAATGAAAATCTAATAATCATGGGTGATTGGAACGTGGTAGTTGGAGAAAGAAAGGAGGGGAATAATGTAAAATGTTTTGGTCTAGGTGAAAGAAATGAACGAGGAAGAAGGTTGTTAGAATTTTGTGAAAGAAACAAACTAGTTGTAGCAAACACATTATTTAAGAATCGTGCAAGAAGGATATACACCTGGAAACGTCCAAGATATACAGGTAGATGTCAGCTAGATTACAGCACAGTCAAACAGAGATTCAGGAATCAATTTCTAGAGTGTAAAGCATTCCCACCAACAGACATAGACTCTGACCATAATCTGATAGTTATGAAGTGCCGGCTGAAATTCAAGAAAATAAAGAAGTAATAAAAGCAGAATGGACTGGAAGTGAATAAATTGAAACAATCTAACACAAGAGAAAAATTTACAGAAACGGTAGACGTGGGTTTAAGAAATAACTCTGCAAGGAGTTCAACTGAGGATGGCTGTAATACATTGAAGAGAGAAATGAAAGCTGGTAATTCGCAAGAAAACCTTGGATCACAGAATATATATTAGAGCTGGTGGATCAGAGGAGAAGACACAAAAGTGCTCAGGATGAAGCAGGAAAAGAGCAATACAGACAATTTATAAAGCAAATAAACAGAAAATTCAAAAAGAAAATAAAGCAAAAGAAAAATGGTTGCAAGAAAAGTGTGAAAAAAGAGAAAAGAAAATAACTGTAGGAAAAGTGGATGTGGCATACAGGAAGATCAAACAAAATTTTTGAGAAATGAGGAAAAAATATATAAATATTAAAGGAGCTGATGTGAAACCTATTTCAAAAGATAGAGCTAACTGATCAAAGGATTACACTCAGAATTTGTATCATGGGGACAATTTGAACAACAGAGTAATGGAAATCAATGTTGACATTTATGACTAAAGAGATCCTGTTTTTAGGACAGAATCTGATAGAGCTCCGGATAACCTGAAATCAAATAAGTTGGAATTGATAAGATTCCTACAGAACTTCTGAAATCCCTAGCAGAAGAAGGCATCCACAGATTGTTCAACCTAGTATCAAAAAGTTATGCAACATGAGAAATTCCAACTGATTTTAATAAAATTATCATGGTCACACTTCTGAAGAAAGCACAATCTGATAAATGTGAGAATTATTCACAGCTGGGAAGAAAACCGTTAATATGTTCATCATTAATTAACGGAGTTAGCAAAATTGCAAAGTCATTAACGTTCTTCTTAACTTCTGTTAAATTGATCGTTAGTTAACTTTAGTCCATTACATTGGTTGTCGTCATCATTTTGTTTGTTTGAATTGTGCGCCACGGAATGCTGGTATATTCAGCAAGTCGAATAGCAAACGAATTACGTAACGTGACTGTGAGTGTGATGCATATATAACTGTTATGCTAGGCATGGCACTGGTGTAAGTAGGAACGCTAGAGTTTTGGAGTGGTTGTATTGTATATCTGCAAACTGGCGATCACTACTTGTTTCAAATTTGATCGGTGATTGATTTTGATATTTTTATAACATAACTTTTTTACTATGAGGAATACAATTTCACTTTCTAGTTTGTGTTGGTTTGGAATTTGTTAGTGAAATAAATTAAATTGACATTCGTTACATAATTACAACATGGAAATTGAAGATCTATAATCTGTTTGTAAAAGCAGCAATGCTATCAATAGCAATGAGAAGATTAAAAATCATTGGCCACATTTGTATGATCATGTTTCATTTAAATCAAATTTGGGATAGCAGTTGTTTTATGAATTAAAACTGTGTTTGCCTAAGCTTTCTACAATCAAGACATGTTTTTAGCCTTAATAATCTTAAACTACACATGAAGAGGATGCATGCATACATCCAATTATTTATAGTTTGAAGAAAAAAGTAAAAACAGGGTCCGCTTGTGGGAAAAGGAGAAACAATTCAAATCATTCTTCAAATGCTATGGATTCTTCTGATGTAGATAGCGGCAGAAGTAAGTGTGTTTGTGGTTTTTTGTTTTTTTCCATTTCCATCTGCATTGTAGTTACCTACCATGGCATATCTCTGGCTAGTGTGGACCAGTGCATTTAAACTTTTCCATTGCCAACATGATTCCACTACATTTGATACGAAGCTGATTCAAATATTAAACCCCAGTAAGAACTCAATTTCCAGTGGGACATTTGGTAGACTTATAGTTGATGGGTTTGAGAACTACAGTGTGGCAAAAGTAGCTTGTTGGATTAATCATGATCACAATAGAGTCAGAGTTAGTCCATTCATTAGATTACACTATAATTATAAAATAGTTTGTATCTAAATAAAGTTAGAAACAAAGTATAATTATGTAAAGTATCCAATTTCTGTAAAGTGAGAACATTTAAAAGCTTTCTTCAAAAAGTCATGACTTATTGTTTTTTTACATTAAAATTTTCTGACTTAATCAAAAAAAAAAAGAGTTTAATGTATTTAAAAAAAAAAAAAAAACACTAATCTGGTAATGGGCAGGGTAAGAAGGCTTACCTGGGGACCAAGAATCCTATTGCTGGCCCTGATCACCTTCCATCTGTCTAAGGTGACTCAACCCATTCTTCTCTCAACTGGCGATGGAGACATAATGAGTACAGCCATCCTGCCATGAAGATGAAAGTCAACTTTGTGCTTTCCTCTCGACTTCTTGATGGGGCAATCCTGTGTTCACACGGTTGTATCTTGTTGCCTGATTGGTCACATGAACAGAGAGTCAAATTTTTAGTCACCGCATTCAGAAATTCGATTTTGGTTTTGCAAAAACATTCACACCCTTTTTTTTGTTTTATAAATAAATTAATAATAAATGATTCTCAGAATCTGGAAATATAGCAACCTTTCCAAGAACAGAGTTTTTACATAAGTTTCTAGGTTTATGTCTCAAAAGACCTCCACTAAAAGCTTCCGCAGCTTTCACAATTTTTATTGCATTTATTACTGCATAGGATAAAAGAGGCTTTGTCATTGCTTTTACAGTCCTCCCTACACTGCATTTCCTCACCACTGAATGCCCATGGAAGACTGAATTGTGTTGGAGTGCATCCTCCACTGACAATTTCCCTAGTCTTATAATTACACCTGTCATATTTTTTGTATTATTATTATCTTATGTACTTCAAGTGTTAAATTCATCCATCCAACTAGTTTTTTTATTTATGAATTTCAATCTGAATTGCTTCAGTTTTTTGGTAAATTATTCACCATTTTGTTTGGTAGTTTAGTCCAGTCCCTGACTACTTTGCCCACATAAGAAAATTTCCCACTTCCTTACACATGAAATTAAGTACCAGCTTGTGCCCATGGTTATCTTTTCCTTTTTATGCACTACTCCTAATTCTCTGATCAATATCCCTCCAGAGACAAACCTAACAGCCCTTGTTTGCACCCCTTCTAACTCCCATATTCAATATACAAAATGTGGGTCCTACACTACACCACCATATTTAAGCAGTGGTCTGACAAAAAAGTTTGTAACCCAGTTCTCTGGTTCATTCTCTCATCACCCTCTTCAGTTAATGAAGGATTTTGTAACCTTTTCCTACAAGCTGCCCAATGAGTCCTACCCAGTTGAGTTTATTATTAAAGGTTATGTTGATATATTTACACTTCAACAAGCAATTCTTGTCCCATCCTACAATCATGAACAATGTTTTGTTTTTTAGCTGTGAACCTAATACACAGATACTTCTTGGCATTTACCTTCAGTCCATGTTGGTCCAAACATTTAGATATTCTATTCAGGTCTCCCTGCAGCCATTCACAGTCTTCTCCTGTTTCGAACCTATTATACAACATTATGTCATCAGCAAACAACGTGAATTCTGCTCTCTGATGTAAATCCCTAGATCTGCCACCAGGCCTTTTCCCCTAATCTTCTACCCTCATTGTTAATGCAGATATTAGTCACTATTTATTACACACTACCCGAAATGTTTAAAATACTACATATTTCTTGAAGACAAAACAATACGTTGCTCTTATTGGAGATTTTATGATACAGTGTTTAATTTTCTATAATCTGGTCATTCTTTTAAGCCTGTTACACATTAATTAATTATTGTTTAGATTACTACTATTCTCATAGTAGGTCAAAATTTCACTATTTGTGCTTAGTTTCCCCTCAATCAAAACTTATTTACACAGTATCCCACATTAAACACTTTTCAACAATGTACTTTGCAGCTTTGATGATTATACTGCTACATATCACTAATAGAAATCTCATAAGTGGCTTTGGTATATTCTCATGCTAAACCTTGTCCCTTTATTGCTCCAACAACTTCTTTGGTATTAACAATTGCTCCCTCCCTGTGCCTTAAACCAGAGCCCTTTCACTGGTGTATTGTAATGCCCTCACTACCAACTTCTAATCTAGAGAAGGTTCTGTTTGTTCATATTGGAGATAAACATTATTAACTTGATATATTTAATTCATTTTTGGGGACCTGTGAGTGATAAAGCAAACATTAATCTGTGCATTCCTAATACAATAATTGATACGACTAAACTTCAACAATTAGCATGTGTTGTAAGTACCCAGCTAGTTTTGGGGAACATTGGTCAGCATTTTCCAAGTATTTACAATTCTTCAGAACTGGCTGCTTCTGTAAGTATGGCATTTCATGACACCACCTGTTATAGCAGAGTGTATTAAGTGTTTTCAAGTGAATATATGTAGCTAAAATACCCATCCTAATGGCCAATATCATGCGCTTGGTGGTTGGCCTAAGATTAGCTGGTTCATGTCCTTGTGTTGAAAACATTTCCACTATTTGTTACTGTACCAGTAAGATAATTAAATACCTGGATAAATCACAAACCTCTGTACGGTGTACATGAATCAATGTTATTTTGATAGTAAATTATACATAGGATTTGAACTCTAAGACTAATGACTTTTCATGACTTTCACAAGAGCTGTCCTTAAGCACTTGCATTCAATTTTATCATCATAATCAACCAATTAAAAATTATACTCATGCATTCATCTCCAGTAGATTTTAAATGGTTGAATTTTTTATAACTAGCAATTTGGATTTAATCAATTGAAATATATCTGTAATTGATGGATTGTTTGCTTCCAACTGAATTTTGATTTCACATACGGTAACCGTTTTTTAAATATTGTTGCAGCCAATATTGCTGCCTGCCGATCCTACCTCTCAGCTGCAACAACACTCCAGGAGAGGACTGGAGCAGTGTCTATGGTATCATTAGCTCAGGTTCTTGGCTTTGTTGTTGGACCAGGTAAACTGGTATAAATCAGTCATCATACCTTATAAATTATAATATCTAACAATCATCAATAGAGTCGCTGCAATTTGCAATAACCTACATTTACAAACAGTGTGTATTGTGATGCTATGAATCAATGAAACTTAGAGACTGGTCATACACATCAACCATTCAATCACGAAGATAATTATGCAATACATTTTATATAGAAAATTGTGCAATACTATGACAAGTTATTATTATTATTACATAAATATTTTGTGTGATGGCACAGAAATCTTCAAAATAATATGGCATGAAAAGGAAATATTTAGTATGAGACCCTTTTTTTTTTAGTAAAAATGACGTTTTGATGGCCTACAGGTTCGAGATGTATCCAGAGCCATAGTTAATGAATAGAGGGTGAGGAAATATATTTTTCTGAGCAAAGTTTCTAGTCACTGGTATTGACTGAAATAGCAGAACCAAAATGTATAGATAAGAAAACTAAAACTAAAATGAGAATAAAAACAATTATATCAAAGAAGATGTAAGTGATATACGCCTCCCTAGAAAATCTTAGCTCACTTCAGGATTTCACTGTGTATTTAATTCTCCTGCCAATCCCAAACAACTCTCTCTACTTTCATTCTATAACTGCTCTCCAATATATTTAAGCCTGGCATTCTTTAAAAATGCATAATAAATGCATATGGGTCATACAAAACCTAGTTCCCACTTTTTCCTTTATGGTTTTCCATTTCATCTACATTAAGGTAATTAGAGGTTGGAAAATATTGGAGACAAGCAATGTAAAGGAATTCAGTCATAACTTTTCAAAGGAACCTTCTTAATATTCAACTGAAATTAAACCAGGAAACCATGCAAAACCAAAATTTGGATGTCCAGATGGGGATTTGAACCCATGTCCTCTGAAACTCCAAACCTGAGCACTTTGCTCACTTACCGGGCCCAGTAGTAATCAAGGAATCTATCCTAGTCATCATTGAAATCTCATCCCACTACAACAATTTTGCAGCATGCAGCTATGGCTTAAATGCCATGAAATGTTTCCAACCACTTTCGTGTACCCACACGCCCTCCCCAACAGAAGGTTCTTCCTTGTCTCCATTGCCCAAATCTGTACAACTCCCACACCTACCATGTGTACAGTGGCAATGATGTAGAAACCAAATGGTTCCCTTCTTCAAGGATCTTTTGCTTAGTGGACTGAAGTTATTTTTTATTTTTGTTAAAAAATTAACAACACTCTCAGTCAGATCAGATACATGGATAATATATTTATGATCTGGATAGATGGGTAAACAATCTTCTTGTTATCAGATGCAAACAAAGGCTTCTGTGGATGGAATAAACTTTTTCTATGCTCCTTGGATAGTAGCACAGTGTCCTGGTATTAAATGTTGACCTGATTCGTCCATCTCCTAGGGTGGAACTGTGCTGATGTAAGGGACAAAACCACATACTGGGGTGGAGTATCAGTTTGATCATCTTAACTAACCTACAACTTGCTTTCAGTTCTGTCAAAATATTCACTAATAAAGTTGTTAAACCATGTGTGAGCCTGGATAAATAAAATGTAAGAAAATATGGCCGCCACTTCCCTCATTATTCCTTTCGGAAGAAAAGGTTACTACTCACTATGAGAAATATGCACTGTTCAAGTCAAAAATTTTCAATATATTTTCAAAGTCACATCTAAAAGTCACAATTACAGTTGAAGTTGGCTAATCGGACGAATCATTTCCAAAAATGCAAGTTATGAAGAGGAATGAACACCAGACTAACCCTGTTAATGAACTGTCAAAGCTTCATAGTCACTGTATACAATTTGCAAATTCAAAAAAATTCTGCCATGGTTGATGATACTGCATGATGGGTAATACTTCCGGCCACTACTTTCACGGACCACCCGAGCGCCACCGGGCGGTTTTCGCGAAACTGACTAACACATTTCTTGCATCAAGACATTGGATATGAGTGGCCTCAGGTCTGCTCCTGCTGGGCGTTATATACCTTTCGACACACGAGACCTGTAGCATCTCGCTACCCAAAATAGTCTGTCAAAATCTTGTGATACCCAGTGTTCAGAATTTTACAGTGTATAGTACGCAGTCTGTAGATTTGTTGAGTTTATGATGACTTTAGCTCTAAATTTACTCAGTTTATTGTAAAAAAAATCGAATATGTGTGCGGAATAACAACTGATTTCCTGGAAGACATCAGTTAATCCCCTCGCTGACACTTAGCTTTCACAATTTCGGAAGTTTCTGCTGAATTATAAATTATCTTGTTTAAACCCCTGTCATTTTGTTCTATGATCACTCTTGTTTTCAATGCTGTTTTATTATTATCGGTGGTGTATTTTAGAAGTTATCAATCTTGCCAAAGTCTAGGTGATGACCAAGCCACAGACATGTTAAAAAAAACTAGAATCTTGTTAATTATAATTAAAGTGCTGCTTATTTCGAAAAAGTGTTATCTTCAGAATTTTTCTTTAATTTTATCATACATTTTAAAAATTATTCTGTTTACTGAGGTGGTCTTAGTAATTCACAATATAATTTTGAAAGTTTCCACGTTTTCCTTTATGGTGTAATTACTTTAAAAACTTACTTAATGTTCATTAGACTGTGTGGAATGCTTCGAAACTTTTATATGTTATCCAGTGTTCTTTATTATTATATAAAAATTATTTATTAGCTCTGGAACACCAAAAACGTGTTGTTTAGTGATGTTGAAAATGCAAGTGTGTTCAACGAGGTTTTAAAATCATGTTTATTTTTTTATACTGTCTGAAACTATTGAATTTTAGTGAATTTTACTTTCTTTTGGTTCATTATCATTATAAAAATACTTTACTGCATCGAAAAGTGTTGAGAGATTTAGGTTATACAAGATGTTTATTATTATTAAGTCTATTTAGGGCTTGTATTATGTGCTGAATTACGTTATTGATTTTAAATTGCCGTATGTTCTGAGATGAGCTGCAGTATCGGCTACTATATGAATCGCGTCTCCCATGTCCTGTAGTGACAAGGTTAAAGATTTTACCAATTCTAATGTGCTTATACCTCCTCCTATGGCCTATAACCCAGAAAAGTACAATTTACAAAATTCTATTGTGCTTACACTGAGTTAATTGAGTTGTGCTTAGTAGAGAGCATGTGAAACACATTCAAGCAGGTCGGTCAAAACATAGGAATTTAATGCCATGACATGGCACCACCTGGCAGTATGGAAACCTTTTGTATCCTTCAGGATCTTAATAGCCAACTCATTTTCAGTGCCAAATGATTATATCTCCACATCCATGTTACTCTGATGGAGCCTGTTGGCTCCATTCACACCTCTCTTCACATAAAACCCACCAACATTCAACAACACATGCACATGAATATGTAACATACATTCTACATCAAAAGTTCACCTTCTTGTAGTCTCATGCTTCTCAGCAGACCCCATCATCTGATCTGAAAGATTGCCTCACCCATTACAGTAGTAACACATTTCAAGTCCTTATAATCAGGAGATCTGTGTCCCCTCCCAACCTAATCTGAACTGAAATTTTCTATGCTGCTTATCTCATCACCTAATAAACTGTCAAATTATTCCCTTAGTGGGAATCACATTTTAGTTATGTCTTCTGAGTTGTGAGGAATAGATAAATAAAGCAAGAGAATTTTATAAGAACAGAATTGAGGGATGCAGAACAGTTTTTTTAATTTTGAATTTCTGGCATTACAAGTAAGCCTCTGTAAATTAGGCCAACTGGTAATCCCTGAGACAAAGCAGTTGAGATAGGGAAGCCATAAAAGTCTCCTAAATTTGTGGTTCATTAGTTCCACTTTTTTGGCCTTTTGAAAATAGTTCTTTGATCACTATTTTCATGTCAGAGCATAATTTCTATAATAAACATAATTTTAAAATCTGATTCTCTTTACCTTTTAGCACTTCAGGCAGCTGTAACTCCTTTGGGAGATGATGGAGTAGACATAATACCGGGAGTCTTAATATTCAATATGTATACAGCAGCAGGATGGATTAATTTTTCCCTTGGGATATTAAACTTCTCACTGCTTCTTCCTCCAATTTTCAAGGAGAGGTGTGTTGCAGCAAGAGAAATTATGTTAGTACAAGGCATGGAATCAGGCATGTATAGCATTAAGTGCTTTATATTCTTTTGAAAAAAATAATGATTCATTTTCCTGTTAAAATCTACTTAAAAACTTATGGTGTCCAAAAGTTATTACTAAAAAAAAAGCACTTTAACACTGTTATCACTTATAATTTTGTTTACAGAAGAGGCAGCTTGGAAAGAACACCCTCCTGACTACCTCTCTTCATGGACACTAATCTGTGCTTTCTTCATATTAGTATTCAACTTTGTCCTCCTTGAAACGTAAGTGAAATTCTTAGTAGTTCTATCATAACTGTTTTTTGTTTTAATTTTGAAACTAAGTGGCAACGTGTTAACATAGAGTTTTTTTTTTTTTTTTTTTTTTTTTTTTTTTTTTTTTTTTTTTTTTTTTTTTTAAAAAAAAAAAAAACATTGCAGGCTTGCTACTTCATTGACAATGGATCAATTTGCTTGGTCCAAGTCTGAAGCACTTTATTATATGGGAATTTTAATGTCTGTAGGAGCAATTGTTGCCTGTATTGCATTTTTAGCCATTGGACCACTGTGTAAGAGGTAAGAAAATATAAGACAAATTATGGAAAATTATGTATGAAAACTGTTGCTAATGTTATTTCCACAACACTGGTGAATATATGTCATTCATATATAGCCTGCGACAAACACTGTGCTGATATGATTTCAGTTAATTTCTAGACAGACTATAAAGCTAATTTTACAGATTCTGCAACTTTTAGACCTCTAAGGCCATGTATTATGTGTTATATATACAGGGTGTTTGCCGGAAAACACTACCCGCCTACTGTATTTTAGAGGGCATCTCATTGTGAAAGGCCAGCTCCCACAAATGGTAGGGAGAATGACTGGTGAAATAAACAACAGCCATCAACCAACAGTCATATGACACAACGTAATCCAAACTTATCCGTTGTTTAGACTGATTACTTTGCAGTTTGGCTGGTTTGTGACTTTAGTCTCTTACTAATCAGTACCATGTGTGAGCATGAGTTGAATTATGGTATGCTATAGTTTGGAACAAAGAATGTTCCTGTATGATACATATGTGAAGAAAACGTCCTTTAAAAGGTGCCATTTTAATGGGCCCCATCTAATACAACGATTTTGCTTCTAGTTAGAAACATAAGAGAAAAGTGTAATCAGTCATGACATGTGGTGCCAGATCACCCAATTTAAACCCTTGTGAGGGGAAGCTTAAGGGAAGTTGTATGAAGGAAATTCTCACACATTTTAAGAACAGTAGGTGGGTAGTGTTTTCCGGCAAACCTATTTAGGTCACAATGACAGGAGGGATAAGATTCGAGAAATAAGATGCTGTACTGATGCATTTATGTATTCCTTCTTTCCTCGTTCTGTTCGGGATTGGAATGCACAGAATTAGGATTGGTGCTTAGCACTACCCACAGTATTTGTGATTTGCAGAGAACAGATGTAGATGTAGATGTAGAACTTGAAAACAAAATCCTATCATGTAATAACATCCAATGAGACAAATGAAATCCAGCGTGTGCCCTGAAATATGTTTAAAAGATATCAAATGTGCATTATGCAAGATGGTCAATACTTCCAGCATCTTTTAAAAGGTAAGCTAATAAATTACTTGATATTTATATGCTTTACACATACTTATACATGTCTATGATGCATATTTATTGCATAGTAGTTTCGCAGTTGACGGCAGAACTATGTGGAAAGCTGTCTGCTCACTCGCTGTGAGTAATTTCTTCTTTGTACTGCTTGCAGCTGGTATCGTTTCCCGGCGAACACCCTGTATTTTCCAAATTCGAATTTAACACAACATACATTTAAACTTTTTGAAAAACCCAAAACAATTTGTAGGATAAAGATAATCAGCAAATTAAAAGGGTGTTTGAAATAACTCTATAAATTTAGATAAAACTAAAAACATCATAATCTGACAATTTATTTAAACAATACATGATGGAGGTGAATTTAATTTTAAGTTTTATAAACAATTAAGTGAATGAAAAACAGCATCTCGATCCTAAATTAGCAGTCGATATAGTATGCAAGTTACTATCACAAGGTAATATAAATAATATATGTATGATGAGTGGTCTGGTAGATCAGTGGTTAAGGCGCTTGCTTCCAAAATGTTCACTGCTCTGTTCCTGGGTTTGAATCCCAGTAGGCACAGGAATTTTGTGAGTTGTATTTTATCATATGCGCTATGCCAGAACTTTCCATGGTTAGGATTCCACATTAAACTGTAGGTCCCCTCTGGGGCTAAAAACCCTATTTGTAACACGATGTGTTCACAACCACAGAAAAAAATTCAAACTAAAAAAAGGCTGAACATGGTCCTGGTTGACCCAAACGAACATGCATACAATATATGTGTAATCAGATTGATTGAAATTACCATGAATTTACAAGGAATAACAACCATTACAAAATACAAACAAACAAAAATTTGAACAAGGACATATAATGAATTATTCCCTTTATACTTAATGTTCATACATGGATCATGGCCTTTAGTTCAGTTAAAGTTTTGTATAAGAGCACATGACAATGCTCAGTTCTGATTTGGTAGAGGGATACTCTTGACACCAGATTCCTCTGCTCATGGTGCCATTAGGATTCTGTTCGTGGAACACATTTATGTGCAAACACTTTACTTTCATCAAACCAGATAAATTCTTTACTGTATGAATGGATGTTGCAGCCTTCATGAATACCTAATACCATCAGTCTGATGCAGATTTGCCTGCAAAATTTTTAAGTCCAGCTATCGCTGTCTGGAAAATTATCTGAGTCCTCATATCACTAACAGTTCAAAAATTCAGTGCTGGTCACTTATACATGTTGAATGTTCCTACTGTGTTCCAATGGCTTCAAACTTTCAATCCTTGTTTCAGCATTCTTCATGTGCCAAGTCAACTTGTCCTCTCCAGGCTTGATGGGATGCTTTAGCATCTACTAAAGGTTGATTTCAATTGGCAAATCACTTGATTGGCTGCACATGTGAACAAAATTGTACAAACAAACAGTAAAATCTCTTTAACAAATTTTCTATTGACAAAACCATTTTCTCAGCCTAGACATTGCAAGAACCACACGTTTCTACTATGTCCTGATTGGCCAGTTAGATCATAACTTCTCAGTGTTTTCCATGATGAGTCAGGAGCTGCTTTCTCTCTCACTTTTGATTTTCTGTCTTTCACTACTATCAGATTTGTGTCACAGCCTTAATCTGCCATATCTTGGCAGTGTCATAAATTAGTGACTGGCCTCACAGGCTCAAGTGTAACCACCATTTTGTGTAAATCTATGTAACCTTCAAATTCTATAATGGTGTCCAAGGTTAGATACGGTTTACATACAGAAATTCAGCTGAACTTCCCCGTGGCACTTGACAGGTCGTTAGTTTTGTTACCCTGTTGTCAACAAGTAGAGAAAGGTGCTGTCCTCTTCCCCTTGTGTACTGGTGCCTCATTAGCTCAGGTACAAATGCAACATCCTGGAACACCCTCTAACCAATGGTCACTGACCTGAGTTCTTCAAAAATTCACTCCCAGACTTCGTAAATGTTTTGTTAATTATCATTATTTCGTAGCACTAGCTGTATCAGTCCTTTAATAAATTATGTATGGTGATAATAACACTACTAGGGTAAACTTAAATCAATTAATGCTAGTAACTGTAAGTTATTCTCAGTTTAGCTCATAATCAGCACTTATGTCCTGGATTTAAAAAAAAAAAAAAAAAAATACCTAATCACGCCAGCAGTCACTAAAGAAAAACTTTGTATACCATTAGTCATTTCTTACCCACCTGTCAGTCTGGCTGCTGAGGCACCATACAGATCACGAAGGTACAATGGGGCCAGGCATGAGCCCAGATCACATCCCTTCAACCCCCCCCCCCTTTTCTGTACCAGCCATCCTGACTGCAGTTTTAGAGATTTTTTTCTGTAGCCATCAAGATAAATGGTTCCAAATCCTTGCCTCTTAAAATAAAGATTTCACAAACAAAAAATACATAGTAACACTTTGCAGACATATGGCAACACTTCACTAGGTATAAAATGCATCTGCCAGGGCATGCAGCCAAAAAATCAAAGCACCAAATTTGACCATGCCAATTTTGAGTAAAGCTTGATAAAGGCAGCCCACCCCTAATTTGTGGAAAAGATGGTGAAAAAGAAGGTATTATTCCTTTCCCTCTTTTTTTCTGTTTGTTTTAATTCCACAGACTTCTTTCAAATTATGTATTTCAAAAAAAAAATCACTCTATCAGTAGTAACAAATAATGGTAACAACTTTAATTAATAATATTAAATATCAAAGGTTTCTATATACATTTCATTTATCTACTAAAGTTCTTAATTGCACTACACACTTGGTGTATGTCTTTTGTACACCTTTGTTTCAATTGTACCCATAACCAACAACTGCATAAAATTATTATAAAATATTGTGGTCACTTAGTGGGCAGCCCATATTTTATTATAATAATTTTTCTCCTCCTGATACTACATTTCAAGAACCTACTTGCATTTTTAAAAAATTCAGAGTAATGATCCATAAACATCAGACTTGCATAAGATATTATGAACATACTTCAGTACTGACCTAATTTCATTTAAATTACAATGCTAAGTGCTTCTGTTAAACATTTTAAAAACTATAATTTGACAATGAACCAAAGAAAATCAACGAATCTGCCTGATGATTTTAATCCGTTCAAATACATGAATATCGAGAATTATTGCATATGTTTTTGTTCATTTTTGTTCAGCTATTACTGAGTATGTTGTGATAAAAAAAACTGCAATTATATAATTAGCAAGTTCCTTATTTAAATCAAAACATATTTCTTAAAAAATATCATCACATTTTGTGAAATCAAATCACCTGATTTATTGAACTTTCCTGAGTGGAATCCACACAGGTGAAGTAACACAAGTGAAATCACACAGGCCCAGTACAACATGGCATTGAAAGTCTATAGTTGTATGCTGAGTTTCGCCTAATGGATAGCTGCATTGGTAAAGGAGTATGTACTACATGATATATTTTTGAATGTTATAACTGCAGTTTGTAGCACAGATTAAGTTAGCACTATGTAATACCTAGTGGTGGAAGGTAGGGCACTCTCTTGCCCTTGGAGTGAAAAATCGCTCCAGAAGGCGGATGAGCCACAAGTGGGCCACCGACATGTGGATGCAGAAAGCAACGAGAAACTACTGCATTAAAGGTCCATTGGATTCTCTTGTAACACATCATGGCAGTGTTCAAAACTAAATGTTCCAGAGCTTCAAGTCCCCCATTCGGATCTCCAGGGGGGACAGTATTGGACACCACTGTGAGAAGTAAATTTTCAACAAATGCTAATGTAAGGATAAGCACATGGAATGTAAGAACCATGGCACAGGCTGGAAAAATTAACAATGCCATTCAGGAAATGGAGAGAATGGAGATTAAGATCTTAGGAGTCAGTGAAATGTGGTGGCCAGGTTCAGGTTTTTGTGACATCGAGTGTAATTTTCAGGTACGTCCAATGGTCAGTTTCAGTTTGGCGTAGGACTCATAATATGTAAACTGATTGCTGAGAGTGTCACTAATTTTGTCCCAATTTTGGAGAGAGTCTTGTTACTACAAATAAATGGCAGACCAACACGAATGAATGTAATACAGGTGTATGCCCCAACCACAGATGAGTGTGATGAAGAAGTAGCAAAGTTATATGCCCAAATAAAAGAACAGAAGTATTGAAGAAGTTACCAAGTAAAGATCTCACTATATTAATGGGAGAATTCAATGCCAAAGTTGGAAGAGGAAGTGAGGGGGATTTTATAGGCCCTTATGGACTTGGTGAAAGAAAAAAAAGGGAAACAACTTAGTACGTTTGCAGGAGAACAGGGATTTGTAATAACTAATACATTTTTCAAACTACCACCTAGACGCCTGTACACCTGGAGATCTCCCAGAGATTCACCGGAAAACACCATCAGAAATCAGATTGATTACATCCTAGTCAACAAAAGATACAGGAACAGCTGTACTTCAATGAAAACCTACCCCCGGAGCTGATATTCACTCTGATCACAATCCATTAGTCAGTGCCTTCAAAGTTAGAATGAAGAAAGACAAAAAAGACGGTTATGAATACTGATATTCGGAAATTAAGAGAGCCCTCCATAGGAAGACAGGTTGAGGAACGTCTCAATAATGAACTGAAAAACATGTCTTGTAACTTACAAACAGAAGAAAAAATTGAAAAACTGAATTTGATAGTATTATCTGTTAAAGACGAACACCTGAAATCAGATTTGGCCAAAAGGAAGATATGGATGACAGATGAGATTTTGGACATGATGGAGAAAAGAAGGATTGTAAAAAGTAATCCTGATGAGTATAAAAACATCAATAAGATGATAGGAAATAAAATAAGAGAAGCTAAAGAAAAGTAAATACAGATTAAATGTGCTGAAATAGAGGCTCTACAGTCAAAATATCACAATTTCAATATTCACAGAAAAGTTAGAGATGTAACAGGCAGATGTAGACCTAATACAGTGAATAAACTAGTGGACAATGAGGGAAACGTCATTGTTGATACTCAAGATATCAGAGATGCATGGAAGAGACACATAAAACAACTGTTTTCAGATAGCTATCCGGAACCTCCACAGTTTGAATGTGAAACAGGTCCAAGCATTTTACTGACTGAGGTACATGCTGCAATAAAAGGAATGAAAGATGATAAAACCCCAGGCCCTGACAAGATAAATGCAGAATTTTTTAAACTGTCTGATGAATATAGTACAAAGTGGTTGACCTCAGTGTTCGATGACATCTACAATTCTGGCAAATTCCTCAAGATTGATTCAGATCAGAGTTTATTACACTACCAAAAAACCTGGAGCTAAGTCATATGGTGACTACAGAACGATCAGCATTATGAGCCACACATTAAAACTTTTTCTGAAGGTTATTCATCGAAGGATATATAAGCTCTGTGAAGAATATGTATCACCTACACAGTTTGGATTCAGAAATGCAGATGGAACATGAGAAGCTCTCTTTAGCATCCAAGTACTATTTCAACGCTACAGAGATATAAATTGTGATGTCTATGCTTGTTTTATAGATTATCAGAAGGCCTTTGACAGGGTAAAGCATCAGAAAATGATAGAAACTTTAAAAAGTATTGGCTTGGATGATAAAGACCACAGAATTATTGTTAACCTGTACTGGAACCAGTCTGCTCATGTGAGACTGAAGGGAGCAAATACGGATGAAGTAAAAATTCTTCGTGGTGTAAGACCAGGTTGTATCCTGTCCCCCTTATTATTTAATATCTACTCAGAATGTATCTTTAGGGAGACGTTGAGTGATGTGGAGATGGGAGTGCTGTTGAATGGAAACTGGATAAACAACATTCGCTACGCAGATGACAGAGTCATTTTTGCTGACAGTCCTGAAAGCTTACAATAACTTAGAGTATCACAATGCAGCCATGAATATGGACTTGACATTAATATAAATAAGACAAAAGTAATGGTCATTGGAAAAAACAACAACTCCCAATGCCATATTACGATTAACCAGAAGATCATTGAATGTGTATCAAGGTATATGTATCTTGGCACCACAGTAAACAGCCAATGGGATCCATCTGATGAAATAAAGTCACGTATTGGTAAAGCCAGGGATACTTTCAATAAAATGAATAACCTTTTTAAAAGTCGTAATTTATCAATTACCACAATGATGAGACTCCTGCGCTGTGATGTGTTCTCTGTCCTCCTGTATGGCGTTGAAACGTGGACATTAACAGAAACTATCAATAAAAGGCTGGAATCTTTTGAAATGTGGCTGTATCAAAGAATGTTGAGAATACCATGGACAGACCATACCACAAATGCTGAAGTCTACATCTACATATGTACTCTGCAATTCACAAAATTGTGGGTGGCAGAGGGTGCTCAGCACCAAAGCTAATCTCTTTGTTGTGCATTCCCAATCCCTAATGGTACAAGGGAAAAAAGAATTCATATAAGAATCATTGTGGCACCTTATTTCTCTAATCTTATCTTTCCTGTCATTCCGGCTCAAATAGGTTGGTGGATGAAGTATTTCACTACACTCGTGAGCGAAAGTGGTAGTACACATGTTTCCCAATAAGTTTAAACGTCTATCTACCAGAGACTCCCAACCTAGTCTACTAATTAGTTCTATGACGCTTTCATAAGGACTGTAGCAAGCGGTCACGAATCGAGCGGCTCTTCTCTGTACTTTCTCTATACTTTCAATCAACCCCTTACGAAACGGATCCCAAATGGCACAACAATAGTCCAAATGTGGATGCACAAGAGATTTGTACACTATCTCCTTTGTTTGTTCATTGCAATTTTTCAAGATTTGACCTATGAATCGCAGCCTAGAATTAGCTCTACCTACTAACGAATTAATGTGTAAGTCCCATTTTATGTTCCTTTGAACTGTTACTCCCAAATATTTCATAGAATCAACCATATCAATAACTGAATTGTTTAACTTGTATTTCTGAACAATGGAATTCTTTTTGTTAGTTATGCTCATTGTCTTGCACTTTTTACAATTTAGCGTAAGTTGCCACTCAGCGCACCATGCCAAAATAATATCCAGATCATGCTGAATTTCTAAGCAATCGGCCAAATTCCTTACTTCCCTATAAATAACTGCATCATCAGCAAACAATCTAAAAAGGCTTTTCACTTTGTCTCCGAGATCGTTTATAAAAATTAAGAAAACAAGTGGTCCTATTACACTTCCTTGAGGTACCCCCGATGTAACATCTAGATTAGAAGAACTTTCTCCTTCAATGATGACATATTACGACCGACCAGTTAGAAAATCCTTGATCCATTCACAAAGCTGATCCGATATACCGTACGCTTGAAGCTTCGCTAAAAGGCAGTTGTGTGGCACAGAGTCAAAGGCTTTCTGAAAATCTAAAAAAAATTCATCTACTTGTGAACCTGCATCAATAACTTTCATTACGTCATGTGTAAATAGGACCAGCTGTGTTTCACATGATCTTTTCTTCCAAAATCCGTGTTGATTTGTTGTAAGCAAATTATTATCGTCTAGAAATTTCATAATGTTCGAGCATATAATATGTTCCATAACTCTACTACAAACAGATGTTATAGATATGGGATGATAGTTTCCAGGATCACTTCGATCTCCTTTCTTGAAAATCGGAGTTACTTGCGCGATTTTCCAGTCTGAAGGTACGTTTCGCTCTGCTAATGATTTACTGAATATATCAGATAGAAATGGCCCTATTTCCGCCGCATACTCTGAAAATACTCTTACTGGAATTCCATCCGGGTGCGGTGCTTTCTCCCACTTCAGGAGCTCTAATTGCTTTATGATACCTGCAGTATCTATTCGTAATGATTCCATCACCAACTTGACACAGCGTGGGAAAACGGTAATACTATCCTTATTTTCATCAGTAAATGCTCCGCAAAATGAAAAAAGACATGGAAATACTGACCACCATAAAAACACAAAAGCTTCAGCACCTTGGCCACATCATGAGGAATAATAGCTGCTATGAACTCCTGCAATCTGTTCTCCAGGGGAAAATACCAGGAAAGAGAAGTGCTGGTAGATGAAGAACTTCCTGGTTAAAAAATCTAAGAATATGGACCTCCAAGACAACTACGGAGTTAATGCAAGCACCAGCTAGCAGAGACAAGACAGCCAAGATGGTTGCCAACATCTGGAACGGATAGGGACCAGAAGAAGAAGAAGAATGTAATACTTAACTACTCCTACATTATATAAGTTAGATGTGCTATTTGAGAAAGAGAGAAATAGATGTTTGAGAACAAAAGACAAGAAGCTATAACTAACTGTCTATAGATTAGTAGTTGTCTCAACATTACATCATAATTTTTTTGTGATCCATTGATGGTTGGTTGGTGGTCTGAATAAGAAAAATGGTATTAGTGTTGCACTGGAAATTTGCTGTCTGCTTTTAGCCTGACATGAAGACCCAGACAATGTAGGTGAAGGGCAAACTTTCATCAGTGCAAGTGCATTGTGACAGGAGTGTAGTAAAGAGCATCCCAGTATAAATACAGATTAAATGGCAAGAACATTAATCTTATCGTTATGGACACTTTCATCAAACAACTAGTATACTTCATAGCACAGTTCTACAATATGAATCTGCATACTGAGTCCCTAGCATATTTCTTCTTTTCACTTTCATGGGTAAAGACCACCTGAAAAGTGTAACGAATATGAGGCTAATGAGGCTAATAGATGTGTACATACCATATTTTAAGAGTGTGGTGGAAGGATCAACACTAACATGGTCTACCCCTTACAAACTTGTGATTAGAATGGAGCAGGATACAAAATGTGTGAATGGCAGAAATTTGATGTGAAAATAGTATACTGTTTTTACTGATAGAACTTGGTATCACTCAGTGTACTTGCTACATTGGTTGGAATTTCATCATTGGTTTTTGTTCGATTATTTTATTTTTTCTTTGATGTGTCACATAACATGTAAAATTATAATATAAAACTGTTATAGGTGAGTATAGTCTAAGAAAACAAAAAAATCTGAGCCTTTATCATTGATGGTGATGCCACTGGCAATCTACAAAACACGAAAATTTGGTGATTGTCACTTTCTACAAACACATGTAAGCTTCTTAATACCTTAAGAAAATTCATTGTTTCAACTAAGAATAACTTACAGTCAACGGGGGGGGGGAACAGACTAGTCTTGTGCACGAGAGTTATAAAAAAGTATCTGCATTCTGAAATAAAAGATACAGGAAGTATAAAGTTACAAGTTGAATCAATGGAGGCACTCCCTACCCTTCTCTCAAAGCAATTTTTGCCACTTTTGTGTCTCAATTTCTTCAGGCTTATTGATGCTATATGCCTCAAATCTCTAATATACATAGATATCAGCAATCTTAGCAATATTGTTTTATTTCTTTTCTTGGTTTGGATGTTATTCATATGCAAATTTCACCAATTTTGTAATACACTCATTGACTGACTGATGATCATCAGAACTCTAAGGTACTTTCTGTAAATGTAGAAAGCTAAAATTTAATACACAGATAAAGTTTTACTGCTAGATTATAAGAAAGGTCTGAAACTCTTAAATTTCCTTATCAAACCACAAGTATGAAATTGCTTTCTAGCCTAATAGCTTTATACACCTCAGGTTTTCATTTTAGACAGAGCTTACTAAGTTTAACCCGTGTGTTAAATTTTACTTCCATCCTCTCCTTACTTTGGAAGTTAGTGATATTTATTATTTTTCCTTCAGCTATGACACCCCAACATCAAAATTACATTGTAGTTCCCATGGTCCTAGATATTGGTATTTTGTTACACACATATGATTTCATCCCCAAACAAATAGCCCTATTTAGGGCTTAGGTAAACCCTCCAGGTGTACCTTTTTAACGTAGAGGGATTATCTACAGAGAAAAATGAGGTCCTATCCAAGCTGATGCTCAGTCACATGTGGACTTTCTGCAATTCAAGAGACACACACTCGGCTTCATAGACCTTAAACACAGAGGCCACATTCCTCGGTATTATATAGTAAATAGTATCAATTACCAGCAATATGGTATTGCAACATATGTCAGAAACAATATAATGGATGTATCCACAGTAACTAAAGAAGACTCCGGCACTGTATTTACAGATCTTATTTGTGCAGGCGTTTGGTGTGCATATATCTAATATCTATAAGCCACTGAATATCTTTTGGTCTGCCTGCTCACTGCCTAATTTGCAGCACCCCACGATGTATGTGGGGGATTTTAATTCCCACGTACCTGACTGGGGTTACATGGAAGAAGACGAGAATGGTAGATGGTTGTGTTCATGGATGGAGCTTAATAACTTGGAGCTTCACTTTGATGCCAAGAGTAAGAAAACATTCAAGTTGGCCAGATAGAGATCAGAGTCTAATCCTGTCCTGTGTTTTACAACAAAAACTCCCAATGCTGATGGTCGTTTGAGCATTCAATGAATTGTTCTTAATGACTTTCCACACAGTCAACATAAGCTAGTGGTCATTTCATTTGGTATCCATATAAAAGTCATTAAGATCTGCTCCATCCTCTCGCTGGAACTTTAAGAATGCAAATTGGGAAGACTTTACTAGAGCATTGGATAGACTCCAGGTTCTGTAACATCTTAAAAGAAATTTCTGAAAGCTGTGGAAACAGCAGCAAAGCAAAATATTCCTAGGGGCTACAGATCTGACTATATCCCTGACTGGGATCACAAGTGCACCCATTTGCTGAAGGAGTTAGAAAGAAGCGAAGACCATACCTTAGCGACAAGGTTGCTGAAGTCTCTTAACCAAAGTCAAAAACAACTCTGGCAGGAAACAACTGAGAAGTTAGACTTCACACACTCAAGCAGAAAGGCTTGGTCTTCAATCAGAAAACTTGGTGTCAGCTACAGGGGAGTGTCATAATGTTATAGCCAGTCACCTGTTAAGAACCTCTAAGGTGTGCAACGGTAATGCCCGATGTATCTCCTTCTGCAAGAACTCAGCGAAGATTGCCAGGTACCTGATTCCATGCAATGGTTGACAAGATATCCAATCCTTTTCTCCTGCATTCCTGCTGACTGCCATCAGTACAGCTAAAGACTTTAAGTCTTTCATCCAATATTTACAAGGGTTCGGAAACATCTATAAAACGGTGGCAAGAGAGCAACAGCTTGTTATTAGAACATCACTTTTATTTTGCATCATGCATCATACACACATACAGAACCCGTCTTCTTCCAGCACTCCGGCTCGTCTGCCTACCCAAAGATGTCTCTCCCAGCCCACAGCTGTGCATTGTCTCCCCCCCCCCACTCCACATTCCAATGTTCACCCCTCATCCATCAGCAGCCACACATAGTGAGGTCACTTACACTATCACCCCAACCTTTTTCAGAAGAAAAAGAACAATGGTCATCTTTTTCTTCTCCACACACCCCAAACCATGAAAATTACATATCTACATAAACTTAAGCTTAACACAAAGTAAATAATAATAATAATAATAATAAAAATACATTGACAGACAAATATAAACATGAGAACATAGAAATATACTGTAATTCAATAGCTGCTGTAAACAATGTGAACCAAGAGCTAATGGTCATATTCTTCTACAAGAAAGTTCAGCCATCTAGTCTTACTGGAAACAAACTGCTCTTACCGCAGTTTTTTTTTTGCAATGTTTTTTAGGCGTTGACCACTTGCACATTTTAAGTTCTTACAGACAAATTGATTGGTCACAGAATGCAAGATAGCAGCAAACAATGCTCAAAAATTAACATTTGCTAATAGTTTACAATGCGACTGTAAAATTGCATTTCCAGATACTGATGCATTACCATGTCCATTGTCCCAACTGTCATGCCAATAACAATTGCTGCAAATAGCATGATTTCTTTGCGTCCAACCGTAAAATAAAAACTTCACAAAAACTAAAATCTAACACAAAGTTTCCAAACAGTAACAATAATAATAATATAACACACACACTAAAAATATAAACAAGCACACATATAATTTAATATGTATTGGTGGTTGTTGTAAACCCAGTCAATCAAAACAAGTCAGAAGTTCACTCAGTTGTTTAAGAGCAGTCACATTTTCTAAATCACTTGTTATACATGACCTCTGAAAATGAACTATGCTTGCAGCTTTATAAGCTTTTAAGCCACTATTCACTTGCACATTTTCACTTTCCTATCACAGGAAGTGACCATTGCACGAAGTGTAATGAATAACAACTATGGTATAGGCTTCTGCATTTCCCAGTCCATCGGACAGAATGAACCTGTCAGCACTTAACAGCTCACTTGACTGCTTTTCACACCTGATATCCGAAGCTTTCCAGGAAGAAAATCTTTTCCTGCAATTATCATGATGGATAATATCTATTGTTATTTTTTTTAATTTTTATATCCTGGTACATAATAGCCCAGCACCTAGTTTCTATTCTGGGCCCATATTTCCAATATATTACAAGAGGTACATTAGATAAAATTATAGTTTGCAAATAATAGCTAAATATTGTTCAGGATGTAAAACTAGTTTGTAATGCATAAACTTATCAAATTTCACAGAAATTAGTTACATAATTAAATTAACAATGTGTAAGTATGTATTTGATATGTGTTAGTGTTCTTTTTTTTTGTTGATATATACATATATACTGTAAATTTGTAATTTGAATAACATACGTTCACACACAGATACTACTACACATAATTAAACAAAGAAACATTCACATACACAAATCACTTACTGCACTGTTGTCTCACTGTTTCTCACTTTGTATATTTACACTTTTACACATTTACTCACGGCACACTTCGGAGTAACTTACCTCCCTCAGGAGATGACTTCTGGAAGTAGAGGCGCCCACCTTTCTTTCTTCGGGAATTATCACTGCTCAGTCGCTGTCAGTTGAAACGGTTTCTAAGTGTCAAGAACCTTTCTTTGGCTGCATTTGAGGCCAGATTGCAAGCTGCATCAAGAAAGTACCACAATTCCTGGTCACGCAATATGTCAAAAATGCGCCTGCCCTGTAATATTTGCTAATACGGGGTTCTTTGTTCCGCTGTTGAAATACCCTCCCATACAACATGTTCCGGAGTGCCCTCATTTCCGCAATCACAGCTACTATTGTCCACTATTCCTCTTCTTTGCAATTCACTGTTGTAAGGGCCATGATCCGTTATGTAATGTACCAGCCCAGGCGATGGGAGTAGATGCGACATTTTGAGTCTTTCACATACACTTGGAAACATATCATATGCCCTTCTTCCTGTTGTGCTAACATTCCACCTTTGCTGCCATTCTTCCAATAACAATTTGTTTATTTCTGCAGCTGTTGTTGCTGGTGCTCCCGTGATTCTCTCTACCTGTTCCGGATTCCCTTTCCTGAGCCAGTATAATGCTCCCCGCTTGGGAACTTCCAAGTCCGGTGGCCACACCCCCAGTGCTACGGTAAGGGAATCAGTTGCTGTTGTTTTATAAGCACCACTCAGCCTGATTAGAATACTTCGCTGTGTCCTCCTCAAAAGTTTGCTGGGTTTTGCTTTTCTGAGGTGTTTCGCCCAGACGCTGGCTGCATACAATTGATGTTAATATTGTACTGTGGTATATTCGAATAACAAGCTGTGGAAGTTGCAAACGCCTTTGCCCCATACTGATTAGTTTATTCATGACTGAGGTGGCTCTACCACATGCTTCCTCCATATGAGCCATAAAATTTAAGCTTTTGTCTAATTTCACACCAAGGTATCGACTGAAGGGACTTCTTGTTATTGTAACTCCGTCTATTTTAATGGTTGGATTGCTCTGTAATCTACCTTTCAGTAACATATAACTGGTTTTTTTGAGGTACTAATCTTAGTTTAACTTGTCTGCACCATCGACTGCATTCACGCAGAACCTTTGTGCTTTTAGCCTCAATTTCGGTTCTGGTTTTACCCTCTATAATTAAGAATAGGTCATCTGCAAAAGCAATAAGTCCCAGGAGTTCTGGCATTCTTTGCAGCCTTGCCATTCCCGGTTCAAGCCCAATGTTCCAAAATATCGGACCAAAAATGGATCCCTGTGGGCAACCCTTTGTTAGCTTTTTATCAATGGATACTCCAGGATACCTAAGTTTAACATATCTGTTCTTACAGTAATCTTTAAAGGAGTTATACAAGTTCTTTGGACAATTAAGTTCCTTAAGCCTTGCAAAAAGTGCAGGCCACCATAGATTATCAAATGCCCTGGATATATTGACAAGAATCCCTATCATGTAATTCTGATTTGAGTTCTGTATCAGATTCATTGTCTGGTTGATTGCATCCTCTGTAGATCTCCCCGCTCTGAATCCATATTGGTTTGGATTCATCCCTTCCTTCTCCCAATGTTCTTGTAACCTCTTGCATAGCACCTTTTCTTGTATTTTTGCCAGCACGTTTAGCAAGCAGATGGGTCGATAAGATTTAGGCAAGTTTGGATCTTTATCATCTCCCTTCTTGATGAATAATATCTCACTCTGCTTCCAGATGTTTGGTACTCTTCCCTGATGCAGACATGCATTATAGAGCTTACACAATGTGGGGGCTACTGGCACTACCAGTTCTTGTACTACTTCAGCTGGAATACCATCCGGACCCGGAGCTTTATTCCTGGACAAGGCATTTATTGCTTGTACTACCTCCAAGATGCTAATATCTGGAGTGTCGGTGGTACTTTGCCTACGTTGGTCAATTTCCAGATGGAGTGCTCTGTGCTCCATCTCATCATCTTCCACTTTATCATCTGGAAGGAGTTCTTGGAGTAACACTTCTGCATTAGATTTCCAGCTCGTAGTCATGGTTCCATATTGTTTCTGCACAGTAGATTGTGTAGTTGGGGGTTTTACCTTTCCTGCTGCAATTTTGTATGGGATACCCCAGGGGTTTGTACGCAAGTTTGTTTTCACAAATGTTTCCCAACTTTTTTGTTTAGTTAGTATTAACAGTTCTTGGAATTCACTCTTAATTTGTCTATATCTTTCCAGGAGCTGTCCTCTAAAATTGGAGATGAGGCAATGTTGGTAATCTTTTCTTGCTTTGTGCATTCTTTGTCATAGTCTTTGCAGTCTATCTGTCCAAGGTCTGTCAACTGTGCCAATGATTCTCTTTAGAGGAATAGATCTCCTCATTGATATTTGGAGTGCCCGGGTAAGGTCTCTTGCGGCTCGATCTACATCATTATCATGTAATAGGATTTCCTGTTGTGCAAAATTTTCCCTCAGCCTGTTCCAGTCTGCCCATCGGAAGTTGTAATGTAACTTTGAAATCTGCGCCTCCGATGTGTCAAAATCGTTCCTCCCTCTGACCAACTCAAAAGTAATGACATTGTGATCGCTGGTAGTTAAGTAGTTAAATATTCTAAAACGTCCCAATTCCTCAATAAGTTTCCACATCGCAGATTGGTCAATATTACATTGATGTTTGACCTAGCTCCTGCTCGGTTGCTATATGTGTAGGGTTTATATGGTAGATTTCTTACTTCTAGATTCAGTTCACTAATAGCTTCCACTAAGAGCTCGCCTCTCGTATTTGTCTCCCCGCTGTGCCAGAGTTCGGATCTAGCATTGGCGTCAGCCATTATCACTATTGGTCTGTTTTCTAGGGCAGTGCACACTTCTCTTATTTTCCCAATGTATGGTTCAATGGGATCGCTATATTGAAAATACATGTTGACGAGAATTACACTACCCCAGTCAGCAATGAGCTCAACACATGTCGTATGTTCATCACAGAACTGCACTATCTTAGTTACAGTAACTTGTCTGGATAGCACCACTATTGCTGTCATAGGGTTTCTACCTGTTGAGATTATCTGTGACGATGTCGGTATGTAAAGAATCTTCCCAAAGCATGAATGTGTCTCCTGAAGGCATATGACATCCCATTTATGTTCCTCTGACAGCTTCCTCACCTCATGCAAAACCAATTGCTTCTCCTGGCATTTAGTTGTGCAATTTGTAGCTTACAAGACATTTTGTGTTTTATGGATGTCTGGTGTGGACGTTGCACTGTGGCCACGGGAGTTTTGAATCGAAAACTATATGCCCACGAGTTAATACGTACTGTTTATATATTTGATTGGGGTCAAAAGTTTCATTCCTTCTTTCGAAGACTTTATGCACAAGAGAGAGAAGCTGAGAAGTCTCTGTAGGAAGATTGTTATATGATGCATACAAACTTCCGCCAAAAATTTCACTTTCAACTTACGACTACACTTGCACAGGCCATCAAAACCAAATTTCTGTCTCCCCAGAAATATCTTTCCACCTATCTCTATACTCTGGCACACAAGAATTATTCCTTGTTTTTCTCTAAAAGGCAGTTTTCGAACGAATCCTCCAAATAACAAATCAGTACTGTCCAGTTTGTCTCTGCCGCTACTCATCCATCTCTCAGTCACTGCCTCCCATTCTGTCAGTATACTGAAAGTCATCCCCTCACAAAACAGCTGATTAACACTACCAGATCTGTCAATTACATCATTACGTATATTTTTTGTCACATCTATCACCACCCTTCCCTCTTTAGTCCACAGTGTCTGCATTTCAACGCTTGTAAATTTCACATCTTTTCTTACTGAAAAATCCCATTCTGCCTCTTTCTTTTTTCTTACATCCAGCACTTAAGTTCCCATCCCCATTCTCTTCCTCTCTCTAATCGACATATAATTATTTGCCAACAGCATTAACTTCCACTATTTTTTCAGCGTCTAACCACCCCACCTGTTTTTGATTTTGTTGCTCATCTGTGTTCACAGTCAAACTATCATTTTTAAAATTTATTAAAGATTGTTTGGTCTCATGTAACATGTTATCTAACATTGTTTCAGACTCTCGCATGCAAGACATTAACCTCTCTTTACTTTCTTTGTGATTTTTATCCATTAATTCACTAATTTTATCTGTTTCTTCATACTGGTGTGCCTCCTTGCTCTTTCACTCTTCCCTCATTTCTTTCACACTCCTATCAACCATATCCACCAATCTTTCTGATGCATCCTGAGTCTTCTTTGAAACTTCTTTTATCTCATTCATGCAGTCTACTTTCTCCTGCCTGCTCTCTTCATAATTCCATTCAGACTCACCATACTTCCGTTCAGACACATCATACTTCTGTTCAGACTCATCATACCTCCTGTTCAACCTGTGAAGAATTGCCAAAATATAATTAATTGTAGAAGTTATAGTTGCTTCTTGGGAATCACTAAGATTACATCCACTCTCTTCCCTATCCCCACACTCCCCTTGAATCACACTAAAACTTCCGTCATCCATTTCTACTCAACCCAAAAGACTTCAAATGCTGACATAAAGAGTACTGAACCTACAGACAGAACTTGGAGACAGAGATCAGAGAAAAAAAGATAGAGAGCACCTAATGCTACTATCGAACACATCCGAATATTTTCATTTGAAGTACAACCTTTAATTATTTCACATGTAGCAACAAAACAGGACATTAGAAATTATAGAGAACCACTTCAACCATAAACACAATAAGTGAGAGGAAAAACAAGAAAAACTCATTCAATTGTAACGAGAATGTTATCAAAAACAATTAAACTGAGTACAAACACACACCATTATCACAATTTATGCTCCCCTCTCCCTTGCAACCCGTAAATAACTACTGAACAAGGTCTCCCGTCTAAAGGTTTAAAAACATTTCCATGCTTGAAACTGTGAAATAACACAGTTACAACACTTATTACATAAAACAAAACAAAAATCTACATAATTACTATCAGGCATAATATAAAAATCTACAAGATACGCAGTCAAGTGCACTGTCAGAAAACCAAGCCATTTTCCCTGCTGAGAGAGAAAACAATAAACAGATAACCATCACCAAAGTTAATTCACTCAGCCACATGCTAAGGCTCACCTCAACATAAACTGTCTTCCAGAATCTTGGTCACCCATCTTCAAGGATGAAATTTTTGGCCAGGGTCGCCAAATGCAACGGTAACGCCCGATGTATCTCCTTCTGCAAGAACTCAGTGAAGATTGCCAGGTACCTGATTCCTTGCAATGGTTGAAAAGATGTCCAATCCTTTTCTCCTGCAGTCCTGCTGACAGCCATCAGTACAGCTAAAGACTTTAAGTCTTTCATCCAATATTTGCAAGGGTTCAGAAACATCTATGAATCGGCAGCAAGACAGCAACAGCTTGTTATTAGAACAACACTTTTATTTTGCATCATGCATCATACACACATACAGAACCCATCTTCTTCCAGCAATCAGGCTCATCTACCTGCCCAAAGATGTCTCTCCCAGCCCACAGCTGTGCATTGTCTCCCCTCCACTCCACATTCCAATGTTCACCCCTCATCCGTCAGCAGCCACTCATACCGAGGTCACTTACAGGTGCCTGGCAATAGAGATATAATTTAGTGTATGAAAAGTGAACTTCATGAAGTCAAGAAGCTTACTAAGCCAAATGCAGAATATTCAAACCCCTTCACTTTTTCTGAACTGAATGCCACACTAAAGTATACTAGATTCTGCAAAGCTGCTGGACATGATGGCCTATACCCAGAATTCCTCATTAATACAGGCCCTATCACAAGAAAATGGTTGCTTGCACTTTTCAATGAAATATTATAGACTTGAAAGTTGCCTCCTGCCTCTAAAAAATCTAAGGTGATTGCCATTGTAAAACTGGGTAAAGAAGGAACTGCACCAGAACACAATAGGCCAATTTCTCTCCTCAGCACAACATATAAACTGCGTGATAGGATAGTGCTGGCTCAGATTCACAACACCATTAATAAAGTCATCCCCCAGAGCAAGCTGGATTCAGGCCAAAGCAGAGCTGTGCCATGCAGGTTCTGACTCTCGTGACCCATATTGAGACTGGATACCAAAAGAAACTTAAACCAGGAGCTGGGTTCATCAACCTATCAGCAGACTATGATACTGGTTAGCATGAGGGTCTCTTTCTCAAACTCCTAAATGCTGTACCATGTAAATAAATAGCTGAACTCTTGAACAGCATGCTGATTATTATTTTTTTAAATTATGACTTTACGCCTCATAGACATCGAGATCATTAAAGGTGGGATGGGGGTGGGGACAAGGAACGAGAATGAATTTAGCCATGGCCTTTTGAAGGAAGCAACCTGCCATTCACCTGGAATGATTTGGGGAAACCATGGAAAACTCAAATCTGGATACCCATATGGGGATTCGAACCAGCGTCCTCCTGAAAGTGAAGGCAGAGCATTAACCACTCACCCACCACACTTGGTATAAACATGCTGAGTAATCACAAAATCCAGGTCCACTGTAGGGTCCAAAAGAGTTGCTGGTGTGTTCTCAATAATGGACTGCCTCAGGGTTTGGTGTTGGCGTCTGTGCTTTTTAATTTATAAACTGTGGACATACCTCAACTAAATTGAAGGAAATTTCAGTATGTCAATGATCTGGCTATTACTTTCCAGGATAGAAACTTCCTGATTTGTAAAGACAGACTCTCTGAGAGTCTACACATTCTTCTCTAATTGGAGACTAAAACCTAATCTGACAGAGTCTTGTTGCTTTCACCTTCCAAACCAGCTCATTTACATCAGAATAAGACCAACCTTGGGATCCCTTGAAAGAGTAGAACTCAAAGACCAACCCAAATATTTGGGAGTTACCTTCGATCGAGCCCCGACTTTTCATCAGCATTTATCTAACACTGCAGATAAAGTGAAGACCCATGTGATCCTTGTAAAGAAACTGGCTGGTACATCATGGGGTGCAGGTAACCATGTTCTTCGAGGAGCAAGAATTGTTTTTGTGGGGTTAATCTTTTTCTTTATGCTTCTTGACAGACTCTAAGGAAGTACAGCACTATTCTGCCAAGAATCAATGACACCTTTTGTGATGGCTCATATTTGTAAATATTTTAACAATAACTTAGACTTATAAGAAATTTCCTTTAGAGGGATCACTCACACCAGTTTGCTCAATTTCAAAGTATGAGAACTGTCCATTTCCTGATCCTAAATCACATAATTTAACAGAAAGTTTTGATTTATTTTTCAATATAGTTCCCTCCAAGCTCCACACATCTCCTCCAATTACATTACAATGCTTTTATGTCAACCACAGAAAAAGAATCTAAACAGTATCAAAAATGAGGTGACAACACAATTAATGTTATCACCTGAATTGAATTTGTCATGGATAGGAACATTTTAAAGTTTATAAATAAGTATAAATTTGTGGTGACCAGGTGGAGTGAGTAGAGAGGTTTGTAGTACCAACTGAAACCTATACTCAGGAATTGTAGCGATGGAAATGAGATACTAGTGACTGGAAGAATAGTCCTAATGCAACAGCACTTTTTTTGACAAGTTGCCTCTTTTATTTTCATTGATAGCTACTTTCAGTTGCTACACAAGGTTAGCATAATATATCCCAGCAACTATAGAAGCAGTACACCTTTAGAATCATAAATAAGCAACCCCTTCAAAATAGGCTTGGCTCTCTTTGCCTGCTTTCACTGCATTGACTGTCACTTTGATTCCATATTAAAGCAATGGTTGGATGATACTTGTACTTCACTTAAAAGATTCCTTTTAGAACCATTATTAGAATTTTGAAATTTTATCCAGCTCCTAGCAACATAGGGAAGCATTCATTTTTAAGACATGAAATATAACATTCAGTTTTGTACATTCTTTCTATCTTATGTCATCAATATTCATTCTATTATGGACACTCCTTCTGTTGGGACATGGGCAACATCATAAAGTAGGACACATCTGGTAGGGATGAAGTACAGTGGGGAACTATTGTTCCCCTGCACTGCTATGGTAACTGTAAGGTCCTACAAGAATCCTAAAAAAAAGAGGATGACCGTCAGTGCTCTGGTGAAGTTACAATAGGCAAAGAAAGGGATAACTATAAGAATGTTAACAACAAAAGTAAATAAGAGCTTCAGTGTCGTGGATAGGAGAAACGACAAAGAAGTTTGATAAAGGTTTTATATATTTGAGAGGAAATAAGAATGAAAAGAGGAATGTGGTAGGCTTTGTGTTAAAGGCAGGGCTATATGAAGAGGTGAAAGCAATTAATGACCAGATCATCAAGTCCAAAATCAAGTGAGAGGTAAAATCAGAGATTATCAAAATCTGTACCCCCCAAATAGGATACACAGAAAAAGAAAAAGTATTTGAGGTAGACTAGCAGAACCAACTAAATGCAGGTAATAAGATAATAATGGGGCACCTCTGTGACCATGTCCAGAGTAATAGAAAAGGATTTGACGAATGAATGTTCCAAACGGCTGGAGAAGTCAAAATAATGAAGGAAAGAAATTGTTGGAATTCTGTAAATAAATAGTTTGATCACTGGAAGTACCTGGAATAAGAAGAAAGAAATGCATAAGATCACTTGGTATTGTAGAGATTAAACAAGGGCAGCTGTCGTCAGTTTTGTGATATCAAGAAAACAAATGAGGAAAGTGGCCATGGTCATTGTTATCTGATCTGAGGGCTTAGACAGTAATCATTGACTATTGACTATTGGTTGCTAGCTCAAAGGAGCAAAAAGAGAGAAAGGCATAGCATTTGCAGGAAAAACAACTCAATATGTGGAATCTGAAGAAGTGAAGAAAAGCAAATAAAAGGCTTTGATTGGCAAGAATGTACCAACAGTGGAACTAAATACAATGACGAAAGAATGGTAAGAGTTCAAAATGGTACTGGTACAGACAGCAGAGGTAGTGTGTGACAGAAGGATAACAGAGGGAACAGAAAGGAAAACACTATGGTGGAATTTTGCATCTAAGGAAGCAGCACTAAAGAAAAAGAGAGTTTTTAGAGAATGTTCGAAGTTAGAACTGCAGAAGCTAAGTAAAAGTATAAAGGCAGTAAATAGAAAGCCAAATTAATGATATAGGAAGAAAAGAAGAAAGTGTTTAAGACGAAAAGTTACACCGAGGTTAGTGTTAAACCTTTCTGTCTTAACTCCAACCATGTGCTGTTGCCTTTGGTTATACAGTTTGTGCTTTACTGAAACTTGGGTGCCACCTAAACTGATCTAACCCCAACTTAGGAAAGATATGTAGTCATTAAAAGTCACTGTTGCAATTTAAACTTGTCAAACGATATATTCTTCCAAAATTTTATAAAGTGACAAACTTATGGCATTGAAAATCATCACCAAAGAATTTTAATTGCACGAACAATTAACACATTCAAGACAGACCAACCTCACAACCCCTAGCTGAATTTAGAGTCACATGAGGTATGTTAATTTCGCCACACGATAGCCTCAAAGTTCAACATGTCTGCCATGGCATGTTCTTCCGCCTACCCTCGCACCCAAATCACATAACAAAGACTTGCCTGGAGAAGAGCCTAGGGCTGCTATTTATACAATACAATACAAGACATTCATTTTATAGAAAGCTCATGAGAGCGCTTCATTTTCCTGTTTCCCATGAAAGCAGTCCCACATTCTGATCAAATGTAGTCAAAATGCTTGTGGATTTCATCATCTGATTTGCTCAAAATGCATAACTAAATTTCTATCTGTCTGAAATTTTGACAGTAGCTAGGTTGACTGATGAATGTTAAAATCAATCCTTATACAATAAAATGTAACTCTAATGGTTTGGCCATAAAAAATTATTTTCTTAAATTAAAAAAAAAGTGTATATCTTCCTCAGTTTTACAGCTACAAAGTTGAAATAACTTTTAATCACTGCATTAAAGACCCAAAGGGTATCCCAAGGACATGTAATCATCTCAAATTAGATATCTCATGATGGGTTCTTCCTGGGTAAAATATTCTGGAGGTAAAATAGCCCCCAATTGGATCTCCGGGTGGGGACTGCTCAGGGAGGAGTGAACAAAATGGATAGAAACATTCTACGAGGCGGAGTGTGGAATGTTAGAACTCTGAATAGGATTGGTAGGTTAGAAAACTTAAAAAGGGAGATGGAACAACTTAAGTTAGATGTTGTTGGGATTAGTGAGATTAAATGGAAGGACTCACAGGATTTCTGGTCTGGGGAAAACAGTATAATTAACACATAAGCTATCAATTGAGTCACTGGTGTAGGATTTGTAATGAATAAGAAAGTAGGGAAATGTGCGAGTTATTATGAACAGTTTAGTGACAGGATTATTCTGATGAGGTTAGAAACTAAGCCTGTTCCAGCCACATTAGTACAAGTGTATATGCCAATGTCACAGGAAGATGATGAAGAAATTGAGAAAATATATGCTGAAATTGAAGAATTAATCCAATATGTGAAGGGGGAGGAAAATCTAATAATCATGAGTGATTCGAATGCAATAGTGGGAGAAGGAACAGACAGAAATACTGTAGGAAGTTTTGGTCTAGGAAAAAGAAATAAGTGAGGAAGCACGTTGTTAGAATTTTGTGAAAGATATAAGCTAGTTGTAAAAAACACATTCAAGAAGGATATACACCTGGAAACGGCCTGGGGATACAGGCAGATATCAGCTAGATTATAACATGGTCAAACAGAGATTCAGGAATCAAGTTCTAGACTGTAAAGTGTACCCAGGAGCAGACATACACTCTGACCATAATTTGATAGTAATGAAGTGCAGGCTGAAATTCAAGCAAATATGGAAGCAGTATAAGGAGAACAGACTGGAAGTGAATAAACTTGAAACAATCTAGCACGAGAGAAAAATTTGCAGAAATGGTAGACTTAGGTCTAAGAAGTAACTCTGAAAGGAGCTCAAATGAAAACGAATGAAATGCATTAAAGACCGAAATAATGAAAGCTGGTAAAGAAGCATTAGGCTTTAGGGAACAAGCTGCCTGAAAACCTTGGATAACAGAAGAAATTTTGGAGCTGATGGATCAGAGGAGAAGGTACAAAAATTCTCAGGACGAAGCAGAAAGAGAGCAGCCAGGCAATTTAGAAATCAAATAAACAGGAAATGCAAAAAAGCTAAAGAAAAATGGCTAGAAGAAAAGTGTGAAGAAGTAGAAAAGGAAATGGTCATAGCTAAAGTAGATGTTGCATACAGAAAGATCAAATGGAATTTTGGAGTAATGAAGAGACGAGGTGTGAACATTAAAGCTTCCTCTTTTAAGCTCAGATGATGGAGCTATCCGATGGGACGAATACATTGAGAAATTATATGATGGGGACGACTTGAACAATAGTGTAATGGGAAAGGAAGGCGATGTCGACATTAATGACTTAGGAGATCCTGTTTTGAGGATAGAATTTAATAAAGCTGTGAATGACTTAAAAGCAAATAAGGCAGTTGGAATTGATGAGATCCCTGCAGAACTTTTTAAGTCCCTAGGAGAAGAAGGAATCAAAATATTATTCAAGCTGATATCAAAAAGTTATAAAACAGGAGAAATTCCAACTGGTTTTTATTAAAAATATCATCTTCACACTTCCAAAGAAAGCACAAGCTGACAAATGTGAGAATTATTGCACCATTAGTCTAACATCACAAGCTTCAAAATTACTGACCAGAATAATATACAGAAGGATGGAAAGGGTAGTAGAAGAGATAGTAGGTGAAGATCAGTTTGAGTTTTGGGGATTTACACTTACCAGGTGTCAACTGGGTAGAAAATAAGATAAATTACACAAGGGAACAGAGATTTGCAAATACCTTAGTAAGAGAAGATAGTTTTACCTAAGTGAGAGAGCAGAATATGAGAGGACCAAACATGTTGGATATCTTTCTAGTAAAACCGGGTGAAAATCTTGTGGGGTATCAACTAACTGAAGTAATAAGTGATCACAATGCAGGACTGATGGATATTAGGGCATTCAGTAAACTAGTGGTCAAAATTGAAGGGCGAAATAGGTACAATTATAAAAAGGCACAAATTTTATAACTGAAGAGATATTTCAGGGAAAGGTTCAACAAATGGAAGGATGTAACAAGTACAGTGGAGGTGAAGTGGCAAGAGTTTAAAGAGATAACAAAAAAGGATGAGGATTTATTTATTCCAAAACAGAAAATAGAGAGAAGTACAGAACCTGTATATTACAATAGGAAGGTGAGGAGGTTAAAGATGTTAGTAAGATGAGAATGCAACAGAGTTAAAATACAGGAAGGCAGTAGGATATACTTAAAACTACTAAACAAGCAATTAATAATGGCAAAGAGAGAAGCTAAAGGTGGATTTATGCCCCTAAAATCCTATTGCCTGAATATTGTGGTGTAGTATGGGACCCACCAGAATAGAGATTTGAATAAGTTATGAAGAGAAATGATGAATAAATTACCAAAAATGCAGAAGAAATTTAAAGTTGAAAATTGTAGAGGGTAAAAGTAGCCAGTTACAGGAAAAGGGAAGAGTGGGTGGGTAGGGAAATCACCACTGGAGCATGCACTCCTTCACAATTAAATTAAATTAAATTAAAGAGATTGACATAACAAATATATCATTATATTTTTTCAAAGAAGATAAAAATAATGAAGTGGTAGTCTTGACAGTATTCAGACTTTTCTACTTTCTCAGTACGGGAACAACATAATTTAGTAAGTGTTTGCACTTTGTTTTGCTTGCATTATCATGAAGCTAATAGCACATATGCCAGAAAATGAGTTATAAAATATTCAGTATCATCTGGAATTACCTTCAGTAGAGGAAAGGAAACAGATGATAAAAGGAAAATTCACACAGATGTACAGCTTTTCTAATTTTCTTCTTCAGATACACTCATTTCATGTACTCCAATAATGCGGAGCAGCTTATCATTACAGTAAATACTAAAAATCATCACTCCAAGCCTGCATGTGTGACTGTAGTCATGGACACTCTCTTCTCAAAATACTTTTTGTTTATCATATTAGTTGAAGCCTCCTTCTATATGAAAATGAAGTTATTAAGTGTTAATTGTTGTAGAGAATATATAATGCAACTGAAAATAATGTAGTAAGTAAGGTACAGTAATGTTATAACCAAACAGTAAGCACTACATAACAGATTCATTTGTTCTAAAATCTTTTCATCAAGAAATGTCTGGTAGCTTGGCTAAAATGTGTCAGTAGATCATAAGGCATGAACCACATGTAATGCACATCATCAAGAGGTACATGAATTCTAAAGATTTTTTTACAAAGTTCTTAAAATTGAGGTGATAATATCATGTCTAAAAATCACATCTCAAGAGACAGACAAACCTGAGTATTCTGACCAGTACACTGAAATGTTTGACTGCTTAGACTTCAGTGGTCATTGTTTCTATTCTCTTGATTGTCCAGGTGAAGCCATAACAAAACCCTGTCAGATTGTCTGCACTGCTGTTGTTAGTCTTCAGGTATTAATGCCAGCATTTTCATAAATGCCCTTCAAATTTTACTCTTGATGATCAGCACTTTGGATGTTATATGGCGTCACAACAGTTGTGTTTCTTACAGGAGTTCATTTCTGACTTCAAACTTATTATTATCTGACAGAGGGTGTATCAGGAAAACAATATAAATAAAAAAAAAGGATAGGAAAAGTATACTGATCAGACACCATAGACGAAGTCAGGAGTGAACATACAAAAAGTAAGAAATACACCATTTTGGAATATTTCTGTTTTAAACTTTTACTCACACAGAGATAAATGAGGCATTTGACAAGGTAATGTATCCAAACACCAAAGCTTAATTGCATGACTGTCTTGGCCTTGGAGAAAAGACATATATAAAAAATGTAAATAATAATGAACACATATAAAATTTAAATCTACGCAGACAAATTTGGTTTCTGCTGCATTATATTCAGTAATGCCACATAAAAACTTTCTTGTTTCCTAATTTATGATACAAACAACAGCAGAGAATGTAAACTCATCATTATCAGAGCTGGAAGCTGAAGGGATGTGGTGACACAAAATGCAAGAACAATCTAAATACACAATATTCTGGGGCATCCTTTTATTTGTTGTTGTTGTTTATGATTACAGCCATTATAGTATGTAGTCCACAACAGAGTAGCAACACATCATCTCTTGTCAAGGAAATAAATGACACCATCTCATTCAATACGTGCATTGTTACATTGATCAGCTGAAATTAAAAAAATTGTGATGAATAATGTCATGACAACTGCAAGCTTGCATTCAGAATGAAGGTGAGCTATTTCGATGTAATTTTAGCAGTATCATGTTACTAGAGTACATCTGTAAGGAACTGTTCCACATGATAACTTTTTCCAGTATATTTATGCCTGTCTGAGACTGAAGTGAATTCCATATTCACACCATGTGCATGTAGTGGTTACTTGATTGGAAGAATATTTTCAAACATATAACATCAAATTTACTGTAATGACAGGATAAACATTTAATTGTTTCTCACTGTTAGAAAAGTCTGTTAACAACAAATCTCTTACTTCACACTAGTAAATAGAAAGATAATGAACAAATAATTGCATACCAAATTGTTTTCATTCTTTTAGTAAAACATTTGAAATATGCCTTCATTCAGAGTGCAGCATATACTCATAGAATATAACAAAAACAAAAAATTTATCTGCTTATGTAAATCTGCACTGTAAAGGCTGAACCTATTTTCTGAACAAATGAATACCTCAGCATTTTAAGTTGTCGAGAGGGGACAGTGAAGATTTATACAACAATGTAGGACATATTACTTATAAATCAACAACAATCAGCATAATTACTAACTCTTTTATTCTTCATCCTTATCCGCATTCCATTTACACTACAATAATACTTAAAATATTACTTTTTGACATTCATTTGTGGTATCAGTGTAAAATGTCTGAAAGGTAACAATAAATCTAATTAATTTCCAGATTCTCAGAGAAGAAGGTGCTGTTGTGGGGTGGCTTCTTTTTAATGGTACTTGGCAGAGCCTTATATATTCCTTGGGGAAGCTCTCCTCCAGTAATTGCTGAATTACATATTGGTATATATGAATTTAGAATCCATAAATTTAAGAGACATAATATTTTATATTTTTGGAATTATGTGTCAGAAACAAACAAATCTTGACTGTCAGCTATTTAAGAATTCTCTGCTGATAATAAAAACTAATAAGTTATAGAAATTTAAAGTAATCTTCTCAATGTATATTTAGGTGAAGGCTGGGAAATCATTTTAAACAAAATATGAAAAGAAGAAAGGATGTCCTTGGATTATTATCCTGTTTTATATTTGTCAATGCAAAAGTATGTGGTATCACAGTAACACACTGCATTTTTGTACCAAGTTCAAAAACTCGGATATAATTATTAAGTCACTTGAGAATTATTCAATCCAAATTGTTTTTACATTTTAATGTCATGGATGTTGTTACAATGATAAATAGGAATCTTCCCACTGGAAATTGTTAAAGTGGGTTTGTGACATAAAACATGTTTTGACCTTTACAGTTATTCAGTCACTAGTCATAATCACTGACTCTGAATAATTCTCCCACATTGTGTTTAAACAGGTATGACTTTTACATTCGCTTTAGTTGTTAAAATACTATAAACATGAATCATCCACTTCTAAATGGTACTCTATTTATAATTATGCTTTAGTTGGTTCTCTAGTATTAGCTTTCCTTTGTGACTATGATCTTTGGTGGACCTAACAGCTTCTTAGTATCACCCTCTACTTTAAACTCCCCATAACTTTGTGTTGATTAAATCAAACTGTTTAGAATGAGAATTTCAGCACTAAATATTCCCATTAAAAGTGTTTCAGTATTTTTGTTTAATCACGTAAATGTGAGTTAAACATACTGAACCCTGACTTAATGTTCTGTTACAGTAAAAATCAGAAGGTAAAATCTTTTCAGCAATTAAAACAAAGAAGGAAAGAAAAAGTAAACCCATTTCTAGCCAGATATAAGACAAGAGGGCTGATCTGAATATATAAAAAAAGGACATCTTTTGTTTTTGTTGCTGTCCTTCTGCTTACAACTCTGGTAAGTAATGGGTTCACCTTTCCTTTCCTTATTTTTATTTTCTTTTTGTTAGTATCACAGCACAAGTTGAAAGACTATAAGATTTTAGTGTATTTTAATGAAGGAAATAATAGCCCTGAAATAATTTAGTAACTTATATAAAAAAAAGAAACTGCAACAGCTCCTTAAAGGCCGATATACACGTAACGTCTTAACTGATATTTTACTTGATCAGGCAAGACGTCAGGTAAAACTGACCAAAAATTAACGTCCACACTCATACATTTTTTACTTCCGTCTTTAGCTCAGTTCTATTGAAATCATGGGTGAAGCATTATGTTTAGTGATTATTTCACTATGTCTGATGAGATTAAAAAGTAATGTAAGGTACCCTTCGCTCTATTTTCGAGATTTCGTTCAAATCCGACAAAGGTTGAGGTTAACTTCAGTACACGATACCACAGTTAAAATCGAGATAATAACACTTCGAGTACAGTAAAGTAAATAAAAAGCACATAACAAACATAAATAAACCATAAATTGCCATAAATCAATGATATTCCAGCAGGAAATAGGTTATTCCATATAAAAGTGAACTTTCACTATCAGATCCTAATATTGGTTAGGGAGATATTCTAAACAGATTTAAAAGAAGTAAATGTTAAATAACAGTAAATAGAGTATCTAAACAAACCTTTTATCATAACTAATAAACATTATTCCAGAGGTAAATAAATAAGTTCAATATAAATCAAATCTAACCCTAAATTTTGCCATATACCAGAGTTTGGTATTTCTGAAGAGATTTTAATACAGTAAAGATTGTGAAAAGCTAATAAAAGCCAGGCCTAGACCTACAATTACAATAACTTCACAGTTAAATATAGTTCGGAGGAGATTTTTAAGAAATAAATATGATTACTGGATAGTAGACTGAAGCAGTATGAAAATATCAGATTCTGATGTAATTTGACCATTTAAAAGTTCTAAAAGTAAATATAATCATGCCTGAGACAGTTTAGAAGAATAATTGATCAGTTTCCAGTAGTTTACAACCACCTAATAATAACATGAAGTAGTTTTGAGAGAGTAGATATCTCATTTGCATAAACAGTTTACATAAATAATTTTAGGCCTTTTAAGTAATTTCAGGATTTAAAAAGTAGATGAAAATACAGTAAATAATCTTCTCTTTCAGTTTAGATAGGTTCCAAGTAGTTTTAATCCGGAGAAATATGAAATATCAGTAAAAACAGGAAGCCGGTAAATAGACGAAATTATCAAACCTTTCAGAATTAATTCCAATAAAGTTAAACCATTTTAAAAGCGCTAAGGACAGGTAGAAGCTAGTAAATACACGTAATTAATTTTCTATAACCATTAAAAGACATTTTACTAACCTGCTGTATGTTAATCCAATTTCGAAGTAACTTGCCAGAGGCACAGTACACAATAGATGCTTTTTCACTGATTTTAAACACTGTCACACGACAGAAAATAAATAATAAATTAAAGCAGTCCGAAAGGGAATTAAATTCATCTAAATCTGGTAGTTTCCAGCCGTTTAGGTATTTTTTAAATGTTATCTGAACGTATAAAATAGATCACTCAACTTTAACATTTTCTTATGCAAAAGCCTACCAAGATTCCGGTTTTAAAAGTAGTTTTCCTTAAAGATCCACTCTTCTAGTTTCGCACACCTTAATTTCATGTCATTTAACGCCGTAGAACAGATGTTAGAGAATTTTCTAAACCACTCGACAACAGCCCACGTGGAAATAACAAAACAATTTTATTGTGTACAAGATATCGCACCCACGAAGATGGGATAACTTTTGAAATACGCATTTTAATACAGGCTACACAATAGTAATTTTTCCGGTTTAATAATTAACATACCTTCAGAGCCATATATAAAAATACATAAATAATAAAAATGGCGCGAGTGAGAAATCTCTGTTTATAGTAATAACTTAACCAGTTCATAACCGATTTAAATAAAATTTACATTTTTGAGCGGCTAAAATCCGGGCCAACATTTTGACCATAAATTCATGTTTGTAACTGATGGTGTTTAAAAATTCCAAAAATTTTCTGGCTATGGTGCAATCGTTGGACTATTTCAAATTTGCTGTGACGTCAGACCTAAAATAAAAGTTAAAAATAAATTAAAATTTTTCCACACCGCATAACACACGTAAACTCCCATAACTCGTGCCGTTTCTAGATTTTAAATCGAACACTTTGAAAGAAAGTTATAAGATTAAATGTCGGGGATTATGTGAGAACGCGGATGACCACTACCGGAGTGCAGCGTCTTTGGAGTACGCCTATATAAGCGAGTCAGGGGGTGGGAGAAACGGCCGGTGCAGTTTAGTACATTATCTAACTTGGAGGAGAACGCACGCTCCTCGCGAGTGCGAAAGCTCGGGGCGCGCGGAAGCTTTTGGTAGGGGAAGTTCCACATAATGGCCGATCGGCGCCATCTTCAAAATTTCACCATGAACAATGTGACTAAGTAACTTTTTCCGACATGTGATTTTCTAATGGTCAAGATTACCTTGGGGTAGTGCGGGTTTGTTCTGTTTCATGATTTGTGATCTTCGGTTGATGATTTTTCTCCGATTGCCTTTGCTAACTGGAACTTTTGTAACTTATGTGAAAATTTTCAAGAATATACTTCAGTTATCAGGATTCAGACTTTCATTCCTATATTAGTACCTTTCTTACAGGAGGTTAAGCTGTAAGTGGCGACCGCGGTAATTATTACAGTTAGCATTCTACAGGTTTTAACACGGCAATAGAACTTTTGCAGAACTTTGACAACTTTTGGAAGACTTCGAGTTCAGGTGCTGAAGCCGATACCAACCCCATATCGCACCTTAGTCCCTGACAGTAAGAACAGTCTAGAAGATGGTTACCAAAGATGAAAAGGTTTTTTCATCTGAATTTGCTTCAGAAATTACTTCATGAATCTGAAGACTGGCGTAATTATTTATGAATGGTTATGGACCCTTATTTGAAATAATCTGAAAAACAAAAACAAGACTCTGCTGTGAGAAGGAGAATCTCACCCCTTGAGACACTGACTGCTATGCTAAGATTTCTAGTAATAAGTAGAAACTACGAAGATCTATAGTTCACAGCTGTAATGTCGCAACAATCTCTTAGCTGCCTTATATCAGAATCTTGTCGAGCTATATACGAAATGTTGAAACCAGGAAATGTGCACAACGTTTAATTACAAAGACATGGACTTGTTTTGGAAGATGCAAAACGTGTAGGGGATACAGTCAAGATGTACTTTAATAACCAAGGATCATGACATTGGCAGGACAACACCATAACTCTTTTAGGAGAATTTGATACAATAAAATAATTTTGAAGACAATAAATATTTCTTTCATTTATATTTAGCACTACTACTGTCTAGCTATTAAAAAAATCTACTTTATTTTTATATGTACATTTGTATGTACAGTTCGGTTAATTGCCAGCAGTTAACAACTTACTTCAACTGCTGAATCATCCTCTGTATTGATAATTGCTTCCCTTGGGATATCTTTAAAATTTAAGAATACAAGAAGGTCGAAATTCCACATAGAAGGTTTGTAAATATCATTGGTACTAGCACAAAAACATGCCGACTGCTTAATTTTTAGCAACCTTTTAAGAAATACTGAATGAAAAGAATTGATTATTTCTTCCATCTACGCTTCCTTTGTATCTCCAAGATACGCTTGCTTATATTTATCAACCAAAGCATATGCTTAATTTTCTTGTCTCAGTCGCTGTAGTCATTTGACTTAAACTTGCCATATACAAAGATAACTAGGATACAACTCAATGAATTCCATAAACAAATCACTGTCCTAGATTCTAAATGACCATCGCATAAATGTGTTTTCAAAAAGAAAAACAAAATAATAGTTATTTTAGCTCTGCACAAGCTGAGAATTGAGTAAAGACTGATGGTAAAACTTCAGTCAAGACTTAAAACAATGCTCCCGCCAATCCATTTTCTGGAAGCTGTCAGTCAAGACCAAAAAAATGTTCCTGCAGATCCATTATCTGGAAGTCGTCCGTCTTCATTCAGTTGAGGTAAAACGTTTCATTTTGCTGTCCACACACAATGTTTTGTCCGATACATTTTGCCTGATCAAGTAAAACATCCGTCAAGACATTACTTGTAGACCGGCCTTAATAATAGGCTACATGAATGTCTGATAATCTGTATAGTGTTCAGCATATTTCATTAGGAGACTAATAAGCTAAATAGTTTAATTTGCTACAGTTGAGATAATTATGACAGAAAATTTGAACTGTATTTTCCTGCAAACTTTTTTTTATGAAAAACTTCCTACTGCAACCAGATATCCAGCAGTTTTGTTACTTTCTTAGCATAATATATGCGTGGTCTGGTAGCTCAGTGGTTAAGGTAATCACCCTTAAAATTAAATTCCTGGGGTTGAATCCCTGTGTAGCAATGGATTTTTAGAGGCTTTCTTTGGTTCATACTTGTATGTCAGGATGATCTGTGGATAGGAATCCATGTTAAACTTAGGATCCTGTCTCAACAGAGGAAGAATATGCAGCAAATAGAAAAATCTGTCATCAGATTGTAAGGTAACATGCATTTACCTTACTTTATTGTAATATGTGACATGTTAGGCAGAGCAAAGTTGTTACCATGTCCAAGAAATATGTTAACTATGTTCTATGTGTTATTCATATTATTGAATGTGTAGTTATGAAGGTAAAAATTGGAGACCATCTCTGCATTCACCTAGGCGGTTACAGAAAACTTTCTAAAAGTCATGATACACCATACTCAAGATCTGAACCTAAACTCACTACATTTCCCCGTGGCATCTGGAAGTCTCACAAAAATGCTGGACTCCACAATTGGTGACACTAACTTCTTGAATATCATGGTTAATCATGGGTATATGGACAAGACCCAGAAGCCAAGGAACAGTATTTATTAGTGAAACATTCAAAATATTTGAGGCCAGAAAAATCACATGTGTGCAGCACTGTAAAAATGATTCTAATAGTTATCTTTAACTCTTTTGGGATGTTCATTATGATTATGCACCAAAAGGCCAAAAAATTACCAAAAATCACTAAGTGGAGGTCCTTCATCATCTTTGTGATGCTGTGAACCTCGGGAGCAGCGGGGAATTGGCAGCTACATTATGACATTGCACCTGCTCGTTCCTCACATCTGATTAAAATTTTCTTGGCATGTTGTTTATCAGGCCCTGTATTCTTCGAACATGGCTCCTTGTATTTTTTTCTATTTTCCAAATTGAAAAGATACTGAATTTGAGTCACAAGAAGATATTAAGTGGAACACAATGGCACAGCTGTATTCCATTCCCAAGAGGCATTCCAGAAATGCTTCAGACAATGGAGAGACTGTTAGGAAAAGTGTGTGCAATCCCAAGGAGACTACTTGAAATAAGTTTCAGACCATATTTTCTTCAATTTTCAACTTTTAATGACAATTTTGGTTGAGCTAACTGGTTAGAAACTTGTAACCAATCATTATTAATATATCAGTTTTAAAAATAACATAATATACTTGTTTCACATCCCTGAGATTGGTTTCAGCTAGGCTGAAAGAGAATACATCTTTGCTTGTCTGATCTATTCAAAACTTTGAGATATGTTTGGTATAGACATTATGGGCAGTATTATTAACATTTGATTTTTATGGCTATGAAAAGTTGGAGCACCACCATATTGGACACATGGAGGCAAGGGCGTATCCAGGATCTGAACTGGGGGGGGGGCAACATCTGAATTGGGGGGGGGGGCAACTTATTTTTTTTTTTTTCAATGAAGTGGGGTGGGGGACTGAAACATGATGATTTCTTACAAAATAAAACTCAAATATATTGAGGAAACTATTTTTGTTATTTATTAACATAGTGATCCAAGGACCTACTATGCAGTTAATCAAGATCATAACTCAATTATATTTTTTTATGAAAACATTAATCATATCGGATTCTTAGAAAAATTTTCAATAACTTTATTTGCCAATATCTCACGGTGTACATATGGTGGTATTAGTGGCTGTTGGTTATAGTACTGGAAGTATACAATGACTTTCAAATACAGCTGCTGACAAAAAAATGTAAGCACCCAGAAGACATAGTCAGACGTTAATTTAACTTCTTGCACATACACACCAATGGCGTGTATGTAAATGATCAGAGTTGCAATCCTCTGCAACATGAAGAATGGCTACAAGAGTGCATTAGCGTTGTTCATGCTTAGTGTTAACAGGGCTTGTAGGTTATATAAGGGGTATGAACAGCATCAAATATTGAGTGTGTAGGATACAGAGAGGCCACGTACTCATGTGATACAATGTTATCAGCACATGACAGAGTTTTAAAGGGGCCTTATTGTGCATCTACATTTGGCTGGCAAGTCGAATCAGTAATATCAAGATGGGGAGACCACTGCGGCCTCGCATAGTAAACACACAGATCACGTGGTATATATGACATTATTGTGACATATTCAGTCTGCAAGTACCAACACAGCAACAGCTATAGATATGATCTGAACATTGGATATCTGCAATATCGTGTGTTATTGTTACATTTCACTTTGGTCCAGGCTGCATTACAACTGAAACGCATATTTATAAAATATGATTTTGTCAATCATCATTTGAGTTTATGTTGTAATGCAGCCTGGACCATACGTCACAACGATGTCATTTATACCACATAATCTGTTGTTTACTACACGAGGCTGCAGTGGTATCCCCATCTTGATATTACCCGTCGAATCATGCAATATCCAGATTTGTGAGGCATTCGGATGTGACAGTGGCCTGATGTTGGACTGTAGGGGAATATGAGAGCAAGCACACTCGTCGTCAAGTTTTTGGTCAAACTTGTGCACCAGGCATATCGTAACTGCTTCACATCTGCACTTTGCCATCCAAGAACAATTAATAGACTCCCTGCAACATTCTGTGTCATCCCACATAATTGGTCAGAGACTAACAGCAGCCACACTAGGGAATTACAGCCCCTTGTTTAGGCTGCTGTTAACAACACAACACAAAATGCTGCTATTGGAGTGGTACCATGACTGGAAAGTATGGGCCACTGATGAAAGGTGTTAAATTGTGTTCAGCAATGAATCATGGTTCTGCACTACCTCTGATGACCATCGTTGGTAAGTATGGCGGCGACTTTGAGAGGTTCCATTCTTCCAATGTTTTGGAGAGACACAGTGGTCCTACTCCTGATGACATGATGTGGGGAGCCATCAGGTATGACTCAAGTCACAGTTGGTAGTGGTTGAATGAACTCTTATGGCACAGTGGTACATCACAGACATCCTACATCCTCGTGTGTTACCTCACATGTGGCAGTGTCGTGGTGCCATTTTTCAACATGACAATGCTTGTCAATACAAGGCACATGTCTATGTACAGTCTGCATGACGCTGAGATACTCTCATGGCCAACCAGATCTGTCCCTGACAGAACGTGTGTGGGACCAATTTGGATGTCAACCCAGTCCCAGTGCCAGTTATCCAGGATGTCAAAGACCAGTTACAACAGTTGTGGGCCAGCATGTCTCAGGAGAGGATATATCATCCTTATGACACCCTTCCAACCAAATCAGTGCATGTATCCAGGCCAGAAGCAGTGCAATGTCATGCTGATAAAAGGGCTCATACAGCCAAAGTTGTTGTTTTTTTTTGTTTTTTTTTTGTAAATTTGTAATCACTGAAATAACATTAATACATGAAGTTTCATTTTGTTTCGTTCATCCCTATCTTGTTGCTTCACTATTTTTTTCAAGCAGTGTATTTAAAAAAATCTTATTTTCAGTAAATTGGTAACCTTCCCCTCATGCAGTAATAAGTATTTATTTTCTCAGTTTTCTAATTGAGTGGGACAAAACAACAGATAATCAAATATATCAAATTCATAATATTTTCAGTAAGAACTCATTGTTCCAGATTTAAAAAACTGATCCACAAATAAATTCTGTGATGGGGGACTCTCAAGTAAATAATTACTGTAATTTAAAAAAATTAACAAGTAGCAAATAATATCTTGGTGTAACATTTGATAATAAACTCAACTGGCAGGACACATTGGGCATGTGGGTGGAAAATGTTTCTAAGTCCTTCATTTATTGGAAAGAGTGCTGAGGGGATGTACCAGTGAGGTGAGGGAATTGGGCTGCAAAAGTTTCATCAAAGCATTGGTTGGATATGGATGTGCAGTATGGGACTCATACTTTGGGTATCAAACACAGGAGTTGGAGGGGGTGCAAAGAATGGCTGCTAGATTTGTCTCTGGAAATTATTGCAGAATGCAGTCAGTAACTGATATGATTAAAGAGCTGGAATCGGATTCATTGGAAAAAAAGGAGGAGTGTAAAGAGAGTGCCGAAGAGTGTACGAGGCCTGTATTGGTGATGAGGCATGAAAAGATATTGGTGGGAGAATTAGGAGTGGTACATGGAAGGGAAAAGATGACCACCAGCTAGCACTCTATTTCAGGCTAAAGAGTGTGGGATAATTCTGTTGCTTAGGTAAGGGAGGCAGGGATTGGATAAAGAAAAGTGAGGAATAATTTAACAACAACACTGAAAGAATTTTAAATTTAAATTTGTAGAGAGCAAAAGTGAGTGGATACAATAAATGGAAAAAAATGGGTGTGTAGGGTAATTTCCACTGGAGTGTTGCACTCTATCACAGTTAAATTAAATCTCATCATTTTGTTTTTTGATATTGCATTTTTGACGTGTTGGGTTAACGTAAACTAGCCTTGTGAAAATTGTTATCTAACAATCATGTTATATAGTGTGGGCAGTAACTTGGTAACTTATTCCCAGAAAATTTTTTCCCCTTAAAGAGCCTGAATAAATGTATTCATAAACTAAATCCAAATTTTTACATATATGTCAAAGTTAAAAATTTTGATCTAATAAATTAAAGCAAATAAAATATGAGACACATCTAGTAATTAAGATGTAAAACAATGGAAAAATTCTTTTAAAGATATATTTTATTTATTGTTAGATGTTACTGCATAGATTACACTACTTTTCTATGGTGTCACCATTTTTATTGAAGCGTATGCCCTATAACGATAATTGTATTCCATCAAAGAACCTCACTGACAACCAATTCAGCCATTCCTGCACAAAGCCTATTGTTTGTTGATCAATCTCTAGACTCTGTCCAACTAAAAACCTTTTTAGGCGAAGAAAAAAATGATGCAATAGAGATTGACACACTATTAGAATATGGTTGTGTGACTGTGAACCACCTGTTTTCCAGAAATTTTGCATTCACTTTACTCAGTAACAACCTGTCACCAAAGTCAGACATCGACTTCATTCCTCATCATGCACGTTGGTCCTACCTTCCTTAAATAACTGACACCATGTACTAACATTTATTTATTTCATGACATTATCACCATAAATATGAACAATTTGCCTGCAAATTTCTGATGCACAAACATTTTGTGTGTGCAAAAAAAACTAATGTTCACAGCTGGCAGGAATTTCAGTTTTTATGTCCATTTTAAACTGACACAAAAAAGTGAGAAAATTTTGTAGACCAATACAACTCACACAATTGCTGCACTAGATGTTTAGTAACTAACTGAAAGCAGTATGATTATAATGGACTGACATGTGCTCACATTACATGTAATCTGTTCTTTATTTCTGGACACACCTCATATTGCAAAGAACTTGAACCAGGATTATATGCATTATGAATCTTTCAGTATGATCAAGCCAACTTCCTCACTAGGAAATGCCACCCACACACAGTGCAAGTTTAAGTAATTATTGCTTACAAGCCAGAATCTGTGGGATAAGGGCCATTTTAATGTTTTAGTTAGATTCAGTATTTGAATATCATAGCTTGTTTGTGAGTCTGAGCACTGTTGAAATATAGTTCTTATGAAAAATGTTTTTTTATATATAAAATACATCATTGCTTCTGTTCTTTGCAGAAATATAATTGAATATGACATCTAACATTTGATTTTTACCCATATGAAAACACTCATTGACATCTTGTTGAGAATGGCAATAGTCTCAGTTCCTATTTAATTGCTTTAAGCAAACCAAAATAGCAGCCCTCAAACACAGATACAGCAAAAGGAAGAACCAACCTCACAATGTGCAGACTCACTGTCATAGTGCTATGGCCAACTTTTAGTTATATATTTTTCAAGCTATTCATACCTTATAGTTTTCTCCTCTGATTTCTCTGAGTAGCTCTGCTAAGTCACTTAAATGCTTATATAATTTTGATGTACTTAGCTGGGCTGAAATTTGGTGATCAGTCTCTGTGGTTCCACATTTTTTGTGACAAATTTCAATTGCAGATGTTTTTATCAAGATCTTAAAACAAAAGTTTGAGTAAAATATGTTATTCATTAAAAAGAAGAAGAACATTGTGTAAATAAAAGCTCAAAACTTGGGAATAAATGTGTAAAAATTCTTTGCATGCTGGCACATTGACAACTTGACTAGTATAAAGAATGACTAGTCCACCCTTCAAATTATGTAAAAAAACATATTACACTAAACCATTTCTTTATTAAAATTACTAGTATTTCAAACATATTCTTTAAATAAACTTAATACTATGTAAAACTGAGTCTATGACATTTTTCTTTCAAATATAGGAGAAGAAAATGGCACAAGCAACTACCATAATTCAACAGAAGTGTCTGAGGTACTTGGGTGCCCTTCATCTCAAGAGTGGTGTTATTACACTCCAGCAATGACATTAGCACAGTTGCTGATAGGATATGCCTTTACTGCTGTTGGTTATCCAATTGGCGTTACTCTTATTCAAACCATATTTTCCAAGATTCTGGGACCTAGACCACAGGTAACATAAGATTTTCAGTTAACTCTTATAGTAAAAAAAACCTTTTTCTGACTGCTCCAGACAGAACTTTATATGACTTTGTGTTATGTTAATATAAATAGACATTTTTCTAGTAGTTTGTGTTACCACCATTGAGTTTTGTATTCTATTTACCAATAGGTAAAAAAAAACAAAAAAACTTCTGCATGATACTGGATTTGATGGTAAAACTTTAGCATCCAGTTCATGAAGCAAATACACTTTCAACTGCAAAATTTACTTTTGTAGAGAAACTTTGCATTCTTTAATCTTCTCAGCAAAAATCAGAATTTAATTGATCTTTGATTTGCTTATTACTAATCATAATTAGTAGATAGATGATATCTGAAAGTGTGGTAAACTATAGTGTATATATGACAGCTAAAACATTTGTAAACCATATTTCAGTGAGGTGGTGTGATTTTCAGTTATCTCCATGTTACAGGAGCATCAATTTAGGATTGGTTTTTAAATAAAACTATTATTTTAATATAATACTGATAAAACATAATAATTCATTAAATTATAATTGATGTACTCCCAGAGTAAAACCACAGTTGGTATTAGGAGAATGAGATGAGGGAAACAGATGCCAAAAACAGAAGTAATTAAAAAAAAACTGTCATTCACCTGAGACAAGGACAAGCTGGCTTAAAAATAAGATGCTAGTGTAAATTTCCCATGTATTCTATACCTAAGATGAGATTGTTCTTGATGGGAACATGGAAGGGCGTAAGAACATTTAGAAAATTGGAGATCTGTATAGAATGTATACCTCAAGATTTTAAATCTTCATACAAATAAAAGATGATTTGATTTTATTCATATTTAATTGATCAGGGCACCCATTTTTAAGGACTTATTTCTATCACATCCATAGACTACTGTGGAATCCTCGTTGAGTATCCTTGTTGAAACTATGTATCTGAAGAGCAACTTTCTAGAATTCGTAAAACATTTACTAATGAGGGATGAAACATAACTGAGCATGATATTATATTCAATATATTTTATGTATCCACCAGCAGGATCAAGTGAAAGTACAGGGACAATGTTAACGAACTAAATTGGGTTCAGACTATTTCAAAAGGAAAATGTTACATTCATTTTCACAGCTATATTAAGGCCATGTGTAGTCAAATGAAGTATGTACCTTATCAGCTACGAATTTTTCATGACGAGATATAAGCCTCTGAAAGGTCAAAGTAGCACATGTTCAGTATAGCGCAATAAACACATTTAAAATTTCTGAAGTTACAGTTTTAAAGATAGGAAAACGATTTATAGCTCAAAACAAGTGTGATTTTTCATTACACCTCATATAAATTTTGAGAGATATAAATAAAATTTGAGGATTATTTTTGGGAAGATTTTGAAAATTGGGTACACCATGAGGTTAAACTTTCAAAGAGGGCAGTATGTTTATATAAAAGGAGAATTTTTTTCTGTGCACTACGCATCAATTGGTTTTTGAATCTATGCATTATTTTGGCTCATATTTGAAAAAGTAAGTAATTACAAACTAGTAGGAAGAACGACTACCAGTAGAAGTTTTGTAAGAATTCAAATTATAAAGAGGAGGGCGGATTTGTAAAATGATGTAAAAACTAATAAAGAACTGTTATTACTGTTAGATAGTGATGATACAGTATTGAACACTGAATGTAGAATTGTTTAAAGTGATTTTCAGGGCCATAACTTCAATACTTTAAGAAATATCTATTTATTTTTTTATTTATTTATTTATCAATCTTGTTTCATGGATCCCTGCTGAGGAAGCACCTCTGGGATGTGAAACATGTCATGGTTAATATACATACATACAATATGAGACATAATCATAGTAAAAAACTATTATATGTTACAAAGAAAAAATAAAGACAATAAAATAAACATAAATTTTTACAACTGTGATTTGCAAAAGTCATATTGAATACAATTAATTGTTTTGTTCCAATTCTTGAATGGAGTAGAAGGAGTTGCCAATAAGATAATCTCTCAGTTTTTCTTTAAATATATCTTTATTTTCTGCAAATTGTTTTATACCCTTGGGAAGTTTATTAAACAGATGTATACCAGAATAATTAACTCCTCTTTGTACTAATGACAGAGATGTTTGTGGTTTGTGCAAGTTATTTCTGTGTCTTGTATTGAGATTGTGTACCTGTGAATTAGAAGTAAACAGGTTACAATGATCTATGACAAAGCACATGAGAGAATATATATACTGAGAACTCATTGTAAGAACACTGAGTTTTTTAAAAAGTTGTCTGCAAGAAATTCTTGGTTTTACCCTACACAACATCCTAATAGCTCTTTTCTGTGCTATGAAAATTTTGCAATTTTCATTTCACCCTGTTATAAAATAGTAACAAAGTGGATTTATGGATCAAATGAAAGAGGAGAGAAAATAAATAGTTTCAAAACCTATTTCAACTTCGTAGCTCTTAAACTTTAGGCATTATAAACATTTCTGGAAGTTTTAGGAAAATAATTGTCTATGTCAAATGTATGATAGCTACAGAAATTTTCACTAGGTTTAGTTTTAACATTAGGAGGAAAGCTATCTAGTGTAAAATTTTCAAATTGTTTGGAATCAATCTTATCCCCGGAAATTTTGGGTGATTTCATGAGAATCGGGAAATGTCCCGGTTCACACACCGCTGCTATATATAGACCGACAGTAGATCCCCTTATGGTCAGTCATTGGTGGAGTGAACATGTCCATTTGTTCGGTTGTTTGGGAGCAAGATGTACGCTGACAGCAGCACACAATACTATGTAGGAGTGCTTCCAGCAACCATCTTGGAATTTTGGGTGCATGTGTTGTAGTTGTCCGATCCACATGTGACTAAATTCAGTTAGAGGTTTATGTGGGTTGACCTGGTTTCAGTTCACCTACCAGTATCTGCAATCATTTAATTTTGGAAACAAAGTCTGATGCCAATAAATTGTTTTGTGACTTTATAAATATTTTTGAGAACAATACAGTGATAGTTAAAATTATTGGAGACACAGTGACTTTTATTTGAACATATCTTTCCTGATTGAGGTTATCCAATCTGGTGGCGACCAATCCCAGCCAAAGGAACACATCACAATTAGGGATCAGACTAAGCATTAACACATAACCCCAGTTGAACGTTTTGTCATGACAAAATAAAAGTTGTCCAACTGGAAAAAATAAGAACAGCTTATGTTTATGGCTTTACACTTTGTCGACATCAAAGACGTTAGAAGCAGGAAAGGACTGGAAACGAGGAATGGGAAGGAATGCAGCCATGGCCTTTTCAAGGAAGCATCCTGGCATTCACCTGGAGAGATTTGGGGAAACCATAGAAAACCCATATCTGGATTCCCGGACGAGGATTCAAACCGACATCCTCCCAAATGTGAGGCCACAGCATTAACTGAAATAGCAGATAATATAGCACATGAACCAGTAACAAACACATTACTGACACTGTTGAAAAACACTACACATTACTGTTTCTCTCTACGATTGTAGCTCGAAATAAGACGTAATCATTGTTGGAACCAGAAATAATAAGAAAAATTAAAGAATGGAGACTCTTGAGGATGGCTGAAATGGTAATGTTGAAATTCTTCTTTGAAAACACAAGTTCTTTCATGAACGGGTGGAGGAAGCCTAATGAGATAATGCCTCTATGAATATATTGTGATACTGATAATTAACATCAATACAAGAATGTAGACATGTAGTTTCTGAGAGTATTTTCACTGGTATGCTGATGGTGCCTTGTAGCTCAATATATCATATGACATAATTTCCAAGCTACAGAGTACCATTGCTCACATCTGGTTTCAATCAGGCTGTTGTGAAGTAGGAATACTTTATCAGAAACATTAATGGGCTTCTTAGTGATACTATCTAACGCTCATCTAATGCTACATCTTCTTACATCTAAGAAATTTCTTGTTGGTACTTATAAATTAATTGAAAATTAAACAGTTGATCCATAATGCAGGGGGGGAAATAAAGTTAGATTTATACGTTTTCTTTATGTAAAAGTACACCTCACTCCATCTATTGTCTGTATTAGCAACACATCATTAAGTTATTTTTTGATAATGTATGTGCTACTGAGAACTGTTTGTCAGTGTGACTAATTTTTTGTATTCTTTCTACCTTCTCAATATGGCATATAGGGTGTATGGATGGGACTGATGACCAGTTCTGGATGCTTGTCTCGAGTAATGGGACCAGTTTTTGTAAGTTATATCTATACAGAAATGGGTACTATATGGACTTTTGGGATTACAGCAGTAATGATGGCTACATCTATGATATGGCTACAGCTCATTGATAAACGAATGGTAATACCAGATGTCTCTCATGTTGAGTTACAAAGGGTAAATGAAGAACAGAAGCGATGTCATAATGATGACCTTATCTTGCAAGCACAAGGTCACACACTGGTTTCTAATAATGTACAATAGTAAAATTTATTTGCAAGTAACCTCAGTTTGGTGCACAGAAAACAAAATCTGATTCTATTTTACAAGCAATGATTTCTAAAACACATTTGTCATAAACAAAACCCAAATTAACATCAGTGTATTTTAAAAATATTTCCTAATTACTTTTGCAGCAAGTGAAATTCCTCATTTTATACCCATGAACTGCATTTGCTCAAACTATATAAGTGAGCCAAATTACTGTTAATACAATCTGCATATAATGTACTCACAGTAAAGATAGCTGTCATTCTTATTATATAAGAACACCATGTAATCATAACTTTGTATATAATATTCAAGTAGTATAAATATTCTGCATGCCATGATGAGGAGTTAATTAAGTAAAACAAGCCTCAAATCTAATCTGTCTTTCATGTAGTATGAAATGACAAAGACCTCACCAAGGTTTGCAAAGGGAATTGTTCACAGAATATTCAGGCTTTATGAATTTTAGCAAATAATATAACAGGACTGTCATCCTTGTGTTTCTTATACCTGTAGGAACAAGGAGCGCATGCACAATAAGTGATCACAAACCTTCCAGAAAACGATGCATCAAAATGGGTTCTATTACCACCCACAGTCAGTCTGCTAGCAGCATTTGAAAGAAGAAGTGGGTGCAGCTGTCTTTCTGAATCATAATGAATATGAAACTTGAGCAGCACATCAACCTGAAATTTCTTATTAAATTGAAGAAATCTGCATGTTCAAAACTGTTGAAAGAAGTGTACTATGATATTGAGATGTATGCTTGTACTTGAATGGAACAAGGTACTTCAATTTGACAAGGGACGAGAGAATGTTGCTGATGACAAATGGATGGATTACCCTGTCGTGACAAAAAATGAACAAACCATTACAAAAATCAACAATCATCAATTTAGGATTTGGGTGATAACATACATGATCAATAATAATAAAGAGACTGTATAACCAATTTTACACAACCACTTGCATATGTGGACACACAGAAAACTGTAATGTTGTGCCAATAAATACACTGATAATCATGTTATTTATTAGCCACACATTATATGTTCTATCATTTCTCAAAAAGAAATAACTGGTTAAATGTTAGGGAAAGACTGACAGATGTTAAGAGCAGACACAGTTACTGATTATAGCCAGCTACCACATTATATGAGTCATCTGAATTATAAATTGTGCAGAAATGTGGCCAATTTCTCACCAGACATATAATTTCCAATTATGGTGGGCAGGAAGCAGACTACGTTTGCAATATGTGTTACTTAGCTCTTCCTGTGGATTATGTAGTAAATAAGCTGCCAGAATACATGAAATAATTTTAAAGTATCTTTTATGCTTTAATGCTGTGTGGAAAACCAACAGAAAATTTTGTAAAATCTAGATGAATTTTCCTAAGATTTTATCAGACTGCATTTCCATCACACATCAAGTGGATTTTCAAAGCATATGTGTAAGAAATGTTGTAATCTGTGCAACAATGAAACAGGCAAATCTCTGCAAGATCATTAGTAGGAACGTAATGTCATACTACAACTGTGTTACTGGTACGTATCAAATTTATTGAAAAATTAAACAAGTGTATTGGTCTATTATTTATTATAATTCCTCATGTTTCTTATATCATATAAAATCTGTCTTCAAAATTTACATGTTAATTAGATATGGCAAGTCCACTGAATAGTAACTACATGATTTTTCTTGTTAAATGTATCTGGTATAATTTAAGCTGAAAGAAGTACCGGTAATTAAAAAGTATTGTATAACTCATCCATAAAAATGATATAGTTCATGAAATTCTTCAGGCTAGGTCTCATTCTTTAATCTGGCATTTTCTGTCCTATGTGACAGAATACACTGTATCAAACTTGTTTTGGATTTAATAACACTCACTTTATAGTTAAGTTTTCAACATAATTTAGAGGTTACTTCAAAACTCTTCACCATTTGATGAAGATAAAAGGATTATATCAAACCCCATTGTCTTAATGTTTTGTATTTTCCCTGAAGGATTCTGCACATCAATTCTTAGCCATTGATTTTAATCAGGATTATGTGTAAAAGCCCTCAGTCAGACTACTGGCTTGCTAGGCCTGTTGTAGTTTTATAAAAAGAAATAACTGGTTACATGTAAGGGGAAGATTGTTTGGCAGATTTTAAGAGCAGACACAGTTACTGATTATAGCCAGCTACCACATTATATGAATCATCTGAAATATAAGTTGTGCAGAAATGTGGCCAATTTATTACCGGTCATATAATTTCCAACTATGGTGGGCAAGAAGCAGACTATGTTTACAATATGTGTTACTTATATCTTCCTGTGGATTATGTTGTAAATAAGCTGCCAGAATACATGAAATAATTTTAAAGTATCTTTTATGCTTTAATACTGTGTGGTAAACCAACAGAAAATATGTAAAATCTAGATGAATTTTCCTAAGATTTTATCAGACTGCATTTCCATCACACGTCAAGTGGATTTTCAAAGCATATGTGTGATAAATGTTGTAATCTGTTTAGCAATGAAACAGGCAAAATTTCTGCAAGATCATTAGCAGGAACATAATGTCATACGACAACTGTGTTACTGGTACATATCAAATTTATTGAAAAATTAAACAAGTGTATTGGTGTGTTATTTATTATAATTCCTCATTTTTCTTATATCATATAAAATCTGTCTTCGAAACTGACATGTTAATTAGATATGGCAAGTCCACTGAATAGTAACTACATGATTTTTCTTGTTAAATGTATCTGGTATAATTTAAGCTGAAAGAAATACCATTAACTGTATACCGTATTATGGTGAATCAGTTTTATTGCCATCTGTTTGTGAAATGTGTAACTATGTTCTGTGTGAGGTAAGTATATTTTTTTGTGTAATGTTTAGTTTATGAGACAGAGATTGGGGACCATCCTGGCATTTGGCTTGATGACTGTGGAAAACCACCTAAAAACCACAATCAGGACAGCCAGTAAATGGTGGCCAGGACTCAATCCTGCTCCCCTGATCCAATGTGCAGCGCCTTAGCACACTGAGCTACACTGGTGGGTTATTAAGACATTCTGTAAACTTATTTATTAGTACAATATACAATAAAGTGGGAAGACAGGGTACTTCTTTTAAAAAAAAAAAAAAATACCATAATCATCCCCTCCTCAATCTTAGCAGTTGTTCTGAACTTTCTTCATGATTGTAAAATTTGTTATTCCTAGAAACAAGAAAAAAAAGTGTATATGTAATAAAAACAAAATTGTTTTGCCTTGTCAAGATACTATCACAGTCAGTATAGCCTTCATTTATATCTAACCTTAAGTGGTATAATACATTTATTGATGAAAAATTCTAAGTAAAAAATTTAGGTAGTACAAAATTTCATAATTATGTAATGACACAGTGCTCTACAATATTGTACAGTAACTCAAATTTCAGTACTGTTAGGTGGATTTCAACTTGTGTAAATATACAGTATTCTATACTAACCAACTGTCACCTCCCCTTTGGGTGATTATGCATGCCTCCTCAGACCAGGCTCTGGTGAATGACAGATTCCAGGTATAAGGTGTAACCAACTGCTTTCCAGCAGCAACTTAATAGGATGAAGGAGAAGCAGGGAGAGGTTCATAACACTTCTGTCATTGAGGGTGGAAACATCCATAAGATGCAGGTAAATAAAAAATGATCAACAGTATGGGAATAAAGCAGTATTAAAATTCCACCAATAATCAAGATCCCATTTAATCCACTAAAACTACATTGAAATTACTTCTCCTCAGGTAAGATATTGTGAAGGTAAAATAATTCCCCAGCTGGATGCCCAAACTGGGATGACACAAAGAGTCATCACTAGAAAGAAAAGGGATGAGAACATTCGATTAGTCAAAGTGTGAAATGTTCTAAATTCAATCAAGATACTTAGCATAGAAATTTAAAGAACGAAATGGACAGACTTCAGATAAATGTTATGGGGATTAGACAAGTTAAATGGAGAGATGGACAAGATGTATGGTCTGTGGACTTTCTATACATCTATTGATTGAGATAGTAAGATGTGAGTGGAGGGATCTGAGAGTTATGTAAATATAGGTTTGGAAAGGACATCATGGTCTGGATTAGACAACAGGCTCAGATAGGGAAGTGGTCTTTTTCCACTTCTTTCTTTTGTTGTTTTGGATGAAATAGTATGAAATGTGGCCAGTAAGATTGGGGAGGAAAACATAAAAGCCATGGTGTTTGCAGATGATGTAATGGTATGTGGAAATTGTGGGTCGAGAGTTAAAGAACAGCTGGATGGGATGTCATCTGGGGTGGGGAGAAATTGAAGGTTGTAGAACTTAAGTACAGTACTGGGGAAGTTTGACAGAAGAGAATGGGAGAAACAGGAAGGTATTAATGAAAGATGGAAAAAAAGTATAAGAATTCTGTAGGAGTGTAAGAGGCCTGATTTGGAACAAGGTGGTGCACACAAAAGTGCAAAGGGATTATTTACAGGACTGACTTTGTGTCGATATTGACATATGGTTCAGAAGCTTTGGTTATTGCAGTGAAATGTTAGTTGTTCTGATGGGCTTGATACATGTTCTTTGGTATTGCAAACTACTGACCAGGCCTAAGCAGAACTTGATTTTATCAGAATGTAGATCAAAATTTGAAACAGAGTTCTTTCTTAATACAAATGGCTGGAAATGGAACTAAAAGGAGTAACAGTTCTGAGAGTTTAATTTTTAAAGTTCATACAATGTTTTATTTCATTTATTGTAAAATAAGTTGAAGTTGTTGGCTGGTATAAGGTTTTGACACAATATTTGAAAATAAAACCAAATTGCATTCAGTCCTTCTGTTAGCTGCAGGTTACACAATGCACAACAGTTGTTCTTTTGATCCAAGTTTCTAAATAGCCCCAAAAGTTGTACACCATTTTATCGTGATGACTGGGAAATGTACTGCAAAAAGTTTTGAAATACTTGAAGATAAAAATGCCCTACTTTAGTCAAAGTAGAAAATAATTTAGTAAACCTTTATGCACACTCCATTTTACCTATGTTCACCTCCTCTCACCCTACATTTCTGCTCCATTTTAGCATGACATTTAGTGAGACACGCCATGCACTGTCTCAAATAATTTTAGGCAATAAGCTGAGAGGCTACCCCAAGACCTGCTTAAATACATCTTCACAACATTTGGCTACTTCCAGCTTTTTCCCTTCTTGATTATTTTAGAAGCTTCTATGCCATGTCACCAGTACTCGACCCAAAAACTCCAAATGTTTCCTAAATCTTTCCTGATCTCTACCAAATTTTGATATTGTATAAATCTAAATATTTCAAACACTTTCTCTTCTTACATTTTTTTTAATATCTCTCAGTTTAACCATGGAAATTAATTAAAGTTACAATATGCATAAAGTTAATTTTCTTTTTAATTTATGTTTTCCCTTAAAACCTTTTAATACAGGAAAATTACTTTTTAATTCTACTTCCTTTTGATATCCCTTACTCCCTTGTACAAAACAATAATTCTGAAATATCTATTCAAATTAAATGTTCTGCCATAACATGTCCACTAAACATACCTTAGAAATTGAATATTTACTATTTCCTATTTATCTTCTTAAACAAAACCAACATCATTCTTATTATTTTAAAATTCCCTTTCTTCTGGTATGTAAGCCCCTCATAAATACTGTCTTTTTAAAAACTGTCCATGCTGAATTATCTACGAGGGCAGATTGGAAAATAATGCACAATATTTTTTTTCTCCCTTGGTATTGCATCTGGAATGTTGAAATTTCACAACGATATAGATTGAAGTTTGCGCTATAGAGGGTATTTTGTTTTCATGTGCAGCTATAGCAAGAGAAGCGTGAACTAAGAAACAAACATGACTGTGCATGTTACTGTTGTCCACATGTGAAGAGTAGTGAAGTGTAGTTCGATATTTGTGGGCCAAAGGGCATTCACAGAGTGAAATTCACAGGGACATGCATGGCGTGTATGGGGACGACTGTCTGGATCATAGCAATGTCTCCAGGTGGTGTGCATTCTTCCAAGAGGGCTATGTGAACCTTAGTGATTCACCACACTCTGGGTGGCCGGTAACAGTTTCAACTCCGAAGAATGTCCGCGCCATTGAGGCAGCAATCTTGAAGGACTGGCATGTGCACTTGCGAACCTTATCCCAGACGTTCAACATTTCCTATGGTGCAGTATACGACATTTTCATGACACATCGAAATTTTGTAAAGTTAGTGCTCGCTGGGTGCCTAAGAATCTGACAGACAACCAGAAGGGCCAGCGAATGATGACAAGCTTGGGTCACATTACGCCGCAGAAGAGCATGACTTTCTGAAAGGAATCGTCACTGGTGATGAGTCATGGGCGTACCACTACATGCCCAAAATCAAGCAGGCCTCTATGGAGTGGAAACATGGTGGTTCTCCAGCACGAAAAAAATTCAAAGTGGCTCAATCAGCTAAGAAAGTGCTTGTGACAGTGTTCTGGGACATGTTTGGCATGTTATTGGTTGACTTTGCTGAACATGGAACCACTGTGAATGCTGCAGCCTACATGAAAAGGTTGGTTAAGTTGCAATTTGCCCTTCATGACAAACGCCACAACATTAATGTTAATGGTGTCAAACTTCTTCATGACAATACACGTCCCCATGTTGCTGCTTCAGTTCATGAGCAACTTGCCACTTTTGGGTGGGAGGTGCTCCAGCATGCACCATACAGTATGAACCTGGCACTGTCTTAACTTTCATCTGTTTGGTCCCATGAAGAAATTCCTAGCTGGCCAGCCTTTGTATCAGATGTGGAAGTGAAATTAGCAATCAGCAGGTGGCTATACTCCCAGCAAATGGACTTCTACAAACAGGGCATATTGAAACTGGTACCACGATGGGAGAAATGTGTTGAGAAAATTGGTGACTATAAAGAAAAGAAGGTCAAAGATGTAAGTTAATTTGTTATTTGTTCGGTTGTGGTACATATTAAATTTTTTGGGAAAAAATTATTGTGCATTACTTTCTAATCTGCCTTCATATTGCATTGTATTGTTCCCAACTACAGATTCTGATTTTTTTATCTTTATATAATTTGAAATGGATATATATTCCTTTATTTCCTCCTTTTTCATTTCAGTCATCTATGGACTAGAGTTATGCAACTTCATTTCCTCTTCTGAGTTTTCTTTCTTCATCACCAGTACTCCTTCATTCTCTGGCTCACCATTTCTTTTTCTTATTCTGAGAATACTTTCCTTTCCTTGATAGATATTTCTTTGGACAGATCCCTTACCTCTGAAATTTTTCCTCTGAATACTTCTCTGTCTTCAATGTCTTCCACCTTAATTCTACACCTTTTCTGATCCTGATGGAGCTCATTCACCCATGGAACTTGAGTCTTCCTGTTTGCTTGAAAGTTGAGGATTTTTCAATTGTCTTGATGCAGCCATAGACTCCTTTTCTTAATTGTGTTTGATATCTTTTGAACTTACTTATTGATTCTTGCTTTGATCTCAAATGGAAATTAAATTCAACTTCCTTCATTTCTTTTATATTTCTGTCAGTCATTTTCTAACTAGTGGTTCTGCTACTTATAAACATTCTGGCTTCACTAGCATATTATAGTACCTTTTTTCCCTTATGGCTTTATGCCACATTGACATCGAGGTCATTAGAGGTGGGATGGGATTGGGAACAAGGAACAGGAAGGAATTCAGCCATGGCATTTTGAATGAAGCATCCCGGCATTTGCCTTGAATGATTTGGGGAAACCATGAAAAACCCAAATCTGAATGCCCGGAACGGGATTCGAAATAGCGCCCTGATGAAAGAGTAATTTCAATTTTTTGTTTGTCTTTTTACATATCCAGAAAGCTGTTTCCATCTTTCTCATTGTCTTCAGCTGCAGTCTTTTCGTTAAAATTGGGAGTCAAAATTTCCCCAAGACATTGAACTACTATTATATTATTATTCCATGTATAATCCCATTTATTTATGTATTAAATTTTTCTTCTTTAATGCTTCAAATTTGGTTTAGGTATAATTTTAAGTTTCACTTCTTAGACCAAAAATAGTTTGAATATTAAAAATCCTTATAATTACTCGTTTTACACGGAAACTTTGTATTTTAGGTTCTTTTAGCTTTTTAACTATTATGTGCTGACTACTTCTCACATATCTAACTGAATAAAAATATTTTTTCTATATCTTCAAATTTCTATTGTTCGCATTGCAGATGTTACTCACAAGCCAGCTGTTATTTCCCAACTTTTTTAAATAACTTTAGCTATTGCATTTTTTCCCCATTGGTATTTTGTATGTTAAAATGCCTGTATCTACCACTATAAAATGTGATATCATTGTGTATAAATGCCATTGACTGTTTGGCTTAATTCCAAAACCCAATACTACACTCACTTTCAATTGTTTAAACTATGATTGAAAAGCTGTAACATACGGTATCTATAACCTTGTTAAAACTATTTAGGAATAGCTTTACCCCGTAGAACGAGTACAGCAAAGCTATTCCTAATATTAAAATACCTTTTAGTCAGATTTTTAAGCTGCCTATGTAAAAGATATAAATATCAGTTAGAGTCGTTTTTCAATTAACGGATTTAGTTACACCATTTCACACTACAAAAACTCATGATAGGGAGCATTTTAATGTGCATTTACCATGCTCAGAAAAATTTAGTTTGGAAGATATTTTGTTTTTTGGTATTGTTAGCCCACATGGTTGGAGGAAGTCAAACATAAGATTTGAAATAACTTGTTAATGCAAAAATCCACATCAAATCTTTTATTACCAGCTGTCCTCAGAACCTTTTAGTATGTTCTGAGCACAAAATTGATTAATTAGATAAAATATAAGTATGATTTTTAATTTAGGAAAGAAAATTAAAATCTAAAATAAATAAGATAAAAGTAGGAAACTAATTTCAGGTAAAATCAAGTGGATTAAAATTATGTGTTGGTATCATTAAAAAGTTTAAGATTTTAATAAGAAAAAGAAGATTTTCAAAAAGCATTGTCAAGACATTATTGGTTACATGCTAAAATGATGACGTGATAGAATTGGTGTTTAATTTAATAGGAGCCTCTATGAGAACTAAGCAAAGCCAAAAAGGTAGAATAAATTACCCAAAGGCACATGTGTTAACTGAAGTTCAAAATGCTAAGCAGTTATTTAGATAATAATTTTTAAAGTTATGAGCTTACATCACAAGGTCATATGATTCGATAAATAGAGGTCAGCCACTGTAAGAGGCAAGCTTATGCTTGGGGTGGAGCATAAACACTGGATCTTCACTCTGACCATGAGTAGCCTTGGATGTTACAGTTTTGGCTTAGATAGAATTATACGGTCGCCACATATATTTTAACCCAAAAACTATGAAAAGGTAAAATTCAATAAATAGTTAATTGTCATTTAAATAACTATATTCTTCAATTTCACAAAACCAAAAACTGTACAGGCAATCAGACGACTCTTCCAAAGAAATGTTTAGCAAGTTCGATTAACCGTTCGAGCCAGACCACACCCCAATAGTTCACAGTATCAAACTTTTAGTAGAAATTAAATGAAAGTGAATCACAGGCTCCCATTGTTTAACTTGTTAGTTTACTTTAAACAATTCCAAGGCCCCACTCGGCGAAATACTATTTTAACATGACATTATAATACAACTGAAGGATCTACGCTGCATCCTCACTAGCCTACAGGTTTTCAAAGACTAACTATCTGCTACTACACTATTTTGCGTCCTATCTCATGCACTGCTACTTGAAGACTGACTCGCTCGCTGTGGCTACTAACCAGGAAAGTTCTGGTACTCACGGAGCATGGGAAAACCTAGTGGCTGAACTTCCCATGAGAATCTTTCCGATAACTGATCAGTTTCTCATCTCACATCTGAAGGTTTCATTATACAACTTGTGACCTTGAAAATAAAAATAATCCTATCTGCTTGAAACTTTACAAATAGGTAGATCTTTAAGTAAATGTAAACTTTAGTTATCAAACAAAATTTCGTAACATTAATACTTTAGCCAAAAATAAATAATTTAAATTTGAATTTCCACTCCAGGCGAATGCCAAAAACTGATGAAATGCAAAATACTATCTCAACCACTGTAAAACTGCTTTCTAACTTGAATAAATATAGAAACTGACTATAAAAATGAAATGCACTAATATTCTATCCAATCTAACTCGTGGTTCTAAGAATAAAATTTTGTTATGCAGTTACAAAATTTGATAGATAGCTTACAAGTATGTGAGGAAAGCATATAATTAAAAGGGCAAGGCTCCAATAGTATGCACACAAGAAGAGATTGAGTTATGATAGGATGCCAATGACAATGTATACTTTGAAATGAGAAGGGAAGAGGCCTTGAGGAAGACTATGTGATGGCTTAAATGAATAGAAAGGTCTGTTCAAGGTAGTGAACTAGACACTAGTGGAAGGGAAAAAGTAGTGGCAAGGTTTGAGAGACTGGAGAGGGCAGTATTCCCAACAGACACAGCCAGGGCCAAAAATTGTTGATGATGACAATGATTCATGCTTTCATTTATACAAAGAAATTGCAGAGTTTTCTGCAGTCGTTAACAGGGCCAGCTGGTAATATGGGTATAGTGGATAGCAGTACCAACCCAAGAAATTTCATGTGGGTATTCTACCCACCTGCAATTTGAGAGCGACTGAGCATCTGATGTGCGTAGAGTGAAAGAACTGAAAGAGAGAGAGAGAGAGACCAGCTGAGCATATACTAAGTTATAATAGACTGTCCATCCCCTCATAACCAAGATCAATAGAAAATACAATTCCTAAGTCATCCTGTTCAAAAGAATGAAGTTTTTCTGTCTTACACTGACTTAAGAGTTACCCAAGATCAACAATATTGCAAGATCGATTCAATAACATTACAATATTACATGTATTTAGTAACTTTACTTGACAAACTTGATTTGGAAAAATTGTTGAATTAGTTTATTTCCAAAAATACAAAGTGCAGTTCAGTTTTTGAACTGAGCAAATTAATACTAAGTAGTAATAATAGCAAAATTTTGTACTCAATTAAATTATATTGCTGAATAAATTGTGTGATACAAATTTTTTTTAATTTATTTTGTAGTTTTACCCCTATGAATTACTCTTATGATATTTTTTGAGTGATTATTACTGTAATTACTATATTCCTTTTTGGTAAGATAACCAATTAACATTTTCATAGAGACCCCTTTTGTCTGACTACCCACCCTTGCCTAAACATGATTCTCTGGTCCTGGTTTTCAGAAGCATAGGACTTAATATTTCTGAATCACAGTTGATTGTTAAATTCTGATTCTTGCAACCTGTCATGAGGGTGATCTGAAAAGTTCTTGGTCATGACCATAAATCATTACTTAATTTATAATAACTAAGTGCATAGAGGACTAGGACTACAACTTTCCGTACCACACTAAGACATTAACCTATTCTCAATTTTATGCAAACTTAACATCTTTTTCCTAGCAAAAAACTTTTTGGGTGGTGTTTCAAATGTTTTCACCACTAATGACACTGATTGTTGGCATGGAAGCTCCACAATTGATAGCACTGTCATGTTGAACAAAACTATTATTTCAATTTGTGATGTTATACCTGGAAGCTAAAACAGTCATTAACCTCTCAACTGGGAAGCTTCATATAATGTTTAAGGGTTAGTACTTGATAACTTGTCCACCCCTTCTCATTTCAACCTCATGTGTTCACTGCCTTCTGACTGCTGATTTTTGTTGAGATTTTGTTTAGCATTTCTAAGTTTAACACACTAAAGAAACCAAAAGGCAAAACACTTCATTAGTAAATCCAAATGTGCAGATATACACAATAAGCAACAGAAAATCTGTCGTACAGCATATACCACAAGGAAACTACCATGCAGTACAATGTTCTAAGTTGCACTGTATATGCTAGTGAAAGAAAATGGGGGAAGAAGCAGCTTATTTTTGGGACTTTACTGCATTCTAATAGCAAAGTCAGCTAATTTAGAAGAAATATGTAGCCACTTTATTACCAGGTAAAGCTACAACCAAAATACTGTTTTGGTATCTCGGAACACAGATACAGTATGGAACAAGTTCATCATGTTTTGATAGCTATCTTTCCTCTAGACAAAATAAATAATAGGTTGAATAATTTTATTTTTACAAAATCTGTTAACACTATTTTTTCTACACTTTCAATAAGTGATTAAAATTGTTGTTATAGTATCTTTATGGTATATCATGGATAACTTCACTTATGAAAATACAAAAGTGTTAATAGTCTATTATTTCTTTGATAAGAGATGATTTTGACACTACAATTAACACTTTATATTCTGATACTGATAGAGGGGATCAATCAAGGAGGAAACAATATGGAGGGATGAGAAATTTTCTCTTAATATTTTCTTAGACATACTCTACTGCTAAGTGAATTATTCCCAAGTTTTCATTCTAGAAATTTAAACTTAAAAAATTATTATCTACTGATTATTGATACTTACTGCAATTACAGTTTCCAGAATAATCCTGAATCATTTGTTTAGTTTTACCAATAATTTTACACCTACCCAAAGAGCCTGACATGATAAATATATCTGTTTATTAGTGAAACTCATTATATCTTTTCTAACAGCAGAAAAATAAAGTCTAAAAGTCTTGACAATATTCAAACTCTCTTACTTATTCTATAGAGGGCAAAACATAATTTTGTAGGAGTTTTCACTCACTTCTGTGTGTAATAACACGAAGTTAACAGCGCATTCTGGAAAAATGAGACATATAATATTCTATAACACCTGGAACTTACTTTATTAGAGGGCAGGAAATACAAAGATAATAGAAAGAAATATTCGCACAAATTTAAATCTTCTCTAACCTTGTTCTTGAGATAGTCATTTTGTGTACTCAAATAATGTAGAGTAGCTTAATACAGTAAGTAGTCAAAATGATCACTCTAGGTCTGCACATAAAACTCCATTCATTGACACTCTCTTATGAAAATACCTTTTTTTATCAGTTTTGTTGCAGGTTTCTTCTATAATTCAATTAAGTTATTCAGCGTTAATTGTTACAGAGAAATAAATAATGTAACAATATAGTGTAATGGCATGATGTATGGTAATGTGATAACCAAACAGTAAGCTCTAGACAACAGTTTCATTTGTTCCAAAACCTTTCAGTCAAGAAATATCTGACAGATTGGCTAAAATGTAATGGTAGCTTATCAGGCATAAACCACATGTAATGCATATCATAAAGAGGTACATAAATTTAGTAGATTTATTCACAAAGTTGAGGTATTAATATCCTGTCTAGAAAACATGTCTGTAGACACCAGTACATCTAAGTATTCTGACCAGTACATTGAGTTGTTTTATTGCATAGACTTCTGTGGTCACTGTCTGTATTCTTTTACATCTCTAGAGGAAGCCATAGCAAAACTGTCAGCTTGTTAGCATTACTGCTACTAGTCCTCAGGAAACAATGTCAGGATTTTCATAAATGTCCTCCAGATTTCATTCCTCAAGACAAACACTTTGGACAGCACATGACCTGTCATCTCATTCTTGTTTTTAAATGAGCCTCTTTCTTACAGGAGTTAATTTCTTGCCCCAAACTTATTATTTAGCCAATGCCTACCTGGAAGACAAATTATGTTTCTTGTTTCTGCTGCATTATATTCAGTAATACTTCATCTTTAACAATTTCTGTATTGAATGATTCATTTTATAATCTAGACAAACTACACCAGAGAACAAAAGCTCGATATTTATCAAAGCTGGAAGTAGAAAGCTCAGGGTGGTGGTGACAACTGAGGCATTAGAAGGGTGGCAGTCTCACAGTTTTTGCCCCAGATCAGAAAATTCCTAGATCTGCGCCACTGCTATAGGAAGTGGAAGGAGGCCAATCATATTCGCCAAAAATTTAGAAATTGTTAGGGTCGAAACTGCATACCGGGGTTAGTATCGGCTTCTCCACCTAAACTTAAAGTCATCCTAAAAGTTGTCAAAGTTCATAAAAAGTTCTATAACCATGTAAAACCTTGTAGAATTCTAACTGTAAAGATGACCACAGTCGCCACTTACAGATTAACCTCCTGTAAGAAAGGTACTAAAGTAGAAATGAAAGTCTGAATCCGGATAACTGAAATATATATATATTCTTGAAAATTTTGCACAGAAGTTACAAAAGTCACAGTTAGCAATGGCAATCGGAGAAAATCATTTGCCAAAGATCACAGGTCGTGAAACAGAACAGACCGCACCACCCCAAAATGAAATCTATTATAAACACATGTCGGAAAGTTTCAGAATGTTACGTTAGACATGCCGGTTTAAAATGGCGCCGGTCGGCCATACTGTTTTTGACCTGCCCTACCCATGAACCACCGCGCGCTTGAGCCGGTCCTGTTCAAACTCGTCTAGCAGAGCTCTACATCTTACCCCGACAAAATACTTCAGTCAACTGCGTAAAAAAAATGGCGGCCGGGTCCCTTTTGTCAAAGTGACCTACTGACCTAGACAATAGTCTATCTGTAAAAAGTTTTCCTCAACTGAGTGCTACCAGAAATTCACAAGATAAAGAGCGTAATGAGACAAGTGTAGTGATGTGTTGGGTTTTGTTTTTAAAGCTTCCAGACCGGTGAAAATGAATTTTGAAGTTTGGTTAATTTAAAAGCACATTTGTATCGCGTACTGTTATACGTCATCATACGTCACATGAAAATTGTGAATGTGAAAATTTTTAGAATATCAGGTTGATATTATTTTCAAAGTATTCCCCTGCCTTTGCTGAGTCCGGAGGTGTAAAAATCTTTTAAATTGGTTAAGTCTATCGGAAGTTATAGAATTTCTAAATTTTACTGTTTTCCGTTGTGCAACCAAATATTCCGCTTTTTATTTAAAGCCGGTCGTGGCCTGAAACTAAATTTAAATCGAACCTTTATTTATTTTAAGTACTTTAGAAAAGTTTTTAGTCCGTTAAATATGTTAGTTGGGAAATAATTGAATTTTAAAAGTTCGTTGCTACGGCGCCATTACCAGTTGTCTCTTAATTACTTATATTTTCTTTCTATTAGTTGATGGTCACCGGAAACTTAAGGAATATTAACTGGCTGGTTATTTTACTTGGTTAAATCTACTTTTAAAGCTCTGAAACTATTTAGATGTGGTGGAATTAAATATCGAAATAACTCCCATGTGGAGATGCTTTAAAATCATATTTACTGCTTTAAGTCGGTCTGGAACCGCGAGTTATTAGTGAATTTAATATCAGATGGTGAAATTCTCATTATTGAAGTGCTTTACAGTGTTTAATTTAGTGGAATATTAGTGCTGTGGTCGGGTAAACAAACCTGTGTTTTCTACTTCAGGATTATTATGGATTACGCTCATTTAGGTAAGTTCATGGTTTATATTTTACTTGAAACTTCTTATTTATGGTTACTATGTGTTGTTTATCTACTTTTCTAAACTTAAAGTGTTGTTATTTCGATTTCAACTATGGTATCGTGTACTGACTTTAACCTCAAACTTTGCCGGATTTAGACCGAATCTCGAAAATAGAGAGTAAGGTAGCTTACAAAATACATCCCTGGTGATGACAGAATACAAGAACAATCTAAATACACAATAATTTGGGGTATCCTTTTTTTGTAAATTATTATAGTATCCCATTCACAATAAAGTATAAACACAACAGCTATTGTCAGGAAAGCAAATGACATTAGTCCATTTAAAACATACATTACTGCAGGTCTGTATTCAGGGTGACGGCAAGCAATTTCAACATTATCCTAAGCAGTATTGAGTTGCTACAGTACAAGCTAGCATGGTGAGTGAGTGGTTATGAGCAGATTCATCCAGCCATTTCAAGTTCTCCCTCAATGGAACTTGATGAGTACTAGTATAGACACTAAAATAAATGAGCAAGAAATGCAAAAAGTTAAAAATGTATACTTGGGATAAGCATGTGTTTCTTGTCACTAATCAAATAATCAGAAGCAAATGTTATTAAAAGACAACTTAATGTGTACACATGGTTCAAAAGAAAATCTCTGATTAGAAAACATGTGGGCAGCATAACTACTCATAAGTACATTTACAAGACCAATTTATCAAACACATTAACATAAGATGGGAGTATGAGTTGAAATGTTATACAATGAAATGCTACACAGAAGTTATAGATCTGAGATGCACAATGTAAAGCATTTGCCACATCCAAATGTTGGAGAACTTGAATAACTGTCACAGGTCAGCCTTTTCATTAATTTTTTAAGGTCTTAAAGTGACTGACTGTTATTTGTCCATGTGAGTGAACGGAAGGCTGCTCTCATGTCAGCACACATCATTACAGTGGTCCCTGTACTGAAATCAACATTAACAGCATGACACTGTAGAGCAGGTGGAGTCGTGGAGGAGTGAGTGCTGATGGATGTCCACTCTTCATCACCACAATGCATTCTGGAGTATAAAGGAACACCTGATTTTAACCACTAATCACTGCCTCTAGTAATGAAACAAACAAATTTATGACTGACAAATATTCCAGTAATCTCTGCTGATAATAACAAAAATAAGTTATAGGTCTTTAAAGAAATCTTGTCATAGTTTGTTTATGTGAATTTTTTGAAATTATTTTTTTTAAATTGAAAATGATATTGTTTTTTAAAATGTCCTTGGATTTGAAACATCTTTATATCCGTCTAGGTGCAAATTTGTGATTTCACAAACAAGACAATCCATTTTTAGTTACCAAGTTAGAAACCTTAATATAATTACTGATTGACTTGGGGATATTTAACTGCTTATTCAGGTCAAGTTGTTTTCATATTTCAATGTTATGGATGTTATTACAATGGAAATAGACAAATCCTCCCATAGGAAATTGTTTAATTGAACTAGCAACATAAAATATGTTTTGTCCTTTACAATTATTCTGAATAATGAGATTTTTTTTTCATAAGTAATAGCCACTGACTGAATAAATTCTATCACATGGTGTTTAAGCATGTATGACTTTTACATTTACTTCAGCTCAGTAAGTTAAAATACAATACAAATGATTCATTCATTGCTGATGGCTTTTCCTGTTTTCATTTTTGCTTCAGTTGGCATTCTAATGTTAGCTTTTCTTTGGTAACTATTATATTTTCCTGGACTTTTCCAGCTTCCTAATATCACCCTCTGTCTTAAGCACATGCCAATTAAATTATTATTTTTTGATCGAAAAACAGTTTCAGAATGGCAGTTTTAGCACTAAATATTTCCACTAAAACTGTTCAGTATTTGTGGAACATGTTACTTAAATGATTTTTTTTACTTGTGTAAATTTTAGTTAAACATAAAAACTAACTTAGTCAACAATTCAAAGTTTCATTGGTTCTTCCCAAGGAGGCATACTAAGCAATCAGACGTAGGATAGCCAGTTCCTTCCTCTGGGGCTTACAGTTTAATGTGGAATCTGTACCATGGAATGACCTGGCGTAGCTCATATGATGAAACACCACTCTCAAAAATTCCTGCTCCTACTGGCGTTTGAACACAGGACCAGAGAAGCAAACTTTAAAAAGCAAGTGCCTTAACCACTGAGCTACAAGATGACTCTAGTTAAACATAATAATCTCTAATATAATAGTCTTCTGTAGTAAAAAATTAGAAGGAAAGGGAAAATAAACCCATAAGCTGCCAGTGATGTAAGCCCTACCAAGGCTAGAACCAGACTTGTTAGGTCTGGAGTATTTAACCCTTGGGGAAGAATGAGTTGCTATATGTCTGCGAGACATGTAACTTGTGTTCTGCATGTTTGGTGTAATTTTTTTTATGTGTGGTCAGAGGCTGAGATTGAGGACCATCCCAGAATTTACCTGCATGGTAGCTGTCTAAAATCTGCATTCAAGATGGCGAGTACATAGGGATCGGGCTTAAGTCTAGTCCACTTACCTGATCCAGTGTGGTGGAGCCTTAATTTGCAAAGCTACACTGGTGGTTGGGTTTTATTCTATTTTAATAAGTGACACGCGAGACAGAGCAAAGGTGTTACCATGTCTGGGAAACATTTGAACTGCGTTCTATCTGTTGTTCATTTTGTTGAATGTGTAGTTAAGAAGGTGGAAACTTAAATTCACCAAGGGGATTATGCAAAACTGCTTAAAAGCCATGATCAGGATGGCTGATATGCTAGAATGGTTTTTATTTTTCAACTTCGTTATTTTTGAGATCTCACCCTCTCAGTTTCTTCTAATTGACCTAAAATTGACACCAGAAAAAAAATTGGTTCATTTGCATATTTTTAACTGGCACCCCAGGGGGAGTGAAAAATTACTATTTTTTGACTAATTTAATGAAAAAAATACTATAGTATATACTGCAAATAAATAAATCAAAGCACATTAAATATACAGTAAAACAGAGTTAAATAAATCACCAACACTTAGAACATTGACATTTGGACACAGTCAAAGCCTTGTGCTGTGACACCACTGTGTAAAATGAAGGAAGAATAAAAGATGCTTGTGTTTTGTTAGAACAAAAACTGTAAAAAGATCTCTAGCAGACACTAAATATATTAATTGGTTTTAAAATCTACTTTGAAGTGTGCATTGCTACATCATCTAAAGCCTATACCAATATAGATATTTCTATATATTTTTATAATGAAATGATTTCTTAAGCAACAGTAAAAAAAGTGCCATTTCTGGTATCTTACTGAACACATGGCACATTTGGTATTTTTTTGATAATACACTATGTAAGACGCTAGCTTTGCCTTGGGCTGGAGGCAAAAGGGCTTTGTCTTAGCTCTGACCATGTGTAAGCCTTGGAGATGTCCAGTTATGACTATGCCACAATACACAGGTCGCCACTCAGCTTCTTTTATACCTCAAGCTAAGGAAAAGGTCTAAGTAAATAATGATTAAGAGTCAATTGTTGTTTCAACTCACTATATTCTGAAAATCTTGCACAGTCAGTAACTGAATAGGCAATCAGACAAAGTCACAGAAGAAAGTTTGCAAGTTAGATTAACCGATTCAAGCCAGACCACACCCCAAAGTTCACTATATTACTGATTATTACTTAAAAGTACATATGGAAAGATTGTCACACACTTCTATTTGTGATTATAGTTAGCAAGCACCCAACACTTAAACAATCCTGAGGCCCTACTTGGCGAAATACTCTTTTACGGTAACATTATGATAGGAATGGGCGAAGCTGCATAGTGACGAGCCTACGGTCTCTCCAAACTAAATATCTGTGAATGCGCGAGACTACATCTTGTCATGCTCATGGTCTCTGGGCAACTGACTGCGCTCACTGCTAGTGCGAACCAGGAAAATTATAGGCGTTTACCTGCACTCTCCAAACCATGGGTAACAGCAAGGTGATCACTTCACATGGGTAGTTTCTGGAAGGCTGATCAGATACCAAATCGCTTATCAGAAAGGTTTCATCATAAAATTTGACCTTGACAATAAAAAAAATCCTATCTCTCTGAAACTTTAATAGTTTAACCGAAAATAAATAATTTAAATACGAACTTTCGCAATATCATTCCAGGCGAATGGTGAAGAATGTTGAAATTGAAAATACTATCTTAAAAACTGTAAAACTGCTTTCTAACTTGAATTAACATAGAAACTGAATATAAAAATGAAATGCAATTTTATTTAATCCAACTCACGGTTCTGAGAATAAAATTTTGTCACGCAGTTACAAAATTTAACAGGTACCTGACAACTACCTGCTAAATAAAAATGGAAAACCCATTTAAAAAAAATAAATAACGTTGACTCCAAGTGTTTAAACTTGGATGTTGTGGAAACAAATGAATTTACAAACAGGGCATTACATAATTATGCGCCAAAAAGAACATACAATTTCTTATGTGATTTAAAATCTCATTTGATTTTATTGCTCACGATCCTGCAATATGGAATGCTCCTGATAATTATCAACATGGACTTAGAGTAAAGAAACTGCACAGTAGTCAGTGACACAGCAGAGAGAATTGTGAAACTTATGGAAGAATAAAACAACTTCTTAACCCAAAATGAAGAGCGAAAACAATATCTGTTGCAAGTAATAAATGACTATCGGGACCCTTTCTTATCTTCAAAGCAATTAATATAAAAAAATAAACATTTTATCATAGGCCAATTTAATGTAGGTAGTAAAAACTTGTTAGATCACTTAAAGTAATTATGTTGTTCTGAGTCTTATATCAATTGTTCCTATGTATAAAAATATTTCAAATTTAAAACAGAAAACAAATTGGGATATTTTTGAATTAATATTTTTATTGTGGCTTATGTTAGGGTTAAGCAAATTTTCTGAAATTTTTACCAGTTACTTGCTATCCAGAAAGGTGGTGAGACTTACAGAAATATAATATACTAGCTGATACCCGTGACTTTGTACGCGTGGATCAAGAATTTCTTTGCCAGAAAAGATTATAAAAAGTTGTTAGTTGCAAAGTATTGGTCCCAAACCAACATATTTAAAACAAACGAATGTGAGGGGATGTGTGTGTGTGGGGGGGGGAGGGGGGGTGTTAACTAAGGACAGCTTTATTTCAACTTGGACTTTTCTTCTTTCTTCAGCATGAGCATCCGATTATTGGGTTCTAATAACTTAAGCTGCTCGTGCTCTGCTAGAGCTAAAACTTAGGCCAGTTTGGCGCAAGCCATGTCAAAAAAGAAGGCAAAATAAATTGGTGCCAGAAACATTTAAGCAGACACAAAGTAACAGGACAGAGAAAATCGACATCTATACTAAATAATACGTTTTTTTCTCTAAACGAAAGAATTAAGAAATTATATACTAACATAATGCGCAAGAAGCATAGCTTGAGCAAGCGACGTAACATTACAGACTAACACACACATCCATCTCTCCGTTACTATTTGATAAGTTCTCAAAATTTTGTGACTACAACTGTTAATCATACCAAAAAAAAAAAATGTCCTGTGCCCTCCCTACAGATTTTCTCGTCAAATTCTGTCAATATCAGTATAGGCATTTAGTTGTAAAAACGTAACATAAGACAGAGACTTACTTTCGCATTTATAGTATTACTACTGCAGATCACACACACACTGACTACAAATCACCCCTGATGGAGCAAAATAACGTAAAAAAGTGTACACCTACAGCATTGCAAGACTACCAACAATTTGCCTCGAATTGCACCCCTAACTTTGTGATATCTACAGTTTAACATTCAATCCGAATAACCGACAGCCCAGGGGTGACTCTTACGATCAAAAACAATTTTTAAAAATCTTAGTCTCCATGGAGATTTGAACCGGAGACCACGACCCAAACATTAGTAAGCAAGCACTTTAACCACTGAGCTACCTGACCACTACATGGAAGACCAGTACAGAGACCTCCATATCCAATGCGTCTGTCTATCGCCGTTCAGTAACATTTCGAAATTATAAGACAACATGGATTATTTATAGAGATAATTTTTCAACCAAATGTAGACAGTATTTTTCTCCTTGTTTCAAAGTATATGTGTGCAAAGTTTCTATGAGATCGGATGAAAACTGTGGATTTATATGAAGAACCAACAAACATACATGCATTCATCTTTATATATTTACAAGATATTACTGCAGATCACACACAGACTGTTACAAATCACCCCTGAGGGTCCAATACAATGTAAAAAATGTACACCTACAGCATTGCAAGACTACCTACGATTTGCCTCGCATTGCACCCCTAACTTTGTGATATCTATAGTTCAACATTTAGTCCGAATAACCGACGGTCCAGGCGCGACTCTTACGATCAAAAACAATTTTTAAAAATCTTTGCCTCCACGGAGATTTGAACCGGGGACCACGACCCAAACAGTAGTAAGCAAGCTCTTCACCCACTGAGCTAGCTGACCGCTACATGGAAAAACGATACAGAGACCTCCATACCCAATGCGTCTGTCTATCGCTGTTCAGTAATTTTTTGAAATTATAAGACAACATTTATTATTTATACAGATAATTTTTCAACCAAATATAGACAGTATTTTTCTCCTTGTTTCAAAGGATAAGTGTGCAAAGTTTCATTGAGATCGGATGAAAACTGTGGATTTGTATGAAGAACAAACAAACAAACAAACATTCATCTTTATATATATAGATATTGTATCTGTTAAGGATCACTCTACTGGCCCAAGATTTGAACATGGTGAAATTTAATGCTCACAGCCAATGATGTGGGATATTTGTTACAAACTGCTGGGTCAAAATAAACTGAAATCTGTACATGTGTGAATGCTATGTCTGATAATTATCTTATCTTTCCAATTAAGATTCACAGAACTTTACCTCTTGTGCTTTGTGTTTTCATTCATTACGTCTTGTTTCAGAAACTTTATTTTCCCTGTAATTAATATTTTTTCAATTTAACTAACTTTTAAAAGTACATACAATCTCTTATAGAAATGCTCTGACACTGATTGATAATACCACACTAATAATGGTTTCTCTTAGAATATGAGAGAATTTTCCATTTTTGATGATTAAACTGTAGAAGATCCAGCACCTAAATATTCAGAACTTCCTTTAGACTGCAAAAAATTATGACAAAAACTTCATCTCTTGTGCCTAAAAGTTGCCTTAAATTAATTACCATACCTCAGTTTTTGATACCTATACAATTTAAAACTATTATCAAGACCATAAAATTATTGTTGCCAACTGTCTTTTACACTGAAGAGCCTAAACTGATACACCTGCCTAATATCGTGTAGGGCTCCCACGGGGACGCAGAAGTGCCACAACACAACGTGGCATGGACTTGACTAATGTCTGAAGTAGTGCTGGAGGGAATTGACACCATGCATCCTGCAGGGCTGTCCATAAATCTGTAATAGTACGAGGGGATGGAGATCTCTCCTGAACGGCATGTTGCAAGGCATCCCAGATATGCTCAATAATGTTCATGTCTGGGTAGTTTGGTGGCCAGCAGAGCTGTTTAAACACAGAAGAGCGATCCTGGAGCCACTCTGTAGCAATTCTGGATGTGTGGGGTGTTGCATTGTCCAGCTGGATTTGCCCAAGTTCATCGTAATGCACAATGGACATATATGGATGCAGGTGATCAGCCAGGATGCATATGTATGTGTCACCTGTCAAAGTCATATCTAGATATATCAGGGGTCCCATGTCACTCCAACTGCACATGCCCCGCACCATTACAGAGCCTCCACCAGCTTGAACAATCCCCTACTGACATGCAGGGTCCATGAATTCATGAGGTTGTTTCCATACCCGTACATGTCCATCCGCTTGATATAATTGGAAATAAGATGCGTTAGACCAGGCAACATGTTTCCAATCAACAGTCCTATATCAGTGTTGACGGGCCTAGGTGAGGCGTAAGGCTTTTTGTCATGCACTCAGCATGGGTACACGAGTGGGCCTTCTGATCTGAAAGCCCATATCGATGATGTTTTGTTGAATGGTTTACTTCCTGACACTTGTTGATGTGTCAGCATTGAAATCCGCAGCAATTTGAGGAAGGGTTGCACTTCTGTCACGTTGAACGATTCTCTTCAGTCGTCGTTGGTCCCATTCTTGCAGGATCTTTTTCTGGCCGCAGTGATGTCAGAGATTTGATGTTTTACTGGATTCTCGATATTCACGGTGCACTCGTGAAATGGTCGTATGTGAAAGTCCCCACCTCATCGCTTCCTCAGAGATGCTGTGTCTCATCTCTCATGCGTCGACTATAACACCATGTTCGAACTCATTAAAATCATGATAACCTGCCATTGTAGAAGCAGTAACCGAACTAATGCCTGTGCCAGACACATATTGTCTTATATGGGCATTGCCAACCGCAGCACGGTACTGTGAGTGTTTACATATCTCTGTTTTCATTTACATGCCTACAACAGTTTCTTTGGCTCTCCAGTGTAGATGGGAGTACACAATTAGTGCATCAGAGGAATTGGATAAATTTTTATTATTTGGACATAACTCATCCCCTGAAACAGTTAAGACAAAAATACTTTATTTTCACTTCAGGACCAAAACTGAAATTGAGAGTACTTAATACTTTTCTTTACTCACTGTAAGAAAATCCACCATATTTCAAAAAATAGTCAACATATGCAAAGCGTATCAAAAGCAAATTCGTTTGTATACACTCATATCTTTGGTGACAAATGTGGTGGTGTTAATGATAAAACCTACCTTACACATGATTCTGTAAGACTATATGACAGAATCGTTAATAACTTCACATAAATTTAAGTGATTTCACAAAAATCATAATTTACTAATGACATGAAAAAATAATATACCTACTGTTATCTGGAACAAAAATAGTGTAGTTGGTTTATAAATTAACTTCACCAACACGGGCAAAAATTACTGGCTTTATTTGTTAACTTTCTTCTTGAAAGATTTTGCTATATGAAAATTGTAACAATCATTTTGAATGTCACACTATGGTTTTGGTTACTTCTTCTTTTACCTTAGTTACATTGTACTGATGAAAGATTTTTTTCTCCTAAAACACCAGTAGGTATTCATTTGTAATTTCTGCAAAAGTTTCTCCTTTTTTCAAAAAAATAAATAATAATAATAATAAGAAGAAGAAGAAGGAGAAAAATTAAGTTGCCTTCACTACGCTTTGACGAGTGAAGAACTGGCTCAGGAGCACTTTGTGAGAGGAAAGATTGACTGGATTATGCCTGATGAATGTGCATCGAAATTTCATGAAAGTACACCGTGAGATACTGAGAAACAAAGTTATTGAAAAATTTTCTACGAATCTGAGACGATTAATCTGTATCTATAAAACCAAAACTGGACATATTGGTCGTATAAAAACTCGGAAACTATGGAGCAAATTTCGATGGGGTTTTCACCATTTTAAAACTTAGAAACTCAATTCAGTTGTTTGGAATGTCTTATGTTTCATCGTTAAATAACGCAGGAGCATTAAATGAAATTCTGAACAAATGATGTGCAAATCCCAAAGATGGAAGGATTAGATGTTGCATACTTTGCACTAAACACACAACACAATGTCTCTCTGACCATAGCCTTTAATGAAAGCAATAAGATAACTTTACAATAATAACTGTTTTGCACACTAAACAAAACTTTAAGTATTCTTTCCTTTAATTCAGGATATCAATTTTTAAACGCCACAGATAGCAGAGATTTTCTTTAAGCATGATCTCTGGACAATATCTCTGGCCTTCAGCAATAGTCTTCTGTTTACAATAATATTATTCCAAATTCACTTATGATATTTGTATAAAATGCTAAATCTGCAGAGTTAAAGCTTCTGGCGTTTCAAGCAAAAAGTATATCCATTCACTTCGCAATCGAATCAAATGTGAGTTTCTAACATAATCTAGCATTGTTATGTAATGTAGTAATGCAATTTCTTAACCAAATTAATGAAGCTTGATATACATTAATCTTTTCGGATGAATGAAAATAGTGTTCATGCAAATAAACTTCAACCCACCAGTTTCTTTGTAGGGGCGGGTGAATCTAGATTTGCTTTAATTCCGACAAAAGTTGGAGCGAATTTTATGAAACTTTGTACAAATGTTTTTCATTTCGGGAATAAAAATAGGGTATGGATAAATCAACGCCAACTATACTGGGCAATGCTGGGAACTCCGCTAGTGTTTACATAAACTATATCTGAGTTACGATCTGTAAGACCCGAGCTTTGCCTTGGGGTGGAGGCAAAAGGGCTTTGTCCCAACTTTAACCATGTATAAGCCCTAGATATGTCCAGTTATGACTGTGCTACAATATACAGGTCGCCACTCAGCTTCTTTTCTACCTGAAGCTAAGGAAAAGGTATAGGTCAATGATGTTTAAGAGTCAGTTGTTGTTAAACCTCACTATATTCTGAATAAGTCTTGCACAGTCAATAACTGAATAGGCAATCAGACAAAGTCACAGAAGAAAGTTTGAAAATTCGATTAACCATTCGAGCCAAGCCACACCCCATAGTTTACAGTACCACTTTCTAGTTGGAGAAATCTAATATAAGTGAGTCACACGCTCCCATTGTTCCACTGATTGGTTAACTTAAACCATCCCGAGGCCTCACTTGGTGAAATACTATTTTAACGCATCATTATAATAAAATTGCATGATCTAAGCTACATGTTAACGAGCCTACGGGTTTTCAAAAACTAACTGACTGCTACTGCTTGAGCCTACATCTTGTCGCGTGCACTGCTTCTCGAAGACCCCGGGCGACTGACTGCGCTCGGTGCGAACAAGGAAAATTCTAAACGTCTGCTTGCTCTCTCTCGAACCGTGGGAAATGGCAAAGCTATCACTTCACATGGGTAGTTTCTGGAATGCTAATCCTATATCAAATCACATGTCAGAAAGGTTTCATCATCAAACTTTGACCTTGACAATAAAAATAATTCTATCTCTCTGAAATGATACAAATCGCTAGAAAACTTCAACTTTAGTTATTATAAAAAATTTCGTAACTTTAATAGTTCAGCTGAAAATAATTAATTTTGATACGAATTTTCGAAATATTCTCCAGGCGAATGCTCAAGGCTGATCCAATAGAAAATACTATCTCAACAACTGCAAAAACCTGATTACTAGCTTGAATTATCATAGAAACTGACTATAGAAATAATATGCAATAATATTATCCAATTTAACTCACGGTTCTGAGAATAAAATTTTGACACACAGTTACAAAATTTAATAGATACCTGACAGATCTTAATTTACTACATAGCAGGTCCTTACATTAGGTGGTTGGATTACTATATTAATCAATAATAAAAATAGTTTCGTTAATAGGTTTGAGTTTCATTTTGTAAGAAATCGTTATGCTTCAGTCCCCTACTCCACTTCCTCGAAACCAACACGAGTTGCCCCCCCCCCCTTCTAGTTCTGATCCTGGATACCCCCTTGCATGCATGCACAAATTTTTCCCTGCCCGCAAACAGTGTCAGTTGTTGACAGTCAGTCTGTGAGTAAGGAAGTGTACTTAGTGCTCATCAGATTTTTATTTCTTCTTATTTGTTATGAAATGATGATATTACTTGGCAGAAATAATGCACAAACTCTTGCAAGAAGCTTGACAATATCCAGGTGAAACCCATGAAATAGCTTCAGATTGACACCCTTAGAAATTTGTGTATTGACTTTTAGAGTTAATCTTCATCTTCCTGTATGATAAATTTATCTGCAAATAGCATACTATTTGCATATGTCCTGTTACTTACTTTTATTCCAGAGAGATATTTTTCTTGCAGGTCATATACATTTATAATTGAGAACAACCTTGTCACATTTCTTGATGAATAACTCTTCTGTTAGTTTATATCCCAAGATCTAATACAATTTTTTGACCTTTTATAAATATCTTCGTAAACTTGTACTAATTATTTCAGATGCCTATTCTTTTGCATTATTTTCCATAACTGTTCTCTATTTCCTTTATTGGATGTCTTTTCATAATCAACAAAAGTGATAAAAGTAATATAAGTTAAATTTTCTTCTCCGGTTTTTTTTTTTTTAGGCAGAATATGTAATCTACACAGAATTTTGCTTTCCCAAATCTACATTGTCCTTCTCTTAGAAGAGCATGTGTCATTATCTTGACCCTGTTGTATATTATTTTCTCTATTATATTTTACGTCAAGTATTTAATGAACTAATTTCTTGATAGCAATTGTTGGAAAAATGGGGTACCTAAAGGAGTTGCTTGGTGGCCAATGATTCAACAGCGATGAAGAAGTGACAACTGCAGTTATGGACTGCGCTTCTCCAGAGGCGGCAGATTTCTTTCATGCCAGAATTCAAAAACTTTTGAACACTATGACAAATGTTTGAACAAAAGTGGAAATTATGTTGAAAAGTAAATGAAAGTATGTATAAAATGGAAATAAACACATTTTAATGATATTTACAGTATTATTCTTCTTATTAAAAAAACAAAACTTTGTTAAAAAATAACACTGATATTAATTACTTGTAAGTATCTGAATTTTCAAATCATTCCCCCATAATTATCCAGTCCTTGAGCTTTTCAAATTTTGAGAACAATTTAATTGCTACATCAAATTCCTCTAAGAACAATTTCCTTACCATCAGATTTAACTATACCTTCATTTTTTCTTTCCCTTAGTGTTTTCCAGTATACCAAAAGATTTTACAATGTTTTATACATGATTCTTCTTCAGTTATCATTATTTTAGCAATATCCATTGTAAGGTATCTGTTAAATTTTGAAACTGCATAACAAAATTTTATTCTCATAACCGTGAGTTACATTGGATAATATTGTATTTCATTTCTATAGCTAGTTTCTTTGTTTATTCAAGTTAGAAAGCAGTTTTATAGTTTTTAAGATAACATTTTCAATTTTAACATTCTTCAGCATTCGCCAGGAATGAGATTTTTATCTAAATTATTTATTTTTGGGTAAAATATGAAAATTTAGAAATTTTTCATAATAACTAAAGTTAACATTTACTTCAATGTCTAGCGATTTGTAAGATTTCAGAGTGACAGGATTATTTTAGTTGTCAAGGTCAACAAGTTGTATGATGAAACCTTCAGATGTGAGATGAGAAACTGATCAGTTACTGGAAAGATTCTCATGGGAAGTGCAGCCGCTAGATTTTCCCACGTGCCGTGAGTACCAGAACTTTCCTGGTTAGCAGGCACAGCCAGCGAGTCAGTCTTCAAGTAGCAGTGCACGAGACAAGATGCAAACTAGTGTAGTAGCAATCAGTTAGCTTTAAAACCTTAGGCTCGCTAACATGCAGCGTACATCATCCAGTTTTATAATAATGTCGCGTTAAGATAGTATTTTGCCAAATGAGGCCTCGGGATTGTTTAAATTGGACAAACAGTTGAACAATGGGAGCATGTTATTCACTTTAATGTAATTTTTACAACTAAAAGGTTTGAACTGTAAACTATGGGGTGTGGTCTGGCTCGAACGGTTAATCGAATCTACAAACATTTCTTCGGTAAATTTGTCTGATCGCCTGTACAGTTTTCTGACTTTGTAAAATTTGAAGTATATAGTTACCTAATAATAATGGACTTGGGAACATCATTTGAACTTACACCATTCTGTAGCTTTTGGTTTGAATAAGCTACGTGGCAACCGAGTTATTATATTTAAGTCAGAACTGTAGCATCCAAGGCCACGCATGGTCAGAGCTAAGATTCAAGCCTTTAAAGAACCCCACTGCAAGCTTGCAGTCTTACATGATGACTACATTGTGATGAGAATCGATTAGACTCTCTTAACCGGATCGAGTGGACTACGATTTTCTTCAAGACACACTACTTCAAGAAATCGCCGCCCCCGAGGGCCGACCGCCTCCGACGCCCACTCCGATGCTGCCCCCTCCACCTCCAGACATCGCGACGTCACCTCCTCCAACGCAGCCGCCCCCGAGGGACGACGCCAACGCGGGTGCTGACGCTCACCCTTTATACGGTCAGCCGCCAGTCCACGCCGGCCGCAGCGAGCGACAACGTTCCGCAGTCGAGAGAATACAGCACGCCGCTACACAACCAGATCTGTATGCGTGGTTTGTAGCTACACACAACTACTACCCGTCTGATGCAGACACTTAATCAAGATAAGTATTGCTGCATTTTCTTTTCACCACGCTGTGTGTAGTTATACGTGAACTTTAATTTGTTCAGTATATACGACCTTTATAAATTCTAAATTCAGTGCGGTTCTCTAACATTTGTGACTTACAGCTATGATGCAACATATCGCGGCCTACGCATTTGATTTAAAATTCAATAAAAGAATCTACACTCATTGTGTGCCATGTCATTAATAACTTTCAGATTTCAAACAGTTCATATGTAAGATATATGTATACAACTTTCAACTTCTGTAAAACATTTACTTTTTCTTTAACGAAATGCAAATTGCGTGTGACATGAACAATATTTTATTCAGAATTGTTTTAAAATTTTGTCTGTGCTATTTACTTTTCCAAGTTATTTTGGTATGCCATTTTAATTTTTCTGTTTTTAATTTTTTAATTGTTTTGGTTCTGTTACTGAGCAACCGCTGTATTTTGATAATCATTTGCAGGCTTGCCAACGTAAATTTCTTGACGACTTAAATGTCGTATTTTCATACTGTATTTTGAACATCATTTACATCCATTATGGATCAACAGCCACTACAGATAAAGGTTTACATAATATGGCATAATACAGTAGTAATTAGTAATGAATTTACTGCTAATAAACCACCACTTACTCCTTTACCCACATTTGAATTTCAGTGCAACTTATGTTGATTTGAAGCGACTACTAATGATACTTGTAGGTTAGCTTTTCAGAACACCAAGAATAAAGTTGAAAGCATGCACAGATGGACAAGCTCTGTAGAACATTTCTTAAGAAATCAAGCTATTCAGGGGACAGATAGAATCACTTTATTCAACTATGTAGCTTACAGTATTTCTCTCCTCTCTGATCACATTAATTCTATCTCCATGAAACCTCCATATGGATCTGATAAACTTTTAAAAGCTAAAGCTGAATTTTAAAAGACATTTCCAAGGGTCAGGGCAGAAATAAGTAAAGAGGAAAAACAACAACTTTGTCTATCAGAACTGACGAAAATATTTCAAATAATCACTTCCAAACATGAACAGGTTCTCGCATACCTCAAGAAACTTCAGGAGTATTAAATTAAGACAGAACTTTTGCATAACATTAAGTCTGTTTGTAATAATTTTTTTCGACAAACAAGAGGCTACACAAAATAACAATTCTTTGCCAGGTTGATCTAGCAACATTGCTAGAAGTGAAACCAACCAATACTACTGAAATCTTAGTACCTACTGTGGTTTCTCCTCCTATAGCACCAACAGCTGGTCCAACTGTAGCCCCCACCCCTCCTCAGCCAACAGCCAACAGCTGTCCTTATTGACCTGGCTGCTACCTCACCTCCTGTATAGGTTAACCTTGTTGATGTTCACACAGAAAACTCATCTGATATTGAACACGTGGTCGATACTTCACAATTAATTGAAGATATTTTTGGAATGAATACTGATTTTTCTCCATCCCTAGGAGAAGGGGAGGAGTTAATCGACTTTACTGTTGACATAGTTCCTGAAGATACAACAGTCCAATCAGCTGATCAACTGGTAACAGCTGTTTACACATATGACATCACGGCAACCAAGCAACATTATAGAAGCTCAAATTAAAATTGCATGAACATATGTTTCCCAGTAATAATAATATTGAATTTAAACTGCATTATGATTCCAATTTGGAAACTTGCAGATTTTACAAATCTTTTTTGAATTTCTTTCTGTTTGATGATGACATTCCAAACGTTTGATTCAATTTTGAGGATCTGGAGGAAGGAGATTTTCATGCACCTTTCCTTTCCAATTCTTTGTCAATTTGAAGAAGCACTTGCCCATACAAAATAAGAAGAAGCTTTTCAATATCCTGCATTTTCAGCAACTTCAAGCAAGAGTCCATAAGGCTTTCATTGGTTTTCATTCCACTTTGCCCATGCACTGTCAGCATAGGAAAATGAAGAGATTACGTAGCTTTTTGAAGAAGTTTCAGTTTGGAAGGGCACCGAAGAAGAAGACAGTTATTATTAATCCTGTACTTCATACATTCGTCAACTTATTTGGAGAAGGTTCCTAAGCTCAAAAATTTTACTATGGACATTTACATGGAACCACAAAGACAAGACCCCATGAATAATTTTGAGGAAATTTATTTCATATATAACTATTTTATACAGTTTGATATTTCTGATTTCTTTCTTTTTGTGTGTTATTTTCCTGAGTTATACACTCAGCTGGTTTCAACTTTGGCTTTGTTACCAAAGTATTATGTCTTGTGGAATCTGATCTGTTCTATAGAGTATACTATTATTTTCCACTGTCACCTACTCTGGAACAGCAAACTACAAATTAGTCTTGAAGTTGAAATGGATTTGACAGAGGTCAAACTAATTGAAGAAGACTTCAGGTTTCAAGGAGTTGAAGTACTTTAGACAATGAACTGTGTAAATGTGAATTTTGAAATAGCAGAAGAAGAAGGACGAGAAGAAACAAAAAGAGAGGGCATATTAAATGGGGGTAGTTGACATATAAGACCCACCATAATTTACTTATTTTTTTCCAGGGACTGCTTGGAACAGATGGTGCCTGTGACTTATTATTCATATATGTATGACCCTCTTTAACATTTATAAAATATTACTTTATCTACCACCAGCAGCCAACGAGAGCATATTAAAGACAACTAGCCAAACGAGCAGTTGGTCAAAAATTATTTTTGTCCAGGGACAGCTAGCGACAGACGGTGCCTGCGACATAAGCAAACACAGCAAAGACTGGGTTAGCATTATATTAGCATCATGTGGAATAGCAGGGTAGCATTATTACTGCTTATAATAATAAAATAGGAATACATTAGTAACCCACAGTCTATGGAGACTGAAACAGCTACACTGAAAGTTGAATGAAGTTATGGATGCTTTGAGATTGATGGAGGAAGCTTCAATGAAGCGAGTTGATGAAGCGGATATTGATAACTAATTTAAGGTTACGTTGTATCTCAAATGTTTTGAGAAGATACCTTAGAATTGTATTTGTGGAAACAATGCACTCATGGAGGGGCATCTCTGATTTTGAAGGAAGCAAAGTGTTATAATAAGGACAGTAAATACATATTTTTACATTTTCTTTAGCTTCTGTCCTTCACACTTGAAGACAGTTCTACATTCAAAAAGTTTTGCATTATAAGGATTTTGCATTATTCAATTTTGTAATAAAAATTTTGTAATACTTCATTGTATTTTAACTTTCAATGTATATATATTCTATGTGAATTTTCTCATTATATCCCACATGTTGAGGATTTCTTTGTGCTTCTATGCACCAGATGCACTAAGTGTGCTACAATTTGATACATTTTCCAGGCTACATGCCTTTACTCACTGTATATTTACTGAATTACACAAGACATATCAAATACACAGTATTTAAGGATTAGAACCACAAACTAGTGCTAATATTGAATTAATTATACACCAGTATACTGGTGCCAACAACTTTGTTGTGTTAGTAAAGAAAAGTGGTTTGAATTACAATGCAGCAGTGTACTGCTGAAAGGAAACTGTTTTTCCGTACTATTATTAATAAAATATTTGTGTATAATGTAATACCATTTTGTAATTTAGCTTTCTGTGGTAATATTCAAGTGTCATTACTCATTAGCCATATGGCTCTAATATTTTCAAGAAAATGAATTTTTTGAAATGATATGCTATTGCATTACCAGACACATTCAACAAAATGCTCTTTTGAATAACAATCTTGTGTCATATATTTGTGAAATATACTTGTCAATATTTTTGTAATACTAATAAAACTTGTACATTATATTTTGTCAGTTGCTACAATTGTAATTTCTAAAAGCTCGTCATGCCTTCTTTTCTGTTTGTATATTTTGTAGCCCTATTGACTTCTTTATTTCTTAAAACTTTTTACTTGTATTTTATATTCATTTCTATTTGTGTATACATATACTGTAAGAACGGAAACTAATTCCTTTGTTTTGGTTTTTTGACAGGTGGCTGACTTGAGGTCTCATGGCAGGCTTGCTGCGACAGGCACCAGGAACAGGACTATTACTCAACAGCCAACCTGTGAGATTTTGCTTTATATTTTTTAACCCCCGTTAAGGTCACAACCATGACAGGACTGGGATATTTTATCCCTTACAGGGAATAAGAGAAATTATAGCAAAAGTGTGTTTTTTCTGTTATAATTGCAGGTGACATGAACACTTTGAATGAACATTTTAACAGTTGAATAACATTTAGTAAGAGCGTTTTTTTCTCTCATTTTTATAGGTGATAAAATCATTTAACATGAACATTTAAAATCAACATTTAATGAAACAAATATTTTGAAAAATTTTCAAATGTGTGAAGCAATCTAAGTGTTAATTTGATATTATTGATGATATTGGTGATAACATTTTGCAAAATTTGGTGGTATAAGTGAGAGAGAGTGAAAGAAATATGAATGGCAGACCAGCCCCAACCATACGTAAAAAAGAGGGAGATTTTTATGTTTTTTCAGTTTTTTTAGTTCCTTTTGGGAAAATTTCAGTTAGTTTTCTGTGGAAAATAACTTCAATTTTGGAGGGGCATATAAGGTATCTGTTAAATTTTGAAACTGCATAACAAAATTTTATTCCGAGAACCGTGAGTTACATTGGATAATATTGTATTTCATTTCTATAGCTAGTTTCTTTGTTTATTCAAGTTAGAAAGCATTTTTTATAGTTTTTAAGATAATATTTTCAATTTTAACATTCTTCAGCATTCGCCTGGAATGAGATATTAAAACTTCGTACCTAAAATATTTATTTTTGGGTAAAATATTAAAGTTGGGAAATTTTTCATGATAACTTAAGTTAACGTTTACTTCAATGTCTAGCGAATTGTAAGATTTCAGAGTGACAGGATTATTTTAGTTGTCAAGGTCAACAAGTTGTATGATGAAACCTTCAGATGTGAGATGAGAAACTGATCAGTTACTGGAAAGATTCTCATGGGAAGTGCAGCCGCTAGATTTTCTCACGTGCCGTGAGTACCAGAACTTTCCTGGTTAGCAGCCACAGCCAGCGAGTCAGTCTTCAAGTAGCAGTGCACGAGACAAGACGCAAACTAGTGTAGTAGCAATCAGTTAGCTTTTAAAACCTTAGGCTCGCTAACATGCAGCGTACATCATCCAGTTTTATAATAATGTCGCGTTAAGATAGTATTTTGCCAAATGAGGCATCGGGATTGTTTAAATTGGACAAACAGTTGAACAATGGGAGCATGTTATTCACTTTAATTTCTACAACTAAAAGGTTTGAACTGTGAACTATGGGGTGTGGTCTGGCTCGAACAGTTTATCGAATCTACAAACATTTCTTCGGTAAATTTGTCTGATCGCCTGTACAGTTTTCTGACATTGTAAAATTTGAAGAATATAGTTACCTAATAATAATGGAGTAGGCAACATCATTTGAACTTACACCTTTCTGTAGCTTTTGGTTTAAATAAGCTATGTGTTAACCGAGTTATTATATTTATTCAGCACTGTAGCATCCAAGGCTACGCACGGTCAGAGCTAAGATTCAAGCCTTTGCAGACCCCACTGCAAGCTTGTTGTCTTACACCATCTTTGTTAAGGTATTTTTTATTATTATTATTACTCCGCGATTCACTAAAAGTGTGTGGCAGAGGGTGCTTTTTTTTCCAAACCCTATCTCTCTGCTAGAGGATTCCAGGGAACTTGAACGCTCATGCAGAAAATAAAACTCTTCCCCGATCTTCTACTACTGAACTATAGCTCTAGGTTCTTTTTTCTTCTTCCATGGTTATGCCCAACTGAGGAGCGTGAATGAACTTATTTAGCAGATGTTTTTTTCTTCTGCTCTAAAAATCTCTTCATACTCTTTCCTATGTTCTTCTATTCAGGTGTTCCTTCTTCTAATAAACTGGTTTTAGGTAAATTGGTGGTTACTGACCATGCTACTAAATTGGCATCTGTACTGAATGATATTGTCAGCGATTTCAATTTCCTAGAGATCCTTTTTTATTTCAATTAGCTAATTGTTTTTGAGTTTCATTGAAATGGTCAGATTGAGAATTCTTTTCGTTAGTCTGTTGTTATTCATTATGATAATATGGCTGTAGAATTTAATTCATCTTTTCTTAAACATGTCTGAAATTTTGTCTAAATGCTGATATAATTCATGTGATTTTCTTTTCATCTAAATTCCTGAAGTACAAACTGGGCCAAAGATTTTACTTAAAATTGTCATAACAATATTTATTTTATACTCCATTCTAATTTTTTGTGGTTCTATCCTGCATAATTTTTAGATAGTATTTTTGCTTCTTTTTAATTGCTTCTGTAAATTCTTGATTCGAAATTTTAAATCCACTTTTACCACTGAATTTCTTTTTAATTATGTTACGTCTGTTGCTTTCAGTTTTGTTGAAATTTCAATTTCCCATTTTTGACATTTTCCAGTAAACTTGTAATTGGCTTTGATATATGTCTTATACTTTCATGTGATAATATATAAACTTCATTAACTTCTTGATTATTTTGTTTATTTTTATTCAACCTATTCTTCTGTTCAGCAAGTATCGTTATTTTTCAGATGAGGTAATGACCTGAATACACATTACTATCCTGTGTACTCCACTGTCTTGATCAATAAGAAGTTTGATCCAGGTGCATCATCACATAGTGAAAAATAATGTTGCTGTCCAAGTAAACGTATGGGCCTATTCCTTCCACTTGCTTGTTGGAGTGCATGCTTGGATGGAAAGTGCCCTACACTCCCATTTTTCTCCCTTTCTTGTAATCACATACTTTTGCCCTCTAAGTATTTTATTTTTTAATTCTTCCAGCATTTTTGGAGGATATTTAACTTCGCCAAACATTCCACATCATAACTGGCATGCCTTTATCTACACCTGTACAGTGGCTGCCGGTGCTCAGCAACATCCCACCACCTCTCATCAGAAGGCAAAATCAAACTATGTTAGAGGATTCTGAAAAATGAAGCACTTCCCATCCACAGAGATAATGAGCAATACAAAACATGGCTGAAGTTCTATGAGTCTAACATCCAACGTTGTCCTTCAGCTCTGCTGACAGCTGTACTGCAGAATGGGCATCATGTAAATTAGTAATCCCTGCTTAAAACTTTCAGCATTCAACCTGCTGTGGTCTATTTGCTGTAAATTAAAAACTGTTAGATGTAGCACTGGCAGAACTTATAACGGCCCTCATACCCAGACATTTAATCAAATTGTATTTTAAGAATTATTTGTAGCAACCTAGGAGTTCAGTAAATATGATGTTGAATATTCTTCTTGCAATTAATAGCGAATTTGTGTAAATGAACATTGTTTTATTGAAAGAAACTATGTAAATGATATTTAATATGTTCAAGGACAGTACAGTAATACCCCGCTTTACGCAACCCGGTTATGCGCGGTTTCGCTTTAGTGCGAATTTCAAATTTTGCCTTAAAATGCATCGTATTACACAAATTGCTTACTTAAGAATATGTATGTACATAACGTAGTCATTGGCTTCTCTTTGGTAGCGAGATTCCCCGCTTTCTCTGACCATTCTGATCGAAGAATTGGGGATTCCCCATCCTACGACTTTGTTCTATGGGGATTCCTTCATTTGTTTCGTTTTTCCACATGTTTATCTCTGCTGGCAGTCGTGTTTTAACGTTTGGTGGCGATACATAATTTAATTCTACGTTAAAAATGCCGCCAATGAAGAAAAAAAAGAGCATAAAAGCGTAACTTTGGAATTGAAGATGAAGGTGATACGAAGTATGGAAAATGGAGGCAAAGCTACAATTACTGGCAGTGATTTTGGTCTGTCAGAATAGACTGTGAGAACGATTTTTAAAACCAGAAATAAATTAAACTTTCCAGCGAAAGCTCAACACTGTAAGTGCAACTAAACTTTGTCGTTCAAGATCTTCTATCCTAGAAACAATGGAGAAGTTGCTAGCTGTCTGGATCGAAGATTTAAATAAGAAGAACACACCACTGAGCCAAGATCTCTTATGCACAAAAGCAAAATCTTTGTCTGAGATGTTAAAGACCGAAGAAGGTGAAGGGAGTTCCACTCTGACTTTCGCTGCCAGCAGAGGCTGGTTTCATCAGTTCAAGCAGCGTTCCAATCTTCACAATATCCAGATAACAGATGAGGCCGCCAGTGCGGACACTCAAGCTGTAGCTGAGTTTCCAGAAAAGTTTCAAGATTTCATAGTACGAGAAAAAATTCCTACTTGTCTCATCTTCAATGGTAATGAGAGCGGGCTTTACTGGAAAAAAATGGCATCTCGAACATTCATTTCTAAAGAAGAACGTCAAGCCAGCGGTTTCAAAGCTGCAAAAGATCGACTAATACTTCTGCTGGGTGGTAATGCCATTGGTGACTTCAAACTGAAACCTTCACTAGTTTACCATTCAGAAACACCCCATGCAATGCGAGGTACAGACAAGACAAGCCTAACAGTCGTGTGGAGGTCCAACAGAAAGGCGTGGGTTACACGGGAAGTTTTTCAAGATTGGTATTCTAATAGTTTTTGCCCGTCAGTCAAATCCTACTGTGACAGAAATGAGCTTGGATGTAAAGTTATATTACTCTTAGACAATGCCTCAGGACATCCAACCACACTTGATATGCCGAGAGACTTAAAAGTGTACGTAAAGTTCCTTCCACCGAACACAACGTCAATATTATAACCTACAGACCAGGGAGCAAACTTCAAACCTTATTACCATCGCTGCACTTTTAGCCAACTAATTCATGAAACTGATGGGGATGGAAGACAGTCTATGCGAAAGTGGTGGAAGTCATACATCATGAAGGCTATTCACAACATAGACGAATCTTGGAACGAAGTTAAAAAGAGTTGTATGAACGGGGTGTGGCGTAATCTTTGGCCAGATGTAGTGGAAGCACCTAGAAGAATTGTCAAAATGCACAGACAAGTGCTTGAAGATATTGCTGCAATTATTGAGGGGTCTGAACTTGGAGATGTCGCAGCAGAAGATCTTGAAGAACTTGTAGCAACTCACGACGAACCTCTCAGCAATGAAGATCTTACAGAGTTACAGAACAATGCCATAAACGATGAGGAAGAACAAGTAGAAGAGAGTTTTATCTTCAAGCGGAATACAAAATGCTCTTGCAAAAATTTATTCAGGTTTGGACATATTGCAGAGCATAGATAGTGATGATGACCGTGTTTTGACCTTGTGTCAAACAATTAAAAACAGCATTGGGTGTTATGAACGTGTTTTACAAGAACGTAAAAGAAATGCTACCCAAAAGACAATAGACGTATTTTTCCATATATATATATATATATATATAAAATACTGCATTAAGTATTCTTAGAATTCAAGGGATCAATTCAAATGATTGGTATTTTTTTTGCATTATCTTTTGTCTATGTTTAATTGTAAACACCAATACGCGAATTTCACTAACGTGATTTTTTGCGGAATGTATCCCTCGCGTAAAGCAGGGTATTACAGTACTATGCATGAAACATTAGTTGAAAGTTTGTAATTCCAAGTATGGAGGTCGGCTACGATGTATAGAGAACAATTTGCGACAGTTTGGACCTATTTATGTGGATAATTTCGTATGTAAATATCTTTCATTTTCATTTCTGTGCATTTCATACTGACTCAATTATTTTCTATTAATTCTGATTGTTTATAATGTGATTTAATTGCTTAACTATTGTTCGAGTTTGAGAACCATCGGTCGGAAGTCTCTGAAATATTCTGGAATTTTCTGTAAAACCTATATAAGCGATCAGCAGAGACGAGTAGTAGCAGTATTCAGAGTATTGAGTAGTCTTTGAAAGGTAGCTGAGTTTTGGTGCTCAAAGTTATAATTACAGGAGCATTTGTTTACATTTGCACCTAGTATCTTTGGAATCAAATGTCTTAAAGGAAAATAAACAGACTTGAATTTGAATATTCTTGGACTAGTTTTTTTGGAGTAAAACGAGATACCTATCAAACTGTTTCTACTCCCCACATCTGAGGATAGGCAGATTAGCTGTACTGTTACCGCAGTGAGTTTAAACAAATTGTGTTGCACATTGTGCAGAACTGCTAATTCTGTGCCTTCCCTGTAAGTCTCGAAATTTTAAATTCAGCAACGCTGGAGGCGGTGGCCTGGATGAAGCATCTCGATGCCAAGTTATGGAGGTCATGGCTGATGATGCTGGCATAAAATCCTTATCACCTGCCAGCTGAAAAGATTGTCCACTCATCATATATATTTAATATAGTTGAATTACAATATAATTGTTGTTTGAATTTCATTTTATAAAGTTCTGTGTCAATGTAGCACAAAACACAAAAAAAAAAAAAAAAAATAACTATCTATCTCCACTGTTCCACTTCAACTCCACTATATTTGTGCCTTTATTCCATATACTGAACTTTCCTCTCAAAAATCTCTTCAGTTCTGAAATATGTGCATATTTATAAATGCATCTAATACCGCCTTCAGTTCTGGCCATCCGTTTACCGAACCCTCTAATACTCATTGGAACTACTTCATGATCACTTATTCCTTCAGTTATTTGCGATCCTAAAAGATTATCATCAGGTTTTATTAGGAATGCATCCAATATGTTGGGTCCCCTCAGGCCCCACTATACCACTTGTATATAGCCTTTTTCTCCCTACTAAGACATTTGCTAATTTCTGTGACCTTGTGATCGTAATCTTACTTTTTTCCCAGTTGACACCTAATAAATTTAAATACCTATCAATAACTACAACTCTAAATTCAACTCTTAACTCTGAATATTTATTTAGTTTCTTCCCAACAGCCTTGTCTTCATATTCATAATTCATTTTTCAACTGTGGTAAGCAGCCAACACCCTAATTTTTTCTTTTTATCACCCCAGAAATCTATCCCTAGAAACTCGTGGCTATGATCTATGAATACCAGTGAACTATAGTAGTCTTTTCCAATCTTTTTTTTTTTTTCTTTTGGCTTTATGCCTTTTTGGTGTCTAGTTCATTATAGGTGGGGTAGGATGGGGGACAAGGAATAGGAAGGAAATCGGCCATGGCCTTTGAAGGAACAGTCTAACCATTCTCCTCTGGAGTGATCTGGGGAAATCCAAATCCGGATTCTATCCCACATCCTCCCAAAAGTGAGGCCAGAGCATTATCACTCACCCATCATGTTTGGTTTTTTTTGCTAATCAATATGAATATCCCTCCACCAATTGTTCTTTATCTCTGTACGAGGGTGAATCAAATATAAACAAGACTTTCTGCCGTTCGGGCGCAATAGTGGTGGGAGAACGTTCCCGCTTCGTTTGGCGATAGGTAGGTTTGTCAGGAGTGGGGGAAGACCGTTAGCCCCCCCCCCCTCGACTCGCTCAGTGCCAACCGTCACGATGTCGGAGCAAGAGGTACACTCGTCGATTGCGCAACGTGTTATAATCAAGTTTCTCGCTGCAGAAGGCGTAAAACCGGCAGAAATCTTGAGGAGATTGACTGCCCAGTTCGGGAAAGAGACACTGTCGCGAGCCAGAGTGTTTGCATGGCATAAACAGTTTGTGGATGGTCGTCATCATGTTGAAAATGAGAGCCATAATCGCAGACCCCGCACCAGCATTACAGAGAACAACATCAGCTGTGTTAGACGGCTTATTGAAGATGACAAGCGTCTTACCACTTCTGAAATTGCAAGTAAGGTCGGAATAAGTTATGGGAGCACTTACTCAATACTCACAGAGGAGCTTGGGTACCGTAAGGTGTGCGCCAGGTGGGTTCCTCGCCTTCTCACAGCAGAACAGAAATTGAATCGACTTCAAGTGTGTGAGCGTCTTCTGGCACGATTTCGGGAAGAAGGGGACCCATTTCTGACTCACATCATCACCTGTGATGAAACTTGGGTGCACCACTACACCTCTGAGTCCAAACAAGCGAGTATGGAGTGGAGAAAAAAAGGAGAACCTGGACCAGTGAAAGCCAAGTCACGACTATCGGCTGGCAAGGTTTTGGCTACGGTTTTTTTTTTACCAGCGCGGTTTGCTGCACTTCGATTTTTTGCATGAGCGCAGGACAATCAATGCGGCCTACTACTGCGACATTTTGAGTGAGGTCCGACTTGCATATCGCCGCAAAAGACGAGACCTGCCGATGAGGAAAGTGGTTATTCTCCATGACAATGCTCGCCCCCACACAGCAGCCTTAACCAGGGAAAAATTGGAGAAACTGGGGTGGGAGACACTGGACCACCCTCCTTACAGTCCAGACCTGTCACCCTGTGACTTTCATGTGTTTGGTCCTCTCAAGGAAGCTTTGGGAGGCCAAAAATTCAACAGTGATGCTGAGGTGGAAGTCTACGTGCGCAATTGGCTGCAGACACGACCTGCATCTTTCTACATGGAAGGAATTGGGAAGCTGCCTATCCGCTGGGAAAAATGTGTTTCTAAAGCAGGAGATTACGTAGAAAAATAAGATATGTACTTTTTTGCACTTAAAATAAAAATAATATTTTTAAAAATAAAGTCTTGTTTATATTTGATTCACCCTCGTAGTACACTCTGTAACCATACGGGAAAATCTCACATCTAGTTATCCTGCCTTTAAACAAAACCCTGCTCATATAACTACTTGTGGTTTGTGTACCTCTATTAAGTTCTCAAATATAAGTATTAAGTTACCTATCTCTACCTACAACGATCAGAATCTAAAATACTTAATTTTTACCAACATAAAAATTTAAAGTAGTTAAACTACTCGTAACTTATACAAGGCGGGTCCAGGAAGTAAGTTCCGTTTGGTAATAAAATGAAATTGTACACAGATACAGAAGAAATTTTTATTGCACAAAATTCTACAACTCTTAAACTACTTTTCCACATAACTGCCGAAATTTTGCAGGCATTTGTCATAGCGTGGCACAAGGTTTTGTATACCTTCTTCATAGAAATCTGCCGCCTGTGTCTTCAACCAGTTGGAAACAGTTTCTTTCAGCTCGTCGTCATTGGTGAAGTGATGACCGCCAAGGAAAGACTTGAGATGTAAGAACAGATGAAAGTCTTGCCAGTTCTTCTGTAACCAAAGGTGGACGCACGCTTCGTTCTTCATCGTGCACATCACTACGCCCGCCATTGAACTGTCGGACCCATCTTCTCACCATCGAATCACTCATCGCATTTGGTCCGTAAACATCGCAAATTTGCTGATAAATTTAACTTGGTTTCACTTTCCTCGCATTCAGAAACCGAATCACAGACGTGATTTCACAGGCGGCGGGATTTTCAATCAACGCCGACATTTCAAACAAGCACAACAAAGCGTACGTAACTGACAGCGATCTCCAAATGGCACACGTTCTTCCCCTTGATACACATCGTCTACAGCGCATGTGCGGAACTGCAATAGCAGCTCTGCAGCGGAGATAAATTGAAACGGAACTTACTTTCTGGACGCACCTCGTATCACAAACTTTAACTATCATTTGCTGTCTTTAAACTATCTACCAAGCTTTCATCAAATTCTAAATTAATAAAGCTAGTGATAAAGAACCAAAAACAGTAAGTGATTTTCGAAGTACAAGTTTTAAATAAAAATATTTTTACTTGATAATCCTAAGTTTTAAATTAATTTAGTCAGCAAAGTTTAGTGGGTGATAAAATGAATCCCAGTTTAGTGTACAGCAATTAACAAATGCAACCAGAGATCATACAGTTCAGAGATATTTTCACTTATCAACTAAAAACTGTCCAAACCAACAGCAAACATTGAAGAAGAAAAATACCCATGTGCAAGTTATTGATTAGCACTTTGCCACAGACAGAATTGACACTCATTTCTAAACACAAATGTAAACCATTCATGTTTCCATTTGCACTTTGCATTACACTTATACTTCATATATGATTCTGCCCCTGCCAATTTCAATGATTTTGCAGTACGTTTAAGTAGATTAATTTTTTTATTTTCTGCAGTAAAACATCTTTAGGGGGAAAGAAGTCAAACAGTAGCACAAAACTCTTCTTCTGTCATCCAATTCGCTTCTCATTCCTCAACACACTTCTTAACGTCTTTCACCCATCTGTCCCTCTGTCCACAACTCCCACCTATAAGTTTTAATACAACCAAGGTCTTGCATAAAAATTATATTAAAAATGTGTGCTACTCATTAGTGCAGATAAAGTGCTCATAGACATCGAGTTTCTTTGAAACACCGAAATCTAAGGCATCACCAATAATATATTCATCATACTCATGAAAAGATGCTATAGTTCAATAATTTTGGGATATTATAGTGGTTTACCATACAAGATTGAAATAACTGAGTAAAAATAATACGGAGTAAAACAGAGCCTTCCTCCTCCTCCCCCCTCAAAAAAAAAAAAAAAGAAAAAAAAAAAATATTTGATTAAAGAAACAATGCTTCTTTGCAGAAAGTGATGTAAGATACTCAATATTTCTAGTAACATTTTGTACATCCATATTTTTCTATTTCTGTAACAGTCTCCTCCATTTATTTCTGTTACTTTGCTCTTGTTAATCAAGTTGTTTATAGGTACCTACATTCTTTTCCTGCTATATCTCCCACACTTTAACGCAATTTCATCATTTATCAAACCAATCAATTAATACGTCACATAATATTTAAACAGGAACATTCCTATATTACTTCTCATTCAAGAGGGTTTGTTTCATTGTTTTCAACTTAATACTATGCCCGAGCCTCAGAATAACCCCTTGATCATTCTCTCTCCCAGCCCTCCCCTCAAACACAGGGATTTGGCTTCTTCAGTAATTGAGGAGATCAAGAATGATCTAACCAAATGAAGGAAAGTGTTATCACCTGCCCGTGAAACTGCTAATTTGTTTTTATTTTGTTTGTGAAATATGTAACACTGAGACAGAATCTGAGAACTACCTGAGCATTCTTTCAAGAGATTATCAAGAATGTACCAAGTGCCAACAGAAATGTTTCGCCTGGTCAGATGAATCATGTTTGTTGTATCTTCCAGACAAACAGCTGCTTGAAACATGCACCATGCACAGACCAGTGGGAACAGTATTATGCTATGGGGTACATTCATCTGAGCTTCCATGTGTTCTGTAACAGTGATACACTAGCAGAAATTAAAAATGCAACACCCATACAGAGTTGTGATAAATGAATGAAATTTAGCCCCAAGTATCCTTATATGAAGAGTGTTAAATGATTAAAAATCAAAAGTTTTACAGTTATAGTATTGAGAATTACAGAGTTATGTATTATGCAAAATTGTTATGTTTATTTTTTAGCGTGGTGAAGTGTGTGGTGTAACATGACACTTTTTTGTCCACAAGTTCTTGTTGACAAAGAATGCAAAGGCAAAGAGTGACAACATACTACACCCAAATGTCTAACTGAGAGAGGTCGGAGAATTGGTGTGTTTGAAATGGGTGCATCATGTCATCAAATCTCCCGAAAGATTGGCCCTAGTAGGCAGACTTGTTACATAGTGGATGAAATGAGGCACTAGTACTCCTAGAGCAGGCACAGTTCCATACAGAAGGGTCACATCACGTGAAGACTGGTAAATTGTGTGGGTGGCTGTTAATGGTAGATGGGTGACTACACACCAGATCCAAGCAGTGGTTATAGCCACACCCCCTCCCCCTTTCTGGATGATTGTAAACCAATTGCGTGAAGCTGTATTACACTCTCTGACCCCTGTGCAATGTGTTTCATTAACTTGATTTCATTGCCATCATCATCTAGCCTGGTGTAACACAAAACAAATGGATGCATGAATGGTGTACATTTGTGTTTCAAAACAAGTCTTGATTCTGTCTCTGGCAAAGTGATAATCGACAACATGTATGCAGTCATAGTAGGGAAATGGCTTACTCTGCTGTTATTTTGGAATGTCACACAGGTCCGCCATTGGTGTCATTGTTTGGGGGCTATTAGTTTCAACAGCAAGACTTAGTTGATGGTTGTTGAAGGTGCATTGAAAGCTCACCACTATGTGAACGGGGTGCTGCAACCTATTGTGATACCCTTCATGTCCACAATCCAAATCACATCTTCCAACATACATGTCCTCATTCTGTCGTCATCACAACACAAGCCTTGCAAGGGTTTATGACCACAATTTGGACTGCATGGTCCCGATTTGTCCCCAATAGGGCATGTCTGGGATGTCAAGAGTAAATGCATTAGGTCACCCAGCACAAACTGGGAACAACTGACATGTAGGTATAGAGAGAGATACCCCAAAAAGACTCCGAACACCTACTGATTCAATGTCAGCAAGGATCCATGAATGTATAGGTTCTCAAGGTGGGTGCACTTCTTACTGACAACTGTATCTAAAGGTATAAAACTTAGCCTGATCCATTTAAATTTGTCACCATTTCTTCTGGGCATGACCCTGGATATATCTATAAAGTTTACTAAAATTCCACCATTTTTGTCTGGCTGCTGTACTATTAATTTCTGCCAATGTAGAAGGCACAATGACAGCTGTGGACTACATGAAAATTATTGCAGACCACCTGCATCCCTTCATGCTTCATGTCTTCCAAAACAGCAATGGCATCTTTTAGCAGGATACCTGTATCATGAGGCCAGAAAAGTGCTACAGTGGTTTGAGAAGCAAGATAGTGAACTCTCACTGATGTCTTAGCCACCAAATTTGCCTTAATAGAATATGGGACGCTATCAGCCATCTCCTCACCCACAAACAACCACCATTTATGGGAACTGCATGACCTGTGCAGACATTTGGTGCCAGATAAACTCAGAAACATACCAAGGCCTTGTAGAATTGATGCCATGCCTAATCACTGCTTTGTTTTCCAAAAATAGGCTGGGCAGACTGGTAAAACAGGATACACAGCCAACTGCGGCGGAACTAACATCAGACGTTTGTGCTGGGCAGAGCACCAGTGCGTGTGAACAAACAGTGCACCGAACACTCAACGATGGGCATCTGCAGCCGACAATCCATGCATGTGCCAATGTTAACACCACGACCTTGGCAACTACAACTGAAATGGGCAAGTGATCATTGTCACTGGACATTGGTGTAGTGGCAGAGCACTGCATGGTCTGATGAATCCAGATACCTTCTTCATCATGCTGATGGGAGGGTGCCAATCCGTCATTTTCCAGGAGAACAGCTTCTTGTCACCTGTACTGCAGGACGGAGACAAGCTAGCGGTGGCTCAATTATGCTCTGGGAACATTCTTGTGGGCATCCATGGGTCCAATGGAGCTCAAGCAAGGCACCATGATGGCCATTAAGTATTGTACACTGGTTGCAGACCACATATACTTCTTGATGATGACCATATTTCCCAACAGCAATGGCATTTTTCAACAAGATAATCCGCTATGTCACAGGGCCAGGAGTGTGATGGAGTGGTTCGAGGAACACAGTGGTGATTTACAATTGATGTGCTGGCCCCCCAACTCGCCAGATCTGAACCCGATTGAACATATCTGGGATGCAATTGAACATGGCATCAGAGCTCATTGCACCTCCCCAGAATTTACGTGTCACCACTGTTATCCGTGCCAAAGGTGGACATACCGGTTATTACGTATGTGGTAATAATTTTCTGGCTGATCAGTGTATTTAGATGATATTACTTCTAATGTGCAAATAATTTTCATTTAAAAAAAACTTTTCTGGTGACCAAGTAAGGTCCATGTAAGAACGGACACTATCCGGCGGTACACCCGTGAAGACTTCATTTCAAGGAAGGTCCAGTTTAATTTTTGAAGTCTTCCTTAGTTATGCTTCACGTGTTTGTAATACACTTACCCAAAAATTTGTGAAGCCTTTGAAGAAAAATTTATTATTTGGTGTATTTTCAAAAAATAATAATAATAATAATATGCAATGCAACCAACAGCAGCTAGTATTGAAAGATTATACATGCAAAAAATAAATAAAACATATTCGGAATACCGAATTTAAGGACTAACCTTACTGACTGTCGCCTTAAACCATGTGGCTGCTGGCATTAGGATGAATTATAAGAGTTGTCATATACTTTACAGTTTACTTTTCATTCTTGGATTCAGATTTTTATACTAAAGATCTCTCTCCTCATTAGAAGCAACATCAGCATTTGGTGTGTGTGTACATGTCACTAATTTTTTAGTGCTATATTTAACCCCCAAAAATTACTGTGTAAATGAACTTCACAGAAAAAAATGTGAATTAGTTGCAATACTGTCTTGTTTTCTACGAGAAAGTTGCAGGGAGTGTTTTGGTGGGCTTTTAGCTCTTCAAATTTTAACGTTGAGTTTTATGTAAAATAAGCACTTTCATCAAAAAATAAATTGTACTTTGGGAATGAGGTGTATCAGTAAAAATTTAAAATAATTTACAAAAAATAGTCAAATAGCCTATTTTTACAAATTTCTTTTTTCAAATAATGCTTAATGTTATTGTAAGTAGTCTGTGTTATTTCATTTGTTACTACCATTTGAGTAAAGTGTTGATTCGTGGATGATGTTGAACTGTACAGCATATTAGTACTGTAGAAGTAATTTCCATATGAGACTTCTTCTTTAAACATAATCTTTAAAACTGCCTTTGCTTCCTAACGGTGACGAGATAAAGTCTGCACCCAACTCTACATGCATAATAGTACAGTACTGTGGGATTTATGAGGATATAGAGCATCAGTATTTCCATTATTGACCTATGGCATTAGTGACGAGATGACACTATCAGTTCCATATTCTACCCATACTGTACCACCAAGAAGTTTCCTTCTCAGTACTCGTAGTAGCAGGCCGAGTGGTCCTGACAAGTTGCTCAGGATGTTCAGCTTTATAGAAAAATCGTTGGCTTTATGGGTAAAAACCACCAGCGGTCAGAACTGCAATATGACACTCTGGGAAATGCTAGGCAGTACACTACAAATACATATTCCAAGATTTTTTTTGTCCATTTTATATGCTTCACACTGAGAATTTGTTTTACACAGTATTTAAAATGTATACTGAAGTTCATGCACAATGCCAGATACACACAATTCTCTGCAACTTGCATCTAAAGTAGTAATATACTTGATGCAGGTTGTCAGAGTTAGGCCATTAAAGAACAATTAAATAAAAACATTAAATGATGAACTTCTCAATGAGGACTGGAGCACTGTTTATAAATTAAAAGGGGTAAATAATAATTCAATTACTTTCACCACAGGTTTTTGGAAATTTACGAAAGGTGTCTCCCTACAAAACTAGCTCCAATTGGTCAAAAACGAGTAAACAAAAATTGGGTTACAGTTGGTATTAAAACATCTTGCAGACATAAAAGGGAATTATATGTAAAAGTTAGGAATACTGATAATAGGCTTCTCAAACAACATTACAAAACATACTGTAGAATTTTAACCAAAGTAATAAAAGAATCTAAACATTTGGCCATAAACAATGAGATTAGTAGTTCAGATAAAAAGTGTTTGGAACATTATTAAAAGGGAAACAACTGTATCATCCCCTGAACACAAACCTATATCTATAAGCGTTAATGATAAACTTGTAAATGACCCCTCTTATGTAGGAAGTGCTTTCAATAACTACTTCTTAACAGTTACTGAAAAAATAAAAGGAAAATATAATGGGAATATGGATGCTATAGCAATAATTAAATCCTTGTCACCAAAAACAGCACCTATGTCTCTATTTCCCACCAGTCAAAATGAAATTGAAAAAATTATTAAATCCCTCAAAAATAAAAAGTCATTTGGTTATGATGAGGTTTCAACCCATGTAGTGAAACAATGTAACACCAGCATTAGTAGAGTTATTAGTCATATTTGTAATAGTTCTTTTGAAGAAGGTATCTTCCCTGACTCACTCAAGAAGTCAATAATCAAACCGCTTTATAAAAAGGGTGATACCTCAAAAATTGAGAATTACAGACCCATTTCACTTCTACCAGCATTTTCAAAAATCTTTGAAAAAGCAATGTACAGAAGGGTGTATGCACATCTACAAAAGAATGACCTACTCGGTAAAGTACAGTTTGGTTTTAGACAAGGCGTTTCAACAGATTCAGCAATTTTTGCTTTTGTAAACAACATACTGGAATCAATGCATAAAAAATTAAATTCCCTAGGTATATTCTGTGATCTTGCTAAGGCTTTTGACTGTGTTGATCATGAGATTCTACTAGGTAAATTAGACCACTATGGAGTTAGTGGTAAGCCAGGACTTTGGTTTAAATCTTACCTGGAAAATAGAAAGCAATGTGTATCACTGAAAGATGCTAATACAGGAAATGTTATAAACTCAGAATGGGGTATAGTTAAATGTGTTGTGCCTCAGGGCTCAATTCTTGGCCCTCTGCTGTTCTTAATCTATATAAATGATCTCCCACATATACTAGGTGATAATGAAAACATGGTGCTCTTTGCAGATGATACCAGCATATCGTTGAAAGACCCATCAGCACAAAACCTCGAAAACACAGCAAATGATGCTATAAAGAAAATTAACAGGTGGTTTAGTGCCAACAAACTTATACTTAATGTAGAAAAGACACAGTTACTTCAGTTTGTTACAAAAAATAAAACAAAGGACAACTATAATGTGATATCAGAAGGAAAAGCAATCGATGAAAGCAGTTTCACAAAATTCCTGGGTGTATATATAGATAACAAATTGAACTGGAAACAGCATATTCAACAACTTCTTAAAAAACTGAATTCTGCAACATTTTCACTGAGGGTAATATCTAGAATAGCTAATATAGAAACCAGAAAGTTAGTATATTTTGCATATTTTCATTCCCTGCTCACTTATGGCATCTCATTCTGGGGAAACTCTTCAGAAGCACAGAGAGTATTTAAATTGCAAAAACGTGCTATTAGAACTATTTGTGGAGCAAGCCCACAGACGTCGTGCAGAAATCTATTTAAAAACCTGGGTGTACTAACAATGCCAGCACAGTATGTATACTCCTGTACTATCATTTGTAGTGGAAAATCCTGAACACTTCAATCTTAATGCTGACATACATAGCCATAATACTAGGAATAATATAATATTCACAAGGATTACAAATCACTGTCAATTGCACAGAAAGGGTTAACATTTACTGGAGCTTCCTTATTCAATGTCTTACCAACAGAAATTAAATGTTATCTACAAAAACCCAACTACTTTAAGTCCAAACTGAAAGAGTTTCTGCTTCAGAATCCATTTTACTCTGTAAAAGAATTTTCTTCTTGGAATTTGGTAACTAAGAATGACTGATAAAATAGTATATATGGTGTATGGAAGGGAAAGGTGACAAAGTTGTTCACAATTACTAAAATGATATATGGTTTTTCTTTCTGTTGAAACTTTTGACAAATGAAGTAATTACACTGTTTACAAAATTTCACTCATATATAGTAACTAACATGGGATAGCATGCACTCAAAAAATGCTGTAAAAATTATGATACTAACAGGTTTTTAAGTAATTGACTGCTTATGAGTTATGGTAACTGGTTGGTAAGAAAATAACTGGTTCTGGTAACAAGTGTATACACTGTTCCACATAATAAGTATTAACTAACTCGGGATTGTATTTGTAGATTACAGGAAATATTGGTTATACTAATGGGTCATAACTAACTTCTTGTCAATATATAATATTATCAATTATATAGTAATATTGATATTACTGATAAGTGTATGTACTGTTCCACATCCCCGAGATTATTCTCACATGGGATCAAAGTGAACATATCTATCTATCTATCTAAAACTAAAAAAATTAGTGGTATAATAGCATTTCTTGGTAAACATCTTTTCTATTTAATACCAAATAAATTAATTTTGCAGTTTTAACAGATAATATGAAGAACCCTTGCTCCCAAAAAATTATCTTAATAGAAGTTAAAATTTCCCACAGCCTGTTCAGTTAACAGAAGCAGCTCAGATTCTGTCTGCTCTATCCCCACTCTGCTACGATTACAGCATGACCTTGAGCTGCCAGTTTGGAGTGAACTGGATAGAGCCTGATCTATATAGGTAGAATGATACTGGTTTTTCTGGCAATGGGCACAGCAACTGTATGTAAATACCACTGAAAAATGATAAATAGCAAAGACCTTAATCTTTATTGATCCATCTGTTACACCTACCTGGCAATTAGCATCAACAGAGTCCAAAAACCAAATGACTACATGAAAATTTTACTGAAGATATATTAGTAACTACTACTTTTTTCATTTCAGGGTAGGTGTGAGGGTAAACACTGGCAAAAACTGTAAAATTTTTCATTTAATAACATGTCCCTATTAAGAAAGGTTAAAATCAACAATCTTCATTTAATTTAACTACATATGAATGACCAACCTTTTTTACATTATCACATAAATAAGTTTGGCACTTATATTACATCCATTCAAGACATTATTTTTAGGAAATTTAACATTTGTTATCTTACTGTATATCTGCAGCAGCTGGCACAACAATTTCCTACAAAAAATATCCAATTACTGTACATGCCATAGCCAAATCATCAAATGACCTAATTTATTAGCATTTTCAAATATCTGAAAATTATATTTTCATGAATGTGGCACAAATATACAAATTTTGATTGCCAGCTTTAAAGTACAAATAATGGTTAAAAGTGTAATTTGGTTGCACATGGAGTCATCTGGCAATGTATCAGAGACAGTGTAAACAAACATACACATACACACACAAAATAAATTTAAAGAAGCGACTAGTGAAATTGCAAATTCATAAATCTGTACAGGTATATTTTCATTTTTGGGGAAAAATATTAATTGAAACAATTAGACTAATTTTTATATTTTATCTAGGTTAAAAACTGAAAATACTGAACATATGTCTAAAACACCATGTGTTCACATACAAAGTAGAAGCCATCTTATTACACAACTCTGCCACATCAATTAGTGATAGCACAATATTTGCTAGAAAGAGAGAGAGAGCAATAAATATGACTGAATATCAGCCAAAAAGTGACAGTAGGATGCGCATACTTGCAGAATTTTAACATTCATGTAACACTTTCAACAGAATTTGACAGTACATAACAGTTCATGTTTCCAAATCCTTTGTTCTGTACATAAACATTCAACAACATTAAAATATTTACAATTTACTGATAAATAATTGCCAACACTGACTCTGATCAGTCTTTGTAATCCAGACGACTCCACTAAATGAGAAATTATTTTATTAACCTGTGCATTCAGAAATAACTGCAATAGCGATGAGGAATGTACTTTTATTTTAGAAAACTGAGCTCCCAACAGAGATAAAGAAGTCAAACTTAACATTCATAAATAGTATTCAAAACAAAAATGTTTGCACCAATCTAGATCCCCTATCAACTAGATTAAATAGAATGCAACATAGCTAAACTAATAATATAAGCAATGAAATTAATTACATTTTGGAATGATTTTTGTTTAACAATTTATATAAAAAAATTACAGAAAATTTCTGGAAATGGTGTCAAATACAAGAATGTAAATAACTTTTCTCAAACGTTAAGAAACACAATTCACTGAATATAAGCAACTCCATCTAAGTCAACATTTCAAAGACTGTAAAAGGAATAGTTTGAACCTTTTTTTTAATGAGATGATGTTAGAATTTAGTAAACTGTTTTGTATGATGCAAAAATACTCTGTTTGATGCAGGACAGTGACAGGAGTTATTATAAATGAATTATGTCCTAATTTTGCTTTTTCAACCTTCGAAGATACCAGGTGACAATACAAATATTCATAAAAAATAGAACAAACTTCCAGTCCAAGAATTTTAAACTCAACAATAACTGAAACTAACTTTCTGGATAAAACTCAATGCTTTTTCCAACAATGAAATACAACATTCAGAACTGTTATGTGATATAAATAAGTTGAAGTAAACTGGGACACACACAGAAATTCTCTACACCAATGTCACGAACAGGTCACCACAAACACTTGCTAACTATTTTGCATGTTTTTTTTCACATTCTTCCACAAATTTTGAAATCCAGTAATTAAAATATTCTTTCTCTGTACAAATTTACTTTATTACTACAAAGAATTACTTGTTTGAAGATGATGAAAGAATACCTGAGCAAAATTCATCTCACAATTTAGATGCTGTGGCAAAGGAAACCAAGTTCAAAGCTAACCTCTATACAAACAACTCATCATCATACAGAGGTGTATTATTGAGTAACAGTTCACGCTCTTTGCGGGCAAAACTATCAGCCATAGGTAATGTCATTGTCAAGTATAAAAGCATCCGGTAGCGGCTTCTATCTTTTTTGTTGAGCTCTGCAAATTGGCCAACCAGATCAAAGACACGTTTGGATATGTCATTCTTGCATAATCTGTTAATAAAGAAACAATTATCAAAAATATGCTGATTTATGTTTCTGATATATTAAAATACAAAACAAAACCATGCAGTTTTTCAGAAAATGTTACAGTGGAACAGTCGTGCAAAATAATGGCCCAAGATTTCTTTTAAAAGGGTATATGAGAGGAATTACAGACATAGTTGATCACACATGTCGGTCACATTTTAGAATTACCACAATATTACTGAGAACCACATATCAATTTCATTGCAGCAACAGTGGATCATTTATGAATAATGCTGAAAAATTTCTTGTGAGATTCTTTAAGCATATCATTTTGCTGCAGCAATTTAGCACAGCATTCCTGACAAACTGTGGTTATCATAAGCATGCTTCATGCTGACCACAAGCCATAAAGCTTTTCACACGAATGTCATGGCAATTTATTTTATTAAATACTATAATTTAGGATGATATTAAAAGCAGCAACCAGTCACAATTTGTTATTATTATGTTTATTTAACCATTACCGGTTTCGAGCAAAATGCTCATCAGATGGTTTGCATTTTTAATGTATTTAAATATGCTGGTGTAAAATGCAAGCGTGTGTCTTTTGATATCTGAATATTTTTGAAAATTTTCCACATTTGCTTTTCTAATATCTATTTTATGTCAAACATAGTAGTTAATTTAGGTAATAAATTTGCCATCTTCTACAATCTCACATTTCAAATTTGTTTTAATTTTGTAGGATGCTACCGACACTGTTAAACTTTATTTATTAATTATATTTAACACAATTAAAACATGGTTCACCGCCACTGGATTTTCCTCATTTTGACAATGTTGATAAAACCTTCTGTTCAATTTATTTATAAACAATACAGGTTGTGAAATTTTGGTATAAGGTGACCCAAGTACTGGAATTGTTAAGTTCTTAAAATTGAAGGTCAATCACAGTTTTGGTTAATAAAAGTATCCTATACTGACTGATATGATCCACACAGTCATATTAACCCTTTGACTGCTCTAGACGTGCATACACGCGCCGCCTTGCCGCCCTGTCTGTGCTCTGGACGTGTATACACGCCCAGCCGCTCGGGTCCCTGTGTGCTCTGCGCGCGTTAACGCGATAGCCTCTTAGAGGCCTCGTCATGTAGCCATATTTCCACACAGGGTGGTTAGTTGTTTTCCTTATCCGACCCTTGAGCGTTGGCAGCTGAGATCTAATTTGTGTTTCTCTTTTACTTTTAGTTTTCGCTGAGAAAATGGCACGCCGTCGTGTTTGTACAATGGAAGAAATCATGGAGATTCTTACTAGAAGCAACAATGAATACGATGTCATTGATATGGATCACAGTAATGACCCTTCGACAGGATCTCGAAGTAATAGTACTAAGCCGTGTACATCAGCTAGTGGAAAATGACCATTTGCCTCCACAAGTGAAAATTCTTCAGAATTTGAAGCTACAGATAGTGAGAGCGAAATGTGTGGAATAAGAGAATGCTTTAATGACACGTTTGACCACATGCGCTTGACGATTAAGCTGCGGGGTACAAGTGTGGATTAGGTTAACATTCCAGCAGTTTGTCATTTTTCCTGATATTTCTAACAGAAGTTCATATGATATCTATTGATGATGAGACCTACAGATACACGAGAATCGGGTCACACTATATTTTCGCTATTAAGTGGTATAAAAAGTTCTTTTTCCTCATTCTCGAATACTGCATTTTAAATGCTCACGCTCTTCGCCGAGTAGTAACTGGACGAAAAATGCCAGTTGCAGAGTTTCATCCGTCTCTGGTAAGGGGCATCCATACAATACGTGAGGTGTTTTTCCGGATTTCTGGACCCCCCCCCCCCCTCTTGTGAGACCTGGTTCGCGTGAGACCACCCCCCCCCCTCCCGCCCCTAGAAATTGCCCTCAGAACTTTTTGAGACCTTTATTTTTTTAGGTCTCAACCTTCCAAAGCTGCACTTTTTGAGGAAATACCCCCCTAAAATCTACTTTCGTGTCATTTGAAGACCTTTTTTTAGCTCTACAGTCCTACAAGACCTCCCTCTCCCCCTTGGTAAGATTTCGCCGGAAACCCCCCCCCCCCTATTTCACCTTGCGTAATTTATGGACGCCCCTTGTTGAAGCATATAATAAGAATGAACCTAGCAATGGAAGACGCTCTGATAAAGAATATCGTCAAGGATTTACTGGGAGACATTTTCCAAATGCCATTCATATTGAAAATTCAAAAAAGAGCATGCCAATGCGTATATGCGCTGTATGTTCGAAACAGAAAGTGCGTTGAGAAACCAATGCAAAACATGTAATGTACCACTGACAGTTATACCATTTTTCAAGGCTTATCACACAAAAAGAATAATTAACCATGGGTAACTGCAGAGTAATAATTATATTACATTTATACGCCTCTAAAATTAAGCAAAATATAAAAACATATTTTTAACTTGCCAGTGGCAGTCCATAGCCGGGTCAAAAAGGTTGGAAAATATGTGCAGATTTTGTGAAAGGTATTCGGAAAGGTATTCTCTCCAGATAAATTACTACGCTCACAAACAAAAAACATTTCAGTTGCTGTAATATCTATTTAGTATATGAAGTACCGCATGTTTGCTTACGCAGACATCCACTTTTAGAGGAGCTTTAAACTGAAAAACTTTAGATGTTATATTAACAGCATTTATTTTGTATCTGGCATTTCAAATCGCAGAGCGACAGCAGAAGAACGTCACACACAACGCTCCAGACGTATTCAGTACACAGCAGTCCGGTCGAACGCGGCATTCCAGCGCAGGTAAACAGCTGAGGCGTAAACAAACCAGCACTCAGCGAGAGCTCGGCCGGGTGAACCGTAGCAGTTAAAGGGTTAATGATTCCAACAACTTAATCAGAAAATGACATTCAAACAACTTTTTATTATTATTATTCAAATTTGTCACAGAAATTGTCACATAGAATAATTCTGTTTAAATTCAAAACAGATACTATGAATTATAACTGTGGCATGTAAATACATAGCAAAACTGAGTTTGGCAGAATAGCAAACTGTTCCTTTCTCTCATAAAGAGAACCCCATGAAACAAACTTCAAATTAAACCCTGCCAAAAAGTAAACTTCTAAAAAATATTTTTCAAAAGAAGGGATGCTAATTTCAATAAGCACTAATAATGAACATAGAACTGTAGCGTACTAAATTTTGAACAGTTTTAGAAAAAAAAATATATTTTTCCTTTACGTAGTAGTGTGCAAGTTAAAAAGCGTACGAGGTGTGATCAGAAAGTATCAAGACTGACTGCATTGTTATCTAAGAGGTTGTGTGCTAGGGAAGTGGGAATACTGTTAACCTTGACATACTGGAAGAGGATACTAATTACAACATCAGGCCAGCATGATTTACTAGTTCTTACACATTCTTCAGTGGAAGAACATGAGTGAACAGCATATATTTAAAAAAAAAAAAAAAAAAAAAAAAAGTGGAAGATTGGCACAATCATAGATGTTACCTGTCGCTAACAGAAATGAGAAAGCTGAGAGAGGCGATTCTCTGCAAACCAGTAAAGATCAGCAAGTTCATAGCCAAATAAAAGCCGTCTGACCATACTTTAAAAAAGATTTCAAAGGTGCTGTCAAACATAGGTATACTTCAAAAGGACAAACGATTATGAAAGAGTACTACATTCTTTGACATTTACAAGATGCTGTGGAGAAAAAGGCCAAGGCAGATGATGAATGCAATACAACAATTCTCCAGTACACTGAGCACATACTGTCAAACAGCATTTTGCCAAAGATGGCATCCCATTAGTCCATCTACCTCCATACTCACCAGATCTAGCTCCATGTGATTATTTCCAATCCTCTTCCCCCCTCCTCCCAAATAAAATGAGTCCAAAGGTTTAATGTTCCCAAGATGTGGAAGAGGTATAAACAGGTACAACAACAGGAGAACTGAAGACACTATGTAGGTTCAGAAGGGGCCCCCTTTGAAGGAAATTGACATTATGAACATTTAATTAAAACCCATATTTAAATTCGACCAATCTCTAAACTTTCTAATCAAACCTTTTGACCCAAATAGTCACCACAATTACAGCTGTAATTTTCAAAACATTTTGTGTCAGCTGAAATGTTAGTTGTAGTTAGATTCAAAAGATATGTAATGGCAATTATGCTCTAAAAACACTGCCTTTTCATATGAACACACAACAAATTTATTCAGTCTTTTAAATCCTGGAGCCCAAGATTCATTACGTAGTTAAAATGATACTAGTTACTTCTAGTGTTAAATTCAATTAATATAAAACACACATATTTCTTTATAAATTTAATAAGTAGCAGATAATGTCACAAATCAGACAAATTAATCAAACAATATTACTGATAAATTATCACATCAATTATAAAATCATGCAGAGTTTGACTCCCACAAATGGCATACAAACCTGTGCAAATTAGTTGGTTCAAGAAAGCGTGGCAGCATTAGACACAGTCTGACAAGCTCTGGCTCCAAACTCTCCAGTTCATATGTATCAATATTATCCAAATTGTCCAACACATTGTTAACTCTTTGGATAACATTAAGATAGACTAGAATAATCTCACCACCTTTATTCCAGTTGTTAATATTTTCATTCTTAGTAGCTTCTAGCATAGGCTCCAATAAAGCTTCAAGAATGCCATACTCCTCTGCAAAGAAAATTTTAAAATAATTACTTATACAGCATCAATCATATAGCACAAAGACAGTTTAATTAAAAGTCTCAATGGTAGGTACAATCCACATAATATGGACTAGAAAGCTACAGGTAGGAATACTTAACGCTAATAGACAAAGAAATTAAACCTACATTCTGAAGCCCATATTCCACTCAGTGGCAAATATCTTACAAAATTCTTCCACACTAAGAAATAGTTCTGTAAAACAATATGTACAACAGAGTCAAATTTGAAATGCCCCAAAACCTCATTGAAAAAATCATTGAATAATAAATCATTTTAAATTTGAAAGATATTGTTTTGAAGAATTAATTAACTTAAACATATTCAGACCATAATGTAAATCAAAGTTAATTTTCTTTATATAGGAACGAAGTCTTTCTCGGCGTTGAGAATGGATGTAGTCTTCTCGGGAGACTAGCCGAGTGAGTAAGATGTTTCCACACGATATTTCGGCGATCTCAAACTCCGTCGCCATCTTCTGGTGAAGTGCCGGATCCGTCAGAGGGCTGGTTCTTATAGCCTCTGAATGCGCGCGTGGTGGCGTGCGCGTAGCTGGTTGGCTGACTCGGTTGGCGCCTAGGCGGTGGGGTGGGGGTTGGCGCCGGTAGGAGGCAAGCGTGGGCGCTTGTCGTGCACGCAATACGTCGTCAGCGCGCCGAAGTGCACAGCACGGCGGCCGCGGACAAACTGCGCCCACGCTTGCCTCCTACCGGCGCCAACCCCCACCCCACCGCCTAGGCGCCAACCGAGTCAGCCAACCAGCTACGCGCACGCCAACCACGCGCGCATTCAGAGGCTATAAGAACCAGCCCTCTGACGGATCCGGCACTTCACCAGAAGATGGCGACGGAGTTTGAGATCGCCGAAATATCGTGTGGAAACATCTTACTCACTCGGCTAGTCTCCCGAGAAGACTACATCCATTAATTTTCTTTGATGTTGGATGGGTCCACACATTTTCTTATGAAAATTAGTCAGACAATATTTACCGCATAAATGTGTCAATAAATTGCCTCAAGAAAAATGCAGGTACATCAAAATGCTTATCACTAGAGGGTCTATAGATTAGCTGCTCAAGCAGACAGCTGCAAAGGTAATTAAATTTGCAAAACCAAAAGGTGATAAAACTGTGGGAAACCTAGGAGGTAAGATGTCTACTTCACAATATGCAGGCCCGGGTTTGATTATGTTTACTGTCAATATGTTTTATTATTATTTTCAAAAATAATTGTGCAATATTTTTTATTTTATTTCAACTTCATTTACATACCTGTATTGCATGAAATGATATTTAAAACTAAGTATATTACATCAATAGGTACAATAACAATTTTTATTACAATGCCATATCAATAAAACAGAAATTCAATTAAATTTTGCTATCCTCTCTTGATTAAAGAGAATTTTTCATCAATACATTTCTTGTTGTAATTTCAATAACGCCAGTGCATTCCAGATTTATTATTATTTAAGTTTTTGACAGGGAGAAAAACATCACACAGTTGACATATGTGCGGACACTTGGGTGGACTTATTTTAAATTGCATGAGCATGATCCAACTTCATGTTCAAAGATTTCATGGTATACTGTCATGTCTGTCCAATCAATGAATCTGTAATCAATACAATATTTTTGAAATATGGAAATAAAATCTTATTATAGTTTTGTTCATTAATTTCCTGGCTTTTGAATATATTACTATTACATTTTGCCATTTGTCACACAATTCTTAGATGCCCTCCACACACAGTTTTGCTTACTGCTCGCTGTCAGGAGCACACATTTCATGTGTCCTATGCATCACAAGCATTTCCTGTAAACTGGGATCCAACAACAAAGTGTTCAAAGTGCCTAGTCTACTTACAGAAATAGGCTTGGAAGATTGTGTACCTACGTTTTATCTCACTTATCCCTCAGAATGTTATTCAGATTTTGAAAAGTTCACGTGAATACGACGATATACTTATTCACTAATATTTTACTAAAATTCAAAAAGGGAAGTATTGGGTGCACCATTTGATCAAAAGGAATGTCAATTGACGAGTAATTTCTGCAGCCACTGAAGTAAAAAAATTGGATACCAAATTTCAAGCATTCTATAGAATATCAAAAGATTTGTATATGGAGTTTGTGGAAATTATTTCTCATGCGATCCACCAGCGAAATATGATCATGAGGGAATGTGTAATGATGGAAGAAAGAATATTAATTACAGTAAGATAAGAATTTATTACAAAACCACAATCACAACTGTTTTTTTATTTCAATTTTTTTCAATATAAGAATTTTTTTTAATTATAAGTGGAAATTAAATTTTCACAATTGTGTGAAACAATTTTGGTTATTGCTTAGTTTATTCACAAAGCTATCTGGCGGTGAGGTTTCATTTTCATATTGAGAGCATAAATCCTCAAAAATTTCATGAGCAGACCCAGCATATGTTGATAAAGGGAATGATTTGCAGACTGGAAATCCAAACCTCATGTTGCGAAGTCGATAAGGTTAATTCCAAGTGTTTAATCAATTAAGATAAAAGTCCTTCTTTTAAATGCTCAGAGTTGTAGATCTGTCATAAGCATCGTGTCACACACAAGGCTGAGAAAAAACCATTTGACCCCCTTTTCTTTCACCTGCTGGCAAGTTTTTTATTTGCTTCTCAACGGTTATCCTTTTTGGCCTGGTAATATTTAACACAGGTTGCGCTGATTGCAGCACAGTTGTCACCTGTTATTCCTCTATTTTGCGTAGGTGTTATATTTCTTCTGGGAACACATTTAATCAGCAAATATCTGGAATTAAACACCTCCCCTGTTTCACTTAACTCAAATGTCATGCAAACTTCTGAGCATACAAGACACATTGCATGAGAAGAGTTTGAATCAAGCACTGATCGAATAAGAGAAACTCCCTGCCCCCCCATGGTGGTTCCCCACCAGTTTACCAAAGAAGTTCTGGCTGATTGAGTTTGAGATGAGGCCGAATCACTTTATGAACACATCACAGGGGCAGATCCACGATTTTGGTTGGGGGGGGGGGGCTTGAGTGGATTTTGGTTTGGAGGGGGGCTTGAGTCGGGCAAGGGTAGAAGGGTAGTCTTTATATCTTTTTTTTTTTTTATAGTCTCCTCGGATTGCTGCCCCCTTAAAAGATCAGGAGAGGACAAAAATGTCTCCAAAATTACGATGTCGGGGATGGACCTAGATAGTTTTTTTTTGGGGGGGGGGGTTGAGCCCCCTAGCCCCTCCCCTGGATCTGCCCTGACACATCATGTGCAGATGGCCTTACTCTTTACTGTATAACTTTCTGTACGTTTTAAATTTCATTAAAAACGTTACGATAAGATTCAAATATAGAAATAATGATTAAATAAAATAAAAAGCATACCTATTTGTTTAAAAATCAATAAAGCAATGCATTTATTAAGAATATCAGCAAACACAATGATTTTTTTTTGCTAAAACTACACTGTATTCTGGTACAGTGTTTTGCTTTAAATATTATTTCACGTGGTAAAAGTATGTAAATAAGGTTGAAATCAAATAAAAAATAATGCACAATCATTTTTGAAAATAAAAATAATAAGCAGGTAGCAGAATCGATCCTGGGGCCACAAATTATGAAGCAGACATCTAAAAACCTAGACCACGCTGCCCTTGTAACAGAGTCACAATAATTTTAGACATTGGAATTTTTTATTTGTGAATATCTCAAACACTAGGCTCCATTCAATGAGACAAAACTGTGCCACAGCCATATGAAGGTGAATAACCTTCAAACAGTAACCTAACTTATAATTAAATATGAAGAATCTCAACGTTCACCGATCTTTTAACATTTCCATCCAAGCTAAAGCATTATTACCAGTTCCAAATGCTCAATAATCTACTACCATATTATGCACATGCACGCAATGCATAATCGGAGAGAAATTTCATTTTAAACACAAGGAACTAACATTTGTGAATAAATGCAGATCGAGTTGCTTATTTATGAAGAAATCTGTGTCACAGGAGCATTATACTAATAGATGATGTAAAACAGTAAACTTTTGTGGAAGTATAAACCACTGACAGCCAAAACATTCAGCAGTCCTCATTCAGAATTATGAATACAAACAAAATCAAAATTGTATTGACTATGTAAGTTAAACCATATATTAACTTGTGCCAGGCTTAACTGCACCTCACAATTAATGAGGTACACTTAATGAACTCTTGTGTCAGGGCTACTGAAGGGCTGAATAATTAAAATAGTCATAATCATATGTATAATTAGCAAGTTTGGTTCATGGCATCCATAAAAATACCTGTGGCGAAGTGGGCTGCATATAGAGGTCACAAAGGCTGCAGAAAAATGAATTTGCTGGCAATGCATGCAGAAGCTATTTGCCAGATGTAGGTCAACCAGGAGCACAAACAGAAATAAAATGCATAAGCTGGTCAAATAACTGCCAGGGTGGAATCTTGTCAAAAGATCCGATGGTCATATCAAACCTTGAAAAAGTGATCCTCTACTCAACTTCCAGCAGAACCAAAATCAGAAGGACAAGAAAACAAGCAGATAAGGATTTTTATGAAGTTGATGTGGAGAGTACGCCTCTGGAATTCCAAATAGCAGTAACGCATTTGATCTTATCCGTGAGTATTTAAGTAGCTATATAGTTCTTAGAGTGGTCTGGTAGCTCAGTGGTCAAGGAACTCTCTTTCAAAAGTTCCTGCATCCGCTCCTGATTGGGGTGGGGGGAAGGAATTTTTAAGATCGTATGAGCAACACCAAGATGTTCCATTGTTCGATTCCACGATAAACTGTAGGTCCCAGAGGAAAGGAACTGGCCAGCCTACCTATGACATAATGGCTTAGTATGCTCCTTTCGGGAGGATCTAACCAATCTTCTAGTTGTGGACCAATTTAGTTTTTTCCTCAGTTTATACAACTTTTCTTATTGATTTAAGATGGCAAAAAAACATAGAAATCAATTATAAAAATTTGGAAGTGTTTTGTCAACTTTCTTAACCCTTTGACTGCTGTAGACGCGTTAACGCGCGTGGCTACTACTGCGCCCAGGTGCTCCAGACGTGTATACACGCGCCGCCTTGCCGCTCTGTCTCTGCTCCAGACGTGTATACACGCGCCGCCTCGCCGCCCTGTCTGTACTCCAGACGTGTTAACACGCTAGCCTCTTAACGGCCTGGCTATGAAGCCATATTTCCACCCAGGGTGGTTAGTTGTTTTCCTCATTCGGCCCTTGAGCATTGGCAGCTGCGATCTAATTTGTGTTGCTCTTTTCCTTTTAGTTTTCGCTGAGAAAATGGCATACAGTCATTATTTTTTTTAACTGCTTAACGTCTCTTAACAGCGAGGTTTTTAGAGATGTTAAAGAATGGGGGGCAAGGAATGGTAAGGAATTTGGCTATGGCCTTTTGAAGGAAGCATCCCGGCATTCACCTGGAGTGATTTGGGGAAACCATGGAAAACCCAAATCTGGATGCCTAGACGGGGATTTGAACCATCGTCCTCCCGAATACGCCGTCGTGTTTGTACCGCGGAAGAAATCATGGAGATTATTACTAGAAGCGACAGTGAATATAATCACTTTAATATGGATGACAGTGATAACCCTTCGACAGGATCTCGATGTAATTTTCCTAAGCTGTGTACATCAGCTAGTGGAAAATGACCATTTTTCAGAGTTTGAAGCTACAGATTGTTCGAGCGAAATGTGTGGAAAAAGAGAATGCTTTAGTGACGTGTTTGACAGCATGTGCTTGTCGATTAAGCTGCAGGACACAAGTGTGGATTACGTTAACATTCCAGCAGTTTGTCATTTTTCCTGATATTTCTAACGGAATATCATATGATATCTAATGCTGATGAGACCAACAGATACGCGAGAATCAATTCACACTATATTTTCACTATGAAGTGGTTTAAAAAGTTCTTTTTCCACATTCTCGAACACTGCATTTTAAATGCTCACGCTCTTCACCGAGTAATAACCGGACGAAAAATGCCAGTTGCAGAGTTTCGTTTGTTGCATCCATAAATTTAAATTTCGTGAGGAATTTTTCAGGATTTCCTGACACCCCCCCCCCCCCCCCGTCTTGTAAGATCAGGTTCTGTGAGACGCCACCCCCCCCCCTTGAAATCGCCCTCGCAACTTTTTGAGAACTTTTTTCCAAATTTCATTCTTATTGCAAATTCAAAGAAGAGCACGCCAATGCGTAAATGCGCTGTATGTTCGATACAGAAAGTGCGTCGAGAAACCAATGCAGAACATGTAATGTATCACTGTGTGTTGTACCATTTTTCAAGGCTTATCACACAAAAAGAATTACTAACCATGGTTAACTGCAGAGTAATAATTATATTACATTTATACGCCTCTAAAACTAAAGAAAATAATTAAAAAATATATATATATATTAACCGGGTCAAAAAGAAGACTGGAAAATTTGTGCAGAATTTGTGAAAGGTATTCGGAAAGGTTCTCTCCAGATAAATTACTACGCTCACAAACTAAAAACATTTCAGTTGCTGTAATATCTATATAGTATATGAAGTACCGTCATGTTTGATTACGCAGACATTTACTTTTAGAGGAGCTTTAAACTAAAAAACTTTAGATGTTATATTAACTGTATTTATTTTGTATCTGCGGTTTCAAATCGCAGAGCGACAGCAGAAGAACTCCACACACAACGCTCCAGATGTATTCAGCACACAGCGGTCCGGTCTAATGCGGCATTCCAGCGCAGGTAAACAGCTTAGGCGTAAACAAAGCCGCACTCAGCGAGGGCTCGGCCGGCCGAACCGTAGCAGTTAAAGGGTTAATGTAGATTAATAACAAATTTTTTAATGGTAATACTAAATGTTCAGAGCTTATAAATGAACTGAAACAAAATAGTGGCAAGTCTTTTAATCTTAATGATACTTTTTCTAGTTTTAATGAAAAATTATCTAGTTTTGATAAAAATTTGATAAACTGAAACAAGATGATAATGCTGATTTACACAGATTGATGGTCTAGTTTGGTAGAAGACAAATTTTTAAAATTACAGGAAAATCTTGATGGTATATTAAAAGAATTTATGTTCAGATTAAATAACAATTTGAATAATCAGTTGGAAGGGAAATTTTAATGTGAAAATGCAAAATTACAAAAAGAATTTCCATGAAGTAGAACAGTCTAAAGAAAAATGTGGATTGAAAATTTATTATGTTCATTGAGAAGTAGATTTGAGTAAACTGGAAATTGATAGAAGGGTATGAAAATAAAAGTTATCACAACATCACAATTACTTTATTAATGTACGTGCTGTACAGATAAATTCATTGTGCAGTGGTTTAAAGTATCTGGCAAGAGAATAGCTGTTAGCCGAGGGTCAGCGACCACATGTCAGACGATTTCTGGGAAGGAGAGATGTTTTTTTTTTAGGGCACGTCGACATCAAGGTAAGTAGCGCCCTAACGATTACCAGCTATAACTGTGGCTAAAAAATATACTAAAATGCTGTCTGCATGGTCGACTGTAAAAGGGTCGGCCATGCAGACAGCAAATAAAATAGATCACAAAAATAAAACGTAGCTTTAAAGGGGCCACCATGACCTAAGTCTGCAGAACACCTGGATGGCTGTAGAGGGGCCAAACAGGTTCGCAGAAAAATAAAAAACCACTACATATCTCACTGGCTGTATAATGGCCAGCGAGACAGGGATTATAACCAAATAAAAAATATAAACAGTACACATGGAAGGGTGGCTGTAAAGAGGCCACCCATCCATCTTAAAACTAGGCCGATCTGCCTAAAATTTTAGGCACTAGACCAGCCAAAACACAAAATTTTAAAACACTCGCCACACTGCTGGTCTCGTTGTTTAAAATAAGGTACAGATCGTTGGCCAAGTCAACGTCTGCCCTTAAGTCTAAAAACAGTACACAGTCTATTAAAATGTGGCGTACCGTCAAAGGTACGCCACAAGCATCACATTCTGGTGGGTCCTCCCGGCGGAGGAGAAAGCTGTGTGTCGGAGGACAGTGCCCTATACGGAGGCGAGTAAGGAGAACCTCATCCCTCCTCGCCCGCTGAAGGAGCTGCTCCACGGCTGAACGGTCGATTTGACCAGCCGGAGCTTATTATGCTCTACCTCCAGCCACTGCCACTGCCAAATGTCACGAACAAATCTTTTCCCCGCCGAGGCAAGGTCAGACTTTCGGACCGGTTCAAAGTCTACTCTGACCTTGTTGCAGGCTAACTTGGCAGCTTCATCGGCTGCCTCATTCCCCGATTCCCACATGGCCAGGTACCCAGCAGAATAAGACCTCCTTCCCAGAAGATTGGAGGAATCGGAGGGTGTCCTGTAGGTCTTGGACAAGACGATCTGCTGGGTACATGCTTCCCAAGGCCTGGATGCAGCTGAGGGAATCACATCATATGATGTATCTCTTATTGCGCATTACCTCCATAAGCTGGAGCGACTTTAACACAGCGTAGCACTCAGCGGTGTAAACGCTGCACCAGCCATCCAGTTTGTATGTGTAAGTCGCTCGAGGGAACACTACGGAACAGCCAACTCCGTTAGCCTACTTACTTTCATATGCTGGAGCGACTTTAACAAGGCGTAACACTCTGCAGTGTATACGCTGTACATGCTGTTTAGCTTGAATGTGTAAGTCGCTCGAGGGAACACTACTAAGCAACCTACTTCGTTAAACTGCTTAGACCCATCCGTATACACCGGGGTAAAATCGCGAAACTGATTTAAAACATCACTAAAAAGACTGATAAATACCCTGTCAGCGGTAAACAGCTTACTGTACCATGACAGGTCTAAAATCATTCTGGGCCTCTTTAAAAGCCAGGGAGGAGATTTGTTCCAACCCTGGCGAATAAGAGAGGGCATCTCAAACCCATATTCCACTAAAATAGCCTTTGTACGGTAGCTAAACGGTCTGGTTGCTCTTTGGCGGTTGGTGTAAAACCGTTCATAATTAGGGTGAATAACTACGTCATACACGGGACTGCCAGGATTTGCGGCAATATGCATATAGTGTCGCACCATGAGGAGACGCCGTCGGATGGAGGCTCACCAGACTCAGCAAAAATGCTGGGTATAGGGCTGGTGCAGTATGCACCTGTGGCGAGACGAATTCCTGCATGGTGGACACTATCCAGTATACGGAGATAACTGTACCTTGCCGAACCGTAGACAATACAACCGTACTCCAACCGTGACCGTATAAAGGCTCTATAAAACTGTAGCAGGCAGGAACGGTCAGCGCCCCATGACCTGCCACACAGACACTTTAAAACATTAAGGGCTTTCAGGGCTCTGCCTTTAACATCTTTGAGATGTGGCAGCCAAGTAAGTTCACTGTCATCAATGAGGCCCAGAAATCTAACAGTTTCACTAAAACTTAAAACAGTGTTCCTCAAGATGAGATGAGGTTCTGCTAAAAGACTTCTACTGTGACTAAAAAGTACACACCGGGTTTTCTCAGCAGAGAAACGGAAGCCAGTGTGTACTGACCATTCATCCAGCCTGTTCAGCGCGAGTTGACGCTGTCGTTCGGCGCTTCTCAGGCTAGACGATGCAATAAAAATTAGAAAGTCGTCAACATATAAGGATTAACGGATGGGCCTCCTTATAACGAATGAAATGCTATTTATTGCTACGGCAAAAAGTGTCACACTTAAAACTGACCCTTGAGGAACACCGTTTTCCTGAATAAAAAGAGCTGACACTTCACTACCGACTCGGTACCAGAGGCAACAACCACATAAAAATGATTTTAAAAAACGGGACAGGTTACCCCTGAAACCCCAATCATGTAATTGCTTTAAAATAACATGCCTCCAGGTAGTATCGTAGGACTTTTCAATATCAAAAAAAGACACCCACAAGATGTTGGCTGCAAATAAATGCATCTTGTACTGCCACCTCCAGCAGAATCAGGTTGTCCAAGGTGGAACGGGACTTTCTGAATCTGCACTGAAAGCGGCTCAACAGATTGCGAGATTCAAGACACCAGACAAGGCGGCGATTGACCATCCTCTCCAGTGTCTTGCCCACGCAGCTCGTAAGGGCGATGTTACGATAGCTAACTAGCAACAACTTGTCCTTACCAGGCTTTAAAATAGGGATAAGCGTTGCTTCTTTCCACGAGTCGGGGAAGAGTCCTCCGGTCCAAATATGATTATAAATATCTAAAAGGTACTCTTTATCATCTTCACTAAGATGCCTCAGCATCTGGTACTGGATCATATCAGGCCCTGGGGCGGTGTCGTTAGCGCTGTTTAAGGCCGACTCCAGCTCCCAAGATGAAAATGGGCTATTATATGCCTCTGTACCCGAAGAATCGAAGCACAGCACGCGCCTCTCGGCAGTAATCCTACATTGCTGGAACCAAGGATCGAAATTGGCAGAGGAGGTGATGGCAGAAAAGTTCTCTGCCAATAGCTGAGCTATGCTTCATTTGTCAGTAACTACACGTCCCTGATCCAGTAACCCAGATACTGGTGTGAGAGAGTACCTTCCAGATATACGGCGGATTGACTCCCATACTTCTGATGAATTTGTGGAATGATTGATAGTGCTCACAAAGTTCTGCCATGACCTTTTCTTGCTCTCCTTAATAACTCGACACGCCTTAGCTCTAGCAATACGGAACGCTGCCAGGTTGTCAGGTGTTGGGTACAACCTAAAGCGACGCAATGCCCGTCTACAACCCTGGATAGCGGAACGACATTCGTCGTTCCACCAGGGGACGGGCGTCCTTTGCAGCATTCCGGAACTTATCGGCATGGAAACGTCAGTTGCACGGTGAATCACTTTAGTGAAGTGATTCACCTTGTCCTGTATACTCTCACAGGGTTCCAGTGATACGGAATGGCAGAAGAGCTGCCAATCTGCATTACTGACGTTCCATTTGCGTCGGTTATTGCCTTCCCCTCGCTCACACTCTATGTGCATCCAAATAGGGAAGTGGTCGCTTCCATGAAAGTCGTGATCCACCTCCCAATGCACGGAGTCTGCTATTGAAGGAGAGCACAACGAAAGGTCAATGGCAGAGGACGAACCGGAAGCAGTAGTGAAGTGGGTCATTTGTCCTGTATTCAGGATACAGACGTTCTCCTGCTCCATTAATCTACCAACCACTCGGCCTCTGGGGCTCTCGGCGTTCGAACCACACAATGCACTATGTGCGTTGAAGTCTCCTAGGAGGAGGAATGACGATGTGAGCTGCCGCAATAAGCCGACAAGATTGTCATATTTGACGGTAGATAAATGGAGCATACGGTCAGTTTAATAGGACCGTGTATCCTCATTGCCACTGGTTTGAGATCAGAGGTGAGAGTGACAGGTTCGGAGTGGACAGTGTTTCGGACAAACACAGCCACTCCCCCCTTCACTCGATCACCCTCGGTTTTGTCCTTACGGTACACGTCATATCCTCTTAGCACAGGTTGGTCTGAAATGTGTCTCTTGGAGGCAAAGACACAAAGGATCAGACCGTGCTAAGAGGTGTAACTCCTCTTTGTGAGCTGTAGAACCGTTGATGTTCCACTGAAGTATGGGAGCCATCCTTACCTATTTAACCTCACCCGCCTCGGTTCGGGTGGGTCTTCGGTCACTTCCTGCTGAGGAACGGGACCAGAGTCGTCCACCAGCATCTCAGTTTCTTCCTGCCAGGAAGCGAAGACAGACATCTCCGACCCAGAGGACTCCTCAAAATCCTCCCCATCCTTTTTCTTCTTCTTCTTCGTCTGCCTCTTCCCCTTACTCTCCTTAATTCTGGGAGGAGAAGAAGAGGGGGACTTAACAAACTGGGTCGGATCAGTCTGTCTAAACTTTATACCTCGGATCTTTTGGTCACCTCTGTTTCCACTGGTAGCAAGTGGTATCGCTACCACTTCAACAGAATGTGGGGGAATAGGAGGTGGATATAATTTAACTGCTATATTTGATGCTGATGGAGACTTTGTTACTACTGCTGGAGTGGTCGAGGTTGCAGATGTGTTACTAGCAACATCCGCGGTCCTAGGTGTCATGACCTTCGTGGATCTTGCACCACACTTGCACTGACATGAGCACGTAGTGCTTGTGCCCATGTCTGCAAAGGATGTCTGCGTACCAACACTTTCTTTCCCGACAGGAGTTGAGACCATTTTGGCAAAGCTACTTCCAAAAATTGGAGCGGCGAGCGATTTCACCTTCTTTGCTTCTCCATATGGTATCTGCTCTTTGGTCTGTAACTCCTGTATCTTGCGCTCCTCAAGATACACTTGACACTTCCTACTCCAGGCAGGATGCGCCCCGGAGCAGTTGACGCACACCTGCGGGAGCGTGCAAGTGACACACGATTCATGTGCCCCCTTGCCGCATCTACCACAAGTAGGGCTGCCCTTGCATAACGCCGTCGTATATCCGAACCTCTGGCACTGGAAGCAGCGCATTGGGTCCGGAACATACGGACGGACGTACAAGTTAATGTAGCCAGCTTTAATACACTTGGGCAACACTGGAGTGTCAAACGTCAGGACGAAGGTAGCAGTCTTTTCAAGACTGCCATTTACCCTTCGTGTAATCTGACGCACCTCGACCACTTGCTGATCTTCCCACTCCTTAACCAGTTCCTCGGTCCCTAAATCCATAATGTCCCGGCAGGTGACAACGCCTTTACTACAATTTAGAGTTCTGTGGTGTTCGCTTTTAACAGCGAACTCCCCAAGCATCTCGTAATTAAGGAGCTGGGATACCTGTCTACTGGTGGTTGTTTCCAGCAGCAGTGTCCCGTTCCTCAGCTTTTTAACTGATCTTAAGGTTCCAACCCTTTATTAATATAAAAAGGGGACACTTTTTCAAATGTACCCTCTACCCTCTCCATTACAACGAAAGCGTTCGGTATCGAACAGACTTTCCCGTGACTTTGACTCTCCGAAGCGGGAGGGCTATCAACCCTGGCCCGCTTCTTAGTACTGGTTGTATTGGGTTTAGCCTGCGGCACACCCGTACTGCAGGGTTTTGTGGTTTATGTGGATGACTTCGTTTTGGTCCCACGAGTAAAACCAGTTTAAAAAGAAGCGCTAATACAACAGGGGTGCGCAGGTGCCCCTGAGGTTGCACGTTAGTGAGTGATTTCCCTCATCACCCACTCGCCTCCTCGGCACGTGGCTGACCTGGAGGTTGAGGTTTTTTTCCGTCCTCGCGATCAGGGCGATGAAGCCAAGATCCCCGTTCTACTATGCACACAACGTTCCACCGCCATGCCCTACGGTGGTCGTTGAAGCATGGTAGGAGTTTACGGAGTGGGAAACTTGCGGCGCTCCCAAGTTTCCAGCTCGGGCAACGCGGGTTCGCCAAACCCGTACCTGGCACTTGCGTACCAGGCCCCTGCGGGGAGGAGAGATGGGACTATTGTCAACTGTATCTTTGGCTGTATAAACATCTGTGAATGGACTGTGTTGAATTGGTACATACCGAACTCAAGAGTTGTGAGGATTTAAGGCCCCTGGAAACATGTCAAGAATTCTCCGTGATGAGTCGTGTTATGTGCAGACATGGTGTGTTATTGACTTTTCACAAGCATGGTATGCTACTCTGACAAATAATGAAAATGTGAGAGAAGTTTGTTAAACGTGGTTCCCAAAAATGTGAACATGGAGGGATACTCGCAGCCAACGGGAATAAGTGAGAGTGAAAAGAGGTGAAGTGTGCGAGAAGAGTGATTGTGACCGTCCAATAGTAAAACATTTCAAGTTACTATTTTGCTTCAAAATATTTTTTCATGTTTGGACATATCGAGAGATGGAAGGAAGGACCTCGGGATGTCATTGGCGCAATCTACTTTCATTGGTGGGAGATTAAGGTCTCCCGAGGTGTCGAGGCATGTGGCAAACATAGCAACGTGGACCGATCCAGTGGTGGCAGCTGGAAACGCATCTCTGATCAGATAGCAACAGTGACCAGATACATTTTATGAGAGTTTTATGAGTTGAACTTAGGTTTTTTGATGGAAGATTGTGTGGTTCCAATGCGCATTGCGGCCTCATATGGTGACATGACACCAATACTTTGAACTGTGCAATAAGATTCAAATAAGCTCTTTTGCCCATTTAACGGCCCTGATAAGTAGACTTGCAGATAAGAATCTCAATCTATGAAACAGTAACGAGTTTAGCCAGAGCATTTATTTTCAATCACTTTTTGTTTGTTTGTTTAATCAATACCATACCTTTGTTACTTCTTTGATTAATTCATCTATTTTTAAACTGTAAATGTAACATTGCTAGCCGAGATGACAGGTTCATTTTATGTTTGTAACTGTAGTTTACAGATGTTCATCTATAGTATAGGCAAGGATGCAGTATTTAATTGCCACTGTCATTAAAGAAGCTTCAGTCACCCTTGTACAATGTTTAATAGAGTTGAGAAATTAAATGGCCAGGTTATGGCAATTTTAGATTTATTCGTGCTGTTATGTGTTTTAACTAAAGAACCTTTTTCATTTGCAACAAATTAAGAACTATTAAATTTTTGCTACCCGAGATTGTTAAATTAAATTCATGCACAATAATTAAGGCACCCAACAACACGTCACATCACAAAGTATATGTGTAAACATTTGATATTCTAAGAGAGATCGTAATATTCACTTAGCTAATGTGATGTTTAATTCTATGTTTGGATATACTGGTGTTCGATGTTTTATGCTGGAGATGATTATAGATTGAAAAAAAAAAAAAGAAAATATACATCTGCAACAAGTGACTATATAAAAGAGGTTAAGTTTGTAGCAACAGACTTATTGAGTATGAAAATCAGGTTAAGTTGAAACAGTTAAAATCAAAGAGAAATTGGATATTATTTTTTTTAACTTATTGCTTTACGCCTCATCGACGGCTAAGGTCATTTAGAGGCGAGATGGGACTGGGGACAAGTAATGGGAAGGAATTCGGCCATGGCCTTTTTGAAGCATTTGCCTGGAGTGATTTGGGGAAACCATGGAATACCCAAATCTGGATGCCCAGACGGGGATTCAAACCCGCGTCGTAACGAATGCTAGGCCAGAATGTTAACCGTTCACCCACCACACTCGGTGAGAAATTGGAAGTGTAGCGGGAAAAAAAAGTAGTTCAAGCGATTTCATGATTTTTAAGGTGGTCCTAAAACCTAATAACATTTAGCATTCATCTAGAAAATTAATTGATGTAAACAAGCTGTGGGTGGAAAGGTTACACTGCTAAAACATTTGACATGTTTAGTGATTTTTGTTTACTTTAGTGATGTTGGAACTGAACAGTTGGAAAAATTGCTCTGCAGCTAAGGAGAGATGATAATGTGCCCGTTAAGTGAATATTTGTGTGCCTTTAGTGATGTGAATCCTGAAGGTATATCAAATGAAAATTACTTAACATTGTTTTTAAGGAGAGATAGGAAGACTACAATGATAAATGAAATGGGATAGTTTGGGATGTTCATCTATGGACTGGCACAAAAGAAATAAATAAACTCTTAAGCTTCAAGTAATTTGATGGTGTATTGAACATACATTATTTAACCACCAAGAGGAGTGGAATATGAAAATATCGTACAAATGCTGGATACTGTAATGGTCTTCAAGTTTTTGTTATCAAACACGGATCATATGATAGCGTATATCAAATGTTTATTTATTTATTAGCTTGTTTCATAGATCCCTGTTGAGGAAGGATATCTGGGATGTGAAACATGTCATGGTTAATAATATAAAAAATATGAATTATAATTACATTGAAAAAATTATTATATGTTATAAAGACAAAAAAATAAGTAAAAGAAAATGAAATAAAAATAAACATTTTTTACAACTGAATTTTGCTGAAGTCATATTAGATACAATTAATTCTTTCCTACAAAATATTGGAGTAGGAGTTGCTAGTAAGATAATCTTTCAGTTTTTCTTTAATTATTTCTTTATTATATACAAACTGTTTTATACTTTTAGAAAGTTTATTAAACAGATATGTCCCAGAATAATTAAATCCTCTTTGAACTGATGACAGTGTGATGTTTGTGTTTTGTATAAGTTATTTAATCTTAGTATCATCTACTTTTATGTAAATGTCCCTTTTCGTTTTCTAGATACTCCGATAACTAGTAGTACTCTAGTAATAGCTGTGTGTTAATATTAGATGGGTTTTGTCTAAACATTGTTATGCAAATTGAGATAATTTGCAAGTATTATAATTGAAGTAATTAAAGAATTTACTCAAAGAAGCTACAGTGATGATGGAAAAACCAAATAATGTTTTACTCAATAAGGTGTAATATTATAATCGTGCATATCAAGGTACACGACTTAGTGTATGTTATATTTGTATTCATTGATGTGAGATTTGATTTTGAATAAAATATTAGGAACACTGAATTGTATCAAGTTATTTTCCATTAAAATTTTGATTAGTACAAAGTCTATCAAAATCTAGGGAAGGATTACAATGAAACCATGATCATTCATCTTTTCCTTGATTTTATGAAGAAAAATAAAGTTTTGTGTTGTTTACTCAAAGGTAAAAAATATTATTTGACTCAAATATTGAAGTATGCTTTAACTGTTATCATTTAGTTGCTTTTAACATTAATTATTTCAATGAAAAGTACTGTCAAGTAAGCCATCGGTGCCTACTGATTCTCAAAAAATTAAAGCCATTATCAAACGTTTATCATGTGCAAAGAAGTACATAAAATATTTAATTGAAATGTATTAACATTTAAAATCATTTAAATGATTTTTTTTAAAGAAAAAATATAACATCTGGATTGTTGTAAATTATTTTGACAATGCCTATCGTTTGTTTTGACCTTCAGACACTGTTTAATTTTCTTCAACATTTGAGGATAGTGTAAATAGGGTGCAAACTATGTATTGTGTCATTGTCATTCAGCAAGTGTGATACAGTGTTTATGATCAATGCCTCCATAAACTTCAAAGAGGAAGTTGTTAGTAAACATGAGTTGCCATTATTTATGAATTAATGCAAATGAAAATGATAACAATGAAAATGCTGTTAGGAAATGACAATGAGGAAAGATAGGTAAAATAAACCAGTCACTAACCATGAATAAGGGCACGAGGATCACGACACATACTCTTTACAACATATTAGCACAAACCTTAATCATGATTAGAGGACATATGGCAAGGGGATCAGATGTGTACACATCAAGCTTCACCACAAGACTAAGCTAAAGATGAACCATGCAATAAGGGTGGGGATAGCGTAGGTGGGGAAGGAAAGGGGGGAGAAGTTTACTGTCTATAATTACGGGAAAGTATAGTTTCTACAATGACCAGTCAAAGAAAAATAAAATAAAATAATTTTTTTAATAAAATAAAGGCAAAACTATATTTAATGAGGTAAACAAAATTAATTGTATATTTATAATAACATAAGTAATAGAGGTTTATGGAGGTTGAAGCTGGGAAGATACTTGGTATCAAGGATATGTTGGTAGTCTAGTTCCCACCCACGGAGTTCTGATGGAGGAGTAGTATCAGAAAAAATAATTGTTTAAAAAACATAAAAACCGCCTTCAAAAAAGGGCACTAAAAATTTTAAAATAACTTTTTACTTTGTTTAAAAGAAAGTAAATCTAAATGGACAATATTTTACATTACCGTTATTGAAATTTTTACATTAATTAGTTATTTTTGGAGTCGGTGCCAGCTGTCAGATCGCACAAATCGAATTACTGAACTTTATTTGGTGTTTGAGGCGACCAACAGTACGAACAAAAATTCGAAATATTTTACAGCATGTCGTGATGAAGACAGTTGTATTGTGGGAGACAGTACAGGGAAACGAATTAACGGTATTTTATCCATGGCTCGGCCTCGTTGGTCATCCAGGCATATCTCTGGCGCTACAGTGTCAGTTGGTAGGCTGCATCACGCAGTAAACGCTTTATAGTTAGTATAATATCGGTGTATCATCTGTATGTTTCAGTTTTGTTGAAACATGTTTCTAGAATTAATTTTAGGTAAGTAGTAACATGATTTTTTATGTATTATTGTTATTTATTATTGTCTTCGTTTTTCTTGCTTTGGCTGGCACCGACTCCAAAAATAACTAATTAATGTAAAAATTTCAATAACAGTAATGTAAAATATTGTCCATTTAGATTTACTTTCTTTTAAACAAAGTATAAAGTTATTTTAAAATTTTAGTGCCCTTTTTTGGCGGTTTTTATGTTTTTTAAACAATTATTTTATTTTTAAATTTTTAGTGGTATTATAGTTTATTTTGTATTTTAAATATGCAGCAGCAGTTCTCATTTTGCGAACTTCCTGGTAGCTCAGTGGTAAAAGCGAATGCTTTCAAAAGAAAAAAAAATCTGTCTTTATATACCCTAACAACTTTCAGAATGGGGTGAATTGGATGCTGTGTTAAGTATTGTCAGTTTACATTTTGGTCCAGGCTGTGTTTCGATCTAATCATAACATCTGTTAAATCTGCTGCTCGATAATCGAAACATGTAACATCTGGACATTAATATATACCACATACACAAATCTGTCTCTGGAATATATCTGTTTGTTCCGGCATCACACAGAAAATATAGATATTTAATTAGAATCACAACATAAAAGCTCGGGGTCCAAGTTGAAATCTGAAGTACATGTTGAGACATTAGAACATATTTATTTTATAAATATTCTGCCATGACTAAAAAATAGCTTAAATGATTTTGACGGGATTTAAAACTGTGGATTTTGTAAAGAACATTGTAAATTATAAACGATGGGGGTAAAGGGGAAGAGTGATTGGGCTTTTGTATACCAAAAGTAGACTGTCTTTTGTGATTGATTTAAAGTATACGTTTGTAAATTTCTATTGATATCATATAAAAAGCTAGTGTAGACAGTAGTTTTCTCTTCATTTTAAAGTATACTTGTGCAAAGTTCCATCGAAACCAGATAAAAACTGTAGCTTTGTGTAAAGAACATTTGCAAAAATTTAATGGGGTATGGGAGTGCGTGGTAGGATTTTGTAATCAGAATGTTTCTCTTTGTTTTTAAGTATACATGTGCAGTGTTCCATCGAAATCTGATAAAAACGGTAGGTATCTACATAGAACATTGAAAATTAGGAGGATAGAAGGTAGAAGAGAAGAGGGATTGGGCTTCTGAAACCTAATTTAAACACAATTGTTCAGTATTTTTTAAAGCATACGTGTGCAAATTTTCTTCAGAATCCGATAGAAACTGTGCTTTGTGTAGATTAAATGGGTGGAAAGGGGGAGAGAGGTTTGGCTTCTCTAAACTAAATGCAGACAGGTAGTTTTCTGTTTGTTTTGAAGTATACATGCACATACTTCCTTCAAAATCAGACAGAAATGGTAGATTTATATAAAGAACATTGACAGCAATTAAAGGGGTAGAAAGGGGGATAGGATTTGTGTTTTTGGAAAGTAATGTGAGTAGTATGTTTCTTTTTCTATTTGTTTTAAAGTATACATATGCGAAGTACCACCGAAATCGGATTAATTGTGGGGTTGTACAAAAATTAAGGGATGCAAAAGGGGAGGTAGTTTTTTATTTTTTGGTCAGAAATCTTCTCCATAAGAAATACATATATGTGTGCCAACTTTCATAAAGATCGGTCAATTGGCGTCAACAGTAGCTTTTCAAAAAGAAAATTGACAAAAGTCAAGGGGCGGAAACGAGGAAAGGGGTTCAGTTTTTGGAAACCAAAAGTTGGCATTCTTTTTCTCTGTGTTTTATAGTAAAAGTTTGCTAAGTTCTATCTAAACTGGATAAAAACTGTGGGTTTGTATAAAAATTAAACGGTTTAGTGGGGAGAGGGGGTGGTTTTTGAATTTTTTGGTCAGAAATCTTCTTCGTGTAAAAATATTTATAAGCGCCAACTTTCATAGTAATTGGTCAAACGGTGGCTTTTTATAAAGAACATTGACAAAAATTAAGGTATTGTAAAGAGGGAGAGGGGTTGAGCTTTGGGAGACCAAATGTTGACAAGATTTTTTTTTTTTTTTTTTTTTTTTTTTTTTTTTTTTAAGTATACATTTGCAAAGTTCAATCAAAATCAGACATTAAATGTAGGTTTCTATCAAATAAAGGGGTGTAAAGGGGGAGATGGGGTGGATTTTTAATAATTTTTAGTCAGAAACCTTCTCCATGAAATATTAGATATATATGACAACTTTAACGGAGATCAGTTACATGATGTCGACTGTAGTTTTGTATAAAGAACATAGTCAAAAATTAAGGGGTGGGTAGGGTGAGAGGGGTTCAGTTTTTCCAAACCAAAAGTTGACAGTAATTTTCTCTTTATTTTTGACCATACATGTCCAAAGTTCCATTGAAATCGGATAAAAAATGTGGGTTTGTATAAAAATTAAGGGTTGTAAAGGGAGAAAGAGGTGGTTTTTTTTAAATTTTTTGGGTCTGAAACCTTTTCCATGAGAAATTACATGTATATGCCAACTTTAATGGAGATCAGTTAAATGGAGTCGACTTTAGCTTTGTATAAAGAACATTGATCAAAATTAAGGGGTGGATAGGGGGAGAGGGTTTCAGTTTTTTCACACCAAAAGTTGACAGTATTTTTCTGTTTATTTTGGACTATGCATATCCAAAGTTTCATAAAAATCGGATAAAAAGTGTGGGTTTGTATAAAAATTAAGCGGTGTAAAGGGGTAGAAGGGGTGGTTTCTCAATGAAATTCATATGGGACCACTTTGGAGGCATACTCTATCCAGTATAAATTTTTTATTTAAATCGGTTCAAAATTGGCGAAGATATTGCTGAACATACATTAAAAAAAAAAAAATCAGACGAATTGAGAACCACCTCCTTTTTTGAAGTCGGTTAAAAACTGACAGCACTCACTATAAACCCAGTGTTGAAATTGTTAGAGTTGTGTGAACTGGCACGGGCTAACAATGCATGATCTAGGTTGGCAGTATAAACTGTCTGTCCATGACCATCCATCCTGATAGACAATTGGTTAGTCGTGAGGATAATATAAGAAGCTGTGCTGTGAAGAAGGCAAGTAAACTGGTAAATGAGGTGTGTAGTTGTGTAAGTGATACGTCCAACAATAGGAAAAGATTCTTCTGTGATAGGATTGGAATAAGTAGTGGTGGCTGGATGTACACACTTTGTCATTATTCTTGGCCGCCACTAAAAAATTATATCACTCTTATCTTGCACAATCCTACATCAATGTCATCCCAGGAAACAGTATCGCAATACTGGCTCGTCAGTATTGCGTTACTGTTTCCTGGGATGACATTGATGTAGGATTGTGCAAGATAAGAGTGATATAATTTTTCAGCGGCGGCCAAGAATAATGACAAAGTGTATACACTGAAAGTTTTGCAACAAGGTCTATTGTATGGGAAAGATCCATTTGGTAATCTAGGAGAGTCAGAAGTTGAGTATTTGTAGACAAAGATGTTCCACAGATTCGGTGGTCTGCTGAAGCGTGTACCTGGTGCACTGGGTAGGGTTTGGGGGAAAAAGCATGCACTTCATGGATGGAAAGGAGAAAGTCAGGCCCAAAGTGAATCATCTGGCTAATTAACACAATGCCAGGAGGGACCTGAGTGATGAAAATTAGGCTGTAGTGAGCATTACAGGATGCAGAAAGTTATGGAATCACTGGGTGGTAGCATGATAGACGGTTTTTGTAAACATTGGTGGGGAGGGAGGACAGTGGGAAATAAGAGCTTGTATTAGGTTCTAGGAATACTTGGAAAGTGATTCATGATCACAACAGATGCATTTGCCAAGGATCACAAAGCTGTATGGAAGGGAATATTTGATGCAGTAGGGGTGGCAACTGTCAAAGTATAGATACTGTTATAAATTTTTTTGTTTCACGTGTACAAAAATGTGAAGGGCACCTTGTTGTAGGGACATGTCCACATTGAGAAAGGTGACTTATTCCTCTAGGTAGGCCAAGAAGAGGTTGGATGGGGTCATGCAGGTACCCGTGAAAGTGCCACATATTTGGTGATAAATGTGTAAACTGAAACAGTAGCAGCTTTTAGAGCCAATGAAATGGGCCAGGGATGCAAGAAACGATGTGCCAGGGAGACTGTGTGGGACGTGCATATACGAGGGGGTACCTGAAAGAAACCAAACGGATGTAGAGGGCAGAGTTTTAGTAGTACCGGTTTTTGCCAGTTGGAGCATGTAGTCCTTCCGTCCCTCAGTTAGTATACCAACTGTCATCACAATACAAGGATGTTAATTTTCTTGTTATTGCGTTTTGTGTGAATGTCATTTTTGTGACGGGTTGTTTCTCGTGAATAACGCACAACTGTGAAGTTTTACTTCCTGCCCATAAAAACTATCATAGCAGCTCTTCAAATGTTGTACAAGAATGATGCTATGGGGGGAAAAAAAACAGTATTTGAATGGCTTTTACATTTCAAAAGAGGTAAAACGTGATGGATGATCAACAGTTCAAACAGACGAAAGTGTCACAAAAGTTCACAAAATCATCCTAAAAGATAGATGACACACAATCAAAGAATTTGTGGAGATGCTGCAGTGACTTGGAACTCATGCCAGCGTATTTAAGTGAATTTTAAGGTTTGAGAAGTGTAGCTGCTAAAATCGTGCTGAATGCTGACTGCACAGCAAAAACAAAATCGCTTGGAAGCATGCTGTGCTTTGAAGGAAGAGCTCCGAAATGATCCAAACTTTTTCTTCAAGGTCCTCACAGGTGAAGAATCCTGGTGTTATGGTTACAAATCTGAAAGGAAGCAACAATTGAACCAATGGCAGATTCCGAGCTCACCTCACACCAAAAAGCAAGACAAGTTCAAACATCAAGAAAATCTTTACTTGTTTCTTCAATATGTGAGGAGTTGTCCATTCAAAATTTGTTCTACATGGTCAGACAGTCAACCAGACCTTTTACCAGGATGTTTTGAAAAGATTGTGCAGCAATCTGCAACAGAAAAGGCCTGATTTGTGGCAGTCAGGTGACTGGTTCTTACATCACAATGCCTCTGCTCACAAAGACCACTCTGTGCACAGATGTTTTGTAAAGGGAGAAAAAAAAAAAAAAAAAAAGAACACCATGACCAGCCCCCCCCCCCTTTTTTTCATTCACCAGATCTTATCCCCTGCAAATTCTTTTTATTCCTTCGAATTAAAAACATACATGAAAGGAAAACATTTTCGCAATGTAGATGAGGTGAAGAAAAAGATGTCAGGCATATCTCAAGAGGAGTATAAAAAAACGTTTTGAATATCAGCACAATGAGTATAAATTTAACAGTCACTATGCTGTTTCCAAATTCTGTTATGGGAAAAGTAGGATATTTACGCTAGAAAGTCAATCTATGATTTACCAAAGCTGAGCCACGAGGACTGAAATAAAAAAAACACACACACACAGTGCAAAATGGCTACTTAATGCTGTAGGCAGTGCTGCCAGCCACTTGGCTTTGAATATCCGTAGATGGCCGCTAAAATTTCCATAGATTGGGTACAAAAATCCAGAGGCTTGCTAAAACTTTCATCACTGCTGCTGCCATGCCTCCATACATTTTCTTTGTTGACATTAAATTTAATATATTTTCTGTAACAGGAAATGTTAAAAACTGTGACCCCTTTGATTCTGAGATATTGGTTAGGCCTTCTCGGAAGGCAATGCTTTGCAAGCCGTGCCAATGAGCATGTCACCGTGCGTAAAGAGTGTGCCAATAGTTTTGTATTACGGTCTTTTAAGTTCTATAAAATCTATAATCAAACAAACTATGAGCTTTATTTCAATCGTTGGTTCACAAGCGGTTGCAAGGTAACGATTCACAATTATTAAAAAATCTGTAATGCATTAACACTATACGCTCAACGTTTAACAAAACACCAATATAAGGAAAAATCAACAAATAAAAAGTATAAAAAATCCGTAGATATTTTAACAAAATCCGAAAATCCTAACTTTTTATAAAAAATCCATAGATCAACTGATAAATCTGTAGAATTGGCAGCACTGCCTGTAGGACTTATCTGTTAGTATAACATTCAAATAAGAGTTCTAAGTATTGTAAGAGGTACTAATTATAAAAAAGTGAATTTACTTTTAAGGGCACTTACAGGAGGAAACAATAGCCCAAGGTCAGGTACTATATAGCTTAAAAGATAGTTCTGGTCAGAATGACAAAACTAGACTGACACTTTCACGTCTTTTAAGCACATTTCCTATAAGGTAGAAAGTGAATACAGAATTATTCAGCAAATCTGTTCCACTCAAATTGCAACAAGAGATCAACTGATCATTTCGCCACCTTTTCATCACACAATATAAACTGAAACAAGTATATGAAAGAATATGTGAAGCAAATCCACACTTATGAAAAGTTTAAGACATAAATGTTGTGATGAACACAAATACACACCATATTTTGAGTGAACTGTTGGTCTCTGTATGAATCAGGGTGAAACTGAATGCAACATAAGGGAGCTTATGACCACACACATCACATGAATAAATTTAGGTAGTATTGTGTAGAATGTGTCCATGAACATGATACCATATCTACTTTTTCTTGTCATAATAGTCTAACTATGTGACAGCCTCTCACTTATTTTCACATGAATATGACATTTTAATACCGTATACAATAATGAACCTAAGTCACAATGAAACCAACAATTTTGAACTTCAGTGCAATTATAAAGCCTCTACCCAACAATGGAGTACTTAAGCTTCCAATTTGAAAATACAATAAATAAGAGAATTTTAAATGATGTGGTGCAAAGGACATTGAAAGTGAAATGAATTAATAAATTATAAAATGAACAAATTCTAAAAGTGGTGGCTGAAGAAAGGACTTTCTGAAAGTCTTGCAAAAAGAAGTTAATGGGTGATTATTTTGAGACAAACTGGTGAAGTTGTGTAATTTGTTGCAAAAGGACACATTTTAAGAGAAGAACTTGAGAAGAAAAAGAAAACTGTAGTACTTGAAGCAGATAACTGGGTACATAGGTTTTAATTTGAATTTGGAGATGAGGTTAGTGCATTGAACAAGTTGAGAGAATGGTGACAAGTAAACACAACAACTGACAGATGTATCTTTCCAAATACTGAAATTACAAATAAAAACCAGAAAATTAATCAAAACTGATGTACTTACCATTAATCATGTAAGTTGGAGCCAAATGTTTCATCAGTACATTATGTGCAAGGCTAAACTCCTTTGCCTTGTTGAAATAGTGGACAGCTACCTGAAACCTGATATTTCAAAAACAAATTACTTTTAAAATTATTCAGCTCAAAAATATGTCACTGCATTAAAAACATATAGTTAGGTTTTTCTCTCCACATCCCCCAAGCTTTAATACCATGTGGATATAGAGTTGGCATGACTATAGTAACAGTGAAGCTCATTTGTAAATTGCTGTCATTAAGACCAACAAACATCTTCTCTTAAAAATACTGTTTAGGAAGTATTCCCAACTCACTCAGGGAGTTTGATGTGCCACTAAAGGCAAAGGCCAATAACTGTCTATGCAAAGAGTGAAGTGAATAACACTACTTGTGAGCAAGTTTTTAACAGTGTCTTCTTTATAGCTTTGTGAAATGTATATTTGAAGTGGATATTGGGGACCATTCCAGCTTCCAAATAGATGATTAAAGAAAACCTCATAGAAACCATAAGCAGTATTGCCAACATACGGATGATGGTCAGGCATGGGCTTTTGTAAATTATACCTCACAAAATATTTTAATTGGAGAATAATGCATTCTGTAAAAATACAGGGAAGGGAATAGGTAAGTTTTATACATAGGTAAAATACCCATTACCACATTCAGAAGGGGAAAAAAATGTAATTATCAAAGAGAAGCGGTCTAGTGGTTCAGTGGTTAAGGTATCTGGAAACTGTAAGGTCCCTGATTTAAATCCATGACATGCTGGATATTTTCAAAGGTCGTTAACCTGAACTTCACATTACACAGCAAGCTGTGCCAGAGCTGAAGTACACCAAAATGCTTCCGTGGTTCAGATTCCATGTTAAAACTGTAGGTTCTCAATACCCGGTAGGATTACTGGTATAGTATAAGGTGGCTACGATAGGAGCAGAACACACAGCCACTAAAAACTGTCACCAGGTCATTATCACATGAGCATTTACCTTTACCAATGAGAAAAGTAGAATTAACAGGAAAGTGTTTACAGTGAACTTTAAAAAGTATTTAATTTTAGAATCAAATGGTGGCAAATTTGTTAAATTACTAAAAAATATAGTTGTGTAAAAATTTGATAGTACTGACTGAAAATTATATATATATATATATATATATATATATAAAAATTAAGGTTAGTATAGCAGTATCGATAAAGAGTAATAATGAGTGTGTCAGATATGTATGTCACAGATTTTAAATGATTTTAGAAGGGTAACTCCCCACAAAAAAAAAAAAAGAATATCCTGTGCAGCTGTGTAATCAGATAACCAGTATTTTTTTAAATTCAATTTTCTTGAATTTCTCCTCAAATCAATAGTACCTGATATGCAACAGCCATAGCTTACAGTATCTGTTAGCGCAATCAGTAAGGTGTTGGTTTCAAATGAAAAGGAATTGGGTTCACTTAGTGAAAGAGATATTTTTTCTGTAAATTAATAAAGAATTCTGTTGTACAAATGAAACACACATTTTACGGCAAAACGGTGAATGATTCTGCAATAAATTTTCTATTACACTTTGTTTTGCACAAAGACGGTCACCTGACAAACGATGATTAAACAACAGGTTGATAATTTGTGCTATGTAAGTACTGGAAAATAATAAAGTAATTATCAGTTATACTAAAGTTTACATATTAAAAAGTTTCTAAAATTTACATTTATTTGAAATATCGCAACAAGTATCAAAGTGACAATATAAACAAAGAAGTATCCATCTTCATTTCTTCCCTGCATTACTGAACGAAAAAAAATCCCTACCAGGGAGCAAATTCGAGGCCATCTATTTTGAAACACAGCATCTCAACTGCACTGACAAATATTGCTCATAGCAGATGCTGCATTCCAGGTACTGTAGCTGTGGTCAGACAAACTGACGACCGACCAGAAGCGCACTTGGGAATACTATTGTGAAATTCTCTCTCTCCAACACTTGAAAACGGCAATGCTGAGCATCCTGTGTTGCCTAGTACAAGCATCAACAGCTTGCTATCCAACCATGACCCTTCAACCTCCATTTCAACACAGAAAAGATGTATGAACCTGTGACTGGGGATTATAAAGTGCTTTGGTGAGAGGGTGCTTGGATTTTAGCGATGTGTGATTTGTGATTTTTACACACAATATTAAATAATTTGGTTTAGTTATTTATTAATTATAGTAGTTCAGTGTAATAATTTTGCCTAACATCATTAAGTGCTCTAATTTATAATTACAGTAATTTAGTAAGAGTATCGTGCTACTAAAAACGGACATTGGGGAAGAGAGAAACACTTATTTCCCTATACCAGGTGTTTCAGGAATAATGAGTCCAATGAGGTACACATCAACGACAACACAACCACCACTGCTGAAGAAGACAACAAAGATTTGCCGGGAAGTTAATCTACCATTCACAAGGTATATAAATATTTCAAATTTGTTGACAGTGATGGTGTATGTTTGAAAGGAAAGACATGAAAAAGATGTTCATACATAATGGTGATGAAATCAAAAACTGTAGTGATTCGTTGCTGCAAAAAAACAGCCATAGTGTGAAAAAATTTCAGAAATGTTCAGGCTATTTGCACTGCAACTTGTGGTGTTGGTTTGAGAACTGTTTTGTGCACGTGTCATGAGGGAAAATAACCTATGTTCATTTCTCCAATGAAAAATGTAAAACAACATTGTTCTCTAATGAAACTTAGCAACTTTGACAATGACATTATCAGGTTCACAGAACACAAATTTTTATGACAATAGTGAGTATCCCACCTCAGAAAAAGTAACAAAAAGTTTAAATTGAGACGATAAATCTTTCAGGAATCTGAACAATCTTCAGGACATGTTTTGAAAAATATAGGATTTAAATACAGGTGTCAAAATGATGGTAGGAGATTTTAGCTTGAGCTAAACAATATAGTGGCTTCTAGAATCACTTTTTTGAGCAAAATTAGCTCCCTGCGTAGTTCAGGTGACCCATGTTTTACTTGGATTAACATGTGCTTGTTGATTTTTAGCAATGAATAAAAGTATTTCAATAAGTGTCCTTTGTCTATTGATAAGATTTTAAATGCATGTTTTGGTAATGGAACAATTGAGGTCACCCACCAATACTGCTGACCACTGAAACAGAAATTGCAATTCCACTTTTCCCACAAAATATGGTGTAGTTAGCTATACAGCTTCACAAGAGTTATTTTTTTAATGTTGAACAGTGACATTGCTTAAACAATTAAAATCCATTAAATTCTCTCCTTGTTAGAAGAAAAAATAAATAAACAAATGTTTAGAAAATTTCATGGAAACCAGACCTAATCCTAAGTAACTTACTTGTTCTGAGAGGCTGCTCTGATTGCTTTAATTCGAAATATCCATTCTTCAGGTATTTTTAATTTTTCTTTCACAAATGTTTCCTTTTTAATGTACTCCTCATCATCAGTTATATCTAAATTCCTTTCTAGCAGTTTCAAAACTGCACCATATCGACTGTTGCAACCGGAAAAAGGTTTACCAAAAAGATGTAGTATGAACAAAATAGTTAATATATAAACACACCTATCATTAAAAGGAAGTTACTAACAAATGGTAGCAACATCAATACCAATTCTGGGAAAAACTACTCTGAAAAATAATAATAATAGTAGTAAAAGCGAGCATCATTATTATGCTCACCTTCGTGCTTTGTTGATGTGTAACATTACAAACAAAGCCCAGTGCCACATTCCATATGATTCCAGCTGGGCAGCAAATGAAGTATGGATTTTTGATGCAGATTGTTCAGATATGTGACGGTAGCCGATGGCATAAAGAGCAACAAATACAAACCAACTGTAAAAAAGAAATAATGTCACATATTGGCTCCATTATAAATCAGATCACAAGGTAATAAGTTAAATCTGGTACAAGTAATTGAACACATCACCAACAGTGCAATTATCAGCCATTTATTCAATAGAATATATACAATATTTCCAAACAGCATGATCTATATCTACAAAACGAAAACCGTGTAAATTGGTGCCAGAAAAACTCAAAAACTACAGCACAGATTTCAATGGGATTTTCGCCATTTTAAAGATTAGACTCGAGTGAATTGTTTAGTATGCCTTATGCATCAACGTAATATAACGCCGGAACAGTAAGTGAAAATCTGAACAACCAGCGTGAAACACCGAAGATGAAATAGCAACTAGATGAATATGTCATACTTCCAAAAAAAAAAAAAAAAAAAAAAAAAAAAAAAAAAAAAAAAAAAAAAAAAAAAGGGGCAAATTATCACATGTAATGTTTCCTTCCTTACTTATTGGTTTTTAATCTTTAAACCTCATAGATAGCCGTATTGAATGCAAAGAGGAAACTATGTAAACTGTAAAATATGTAAATTAATTTTAATAAAATAATGGAAAAAACCTTCAGAGATGATCTTTGCTTCTTGAAGCTACGATATCAGGACACACAGCTACAATCTCTGATGTTTGTAAGTGAAATTATATTCACTGTTAATAGTAAGTAATGCATATTTTATGGGCTTGAACATAAAATTGAACTGTTTAAAACCTTTAATGCAGAACCTTCTGAGAACTTCATTGCTTCTTGAAACTACGATTTCAGGCTGCACAGCTACAATCTCTGATGTTTCAAAATGAAACTATACTCACGGTCAATAGCTCTGCTTAATAGTAAATAATGTGTATCAGCTGGGTTTGAACATGAAAGTGAATTGTTTAAAACATTTGGTGTTGGCATTTCCGGTATTTTTTATAATTTGTGGAACGATTCTGTTGTCAGGCCACAAGGCTGCATGGGGTTATGCAACACTTTCACCTGAACTGTGAACTGATAAGTTTATGACCATGTGTAGCCTTCTGGTACCTATAATATTTAAGAAATCAGTCACCACGCATTCGTATTAAACCCCAAATGCGAAGGGTAATGAAATAAAGTCACTTGACACAGTTTCAGAATAACACAATACTTATATTCTTGCGAAAGTTCACTCATATATTGTTGGTACCAGATACGTGAATAAAGCATCGAACAACAGTTTCTTTGAAGATTACAGATTAAGTACATTTGTACGAGAAGACAAAAACTCACAAAGTCCCCTTAGCATTAGTGAGTACTATGGCATGTTAGAATTTGCCGAAACCGCTACCGCTTGAAGTTACGCGATCACTTTCCGGCGTAAGAATGAGACCAGAGTGAGACTAAATATTACGAAGTTACTTCTTTGAAAAACTAGCGCGGAGTGAGACTACATATTACGAAGTTACTACTTTGAAAATCACTGAACCGAATATGCGCGGAGTTATCCAATCACTTTCCGGCGTAGGAGTGAGACAATCTGTGCTTGCTGCAAGATCTTTTATAGACTTCTCAGAGCCTATGACGTTAGCAACTTTTTCTTTAATATCTCCAAAAGTACTAAATAGTTTAACTTGAAATTTTTACAGGGACTTTCTATTATCATGTTCTATTCGTTTTAATTTAACATTCAAAAGGGTTTCTATAATCTTGAAATTGAAGTCATCATGTGACCAACTTGGCGGAATTTTTATGCGCTTCAGCAACAATCCACGACAATCTATCTTTAAAAACTTAATTATTCTGACGAATGCTTCCACTTTTTACCAAAACCATTATATGTTTGTAATCGTCTCAATTTGGGCTATCTACTGATATAAATTTCAAATTAATATTCCTTTTAGTTAAAAAGTTCATTTTTTCTCTTAATTAAACAACTAATTAAACTTTGACAAATTACTTAATTATACTCCCAAAATATCAGGAACAATGCTGACTATAGCTGGTGATAAAAGTTCAGCTATAGCTTTACCCGAATCAAAGATATTTCAAATCTTAGATTTTTACTTTTCTGATCGCGCGTTTCAAAACGTGAACAAACCGGAATATCTCTTAAAATAAACGTTTCCCGATATTATAAATACACTTTAAAATGATTCTATTGAATAGTTTTAACTGTGGAAATAAATACAGGGAAATTCCTTCAAGTTGACAATTACTCTTCTCGAAATTTCTAAGTCCAGCATAAGCAACTTTACAATCGATCTATAGAATATTTTACTACTGGGGGGTAGCTAGTGGGAGTGCTTTTGGTGAACTAAAGGATACCTAACACTGTCTTCCCCACATTTCCTGAAAATATTAATTGTTACTATTGCTGCACGAATCGCTGTCGTTATTTTGATGAAACTTAGTACACACGTTCCTGAAAGGGCAGCTAAAAATATTGCAGGAATAAATCTCTTTTCTGCTACACCACACGTCATTCGTTCAAATATGTGTAGAAAATGGAGAGACTAACATGAAATTTGATTCACAAGTGCAGAAAAATGACCTCTGTTACAAACTTCCACATTTACTGAGTGGGTAAATCAACCTAGTTCACGCTAGGAAACACCGGGAACTCTGCTAGTACTAAATTATGCATCTGAACTGCAATTTTCATATGCTGCTGTGAAATGAATTAAGAATTTTCTTGGAGTCCTCTCAAAAGGACAATAACAATCACTGTGACACTGCCTCCATTACATTTGATTACTATGATAACAAATAAAGCCAGAGGTGATTTTAAAATGTTCATACTCCTGCACAGTTTCCACAAGTGTTCAGCCAGAAAAATTCTGCTGTACATAACGTTTCGTCAGCTTCCTTCGCTGTCTTTATCAGGTGAAACAGTATTTAAAAAATAACACTTTGGTATATTACGACTTCTACTGAGGTTGCTTCTTGATGCACAGTCATATACATAAAGATGGTCAGTTGTCGGTGCATAAGAGGCTTTCTGCCAAAGATGGTCACCTATTGGCTTTTTCTGTCAGCTAGGCTCGATTCAAAGCCCACAACTGACTCTACGCCACAGCGTTCTTGCTACAGCTTCCACGACGCGAACTTCTGTTGTGGTGCTTCTGAAGATCATAAATAAAGGGCTTCACTCAGAAACTGTCTGCCAGTTCTGTCTATGTTGTGTTTACTTAGACTTATCTTATTACAGACTCCTAGAAATACAAAGTCTGGGTGAAGGCTTCAGTTCTCTCAAACTTTATCCTGTGGCTGTCAGCAACAGAATGTTCAGGTAATGCAGACTTGCCAAGCTGTATTAAGTACAAGTTGCACTGGTGCTAAGTGCAGAACTCGTGTATGGACTCAATTTTTCAACCAATATACATTCTCCAAAATTCATACAGGATTGAATTAACTAATGGTATCCTGAGGCCAAGGTCGTCCTTAATCAAGTGCAGCAAATATTTCATCTTTCCTCTAGGGTGGAAGATGCTCCTTATACAATGATAAGCAAGAATACTTTTTTCCTGATGTATTCCTAGCATAAGGTAACAATACTGTAAGTATTATTGGTTCCTCTTGTTCAGCTCTTGGTCTCATTTTACTGCCAATAAATGCCCCTTTAATTTACTTCTGACAATAGCCATTGTGTGTTAAGATAAGCTTAAGATCCTTTAAAACATACTACAGGTTAGGATGCATCCATAAACCACGCAGCTCCAGTTTGGCCTTGTGTGAACCTTCCCTCCCCCTCATGTAGCCTGACGTGGCTTTTGCCTCTACCACAACCCCCCCCCCCCCAATGTAGCTTTATTCCCTATTGAATCAAGAAGACATTTTGTACCATTCTCTCTTGTCAGACTATCGTAAATTACACATGGAGATAATTAAATGGCGGAAATAAAAATTCAAATGCTGTTGTGTGTTCTGTAACTCATTTTAACTGACAATATGAATGAAAAGCTACATGGCCTGGCTCAGAACACCCCCCCCCCCCTTCCCACGTAACTGAGCGTAGCTTTCCAGCCAACACCTCTCCCCAAAACTGAGCCATGTAGTTTATGGATGTTCCCTGATCACTATTGGAGATGGCTCTTTCCCGATGAGGCAATGAAGGAATCATCGAGATTCTTACTAGAAACGAGAGTGAGAATGATCTCTTTGATATGGATGATAGTGAAGACCCTTCAATAGGATCTCGACGTAATAGTCCTAAGCCTTGTACACCTGCTAGTGAAAAACGAACATCTGTCTCCACAAGAGGTAAGCATTTTCAGTATCTGAAGCTTCATATAGTGAGAGCTAAATGTGTGGAAAAAGAGGACGCTTTAGTGACAGCTTTGACTCGAAGAAAAGATATTCTCGTCCTTTTGTGCATGCGTTAGACGATTCAGCTACAGGACACAAATATGGATTAGGTCAAAATTCTAGTATTCTGTCAATTTTTTGAATATTTTTAACAAAACATCTTATGAAATCTATTGCTGAAGGTACCTATAGATTTTATTTATATACCAAGACAAATATGCCAAAATCAGTTCACTCTAGATTTTCAAGGTGGAAGGATTTACTGAGAGACATTTTCGAAATATTATTCACATTAAAAATTCAAAGGAGAGCACGCCTAAGCATAGATGCGCTGGATGTTCGAAACAGAAAGTGCGTCCAGAAACCAGGTACAAACACAGAACATGCATTGTACAGTAATACTGTGTGTTGTGCCACGTTTGGAGGCTTGTTGCATGAAAACCATTTATTAACCATGGGTAACTACACTGTAACAATTACATTACATTTATATGCCTCTAAAACTAAGTGAAATACGAGAAATTGAAAAAAAATATTTTTAACTTCACCCAGAACCAAAGAAGGATGGAAAATATATGCAGAATTTGTGAAAGGTATTCGAACACTTAACTTCGAAATTTTCTCCTGATGAATTACTGTGCTAAAAAACAAAAATACCAAACACATTTCAGTTGCTGTAATATCTATTTGGCATATGAAGTACCTGTATGTTTGTCTACTCAGACATTCAATTTTAGAGGAACTTTAAATTGAAAAACCTTAGATGTCAGAGTAACTGCATTTATTTTGTATCTGGGGTTTCAAAACGCAAAGCGAAAACGGAAGGCCGTCACACACAACGCCTCAGAAATATTCAGCACAGAGCAGTCCAGGCCGCGTGCTGAACTCGGCCAGGCAGGTATCAGCCGATCGCGGCCTCTCAGTGCAGGTAGATGGCTTAGAGGATAACAAAGGTGCATGCAGTGAGGGCTCTGCCGGGCAATACCTAGCAGTTAAAGGGTTAACAGGAAAAATCTGCAAGTGAAGTTATTTACGAGACTACTTGTGGAACAGCTGGCCAGTGTTACATCATCACCAATGAGAACAATTGCATCTAAAGAAACAAGGCCTACTCAGTTAATAAGCTGTATGTAATAAGGATTTTTAATAATCAGAGGTATTTTAGGCCTACTTTTGGAATATCATCATGAATAATTTCACTTAATAAAAGCACTTAATAAGTAAATTTTAGTGTGTAAATGAAGGAAACTGTACAATGAACAATAATGTTAAAACAGTTTAATGCATTTCAATGGTTTTGTAACAGTTTGATGCAACTAATGTTTTGAAATAAGCACTTCATTACTATAGAGAATTTACGAGGGGATAATATATTGAAAGGAAGATCTTTTTTTTTAAATAATAAGAATGGCATCAGTTTCATTTAATAATACTAAGGGAAAATAGTTTTATACAGAAAATAAAATGATACTGGCATAAACTAGAATTAAAAAGAACTTCTCTATAGTAAAAGATTCAATAGGAAAGTTACATTTATGTAGCAAATGTAAATTTGGGGTTAATTTTTTTGATTAATTTTTACATCTATGGCATAGCTTATTTCAGAAAAAGTTTAATAACTGAAAATATTTAAAATATCTAAATTTATGACATACTAACATTTGGTCAAAACTGGTAAAAGTTCAAGAATCAGTAATTTTGAAAGAGTTGTTGGCTTCGTAGAACTTTCTGGAACATTTTGGTGATGTAAGTCAGCATCTCCATGGCAACCGGCACCATTGTAGCATAGATTTATTAGTTTTAAGAAAGGCTGTTTGCTTCTAAGCCAGTGCAATGGCGTAACGCCACACTACTCTACCTGACACCAGTGCCCAAGGCCGCTGAGTGTGGTAATCCTCACTGTAGGAAAGTCAATGTTCACTCCTTGTTAATGAAGGAGACAACTATTTAGCACGTGATGTACACGTCCAAACGGCATGATACTCAGTCAATGGGAGAAGTGGATTCTCCACTTTCAGAGCTGGGGATGCTTCTTGGTGGAAGTGACACCACCCCAGTCCGGAATGTAAAGTTACTTAGGGCAGACCCGTTATACGCGTTGTACTGAATGCCATGCAACAATTTTTAATAAATCCAGTTAACCACAAATCTCGAGATCATTCCAAGGAGCACCTCTGTCATCAATTTAAGTAATGCTAAGGCCAGGCAGTTACAAATGCCGACTGGAATCTGAAACCTCAGCCGACATTAAGTAAGTGTTAGGACGGACCCACAAGTTGGGGTAAGTGCCGCAGCTCGCTCCATCATCACGCAACACCAGTACACAAAGTATTTAAGGAGGTTGGGGATAGCTTCTGTGCCATAGTGTTATTTCAGATTTTGAGGAGTGCCTGTCTTCACACAGAAGGTTGTAATAGAGAACAAGGAAGCGTGATGATAGGCTAAGCCATTTTTTATTTATCAAAAAATGTGATTTTAGTTTACCTCTGCAATGGGAATATTAACTTCAAGATATATTGAAAGGATTGCATAAACTATTTAATTCTTCAGAATTTATTAGAGCTACACTCGGGGCTACTTATGCAAATGTTATGAGTGAGTGAAAACTTACCTGTGTGAATGTCACAGAAGGTAACTTGTATCATATATGAAGGATCAATGTCATTTTTTGTACCCTGTAGAAACCTGATGCCAGCAATAGATTTTGCTTGATTTGCAATAAACGCATACAGTCTCAAACTTTTATAGTAAAATGTTCCAAGGAGATGATGAATTCTTCCAATTAGGAAGAACCCAGTTACAAATATGCATAAAATATTCAGAATACAGGTTCTGCATAGGGATGATCAATAGTTCACAGCCAATATAAATCGCAACAGCCCCCAAAACAATTATTTCAATGCGTAAGACTCTTGCCTGTCTCAACTTCCATGGTTAAGTGTATGTTTGGGTGAATTAAACTTAGGTGACCCAGGAATTATTTCAAGGTCTGAATTCTGTGTGGTTGCACTACAACTGTCACCCATGTAGCGATAGAAACATGTAAGTTTCAGTGTAGCAGTCTCCAAGGTCCTTCCTTCAAATTTCTCTATATACAAATGCGCCACTTTAGGTGAACGTGGTAACCCAATTGCTACACAGTCAGTTTATTTTTAATACTTATCATAATCAAAGTCCACAGATGTTGGCACACTCCAGAAGAGATCTTCAATACTAAGTTCTTATTCATTAAATATAAATGGTGAATTAACACAGTGTTGCATAAAAATGAACCGACAATATTTATAATAGCTGTGATGCTGTTGCCATGATAAAGCCAGCATCTCACAAAACTTTTAGAAAGTATTACTGTGCAACTTTTCTTGCAAGTTTTAATGCACATGTTCACATGGGTAAGTATGAGTAATGCACTGTAATATAATTACCAAATCTTTAATAAACATTTTAGTTATTGTAAAAGTGAATTATCCATCTCTGCTAAGTGCAATTTCTACATTATTCTTCACTCTCAGTAGTATTATTTGTTCTTCCAAATAAATACTTTCAGTCCTATTGGTATCCATCAGCATCTAGTCTTCTACTGTCTAAATACATGCTTTCACCATTTCTACGCGTCTTCAATACACCAAGTTTAGGAAACCTAACAGGATTGCAAGGACTAGGGGTGTGACTAACATTCTTCCAACCAAAGATAAATATCTCCACTGACAATGTTCTGACAATTGAACAGCTACCTGTATAAAAGTTCTCACATTGCTTATGAAAGTCTTCTTAAAATGAGGATGAAAGAGGAGTAATATTAAAGGGTAATTTCTGGCATTTGGAAAATAGTCCAAACAACAGATAAATTACAAATGACCAACCAGAAAGGCAACAGAAAACCATGGACTGAAGTCCCAACTGTTTTCCTCAGGAAATGTATTCCTCTAGCCTTCAATTAAACGTTTCATTCCAGACAAAAAAAATGTCCCACTTAAAATAGTTCAAAAGTGGAACCACAATTGAGAACTGATACCAAAAAGGCCTAAGAGAAAACAGACCAGCTCCTCCTAGAAACTGTAGCATGAAATGTTAGAAGTTTCACTGAGGGAGGAAGATTACAGATTTTAAAAGTAGAAATCATAAACTTCATCTAGATATTGTTGGGATTAGAGAGCTTAAGCAGAAAAATATGCAAAACTTTTAGCCTGGGTAACACACAGCTAAAATACAGCATAGTTATATCCAATAAGAAAATAAAATAACGTGTTGCTGTGAAGACAAACTAAAAAGGTTAGAAAATACTGCTACCTTTTGTGTGTTAGGGCTTCAAAACTCATCAACTTCAAGGTCATTAAACAGAGTATTGGAGGAAAGGAATGAGAATGAAATCGATCATAGCCTTTTGTAGAAACCATGATTTTGGGAAACTAATGGTAGGACCGGGATTCAAAAACACACCTTGCCAAATGCGAAGCCTATATGCACCATCCAGGCTCAGTAAAGTAAGGCTACATAAACTGCAGTACTGCAAATATAAATACAACAATGAATATGAGAAAATGTAATAATGTAAATAGTGAGGCAACCTAATGATAATGGATAACAAATACAGTAATGAGAGCTACAGGAAGGAAACACTGAATGGAATTTTGATAAGAGAACAGGGATTTGAGCAAAATACTAAGCTGTTAAATTATCTGTGAAGTATGAACTAGGAAAGCAAACATTTATAATAATGAAATACACAGGAAATATTGGCTGATGTTTGTTTACTGCTGCTGCAGTCTGTACAGTTTCCAAAATAATTTGACTGCATTTCTGTAAATCAATTAGTTACAAAAAGTAACTGGATGTGTGAACTCCCAGCCCTCTGACTGTACTGCTGTGTTGTAAAGTTCTTATATTGCTCTTTTTCTGCAATTCAGCTATGTATACTTTCACAGGGAAATTGCAGAAGACTACTGTCAGATAGTATACATTAGAGCAGTGATGGCCAACCTTTTCAGCGGCTGAGCCAAATTTTAGAAATAGAATTTTCAATCGGGTCGCACTTACTACTTTCTTAGGAAAAAAATACTTGAATTTTTTTATGAAGGAAATAAATCATTAAGATTGAAACATACATATTTAATGAAATGTTTAAAATATAGTTATTTTAATGTGTTGAAGTTGAAAGGAGTGGTGCTGAGTGTTGTAATGTCATAACAGCGTTCAAAGCTAAAGTTCTTATATATAATGATCCTGCTCCGCAGGCCGCATGTTGACGTACGATAGGCTGCAAGCGACCTGTGGGCCGCGGGTTGGCCAGCCCTACATTAGAAATTTGGAATGTTCAGAAGTTTGTATTTTATTTATAAAGTTTCAGAATGCTCTTAAATTAACAGCTTTAGTCATGCATGCAAAACACAAAGCTAAAAGTCTCCATAAGCTGTTGTAGTTGATATAATACAGTTGAACCAGCAGTAGGAACTGCACTACTTGCTTCTGCTCATTTAAAACCTCGAATCTGTTTCTCAGGGTTACAGGACCAGGTTGCATCACCCACTGATCAATGTGTACTGCATCTGGATCTCATTCAACGTATGGAGACCGTCGGATAATGCATGCAGGCCCAAAACTTTTCATAAAATTCTGGATGATACTAAGTACGATTCAGCACCAATGTTATCCTCCTTGTCTCAAAACATCCTTACTAACTTTTATTAGCTGGCAGAATAGGTTAAGTCTGTGACTGGGCACACAAGAGATTGGCAGAGCTAATGAAATATAAGTATCAAAATATCAGATACTTTTTCTCTTGTTCGTAGCTGAATTAGCCTGCAGAACTTTTATGATAATCTTGGTTGTATTTTCCCCAAATTTGGAAGGATGGAGAAATATTCAGAACCTTTGAATAAGTCAGTCTTGCAGTAAACACGTGAATTGATTTTAGCAATGACTGATCTCAAATGGAGAGCAACAGATCAAATAGTTGGTCTTAGGGAGAAAGCTCTGGACATGAAACAAATTCACAGCCAACACAAATAAAAATACCAATGTGTTCACTTTAACTCTAGGGGATGACACCTATCAATTCTCTCCTAGCTGAATAAATATTAGCAGCGAGCAAACAAATAGATACCCAAGTAACTAGTACTGAAAAAACTGGTTGGATTCTGATAATTTCCTGAAAAAGTTTAATGCGTAACCGTTTGGTTTCTGAAGAAAAAAAAGAAAGAAACTGATATCACTTCCTTGCATGCAGTAAATTCAAAGAATTAAATAGAATCACTTTATATATTTGTACATATGCCCTGCCAATGATGACATCAAATCAATACAATTTTGGAATTGACCACCTGCCAGACCAACCTAGCCCCACTTGAACCCCTAACCAAGCAACCACCAGTTATAATATCAGTGTAGGTCGACACTTAACTGAAACGATTAGTATTAATCTTCAAGTTAAAATTCCACTCCGTAACAACCTCAAGTTAAGAGTTTCATACCAACCACAAAGTTCTAGCCACTGTTCACTTAAATAAACATTGCAATCATAGTTCTGTAATCCTTGCATGTTCTGGAATTCAACTATCACTATTTAAAAAACACTTAAGAACACAAAGTCTGTCTTCACATTTTAAGAATTGTAATAAAGAATGGCATACTCTGATCCTGACTGTGACTGTGACAAAGTATAAAGCCCGAAGAGAAAAAAAAAAGATAATTCTGTTAATTAAGATATAAGACCAATTGCAAAAGCAAAAACGTTGACAGGTATAGTAAAAAGAGAAAAAAAAGTAAAGTTAGATTGTAGTTTCTTACCTTAGCCTATAGTCAAATGGATCTGTGGTGTGTGTAATTGGATCGTATATCTGAGCTAGGGGGTAATATCTATCACAGTACAAATGAATTATGTGGTAGCACAGGTCAAATATTTTGCTGCTCCCTTCCAGTTCTATTATGTAGTCATCATCCATATGTGATGGCACTGGAGGTTTAGCATACATATCTTCTATATTTTCTGGAATAAATGCTTTTTTTGTAACATATGAAGGCATCTTTGATGGATAGAACTTCAGATGTTAAAAACCTGAAATTTGTACAAATACAAACATAAGTAAACCATAAATTATAGTACAATTCAATAACATTTATGTCTAAAATACTTAGAAATACTGACAAAAAACAATTTTTCACACAGATATTAAAGTCTATTCAGGCAGGGAAAAGCTGCCAAATAAGAGAATTACACTATGACAATAGTGACAGTGAAAATGCAAGAGAGCCATATGGTGAATCTCAGTCTGAACATGTGTGATCCCCTTGCCATGCCTCACCTCTATATATGGTTATCATTTATACCAAAATATTGTAGAGGGTATTCAATTTTATGTGGTCATCATGACCTTCCTGCCATCATCTGTAATAAATGTTGGGGTTACTTCACAATTATACTATAGATAGATAAGGATAGTATCAGAGATGTGACTTATTTGACTTTGCGATACAAGTACTTGAAATACAGATACAAGATAAGTATTTGTATCATGAATCTGAAATACTTTTCTTAATCTTTATTTTGTATCTTGTACTTAGATACTTTTGTTTTGGTATATTTGTATTTTGTAAATACTAAATGCTATTTACACATCATAAAGACAAGAAGCCTGTATGTATAATGGTTAATTTAAGTAAAAAATGATAATAAAAGTGCTAGTATATTTTGCTCATTACATTATGTTATTCATATGATATAAATAGATCCTGAAGGGCAACATGCTTAAATCGAAGCAATCTGTTACATGTAATTCCTTCGGTTACCAACATAAAGTGATAACTTTTCATTTGATTTAGCCAAATTATTGTTTATGCTTACAAGGATGATAATAATATAAATAGACCACTTATTTAAAAGCATTGTTTTAAAGACATAAGCAAGGAGATGGAAGTGATCTAAATGTTTCTGCAGTATTCAATATATGTTCAAAAGTAATAAAGTGTAGTATTACTTCCGCTACAAACTTCTTGAAGCATTTAATGGAAAAATTATTTTTATAAAATATTAAAGAATGGTATACTCACAATATCGTTTATTTACTAAAATTTCCTTATGGATTTTTTTCATTAGAAACATTAAAGTTCTTTATACCTAGTGAAATGAAAACTTGATACATAGAATAATTCAAATGATTTTAAAAAATATTTGTTTAAATCCTAAAAGTACTTCCATCGCTGGATTAAAAACTCTTGTCTTTTTCTACAAGCATCTCTCTGTTATTAAATTATCATTACTTTTTTGTTTTGTTTGTTTTTTGTTTTAGAACAACATGTAGACAAGAGGGTAAAAAACTTTTTTCCTGTCATCAGTCTCTCGGCCGGTTTGATGTAATCCTCCATCCCTTCCTAACTTGCACCAACCTATTCATCTCAACATAAACTTTACAACCCATGTCCTTAATTATCTGCTTCATATATTCTACTCTCCGGCTTCCTCTCCAGTTTTTACCTTCGACTGTTCCCTACACTAACAAATTAACCAATCCTGCATGTCTCAGAACATGGCCTATCATACTCTACTTCCTGTAAGACTCATCCACAAGATTCTTTCCTCAACCATCATTTCCAAAACTCTGTCATTCAATACTTTATCTGTCCACTTTATTTTCAGCTCCCTTCTACAGGACCACATTTCAATTGCTTCAATTTTCCTTCTTTCTGGGATTCCTAAAGGCCATGTTTCGCTACCATAAAGAGCTATGCTCCACGAGTTTTTAAAAATTTCTTTCTAAGTCTTAGATCAATATTTGAAACTAAGATATTTCTCTTTCATGAAGGCTCCTTTCGCTAGAGCTATTCTGCTTTAACATCATTCCTGCTTCAGACATCAGTTGTAATTTTACTTCCCAAGTAGCAAAATTCACCTACTACTTCTATCCCATCAGATTCAATTTTGATATTTAAGCTACTATTATTGGTATTACTTCAACATTTCATCACTTGTGTCTTGCTTTGTTTTATATTTAGTCCAAAGTCTTCCTTCAGTATTTTGTTTATAATATTCAGCAACTTCTCGATATCTTCAGTTCTACTAACAGGGCAATGTAATCAGCAAATCGTAGCATACTGATTTTTTTTTTTTTTTTACTTATGCCACATCAAAATTTTTCTTTCACTTCCTTTATTGCTTCCTCTATACGCAAGCTGAATATTAATGGAGATAGACTACAACCTGGTCTCTCACCCTTTTTAACTGAAGCATGTCTCTAATGATTCTCTACTTTTATCAACAGATTATATTCTTCTATATCGGTATTTTAGACCCGTCTTCTTTAAAATTTTGAACACCTTGTTCCACTTAACAGTATCAAAGCTTTTTCTAAATAATAAAAAAAGCCATAAAAGTATCTTCGTTTTTCTTGAGCTGTCCTTTTAATTTTAATCTGAAGACCAGAATTCCTTCCATTCTACTGCAGCTTTTCCTAATCACAAAGTGATCTTCACTTATCTCTTCTACTACCCTTTTCATTCTTCTGTATATTGTTCTTGTCAGTAATTTTGAAGAATGTGATGTTAGACTTATGGTACGATAATTTTCACATTTGTCAGCTTGTGCTTTCTTTGGAAGTGTAAAGATAATACATTCATTAAACTCAGTTGGAATTTCTCCCATTTCATAACTTTTCAAAATCAGGTTGATTAATGTTTGGATTCCTTTTTCTCCTAGGGAATTCAGAAGTTTTGCAGAGATTCCATCAATTCCAACTGCCTTATTTGATTTAAAGTCATTCAAAACTCTTATCAAATTCTGTTCTCAAAACAGGATCTCCTGAGTCAGCAATGATGATATCACCCTCCTTTTCCACTATACTGTTGTTCTGAGTAATCACCATCATATAGTTTCTCAATGTATTCCTTCCGTCGGTTAGCCCTATCTTCTAAACTTAAAAGAGGTTTCTCATCTGCAGCTTTAATATTTTCACACTTTTCTTCATTTCTCCAAAATTTTGTTTTTATCTTCCTATAAGCCACATCTACTTTACCTTCAACGCCTTTTCTACTTCTTCACACTTCCGTTTTGCTTTTTTGCATTTCCTATTTATACATGTGAAGTTAAAAGGTTACTTAAAAAGCAAAGGAAGATACATGCATACTCAAGAAGTACGATGTATAGGAGGGATTTAGAAAAGTTAGACGAGATAAGAAGACATGTTAAGAATGTGATGCATGAGGCCTTTAATGAATTTCGTTGCAATTCAGTTTCCAAGAGCCTCAACAAACCCCCAAAGAAAATTTGGTGGTATGTAAAAAAAAAGTTAGTGGTTGTGACGACAATATGCCAGTTCTACCACAAGACAGTAGGGAAGCTAATGACAGCCATGACAATGCTACTGTTTTTTTTTTTTTTTAACAGCAAATTTAAAAATTCTTTCACTGACAAAAATATGGAAAACATTCCCGCTTTTCCACGGTGTGTACAAATTGAGATAGATCTGGTAAAAATTGATAGTGTAGGTATTATAAAGCAATTGCAGCTCCTGAAGTGGGGTAAAGCGCCGGGTCCCGATGGTATACCAGTAAGAGTATTTTCAGATTACATGGAAGAAATAGAACCATTTCTATCAGTATAATCCATAAACCTTTACTAGAAAGAAAAGTACCTTCTGACTGGAAAATAGCCAAGGTGATCACGGAAGGAGATTGGAGAGATCCTAGGAATTATCGACCCATATCTCTAACATCTATTTTCAGTAGAATTCTGGAGCAAGTCGTGTGCTCTAACGTTATGAAGTTTCTAGATGAACATGAGTTACTTATACCATACCAACACGGATTTTGGAAGATCAGATTAAGTGAAACACAACTGGCCCTATTTTCACATGACACAATGAAAATTATTGAAGCAGGTTCACAAGTATTTGCAATTTTCTTGGCTTTTCAGAAAGCTTTTGACTCTGTATCACACAACCCACTTTTAGCGAAGATTCCAGCATATGGTATATCGGATCAGATTTGCGAATGGATATGCGAATTTCTAACTGGTCGGTAACAGTATGTCATTGTTGATGGGGAAGCCTCTTCTGAGCTAGATGTTACTTCCAGCGTTTCTCAAGGAAGTGTAATAGGACCACTTCTTTTCCCAATTTTTATAAACGATTTCGGTGACAATGTTAATTGCAGATTGCAATTGTTTGCTGATGATGCACTTATATATAAGGAAATAAGGTGTTCTGACGATTGCTTCGAAATTTAGCGCAATCTGGATGTTATTTCAGAATGGTGCCATACATGGCAGCTTACAATTAACTGCAAAAAGTGCAAGGAAATGCAAATAAGTGACAAAAAGACTCAGTTTGTTCGTGAGTACGAAGTTAACAATTCAGTTGTTGAGACGGTTGATTCCATGAAGTATCTGGGCATAATACAAAGCAACATGAAATGGGACTTGCACATGACTTCCGTCGTAGGCAGAGCTAATTTGAGATTACGATTCATAGGTCGTATTTTGAGAAGTTTTAATGCTCATAAAAAGGAAATTACTCTGCATTTGGATTACTGTTGTGGTGTTTGGGATCCGTATCATAAGGGATTGATTAACACATTAGAGAAATTACAGAGGAGAGCTGCTCGATTCGTGACTGCTAGTTATAGTCCTTACAAAACTGTTGCACAATTGGTACATAGATTGGGCTGTGATTGTTTGGCAGATTGACGTCATTTTCATTAGAATTAATTGGAGAATATTTGAAATTCTTTAATTTATGAGTCCAATGAAATACTTCTTCCCCCAACCATTTAAGGTCGCAATGACAGGAGGGATAAGATCAGAGAAATAAGATGCCATCCTGATGCTTTTATGAATTCTCTCTTTCCTCATTCTGTTTGGGATTGGAATGCACAGAATTAGGGTTAGTGCTTAGCACCCTCTGCCACCCACAATATTTGTGAATTGCAGAGTATAAATGTAGATGTAGATCTGATTTCTAAAATGTCTATATTGCTCTCTGCCAACTTCACATTGAGCATTTTTGTGCCTTTCCCTCTGATCCATCAGCTCCAAAATTTCGTCTGTGATCCTAGGTGTTCCCTAAAGCCTAATGTTCCTTTACCAACTTTATTTATTTCCCTCTTCAATGCATTCCATTTGTCCTCAGCTGAGCTCCCTTTGGAGTTCCTTTTTAGAACAGTGTCTACCATCCCTGCAATTTTTTACCTCATGTTAAATTGTTTCAATTTATTCACTTCCAGTCTGTTATATTTGTATTGCTTCTTTATTCTCTTGAATTTCGGCCTGCACTTAATAACTATCAGATTATGGTCACAGTCTATGTCAGCTTCTGGGTATGCTTTACAGTATATAACTTGATTCCTGCATCTCTATTTGACCATGATATAATCTAACATATCTGTATCCCCTGGAAGTTTCTAGGTGTATATAATTCATGGATGATTCTTGAATAGTGTGTTCACCAAGACTGGTTTATATCTTTCACAAAATTTTAACAACCTGCTTCCTTGCTCATGTCTTTCTCCTCGCCAAAACTTCCTACAGTATTCTCCTCTTTCCCTTCTTCCACTACATTCCAATCACTCATGATTATTAGATTTTCCTCCTCTTTCACATATTGGATTAATTTTTTTCAATTTCCGCATATATTTTCTTTATTTCTTCATCATCTTCCTGTGACATTAGCATACACACTTGTACTAATGTGGTTGGGGTGGGCTTAGTTTCTAACCTCATCAAAATAATCCTACCACTAAACTGTTCAAAATAACTCACCCGTTCCTCTACTCTTATTCATTTCAAATCCTACACCAGTCTCCACAGACAGCTTTTGTGTTAATTATTCTGAGTTCCCCAGACCAGAAATCCTGTGCATCCTTCAATTTAATCTCACTAATCCTAATGACATCTAACTTAAATCATTCCATGCTCCATCTTTTAGAATGTTTCTATCCATTTTGATGACTCCTCCCCTAGCAGTTCCCACCCAGAGATCTGATTGGGGAACTATTTTACTCCTGGAATATTTTACCCAGGAAGGAGCCACAATACTATATGTAATTTGGGTGTATTACATAGCCTCGGGATACCCTTATGGTATTTAATACATTGGCTCCCTGTTGCCTCCTGCTTGCATGACATTGATCATTTCTGATTCATCCTCCTTTATGGGCTGTTTCCAGCCCCAAGGGCACTACCTGCTCTTCTTCATTCTAAAGGAAGCCTTTGGCAAGCTGAGGGTGACTCCTTATACCAGAAATCTTTCAGTTACCAGAGTCTCGTCCGTGCAAACGAGGTGCACCTCATGAAGGACAGGTTGACATTTTATTGGAAGAGGCTAATATAGTCTCCCCCAAACCCTTACATCCCAAATTAAAAATACAAATCTAAAAAAAAAGTACCGAGAATTGTAGTGTTTCAGAATCAGCAGGAGCTTGTACGAAATTAAAGCTGCCTTCTCTTATGAGTGTACCAAAGCCTGTTAACTTGTACAAATTGGCTGTGGAATTTATTGTTGAATATATGTTACCAGTATGAATAGTGGAGTACAATTCATTTGAAGCTTTAATTCAAAGTGCACAGCTACTAACGAAGCCTCAAAAACTTTTATGCTGTAATTCAATCCAAAATAAAATTAGTGACGAGTACAATTAATCGAAACAGAAAATAAAGACGGCTCTGAAGACTGGAGTTTGTGAGCACCACAGCTGATGTTTGGTCTTGTTCTAAAAGAAGCTATTTGGGGGTTACAGACCAATGGATTGAAAGTGAGACTCTTGAGAGGAAAGGTGCCGCCATGGTATGCAAAAGGTTCAAAGGGGCTCACACATATGATAAAGTTTCTGAAATGATAACTGTTAGTTTGTTATACATTCAGCGTTTATTTAAAGCTATCAAAAATTGTAAAAACAGTAACCGATAATGTATCACATATGGTAAAGGCCTTCGAAGTATTTGGAAAATCGGTTCGGATATTATAAAAACATTTCACATGAAGAGCTTGAAAGAACCCCACTTGATGAAGACAATGAAGAATCTTTTCAGGTTCCAACTTCAGAACCAGAAAGTGACGATTGCCTGCGAGGACATGGAAGATGCTCTATTCACACTTTGAATTTTGTTACCAGTACAGATTTTGATGAAGCAAGACTGCAAAACAATTTTTATAAGACAACCGCATGATTCAGCCTTAGCAAAGTGCCAAGCGCTCTGGAATTTATGTTCTAGACTACCAGAAGTAGGTGAAAAAATATTTGGTATTAACAGTGAAGTCACCAACTTCTCTACACACAACCTGATGGGACTCTTAAATTCCATAAGAACCTTTTAGTAGTGCAGGAGCGTCTTCGCAAAACCATGAAAAGCCTTCAATTACCTCCTTGTAAGGGCCATGAAATACATTTTGTATGAGAATATGAAAGCTAGTGGAAGTTATTCAAATTCTGCAGGGGGAGAAAGAACGCTACTACAGTTGTCTACTACCTGAACTAATAAGAATCCAGTATATGGTTAAATTTTTTGAAATGGAAAATCTATAATATTGCAGCACTTTGTTAGATGTAATTGAAAGAGATATAAATAAATGTTTCAGAAAGTTTTTGCAATTTGAGCCTGTAGCAAATGATGCACTATTAGCCTCAGTGTCCCATCCATTTTAAAAAAATTAAATGTATACCAAAGTATTTAAATAACATGTAAAATAGAATATTCTTACTGTAACACTGAAAATTAATTTACCTGAAAAACAAAAATCATACTCTTTGAAGGGCAATGGAGAGGAGATAAACACAAAAGTCGAATCTTACTACATGTTTTTAGAGGATTCTGATTCCTCTATTGCTATTGCCACTAGTAGTGACAACACAGTGTCTACTGCCTTAGAGACACTTCAATACCTAATTAATCAGGACATCTGCCTAAAAAGTTTAAATGTTTATCCAATAATAAAAAAAAATACTTTTTAAATATAACACCTGTCTGATGAGTTCCAACCCTCTCGAACGACTCTTCTGTTTCGAGGGGGTGATAATGAGAACCAATCAAAGAAAAATGAGTAATTATATGTTTGAAGAACTGTTTTTACTTGTCTTTTTAAAGCCATAAAGAATGTCTTGTAGATTGTAGACACATAAATATGTTTAAAAAATTTTAAAAATACATTATGTAAAAAGTATTTTTAAAATACATATTTTGTATCTTGTATTTCAAATACCACTTTCAAAAGTACCTTGTATCTGATATATCAAATACATTAATTTAAAGTATCCTTTATCTTGTATTCCAGATACTTTTTATGAGGTACCTTTCTACATCTCTGGATAGTATAACAGATACTAGCAGTGCTGCATAGTGGGAAAAACATGAAATATCGAAACATATGAAGACTGAAATTTTCATCCTAGGCTATACAGGACCAGATATTTGATCAGAGAGGAAGGGAACAATCCTTTCGTTTACATGTATCTTTAATTCTCAGCCATCCACTTGTTGATTCTGATCAAAAATAAGGTTGAGACAGATCTGTCAACCTAAAAGAAACTTTTTGAAGCTGGAAGAAATATCGGTCCTATGCTTCAGTGTTCCAGTGCATCATATTTTTTTTTTTTTATTTTTGAAGAAACATTAACTCTGCTACTTTACTGAAACTTTTAAGTGACTACAGACTGAAAAGTATAGAATACATGGTACAGGCTTCCACCTTTTCGTTGCTGACAAACCCACAGTGAGCTAGGGTTCACTGGAATATATTTTCAACCTTGCTAACCAAGTGTTCCAACGACACTTTAGCAATGTTAACATCAGCTGAAGACATTTACGGCCAACCAGAGCAAGGCAAATCTTCCATCACATCTCAACCTCTTTTGAATTCACTGTACCACTAATTTGCACTTGTCTTTGATAAAATCAATTCACCGTAAGCCTTCCGTAACATATTCAGTGATTCGGCACACGAAATTCCATTTGCAATTCAAAACTGGAGACAAATTCTTTGTTTGAAATTTGAAATTTTTATCCATTGTAAAAATCGCTAAGAACACTTGAGATGATCTGACAACAATGAGTACTGTAAACAAACTAAATTACAGATAGCGCTGAAACTCAATGTCAGTATAGAGGACAGTTGTGCTAACTTCACGACAAATAGAATTGTGATGATCTCTTTAAGCGGGCTTTTTAAATGATCAATTCCCGCTACTTTCTCAACAAAATATATACACAGCACCAATAGTTAAATGAATTGTCCACTGAGAATAGTTCAATCTGTGAACAAAGCTTGTGAGCTAGTTTTTTATTCATCCAATGCCCATGTCCATGCATTCAATATGAAATTGTTGCATTTTTTGTATTAACTGAAATAAGAATAAAATGCGTGATTGCACTATATTCATGTCAGAATGATTAATCAATGTTTTAATTCTGAGTTAAGCTATGCTTATATGTGATACTAGCTGACCCGGTCACGCGTTGCTGTGACTTACTAATTATAGTACGTTGGATTAATGTTATTCTAAACTTCCTCAAGTAGTCAAATTAATATTCACTAATAAAGACAAAAACATTGTAGTCGATTTGGAAATTCAAATGTAATTGGTAAAGAGTTACAGGAGAGTTGAAATTAATGACAAACGATCATAAAAAAATTTAATTTACATTTCATTACAAATTACTTAATTGAAATTATATAAAAATTGATATTTATAAAATAAATAAATAAATTATTTTTTATTTATTTATATAAACTGAAATTTCAGTTATATCTTTAGTCATACTGTTTTTATATTTTTCCCACAAACTCGAAGATTGTGTTGGATAACATGTTGTCAAAATAATTGCAAACAGTTTGACCAATACTATTCGGCATGGCTGTCAACGCTGCATCACCAAGTGTCAGGTCCCAATAATTGTCGTCTACCAGCAGCTGCAACTCGCGACATGCATCTTGACATGTATTGAACACTCGACCATTAACTGTTCGTAAACATTCGAAAGAAGCTGGTCCGGGAACATTCACCAATACCAAACGCTGAATGAAACATTCACGTTGTTTTGGATGCACTGTGTAAAGACTTTGCTTTGAATATGCCTGCGATCGAAAGATGTGGTTCTTCTTGTTTACGTGCCTACCATTTTTTTACCTAATTTGTTCCATGAAATTGGAACATCGGTATATAATAATGTTTTTACAAATTGGCGGAACACATCAGATTTTTGACACAATGTGAAAAATTCAGTTTGTGGTTTGTCGTTTTTGGTGGCTCAAGTACTCTTTGGAAAATATTTTCTTCGGTGAAATATACAAGTTGACCGTTTTCAAGATGTATTGCAAGATGCTGGATGGAAGGGTCTCTTTCATGGACTGCGAAAACTAAAAATATGCCAGATAGCTTCGTTGCTGCTGATGTATCTACCTATTTGGTATCGTGTTATTTCGTCATTTTTATTTACATTTTGAACTTCAAATACGGCCAAATCACTGCCTTTATTAACATATTTGCAAACGTACTTAATAGATTTTACAGAACTGCAAAACTCGACATTAATATGAGCCTTATACGTTTTTGAAAGCAATAGGTGAGTATGGTACCACCCACTGATTGTCAATTTCAACTTGGTTTCTAGAATTTGACATTCGCAGTTGTAAATGTTTGGCCACCATTCTCAGCGTTTCTGCGGCGGATACAACGGATAACCATCGATATCCGTAATATTATTCGTATATTCCTTTGGAAAACGCTTCTTACATTTTCCACCTTCCATGCATGGCGATGTCATGTTAAAAGCACCGCACGGTCTGTGGATCGAGTGACTGGTAACATTATCAAACAATTCTTGATCAATTAATGGGTCCGGAATTTCGGCTGAAATTATTTGATCAATTTCTTCTGGACTGGATTTTAACTTCAAGCCAAATCAAAATGTGAGAATGAGACAAACCTCGCTTTTGCCACTCAATCAAATACAGATAGCAACGTGTGTTACCGAAAACTGAATGTTTTACGATTAAATCAATCAATGATTTTAATTTTTGTTTGAACACACGTGCCGTAGACATCATAACGATGCATTGATTGATGGCCTGGTAATAGCAAAGTTTGTATTTCCTACCAATTCGGATTACATGTAAATGTAATAAACAAATCTGGACGACCATAATGACGTACGTAAGTCATCGCATCTTGTATATATTCCTGCATGTTCCGTGAACTGCCGATGTAGCTTGAAGGTAAAATAAATGCATTACCGATATCATTGTCGTTTAAATTTTCATAAATATTGCCGATAACAGTATCTCGTAAGAGGATGTATTCCTGCATCTTGACGTGTGACTTTAATCAACTGAGTCACCAACCATAAAAACTGCAACTTCATCTACGGTTGGCGCGTTGAATCTGCCAGCGTGTTCTCCTGATGGTAATTTATCAGCTTTGATGACAATTTGATAGTTGTCATTTTTTAATTGTGGCGACACGAATTGAATAAGTTGATTATTATTTTCCAAACAATTTTCCAACAATACCACAATTGCTCTCTCTTCTGCTTGTTCGATGAAATTATACTGGCACCTAGTTTTCAAGCGTTCCTCACAATTTCCAATAGATTTGGAGAAACTTCGGGTCATCGTTTGGCATCGGTATCAACGACCCAATCTTATGGTACACCTGGCCTTGTATTTTGAATTTAGTTTCAAAATGACGTCCATCAGATGTAAGATCGCAAATTTTTGCTGCCCCAAAAGACGTCATCTGGAAGCAAGAATTGAATTTGCGTGTCTTGCGCAGAAACAATTTCGAATCACCGAGCGTGGCGGTGTAACGGTTAGCGTTCTCGCCTCGCATTCGGGAGGACTGGCGGTTCGAATCCCCGTCCGGGCATCCAGATTTGGGTTTTCCATGGTTTCCCAAATCACTCCAGGCAAACTGCCGGGATGCTTCCTTCAAAAGGCCATGGCAGAATTCCTTCCCATTCCTTGCCCCATCCTTGCCCCCCATCCTTTCCCGTCTCTAAAGACCTCACTGTTGAGAGACGTAAAGCAGTTAAAAAAAAAATTCGAATAGTTTGATTCGCCAGCAAGAAGGATTGTAAATGTTCTGGCGGATTGGGTAGTGGTAATAATACATCTTTTCCTGATGCACAACACATGCCGGCTGCTTCATTGCGGAATTTCAACGCCTGATAATACTGGCATATTTTGCTCATTGCACCGATTGCAGTTTTAGAATGTGCAGATGTGCATATTGGAACGCAAGACGAACAAATGATACACGTGTTAAAGCACGGCTGATTTACTGTCTCTCTCGTTCTCTTTCTCTAAATGTAGCTATGTGCTGTTCTCGTGCCGCTCTTGTTCTCGATATATTCTATCACAGACGTTCATCACGCTGTTCTTGAGATTCTTGCATACGACGCTCAGCTGTCCTGATTCTTTGAACTTCCTTACTTGCCGCGATTTGTGTTGCTGATTGATGAGCTCTCTCGTCGTGCGTCTTGCCTCTCTGCTACACGCATTGTCGAGGTTAGATTCTTTGGCGACATTTCACTGAAAAATATTTGAATTACAGCAAAAAGTGCCTTTCTGAAAGCCTTAAAATAATACACTATAATACAGTGGGTCCATTGAAAAATACAGTAAAATGGAAGTTAAGAACTAATGAGGAAATATAAAATAACATTGAAAAAAATAACAGAAAAAGAAGAATGATATTTTTTGATACATTTATAGCATGGATGACATCAGGCTTTCAAGAGGTTTAGAAAGATTTGAAACGAAATAATAACAGTGAACTGTATGGAAAGAAATTTTTTTCGATAGCAGACTTTGAATATGGCAGGATTCAAAGGTAGAGAGGAGTGCAATAATGAAGGAGTACTGGGGAGGAAGAAAGAAAAAACAACAGGAGAGGAATTGAAATTGACACGTGGTCTCTAGCTGACCATAACAAAAAGAAGAAGAAAAATGATAAGCTAGCGAGAAATGCTTACACGATTCGAATTTATCGTAACCGTTTTCTTCAATGTTATATTCATGTGTGTAATTACTTTGTCGTTAGGTATGAAGACACACAAACGATGAACAACAATACAGCATAATTATAACACAATACACAGCACAATTAAAATTGAAGAAACTCACACATATGGCGTGGAATAGACCGTAGCATAAATAAATCGAAATACAACGCCATCTACTGGATTGTTCGATAAATTAACACACCGCCATCTGTTAGGAATAAACTGTAGCATAAATAAATTGAAACAGAACGTGATCTACTGGATGATTACCCAACATAGCTAACCAAGTGTTGTATAGATAAGTTAACACATCGCCATCTGTTAGAAACTTATGGAACTATAATAATAATAATTACGTGTGGTCGTAATGACCTGGTTTCTACTGGCTGGGCATTCTGCCCCTGTCGTAGCCACCTTTACCTAGCCCGCCCATCCTGCCTGGTACAGGGGACCTACATTTTAACGTCGAATCCGAACCACAGTACCGTCCTGGCGTATTTCACCTCATACAGCATGCTGCGCCGGGGGTTAATGCCGGGTTAAGTGTCTATAAAAATCCTCGCCGAGACAGGGACTCGAACCGGGGACCTTTCCATCTCCAGTCAGACGTCCTAACCACTTAGCCAGCAGACCGCTTAGCCTTGGTGGCTTACAAATAATTACAAACCATTGTCCTATGACAAACATTTAATGAACATTTATTTCGCAAATAATAAATACTGAGGGCTATAATCCAGATAAAAACTATCCTATCTTTTAAGTTAGGACTAAATTACACACATTAAGCCAAATTTCATCTAAATCGGTTATGTAGTTTCGGAGTTCATCCCGGACGAACATCGTGACACGAGATTTTTATATATATAAAGATTAATTCAAACAATCATAGTAATCATTTTCAATATGTCTTTCTCGTTAACATGAAATTTAATAACAGTTAATTTAAATAATAAACAACAAACACATAATCGACCTGAAGATGGCTACTGAGCTAGTTACCGAAAGCTTGCCACTTTGTAATAAAATCTGGCTGCAAACCCGAGAAGATTTGTTGACATTATCGAGAGTTATGTGAAACTGTGTTTGGAAAGGACATGATTGTAAAATACAGCAATAGCTTTCTAGTACCCATAGTTAAGCCTTTGGCATTGCAAACAAATTATATAACCATAAAATATAATATTGAAAAAGTTTTCAGGTAAAGACAGGTTTTGTATCATGTGAGCAGGTAGAGGTGTAAGCCAAATCACGAAAGAAAACAAAAAGCTTCAAACATTTTCACAGATACTATGATTGAAAAAAAGTGTTCTGATGTAATGTTTATAGGGTCAGAAAAGTTTATTTAGGACAGTAACTCATTTTGAAGATTTTATTCTAATTGGGCAATTTGCTGACGTAAGCAAGGGATGAGGTTACACAAGCATAGAAAGTAGATTTCAGAGGAACACTGAAAAGACTTTTTTTTAAAAAATATGATAAACAAAATCTGATCATGATAATGCCTTGTCAACATATAAACAATCTCTATAACAAAAATTTGGGCTTTTTTTTTTAGCGAGTTAAGAAACCCAACTTCTAGTAGATACCGAGATGAAACCAGGATCAAATGAAAGCTAAATTTAAATATAGTAATAATATAATAACAGTTGGAAACCAAAATTATGTTTGAAAGATGAAAACAGGAATTTTAGATGTTTAACCCAGAGTTGCATCATACACGTCTCAACATTTAATTTAAAAAATAAAATAAAAATTTGTTGAAATTGGGATAAGGATCATTAAAAAGAGTATGAAATTAAAGAAGAAAAGTAAAAGTCATTTAAAACCATAATAAAATATGAATGTTATGACTTATCGACATAAATTGTTTCCTTGAGGGAAATTGGGAGTTAGATGCCAAAGTAAGAAATTAAATACTACATCCAAATAAAAATAGCCACAGTTATAAACAATAAACAAAATTAAATAGAAAATTGAAATGAATCAATTGAGATCCATTACTATGAGGGACAAAATGTTTAAGTTACAGACAGAAAAGCAAAATTTATCATCCCTCACATTTTAAAAACGAATACCAGCAAAATGACTGAAAATACAATAAAATGTGACAGGGACAAAAGTTGTCAGAACAAATCATTTCATAATATAGCAAAATTTCGGATGGGTAGGATTAAAATGATGCTCGGGACTCCTGGGAATTTTATACATTCCCACGCTGAAAGGTATTTAAACCCACGATTTTCCTTCCCAGCCAGCAGTTGTTAACACACAGCCCACTGACACTCATCTCCATGATGAAGTTTACTAACACGAAGCTTCGAACTTAGGAATTTTGTCAGTAGAGATGCGACTTTTAGATTATTTCTGTCAGCGATATGACTTTGAAACAATTTTGGAAGCATACCTTATCTAAATTGTTGATGTTTGGGCGATTTTATAAATGTTATCTCTATGAAAGCATCTGAAAGAAAAACTTCAATGGAATAACTGTGCTTACCACAGTGGGAGAATTAATTTGCAAGATAAAGCCCTTTGTTGGAAATGAAAACTTAATTGGAGTTCAGAAGAAACAGTAGAACAACCATAACAGGTTGATATCTATATACAATAGGTGTGGACTGAGACTGAAATAAGATTAACTGTAGAAGCAGTAAAGATTTTCTAACAATTTAGTGGGAAACGAAGGCTTTATACAAATGATAGAGCAAAGCATAAGGGGGTAAAATATGTGGAATGTTTTCCTGTACAGTTCAATGATAATATAGGGTTTCATGCCACTGATATGAATGATCATAAAACATTTGTAATGGATGAAAGGGGTCAGTAAACCAGTGGCCAAGAAACAATGAGAGTAATTACAAAATGGCACAGTTTTCTGAATGTAAGAAATATTTCAGGGAAATGTTCAATATATGGAAGGATGGGGAGGAAGTGGGAACAGTTCAAAAAGATAAAATACAGGATAATGTGTCTATTCAAAAAAAAAGTGTGGAACCTGCACAATAGAGAGGCGAGAAAGCTGAAGTAGTTGGTAAGAAGGAAGCAACAGAGTAAGAAAACTGCAAGGTATTAGGGAACACATGAAACAATTAAGCAAGGAATACATAGCAGCAAAGAGAGAACCCAAGAATGTGTTCACAAAGAACATTACGGCTGGAGGGGAAACATTGAATAGTAAAATATTTAAGGATATGTTCAGAAACTGATATCGGTGGAGGTGAAACAGGAGTGAAAATAGGAATGCTACATGATAGTATACTGGGACCATTTTTTAAATGAATGACTGAATTGTTTATAGTCAATGAAGTTAATACTGTTGGCAGATTATATGATTACAAAAAGAAACAATTTTCAGAAGCTACAGAGGGATCAGGAATTTATATTGACTTGTTTAATTATATGGTAGTGAGGGACTCAATGGTTGAAGACATAAAATCTAAATATCTTAGCATATCAATTGATGTTAAACTGCACAGGACACACAGAATAGATGGTAGGGAAAGATTTTGAAGCCATGTATTTATTGGAAATGGTAATGAGGAGATATATCTACTCGACTGAGTATGGTACAATGGAAAAGGGGGTTTGTGAAGGGTAATAAATACACATACTGAAAGGGGTGCTAGAAGGGCAGCTAGAATTGTCTGTGGACATTAAGAACATACGCTGTGACACAATAATGAAACTGGATTGGAGTCACAGGAACATAATAGGCAGTTAAAAGTGGTAGGTTTGTATAAGAGATAATTATGTGAGGAAGCCTTAAAGGACATTAGACAAGTAATTACTAGTAGTTAGTGGAAGAGGAGAGAGAGCCATAGCTATTAATTGGCTTTTAAATTCAGGTCTGAGGGAAGGTGAAAGTATTTATTTGTAGATAAGGGTGACAGAGGCTGTAATAAGTTATCTAGGAAGGATGTGAAGAATTTATCTCAAGCAGTTAAAGAATTAAAAGCAGGAATGTGCATAAAGCATAAGCAAGCACACAGAGAAATTGCCATCAGAGCACAAGCTTCATCACAATAATAATAATAATGATAATAATAATAAATGTTATTAAACCATCTTTATGTGCAACTAATATTAAAGGATTTGATTTACCATAAGTGCAATCCCAAGGCCCTTTTCCAGTCCAGTCCTTCACATACATTAATTGTCTCATCATCTACTCTGCAAATAGGTACACCACAGAGCAAAAGATAAAGTTTGATGCGATCTCGCTGCAAAAACTGATCTGCGCCAACATCATTCCATAAGCAAAATTGCTCTCTCATCAAGAATTTCACGAAAGCACTCGTACCCATCTGTGTTAGCAGAATTGTTAAAAAGTTGTCCCCTGAAAAGGGAAGAAAAAAATTAGTTATGTTGTGTAAGACATTAAACAGAACTGTCTCTCTTGGCGACCACATATTTTGATTTGCCAATTAATGGCTACATTTCTTCAAACAGTTATGATATGCTTCCAATTAAATATCAAAACCATTTTTACTTTAAGTTAGTTGTTGTTGTTATTTGATTTAAGGGCGCGTCGACAACAGGGTCATTAGCACCCTAACAAATACCAGGCATGACAACGTGGCAAAATTGCCGTCTGTGTGGCCGACTGTAAAGCGGTCGGCCACAGAGACAGCACAATAAAATACTAACATACTAACTAAAATACCATCTGCGTGGCCGACTGTAAAGAGATCGGCCAAACAGACGGCAACATAAAATATAAAACCGAGACTAGGCAATAAAATATAAAAATACATACATTAACTGGTTGGCTGTAGAAGGGCCAACCAGTTAAAAAACGAGTTAGCTGGCTGGCTGCAAATGGGCCAGCCATATAAGCAGTGTCACAAGTAAAAACATTACTTGGATTGGTGGTTGTAAACGGCAACCAATCCAATCTAAAACCTAGGCCGATCTGCCCAAAATTTTTGGGACAAGACCAGCTGAGCAAGAAAACTTTAAAACCTTAGCCACATTGTCACAGTCACCGTTTAAAATAAGGGACAGATCGTTGGCTAAGCCAACGTCTGCCCTTAGATCTAAAAACAGTACACATTTGGTTACAATGTGGCGTACCGTCAAAGCATCACATTCCGGTGGGTCCTCCCGACGGAGAAGAAAGCTGTGCGTGAGAGGACAGTGCCCTATACGGAGGCGAGTAAGGATAACCTCATCCCTCCTCGCCCGCTGGAAGGAGCTGCTCCGAACAGTCGGTTTGACCAGCCGGAGCTTATTATGCTCAACTTCCAGCCACTGCCTATGCCATACATCAAAAACAAATCTCTTCGCCGCCGAGGCAAGGTCTGACTTTGGGACCGGATCAAAGTAAATTCTGACCTTGTCGCAGGCTATCTTGGCAGCTTCATCAGCTGCCTCATTCCCCCAGCTTCCCGCATGGCCGGGTACCCAGCAGAAGAAAACCTCCTTCCACAGGACTGGAGGGAAAGGAGGGCGTCCTGGATGTCCTGGACTAGACAACTGCTGGGTACATATTTCCTAGGGCCTGAATACAGCTGAGGGAATCACAGCATATGATGTATCTCTTATTGCGCATTACCTTCATAAGCTGGAGCGACTTTAACACAGCGTAGCACTCAGTGGTGTAAACGCTGCACCAGCCATCCAGTTTGTATGTGTAGTCGCTCGAGGGAACACTATGGAACAGCCAACTCCGTTAGCCTGCTTAGACCCATCCGTATACACCGGGGTAAACGTGTGATGCTCATTTAGAATGTCTCTAAAAACATTATTAAAAACACTGTCAGCGGTACAAACTTTGTTGTACCGAGACAGGTCTAAAATTATTCTGGGCCTCTTTAAAAGCCAGGGAGGAGATTTACTCCAACCCTGGTGATAAAAAGGGAAGCTCTAATCCATATTGTTCTAAAATAGCCTTTGTACGGTAGCTGAACAGTTTAGTGGTTCTATGCCGGTTGATATAGAGCCGCTCGTGGTTGGGATGCAGAACTATGTCGTACACGGGACTGCCAGGTGTTATGGCAACATGAAGGTAGTGTCGCACCATGAGGAGTCGCCGGCGGATGGTGAGCGGCGGCTCGCCCAAGTCAGCACAAATGCTGACAATAGGGCTGGTGCGATATGCACCCGTGGCGAGCCGAATTCCAGCATGGTGGACACTATCCAATATGCGGAGATAGCTGTCTTGTGCTGAACCATACACAATACAGCTGTATTCCAACCGTGGACGTACAAAGGCTCTGTAAAATTGTAGCAGGCAGGGGCGACCTGCCACACAGACATTTTAACACATTAAGAGCTTTTGAGGCTCTGGCTTTAACATCTTTGAGATGCGGTAGCCAGTTGAGCCTAGTGTCTAAAATGAGGGCCAGGAATCTAACAGTATCAGTAAAACTTAAAACGGTATTCCTCAAGGTAAGGTGAGGCTCTGGTAAAAGGCTTCTTCTGCGAGTAAAAAGTACACACCGGGTTTTCTCAGCAGAGAAACGAAAACTGGTGTGCACTGACCATTCGTCCAGCCTGTTCAACAAGAGCTGCAAATGCCGCTCTGCACTTCTCAGGCTGGACGATGCAATAAAAGTTAAAAAATCATCCACATATAAGGAGTACCATATGGGACTCCTTATTATGGCTCCAATGCTATTTATAGCAATGGCGAAGAGCGTCACGCTTAAAACTGACCCCTGAGGAACACAGTTTTCCTGAATAAAAAGATCAGACACTTCGCTACCAACTCGGTGCCGGAAGCAACGACCACATAAAAATTATTTAAAAAAACAGGGTAGGTTACCCGTAAAACCCCATTCATGTAACTGTTTTAAAATAACATGCCGCCAGGTAGTATCGTAGGCCTTTTCAATATCGAAAAAAACACCCACAAGGTGTTGGCTGCGGATGAACGCATCCTGTATTGCCACCTCCAGGAGGATCAGGTTGTCCAAGGTGGAACGGAACTTCCTGAATCCACACTGAAAGCGGCTCAGCAGATTACGGGACTCAAGACACAAGACGAGGCGGCGGTTTACCATCCTCTCCAGTGTCTTCCCCACGCAGCTAGTCAAGGCAATACTACCTGGCAACAATTTGTCTTTGCCAGGTTATTTGTCTTTGCCAGGTTTTAAAATGGGAATTAATGTTGCTTCTTTCCACGAGTCGGGGAAGTGTCCTCCGGTCCATATTTCGTTAAAAATATCTAGAAGGTACTTTTTAGCATCCTTACTGAGATGCCTCAGCATCTGGTACTGGATCAGATCGGGCCCTGGAGCAATGTCATTTACGCTGTTTAATGCTGACTCCAGCTCCCAAGATGTAAATGGGCAGTTGTAGGCCTCTGTATTCGACGAATCGAAGCATAGCGAGTGCCTCTCGGCAGCGACGAAGGGGTCAAAGTTAGCGGACGAAGTGATGGCGGCGAAGTTCTCCGCCATCAGCTGCGCTATGCTTCATTCGTCAGTAATTATACGTCCGTGATCCAGTAACCCAGATACTGGTGGGTGGGAGTACCTTCCAGATATACGGCGAATGGACTCCCATACTTTCGATGAAGGTGTGGAACGATTTATAGTGCTCACAAAGTTCTGCCGTGACCTCTTCTTGCTCTCCTTAACTCGACGCGCCTTAGCTCTGGCAATACGGAACGCTGCTAGATTGTCAGATGTTGGGCACAACCTAAAATGACGCAACGCCCGTCGGCGACCCTGGATGGCGGAACGACATTCATCGTTCCACCAGGGGACGGGCATCCTTCGCAGCGTTCCGGAGCTCTTCGGCATGGAAACGTCAGCTGCACAGTGAATCACTTCTGTCAAGTGATTCACCTTGTCCTGTATACTGCCACAGGGTTGCAGTTGTACAGAACGGCAGCAGAGCTGCCAATCTGCACAACTGATGTTCCATTTGCGTCGGTTATTTCCTCTTCCGCGTTCAAACTCGACGTGCATCCAAAAAGGGAAGTGGTCGCTACCATGTAGGTCGCGATCCACATCCCACTGCACGGAGTCCGCAATTGAGGGGGAACACAAGGAAAGGTCAATGGCAGAAGACGTACCGGTAGCAGTAGTGAAATGAGTCATTTGCCCTGTATTCACGATACAAATTTCCTCCTGCTCTATCAATCTACCAACCACTCGGCCCCTGGGGCAATCGGTGGTGGAACCCCACAACGCACTGTGGGCGTTGAAATCACCCAAAAGGAGAAAGGGCCGAGTAAGATGTCGTATAATGCCAACCAGGTTGTCGTAGCCGACTGACACACTGGGTGGCAGATAGATAGAGCATACGGTCAGTTGGATTGGACCGTGTATTTTCACCGCAACTGCTTGTATATCAGAGGTGAGAGCAATAGGTTCGAAGTGGACAGTGTTTCGAACAAACACAGCCACTCCCCCCTTCGCTCGATCACCCTCGGTATCGTCCTTTCTATAGATGTCATACCCTATTGGAACAGGTTGGTGTAAAGGTCTAAAATGTGTCTCCTGAAGACAGACACAATGGATTAGACCATGCTAAGAGGTGGACTTCCTCTTTGTGAACCTGAAAGCTGTTTACGTTCCACTGAAGTATGGGAGCCATTCTACCTATTTAAACCCCCCCCCCCCAGTTCGGGTGGGTCTTCCTTTGGTGATTGCTGAGGAACGGAACCAGGTTCGTCCACCAGCATTACATCGCCTTCGGGGTCCGAAGACGATTCTTGTTGTGATAAGGCTTCAGATAGTGAACGATTCCTCCACCGAGGCCTTGTCCCCTTCTCCCTCCAAGTTGGTATCTGGGGGGTGAAGTGGAAGGGGACTTCACGAACAGAGAGGGGTCCGTGTGTTTAAACTTCAGTCCCCGAACTTTTTGCACTTTCTGCCATCCGCTACTGACAGATGGCGTTGCCGTTGCTGCATCTGCTAAGGATGATGCTTCAGCTGGGGATGCTCTTTCTGCTATTGCAGAGGCACCCACGTCTGTAGCTACTGTAACAGACGGCTGTGCCTTTGCTGGTAGACTTGCTGAACCTGCTTTCGTTGTGGTCGAGTTTGCCGGAGTGATGCTACCCGCGTCCGTGGTCCTAGGTGTAATGACCTTGATGGGTGTGGCACCACATCTGCACTGACATGAGCACACTGGACTTGTGCCCATGTCCGCAACGGACGTCTTGGTAGCAATACTTTTTTTCCTGATGGGAGTTGATAACGTCTTCGCAAAGCTGGTAGCGAAGACTCGTGGAGCCAGAGCCTTATATCGCTTCTTGGCTTCGCCATACAATATGCGCTCTTTCGTTTTCAACTCCTGTATCTTTTTTTCTTGCAGATACAATCGACACTCCCTGCTCCAGGCTGGATGTGCCCCAGAGCAGTTAACACACACCTGTTGGAGCGTGCAACTAATGCCTGCCTCATGAGCCGCCTTTCCGCATTTCCCATAGGTGGGGTTGCCCTTGCAGGTCGCCGTCATATGACCGAACCGCTGGAACTTGAAGCAGCGCATTGGGTCCGGTACATGCGGGCGAATATTCAAATTCAAATATCCTGCCTTGATGTTTTTGGGCAACGTCGGAGTGTCGAACGTCAGGACGAAGGTGGCTGTCTTCTCAAGACTGCCGTTAACCCTTCGTTTTATCTGACGAACCTCGACCACATGTTCAGTTGACCACTCCTTAAGGAGTTCCTCGGTCTCTAAATCCATAATATCGCGGCAGATGATGATGCCCTTACTGGAATTTAGAGTTTTATGGAGTTTGCAGTTCACTGCGAACTCCCCGAGCTTCTCACACTTAAGGAGTTGGACAGCCTGCTTGTGGGTGGATGTTTCCAAAAGCAGTGTTCCATTCCTCAGCTTTTTTACCGATTTGGGGGTACCCGCAATATCCTCTAAACCTTTCTGAACATAGAATGGAGAGACCTTCTCAAAAGATCAATCCACTCGTCATGATGACGAAGGCATTATCTATAAAACAACCCTTGCCGTTACTGTAGTTTTGTTCTGGATGAGGGCTTTCAACCCTCGCCCGCTTATATGAACTGAGTGTATTTTTATTTACCTGTGACACACCCGGGCCCAGGGGTTTTTAGGTTTTTTGTTAGTAGGAATTTTGGTCCCACGAGAAAAAAACAGGTTAAAAGAAGCGCTAATACAACAGGGGTGCGCAGGTGCCCCTGAGGTTGTACGTTAGCGAGTGATCTGCCTCTCACCCATGCACCTCCTCGGCACGTATCCGACCTTGAGGTTGAGGGGTTTTTTTATAGAGGTTTGTACCGTCCTCGAGATCCAGGCGATGAAGCCAAGATCCCCGTTCTCCTAGACACACAACGTTCCACCGCCACGCCCTACGGTGGTCGTTGAAGCATGGTACGAGTTTACAGTGTGGGAAACTTGCGGCGCTCAAGTTTCCAGCTCAGGCACCGCGGGTTCGCCAAACCCGTACCTGGCACTTGCGTACCAGGCCCCTGTGGGGTTAAGTTAGTTAAACACACTGTACTGTTAAAATGAAATGGCACTATTCAGGGTCAGCAATTTTGCATCATTCAGAGTCCAGGTATTAATTATAGTGGAAGGAACAAACCATCATATGGCAGTAAATAAATTAAAAGTAGCTAAAACATATGAATAGATTTGTATTGCCAGTTAACTACCATACAGGTTAATTTGCATCACAAGTAATATGGATGGCTTGCAAGTCTTCCATCAAATATTGCTGTTTTACTACTTCTGGATATCTGAGAAAATTTTAAAAACTGCTGACCAAGAACTTCATTTTTGGTATCCCCCCCACCACCAATTATTTTATTTTTTCTTGTAGCTTTATGCCTCTTCGATGTTGAGGTCATTAGAGGAGGCAAATGCTTCTTTGTGTAGTTTGTTTTCTGGCAACCATGCAAATTCAAATTAAGAATTTTATTTCTAGTATTCAGAATTTCAGTAGAAAATCCATCCTTTCTATATGCTCGTTGTTCCCAACAATGAATGTGTAAGCCAGTAGTCCTTTATTAGTGGCTCGCTAAAATATTTATAGCACCTTTAATATAACTGGGTGGTTTAAGTGAGAAATATTTTATCTCAGAAAACACTTTGAAATCTTATTGAATGGAGTTAAAAAAGTACTGAATTATACAATGTGACGGTCAATATTCACACACTGAGAAAAACTAAATCCTATAGCATTACAGATCTGATGTCAATGTACTCTTAATGGTTACTGTTGAAGTAGTGTTCACTGCACGTTTTCAGATATATAAATTAAACATGCTCAGTTTCTGAGATCTGCTTTGTTCATTTCATCTTTATGTGGTGTCCTTCAATTTCCAGTAAATTCTTAACGATTAGTGAATACGAAAACTATGAAACTTTAACTGACAGTAGGTTATAAAGATACCAAAAACAGCTTTGTATGGTAAAAGTTAAAAACATATTACTTTTAATAAATAAAAACCCAAAAATACAGCTGTCAGTCATGTGATGCAAAAAAACAATTAGCAAGTGTAACGTCCCATCTTGATGAGAATCATTTTTGCTCAGTGTACTTAGTGTCCGTTGAGAATCTGTGCATTGTATATTTAAGGTTTTAAGTCAACCCATTACTTAGTTCTGGCTACCAATTCCTAAATAATGTTTACAAAAGAAGCTGGATTTACCAAAACAAACAGCTCTAATTTGCCCAAAATTGATGTAACAATGCTGGGAGTGTTTTTGACATAAAACAGATACTTCATCTCAGTAGACTTCTGGAACATCAAAACTTTACTTAAAGTATATGTACTAAAAAAATTAAAGTACTGTTTTGTGGTGGAAAGTGCACTTATTGTCATACAATTACGAAAATTTACATAAGAATGAAGTCTTCCTTGCCATTGTATTTAGCCCTTAGTGGATAGATTTCAGAAACTTATATACCTTAAAAAGAGTAGTTGTTATAAGCTAAATTTTGCTTTATAGGATCAAAATTAGCAAAGATAGTAGCTAAGTTGAAAGTATTGCTTAAATGCTGTGCACTTAAGTAGACAATGAGCTGGCAGCAAGCATTCACTGTGACATTATACCAATCTCAGACATTGTTAACGGTGAATAGAGTGGCATTTAAATCACGAAACAGATAATATAGATGACGTCTGACTAATTTCAACAATTCAAAACATTGAGTTTGTGGAGCACATGATATTTAAATTCCAAAGTGGTAATTCATTTATTGATAGATATTTACAACAGAAAAAATATTAAGGAACACAGTTTATTGAACATGATAAAATATTCAGTAAAAACTTTCATCAAAGTGATCTTCACAAAAAATATTAAAGATATTGTAGACAAATAAGATGGGTCCTGTCATGCAAGTTTTAGGGACTTTTTCTGCTGATTTTCATTGTTTGCAATGTAAATAAAACAATTTGTTTTGTTTAATTGATGTGTTTACACACTGAAGCACTACAAACCACTTGTAAACAGTAGAACTCATTTTATCAACTAAATAAGCAAACTTCTGCTTTATTTACAGTGGCACATAGCAAGACATGATGGCACAAGAGATGAAATGACAGCTACGAGTACCAATACTCAAATTAGCATATAAAAAGGTGAAGTTTCGCATTCCCCCCCCCCCCCCAAGAAATAACAGTTTTTTTCTTGATGCAATAGACTCATAGCTACAATACTGACAACTTTCTCGAAATTATTCAAGTACCCCTTTTATCAGTGTTCCACAGTTAATTTCTTTTTTCCTTCAGGCTTTATGCCTCATCAACATCAAGGTCATTAGAGACAGGAGAAGAGTGGGGAGAAATGAATAGGAAGGAATTTGGCCATGCCCTTCTGAAGGAACTATCCCGGGATTTGTCTGAAGTAATTTTGGCCTACAGTAAAGACATCGGTATTTGATAATAGAGTATTCTATTAAATGAACCCAAGAACAGCTGAAAATTCTGTAACTTAAAGATGACACACATATCATGGAGAGCAGATTGACTGCATCTTTCAACTGCATGTTTATGTTTACAAATACTTATAATTACGGTTTGGATCCTTAGGACCAAAAAAAAAAAAAAAAACAAAGAAAGAAACATGCAAGCAAAACAGGTAAATGTGACCTAAAAATAACAAAATATGATCAAACATTTAAATTAACTATAAATCAAAACATGCTGAATTATACATAATTTATTTTATCCAGTAGTGTCACTCATGTAGACAGCATAATTTACTTCTGTGCACTTACTGCACCATTCGGAAATTAAATTTTAAATCGTTTTGTTAAAGTCACTTAAATTTCACATAATTTACAGAAAACAACTCTGCACTAAAACACTCCTCTCCAAATTCCCTTAGGGAGCATCCTTTAATTATGTGTGTGAAATAGGGTGGGAGATGTGTCAAAATCTCGCACTTGCATTCCAAATTTATTTTGTAAAGTCCTTTCCTAAAACTAATACTCTAATTGAAAACATACAAAATCTGAAATAAAGAGATAACCCACAAAAATCTGTTTCTCATGGTAAACTTTATCTGGTAACCTGTAGCACTAAGACAAAGTTGAAGATGTCAGATTTTATTTTAGGATAGTTATGGAATTACACACACTTGTGTGGATAAACTAAACAAAATAATATTTAATAATAGTGACAATGAATCTTCTGTTAGGCAATGAAAATAAGGATGGATTGGGGGGTCACCAATTGCAGATGAAGACAGGAGGGTCAGAACAAATACACCCATCCCTCCCAAAATAAAGTCTATATTTATAGATGTCTGATTCTCAAGCCATGTGTCTCACCACTAACTTTTATTTTTTTTACATAAACATTGTTACGTGTGCCAAAATAATATTTAAGTACTTTGGCACTTATGTACTTTCCTGTCAACACCATCGTAAAAGAGTTGGGGGGGGGGGGAGGGGGGGGGATGTGAGGCAGGTGCCCCATCACTCACCTAATCTATAGATATATTGGCACTATTTTAAATGGGAAAAATCACAGTACTCATAACTCTAAAAAAGCCTGACAGGATGAATATGACACTAAGAAATCATGCTATGGGAAAGAAACAACTGGATAAAAACTCAAAATTAAAGATGCAGCATGAAACATACAAGGAGGATTATTGTAAAAAATTAGAAAAAGTTGACGATATATTGAATAGAGATCAATTTATGCACAGGTGTTAACAGAAACTAGGAATACCTACAAGGAACTATCGACATTTATGATAATGAAGAGATTTTGAGCATTGTACTAAACAAGAGTGTGATCTGCACTGAAATTCTTGTAGATAAAATATTATAAATACTTAAAAATAAAAAAAACTATAAATGAAACAAGGATAATCAACAGGAATTCAAGCCTACATACCTAAAGAAGGAAAAGGAATAATTGGAAACCAAAAATTAACAGGAAATGTAGCAGCTTGGCTTTATTTTTTTGAAGATGTTAATAAAATATACATGGGCAACAAAATGTTCAAGAAGCATAATCAATTTTATATTCTGTGATCAAAATACTGCCTAGTGTCAGTCTACTTTGAAGATCACTATCCCTTATGGTCACATGTGGGAGGTTTAGGTAGCCCCATGAGGCAATTCGATCAAAACCAGCCACACGACTGTTAGACAATGCCACAGGCAGTGTCACCTGATATGGTAGCTGGTGATCCTTCAATATCATCTTTGAATCCCTCCACCGGACCTTACACCTACACCAGTATAAATGCCCATTCACTCAAGCAATGATCAGAAGGTTAAGCAACAATGCACCACCAAGCCAGAGGTACTGGCCATAGCAGGAAGGAGGACACCACAGAAGTGCAGGACTGTCTGGCTGGTACATTCCACTCTCCGCACAAAACACAGTAAGCAGCCCTATTATATAACTCTCATACTATGAGGGCAGTTCAAAAAATAAGGTCTCCAATGACGCCGCGTCAAAACTAACAATGCTAGTGAAATCCGACAACAATGCCGTGTTCCTTGGTACAGGTTCGAGCTCAATCGGACAATCAGTCACTGCTTGACAGCCGTCCGCGATGGAGCAGCCGCTTAGCTCACCCACCAGGTGCTAAATGCGCTCAGTGATCCGATTTTTGAACGTGAAAAACGTTACACCGATAGAAATCCATCATCAGTGGAGGTGTATGGGGAAAAGTGTATGGACATTAAAAACATGCGGAAGTGGTGCCGGGAGTTTTCTGCTGGTCGCAGCAATGTCCACGACAAGGAGCGGCCTGGAAGACCGAGCGTGTCCGAAAAAACGGTGACCAAAATTGATGAGATGATGTGCAGTAACCTAAGGATAATTCTTGACGAAATAACAGAGACTTCATGGAGAGTGTGGCAAAATCTCCATACACATTATTGTTTCAGAAACTCTAGGATACAGTGAAGTGTTCACCAGGTGGGTTGCCAAACAGCTCACAGACGAACACAAAAGAAAGCGTGTGGAATGTGCCAAAGAATTTGTTTGCCGCTTTGAAGAGGAAGGGGAAGACTTCCTGGATTGTATAGTGACGGGATGAAACCTGGGTTCATCATTACGTTCCTGAAACAAAGGAGCAGTCCAAACAATGGCATCACCCATCTTCGCCGAAGCCAGGTTGCAGTCATTCGATTTCTTCGTGACACGGCGGGAGACTGGTATGACGACGGGATCAAAAAGCTCGTGGTGTGGATGTGGAAGGTCATCAAACGGGAAGGTGATTACATAGAAAAATAGCTAAAAATTCAATCTTTCCAACGATGTATCACAAGTGGTGAATAAATGTGATTTTCTATATAAAAAAAAGAGGAGACCTTATTTTTTGAACCACCCTCGTATAAACACACTTATGCCAAGTTAAGCGCTTTTATGATGGAACTCCACTCTGCTCGTAGCTAACATCTGACCAGTTACTCTACCCTACAGAGTTCTCTAAGCTGGAAGACCAGATCTGAATGAGGGTCAAGTTTTTATATTGTAAGTTTCTGCTGTAAACTTTCAGTTCTCACAGAAATATGACCACCACAGTAGAGATGGAGGCCCTACTGAGAGAGAAAACTGGCAACAGTTATGAAACACTAATGTAGAGTAGTAAATAGTAAACTCTAACATTTAGAGCAAAACAGCTGGTATCGCAGTAGCAGAGTAAGAAACCATGAAGTAGTATAGTAAAATCTGAAAAACAAGGACAGTCAGTGGTTGTGTGACTGGGAAGTTAACGATTCAGGAAAAGGCGTTAACAGTTAACAACCTTAATACACCAAATGTTCTGTTACTGACTACATGGCCTTACATGGCAGAGGCATCTGTTGCAATAATGAATCTCACTCCACATATTTCCAAACCCTGTCACAAGCTCTCATTTGTCACTGCTACGTCCCCCCCCCCTCTACCCATGACCAATTTAAAAAAAAAATTGTAATAGCAAATGTAACTGTTTTAATTGTAAGCATAGTCACGTGCAGTATTGTAGTACTAGTGGAATTACATCTCAATTCCTTGCATAATTATTTTTTTCTTTTAATTTCTGTAAATTTGGTTTCGCTAGACAGTAGGCCTGGCTCACCTCATGACAGGGATGGGAACTTGTGGGGACTACCCACAGAGCTGAGTGCCCAGATGATAAATTAGCACAAACAGCAGTGCAATAGTCTGTACTCAACCATAAATAAAATTAATATATAGGACCTAATTTAGTCACTAGATATTAAGCTAGATATATGTATGGTAAATAAAAATTTAAAAAATACCCCCTCCCCCCCAATCTTGTACAAATACAAATCTCTCCTACCACAACCCATTCTTCACGCAACTACTACAATCCCACACCTCTTAAAATTATACACAGCCCCGTTTTCATCACCCAGTTTTTTGTGGGCTTCAGTCCACTGACTTGACTAATGTGGTCATGGGTCAGTGTGATTATGAGGCTGAGAGTCAGAGGCAGCTTTCCCATACCAACAGTTACCACCCACACACCACAGAACTCACAATCTCCATATCTCAGGAAATAAAAACTTTTATTTACATCCAGGGCCACTCACAAGGCCTGCCTCCATCTTCACAGTTAATTTCTCTGCTCAACCCACAGAATCCCCGCAGTCACCTAACATCATCATCCAAAGATCCTCAAGTCTGGCAATCCTGGATGACCCACTGAATGTATATCAGCCTTGGTTGACCAGCATCTAGAAACTTTTGTGAAGAACCTCCCATCCTTCATCAGAGAAACCTCCTAGTTCCTTAAACCTCAGTCCACAGTACCCCTTCTCTACCTCCAGACTCCTTGTCTCCTTTGAAGTAACTTCCTTAAATACAAAAACATCCCCTACTTTCAGGGTCTCAGTGCTCTGGAAATTTTCCGTCATATAATCCTTGCATAGCCTTTCCAGTACATTCTTTCTTTTACCCTATCCAAAGACTACTTCTCCTTTAATTCCCACGTGTATCACCAAATACGCAGCACAGCCATGGGTGCCCACAAGGCACCATCCTATGCCAACCTACTACTGGATCATTTGGAGGAACAGTTCCCACACCATATCCCATTAAAACCCAGATTGTGGTTCAGGTATATAGTTTATATATTTTTGGTTTGGACCCACAGTGAAAAACTTCTCCTAGACTTCCTTAATTCCCTAAAACAATAGCCATTCCACGAAGTTCACAAGGACCAACAACATCACATTTCTCAATGTGGGCAAATGCTCTATGACAGGGTGCCCTTTACACGTCCAGTACATGAAGCCTCCTTATTTACAAGAATAACTCCACTTTAAGAGCTGTCATTCCTTCCTCACCAAACATTCCTTTCCTCATAGCCTTGTCACCTGTGGAAGACTAATCTGTTCCTTTGAATGCCCAAAACCTGGAACAATCCCTATGCCTTACTTTTCCACTGTAACCCCTATGGTCTTGTATGAAAACAAATCTCTCATGCTGCATTCCACACTCCACATAACTTCTCTCATCCTACAACTTTAAAATCTAACCATTGTTCTGTCCATCACCTGGCTCTCTCCTGGTCTTGATACCATTGACCAGATCCTCCAAGGTAGATATGATGTCCTACATTACTTCCCTGTAATGTGCTCCCTTTCCTCCAAATTTATACCCACTGTCTCTCACAGCTACAGCTTGCAGCATGCTACCATGACCAATTCCAATCTGATCACATGGTAATCCTTTCCCATCACTGAATATGCTACATGCAACATAACGCACCTCATATACCAACTGACCTGCCCCTAATGGATTAGTTATTACATTAGCCTAACCATCAACTAGCTTTCAATCAGAATTAATGGCCACAGTCTACACCTGCAACCCAGGCCATCATATTACAGCCCATGCTAATTCCTGCAGCTCTCTCGATCTCAACAACTGCTTTGCAGTGAGAGCTGTCAGTTTTCCTAGAAACCACCACTGCTTCCAAACTCTTGATGGGAACTAGCTTAGCAACATATCCTGGACACTGTTTATCCACCAATAAAACCTTACCTGTAAACTCATCACTTATTGTTTATTTATTTACTCTTAGTAAATTTATTTCATTTTTACTCCATTAATTTATTGATTTGTAGGGTTTCTTTTTTTGGGGGGAGGAGGGTTTTCAGGGCACATCAAAACTAGTCATTAGGTATGGCAACGTAGTTCAAAACTTAACTGAACTATTGTCTATATAACTGACTGTAAAAACATCAGCCATACAGGCAGCAAAATAAGGTAAAACAATAAAACGCCTGGCTGTAAATAGGCCACAAGGCTCCAGACAAACAATATCTTATTGACTAAGAAAGGCCAACCAGATTTCTTCTTCTTTCTTGGACTTATCCCACAATTGCAGGGTCAACTTTTTCTAGGATGTGACATGTTGGAATTTGGCTTGCTTGTTGCCGAGACTGACGCCTCCCAGGGAGGAAAATTGTGTTGTCATCTGTCTTTGAAACATGTAACTAATAATGTGTGTTCACTAAATGTATTTTTTGTTTGGGTAAAGTGTAATTTATTAGGCAAAGTTTGGGGACAATCCTGGTATTCGCCTTGCTGATTGCAGAAAACTGCCTAAAATCAGGATGGTTGGTATAAGGGGAACAGGATTCTATCCTGTCCTGCTATACCTCCCTAATCCAGTCAGCAGTGCCTTAGTACACCGAGCCACAATGGTGGGTAAAGGATAAACAGCTTTAAAATATAATAAAAGATCAAAATAACTGGTTGGCTGTAAAGCGGCAGACCAGCTTTAAAAACCACACTGGTAACAAGAAAAATTTAAAACCATATGCCCAAAGTTTTTTGGACAAAACTGGCCAACACACAGAAGAAGCGTTAGCCATATGGCCACTGTCATTCTTTAACATAAAGGACAGACCGTTGGACTGGTAGACTTCTGCCCTTAAAACAAACAAAAACAGATGTTAAAATGTGACACACCATCAAATGTACAGCACAAGCATCACACTCAGATGGGTCCTGTTGCTGCTCCAAGGCTGAAAGGGTGATTTGACCAGCCGGAACTTGTTATGCTTGACTTTCAGCAAATGCCTTTCGCAAACATCAAAGATTTTTCCTTTCAAAGCTGAGGCAAGGCCTGGGACTGGAACAAAATTAATTCTAAGCTTGTTTCAGCCTAACTTGGCAGCTGCATCCCTTCGTCACTCCCTTTGATTCCATAAGACAAGACGGAATGGAGGCCATCCTGTATGTCCTGAACTAGTCGACCTGTGGTTACATGTTTCCTAGTGTCTGCTTGCAGCTAAGGGAATTGCAGCACGTGACGGACTTCATGCTGTGACTTACTTTCATATGCTGGAGTGACTTCAGTCAAGTGTAACACTCCACTGTATATAACCTGCACCTGCTATTCAGTTTATATCTGCAAGTCACTTGAGGGAACAATAATGAACATCATACTCCTTTAGCCTGTTTTGAACCATCTGTATATAGTGGGGTAAAGGTGACACATTTAACATATCGTTAACGACACTGTCAGCAGTGAACAGCTTGTTGTACCATGAAAGGGACTTTTCAAAAGCCAGGGAAATTTACTCTAAACCTGTTAATGAGCAGTTACCAACTCATGAATATACTCTTCTAAAATGGCCTTAGAAAAGTAGCTGGTTTGGTAGCTCTAGACCTGTTAGTCTAGAGGTGATTGAAGGGCAAATTCATCACCACTTTGTAAGCAGAAATGCCAGGTGTTGAGGTCATGTGCGCGACATGTCACACCATAAGGAGATGTCACCAGATGAAAAGCTTTTTTTTTTTTCAATCCCTTTATGCCTTGCTGATGTCAAGATCATTAGAGGCGGGGAAAGGCTGGGTAAGGAACGGAAAGGATTCCATCCATGGCCTTTTTGAAGGAACAATACCGGCATTCACCTGGAGAGCTTTCGGGAAACTGGAAAACTGAAATCTAGATGGATGAACAGACGGGGATTCAAACCTGCATCCTCCTGAATGCAAGGCCAAGATGTTACAATCACCGATCAAGCTCTGTAGACATGTGGTGGCTCACTAGCATCACCACAAATGCTGGATATATGGCTGGTGCGATAATCACCCAAAGTAAGCCCAATTCTTGCATGGTGGACACTGTCCTACATCTACAGGTCGCCATCTCGCACTGAACCATATACAGCAAAACCCTGTTCCAATCACAACCATATGAAGGCTTTATAAAATTGTGGTAGGCAGGAGTGATGCCTACCACACAGATACTTTAATAAATTGAGAGACTTTAGGGCTCTGGATTCAGATCTGTTAGATGTGGCAGATGTGGCAGCCAGCTGAACATTGTAAAAAATGAGGCCCAGAAAATGAACAGTCACATTAAAACTTAAGAGTTCCTCAAGGCAAGGCGAGGTTTAGACTATGAACATGGGTAAAAAAACACACACCAGGGTTTCTCAACATAAAATCGAAAACCCGAGCATACTGACCATTCATCTAGCTAGTTTAGTGCAAGTTGCAATTGCCTCTCAGCAGCTCGTATGGCTAGCAGCTGGAATGGTTTATTGTGCTCACAAAGCTCTGCTATGACATTTATTTTCTCTCCTTAACTATATGACATGCCTTAGCTCATACACTCTGGATGGTGCTAGGTTGTCAGCAGTTGGGAACAACCTAAAATCGCAACACCCATCTTCTGCCGGGTGTTCTTTGAGCTTTCCCATGATTCTCGGAATGGAAATATCAGCTGCCTGGTGAATCGTTTTGGTGGAGTGATTCACTTTCTACTCCGTCCTGTCACACTGCTAAAGAACAAGTGAATGGTAGAAGAGCTGACAAGTGGCTTTATTGATGTTCAAAATGTGTTGGCGTTTCCTACTTTATGTTCAAACTCAACATGCACCCATATGGGAAAGCGATCATTCCCATGAAGGTCACAGAGCACTTTCCTCTGCACAGAGTCTGCAATAGAAGGAGAGCACTAGAAAAGGTTGATGGCAGAGAATGAACTGGAAGCAGTAGTAAAATGTGTAATTTCTCTGGAGTTAAGGATACATTTTTCCTCTTGCTCCATTCATCTACAATCTACTGTATTTAACCTCTGCGGCAATCAGCGGTTGAACTCCACAACATATTACAAGTGTTGAAATCTCCCAACAAGAGAAACGGCTGAGTAAGTTAGTTGCCACAGGATGTTAGGCAGGTGGTCATTATCAACTGGTGCATTTGGCATTAGATATACAGTAGGGTTACCAGACATCCCCATTTGCTGGGGACATTCCCCATACTTAGCTCTCTGACCGCGGACATATTTCATCCCCGCAATGTCCCCAGATTTCTACTGTTGTCCCCAGAATTTTTTTTTAATCAAGCGAGAGTTTTTTTAAAGCCCTGATTTGCTAATGCATTTGTTTAAAGAAAGAAATAGGAAGCACACTTCTTTCCTTGTACGTGCCTAGGAATAAAAGAAAATCACAAGGATATTGAGTCTTGGACACATCTATGGAAAATCATGTCTCCTTGCTGTGTGCAACAAGTCTGTCTGCTCCTCTTTGGAACTGGTAAATAATTCAATACTGACAATATGTACAGGGTGTTTTAAAAAGGACTTTACAACTTTGAAAATTCATATAAATTTTATGAGACAAGGTACAGAGCTGGTTTTGGTGTTGTTTTAAAGGAAAGCACTTCAAGTTTTTTTACCTTAAACTAAAGATGTTCTATGTGGCTTCCGTTGGTTACTCTGCAGACATCCCATCGGTAGTCGATTTCTTCCCAGACTCGCACTAGCATTTCAGGTGTAACTTGCTCAGCAGCAGCGTAAATTCTTGCTCTAACTTCAGGTAGAGTGGCCGGCAAAGGGGGTACGTACACCATGTCTTTTATGAAACCCCAGAAGAAGAAAAAATCTAGCGGTGTCAAGTCTGGGGAACAGGGGGGGCCATGCAATTGGCGCATCACGGTCAATCCATTGACCTGGAAAGCGGTCATTGAGAAAATCCCGGACGTCAGATAGTGTGGTGGTGCGCCATCTTGCATAAAGAAAACATTTCGTTCTCGGTCATCCTCATCGATCTGTGGTATCAAAAATTGTTGCAACATATCAAGGTACACTATCCCGTTGATGGTTCTCTCTTGGGAAAAAAAAGGGGCCGTACATTTTCCTCTTGCTCAACGCACAAAAAACGTTCACTTTAGGGCTATCACAAACATGTTGCCACTTAAGTGAAAAGTTGACTCGTCAGAAAAGATTATTTTGTCCAAGAAATGTTCATCATCCACTAGATTTAACATATCCACACAGAAGTTCCTACGTGCCATCTTATTAGTGTCTTTAATTGCTTGTAAAAGCGAATATCGGTATTGTTTCAAATGCAAACGTTTTCTCAACACACGCCAAGCCGTCGTATGTGGGACTTGCAGCTCACGAGATGCACACCGGGTTGATTTCGTAGGGCTGTTGATAAAACTTTTTCTTACTTGCTCAACGACCTCATCAGATGTGCTTGGACGACCTGAGGATTTTTTATGTTTTACAGAGCACCCTGTTTCTACAAAACATCTATGCCACTCATAAATTGTAGGCCTACTAGGAGGATCTTTAGCGTACTTGGTACGAAAATTACGCTGAACTGTTGTCGCAGACTTCGATTCTTCAAACCAAAACACACAGCTAGCACGCTCGTGTCCAGTGAAGGCAGCCATCTTTAACATAACTGACGCTAGCGCTTGTGCGGCGCGATTAGGCACTAGCGGACTATGCGAGTCAAAACTTGAAGTGTTTTCCTTTAAAACAACACCAAAACCAGCTCTGTACCTTGTTTCATAAAATTTATATGAATTTTCAAAGTTGTAAAGTCCTTTTGGAAACACCCTGTACTTTTGTGCTACAACTAGCTACTGTTATATTTCATTCAGTAGCTCCAAAAGGTTTTAATTTTCGCATTACCTCTTTATTTTAAGCTCTATTTTATTGGTGTCCGCTCCATAAATGATAAATTTCTCTAAAGGTATTTTGTCAGTTTTAGCCCCTCCTGTTTTGGAGCCAAGCTATATTCTAATTGCTATGGTTGGGAACACCACATTTCCCGTCATTGTGAACTTTGCTGGTTGTTGTGGTGAAGCTCGAGTTCCCACAAGTTGATTTGTTCCTGTGGTTTTAGTGTTTAAACAATGTCTTCATCTAAGAAAAGAAAATGTGTGGTTAGTGATGGAATGCAGAGGGATTTTCCATTTACTAGGAGAGAAAAATATGAGAGCACCGTGTTTTGTTCGTTATGAGAAGTATCATTCACCGTTAGCAGTGGTAGAAGAACCTCCATTACAGAACATGTGGATACTAAATGACACAAAAATGCAGTTCTTCATGTCAGTAATAACACTAAAGTGTGTCAGTTTTTCAAGAGTGATCATACTAGACAAAAATTATATGAATTTTGCACTTGAAGGTACATTTGCTTTTCATACTGTGTGGCACTACCAAAGTTTCAAATCAATGGATTGCACATTGGGATTAATAAAGAAGTTCGAAGACACCAAGTTCATGTGTTCTAGAACAAAAGTTGAGCCAGTACTAAAATTTGTGATAGCTCCATGGGCAATTGTAGAAACATTGTAATTGTTCTAATGAGCCTAATTTTTGAGCATGCTGTTTGATGCTTCTAACTAGGGGTGTCCACTCAGAAAGTACATCAATGTTTATATTCAATGTAAAACATCGGAACCCTACATTGATATTTTTCAATGCATCACTCAAAGACATCGATGTGTTTTCAACATCGAATAGTTTTGTTTTTCTTATCTCAACAAATACAAACCAACAATATTTGTTAGCAAATGTTTCATTTATCTCTTACCTGCTCCTTCAAAATCACCAAGAGAAAAATGTGACAATAGTTTGATATTCACCACTTCCAGTTGAACGCAGATAGTCCATTGTATTTTGTTTGGTCCATATGAACACACAGTAACAAAATACCTGTAGCTGTAACGATGTGTTAAATTTTATGCTTTTTTTTGTTTATGGCTTTATGGCTCGTTGACGTCGAACTAATTAGAGGCGGGAAAGGACAGGGGGACAAGGAATGGGAAGCAATTCGGCCAAGGGGTTTTGAAGCATTCACCTGGAGTGGTCTGGGGAAACCATGGAAAAACGCAATTCTGGATGCCCGGACGAGGATTCGAACCCGCATCCTCCTGAATGTGAGGCCAGTACGTTACCTTCCACCCAACATTAAAAAATTAATTTTATCATCTTATGTGTTGATTGAGTAGTGTTGTATGAGTGAAGTATAGCTTTGTGAGTGAAACAGAAACTTTAAGGACCAAGGCCGATACCGGGGTTGAGTATAGCCTAAGTGCCTTAACTTACACTCTTGATGTAGACTCACAGTTCTCTTTAAAACTTACGGAATAATTTTGATTTGACCATGTTGCCTGGAAAGTTCAACTTGAATGCTTCAGGTCGCCACAATATTTGTTGACCCACAAATATTGAAAAGGTTATCAGCTAACTACGAAATAATAACGGTTCACTTTTCCAAAGTTCTTCAAATTTATTCAAATAAAACCAAAAGTTCAAAATAGCATTCTAAAAGTTGATTTGGCTAATCGAACACATACGTTTCCAAAAGTTTGCAGATTGTGGAGAGAAGTTAAGACCGACCGACCCCTGATGTAAAATTCTACCAGTTCATGTCACCGTTGAAACCCGCCGTAAGTCGAAGTCCCAAAATGGCCGACTCGGTAGTGCCAACCCTGACTCTCAGCTACCAACCGCACCGAGGCCCCCACACACTTATAAGAACATGATAGTACAGCTCCGGGACTAGAAAAGATGGCGTCTTCACATCGCATCATGTTATATAGCCTCTCTGACGTCATTGCCGAAACACAGCTTTCCGCTAACACTTTGAAAATTTAGGTCTGAAATATCTCAGTAACCAAACAAATATACGAAACTTTAAGGCTGTCAGTGTTTAGACTTTTTTAATAGAGAAATAATGGATATACCGTGAGTAACTTTAAGCATCTGGTTTTAAAGATCTAAGCGTATGAGCGAACTATTTTCTACCCCGGGGAATTACTATTGTTCTCGAAATTTCTAAATTTCGTCATTTCAATTAAACCACAATTTACCCAAATAATATTATTATCAGTGTGTTCTCCCAAAATTCCTGAGTTTTTTAGTGTAACTTTTATTAAGATTGATGCGCTAATAGTGTAATTACAGCGTGTACAAGATTTACCAAAAATGCTATGTGTGATTTAATTTAATAACTTTATTTCTATTACTTTTATCAGAAATATAAAATTACCAAAAGATTCTCTGTGTTGAATTACGTATTCTGAAAGTTGTCTCATCTCTGTATCTAATTTTGATCAGCTGTAATAAATTCCTAAACTTGGCACGTGCCTACCTTGAAAAATAATCTTTAAAGTCTCTATAGAATCGTTTCTACTGCCTGGAATTGCCTGAAATTAATATATGTGATAGTAGATTTTTAGGTCTTCCCGGAAATCTACTTTTTATTTCGAAAACTGTCTAGGATTTTGTGATAAAAAATGTTAAAAGTGAAGTGCATCTAACGAAGTATTAAAAAATTGATTTAAGTTATTTACCCGTCCAGAAACTACGGAATTTTAGTGAATTTATATTTTAATTGCATTATTACTTCTTTAAAACTACTTTATTCTGTTCGAAAGTGTGTAAAAACAGTGAAATACCAAATATTAGAAATCGATTGTGTGGTGAACTGAATTATTATGGATTATCATGTTTCAGGTTAGTAAAAGGTTTTTAATATTGTTATAGAAAGTTAATTTAGTTGGTTTATTAAATGTTGATCTATTTTATCGCTCTTAAATCGATTTAGAAATGACGAAATACTCCCAAAGTAGAAACTCATAATTTCAAAGTTGGATTATTGATGGTTATTTTATTTTTGGTTGATTTACTATTATATAAAGTTTATATACGGCTTTTATTAAATACTGACAGTCTTTACTGCCTTTAAATTGGTTTAAAAATGTTGAAATTAACCTATATCAAAATTTATTGTTTGAAACTGAATTTGAGTGATTTAACCTATTTCCTCCCAAGTTAATGTTTTCTTACTGTTATAGAAAGTTTATTTAGTGCATTTATTAACTTCTGAATACTTTTACTGCTCATAAAAAAGGTTTATTTAGTCTGTTTGGTTACAGTATCTGCATGCTATATAAAGCTTCATTCTCCTAACCTATACATGAAATGAAACTATCTGTTACTAAAGAGTGAGCTTTCCCCTTTATATCTAAAGGTGAGAGGCTAGAATTTGCTAAAATTCTAAGGTTCTTACAAACTACAAATTAACAAATATTTTATTACGATATTAGACCATTACAATAAAACCAGACATTCAATACTAAAATCTGCCTAAAAATATTAATTTTAAGTCTTTAACCACTTAACACCAATGGTGTTTAGGCAAACTTTGCAGAGACAAAGTTTACTCAATCGTTTTCTTTTCATTCTGTTCCTTTGCTGACTGACTATTTTTGAGCAGCCTTCCAAAATAAATGTTCGGATGCAACAGAAATCCTGACAATAGTCAATCAGATGTTGAACCAACCCGGTTTATATCAAAATATTAAGTAGTATCAGGTAACACTTAGTCCTTTTAGAGTAACATCATCTTATTTCAATTCACAGCAAACACCGGCAAACAGTAGGAGTGAACCTAAGAAATTGATTTTATTCATTCACTCATACAGACAGGATAGGCAACGCAAGAAAAATTCATCTTCACCATTCTTATGCCCCGCTAACTGCTCACAGGTGTCACCACATGTTAATGGCAGTTACTTTAAAATAATTTAATTTAATCTTGAATAAATTTAGTAATCATAACATTTATTTCTATTATTTTTGTGATTATTAACCAGAGTTAGTTTTTTAAATTGATTTGATGCTTTTTTTAAAAAAATCGATGCATAAAATAGAATAATTCTTCGTCAAATCATCAAATCAATCCGATGTATCGTATGATAAACAAAGAATGGATACGATGCATCGATGTTTAGTGAATATACCTACTTCTAACTATGGACTTTCAAAAGTGTTACCCATTCTAGTAAGGCATGTTTGTATCAGTGAAGGAAAGACTGTTACCATAAAAAATAAAATGACTGATTTTGTTGAAATTGCTGGAGAGACTTCAGATATTCTATCTGAGACCTCACCTTGGTCTATTAAAAGCTTTCACATACAAAATAAAGTTGTTGCCATTTCAGGAGACAACACAAACACAAATTCTGGAGGGATTAAAAGGAGAGGGGCAAATAATGTTTTCTGTAACACTGAAGCAACTTTAGAAAGAAAAGTGATTGATCTGGGATGTGTAGCTCACATGATCCAAAATTGCGCACATTCTGCAACTGATTAACTTCTTGATATTGAGGAACTTGTAAAGATATTTGGTTTCTTTCATATATTCACAGTCAGAGTTATAAGAATAAAGGAATTTTCGCCAAGAATACAAAAAAATACTAGGTTAGAGTATAATTAGGTGGCTTTCTCTTATATCAGCTATCAGAAGAATAAATGAAATCTATCCTGCTCTCAAATCATTCTTCCTGTCTGAAGATGCATTGAACAGCCAAAGAAACTGGTATAGGCATGCGTACACTAACAGAGAGATATGTAAACACTCGCAGTATGGTGCTGCGGTCGGCAACACCTATCTAAGACAACAGGTATCTGGCACATGCGTTAGATCGGTTACTGCTGCTACAATGTCAGGTTATCATGATTCAATTGAGTTTGGAAGTGGTGTTATACTCTGCTCATGAGAGATGGGACACAGCATCTCCTAGGTAGCGATGAGGTGGGGATTTTCCCAAACGACCATTTCACAAGAGTACCGTGAATATCAGGAATCCGATAAAACATCAAATCTCCGACATCGCTGCGGCTGGAAAAAGATCCTGCAAGAATGGGAACAACGATGACTCAAGACAATCGTTCAACAAGACAGAAGTGCAACCCTTCACAAATTGCTGTGGATTTCAATGCTGGGCCATCAACAAGTGTCAGCATGCAAACCATTCAACAAAACATCAACATGGGCTTTCGGAGCTGAAGGCCCACTCTTGTACCCTTGCTGAGTGCACGACACAAAGCTTTACGCCTCACCCAGGCCTGTCAACACCGACAAAGGACTGTTGATTGGAAACATGTTGCCTGGTCTGAAGAGTCTCATTTCCAATTATATCAAGCGGATGGACGGGTACGGGTATGGAGACAACCTCATGAATTCATGGACCTTGCATGTCAGTAGGGGACTGTTCAAGCTGGTGGAGGCTCTGTAATGGTGTGGAGCATGTCCAGTTGGAGTGACATGGAACCCCTGATAAGTCTAGATACGACTCTGACAGGTGACATGTACGTATGCATCATGGCTGATCACCTGCATCCATTTATGTCCATTGTGCATTCCGACGGACTTGGGCAATTCTAGCAGGACAATGCGACACCCCACACGTCCAGAATTGCTACAGAGTGGCTCCAGGAACACTCTTCCGAGTTTAAACACCTCTGCTGGCCACCAAACTTCCCAGACATGAACATTATTGAGCATATCTGGGATGTCTTGGAATGTGCCGTTCAGAAGAGATCTCCACGCCCTCGTACTGTTATGTATTTATGGACAGCCCTGCAGGATGCATGGTGTCAATTCCCTCCAGCACTACTTCAGACATTTGTCGAGTCCATGACACGTTGTGTTGCGGTATTTCTGTATGCTCGCAGGAGCTCTACATGATATTAGGCAGGTGTACCAGTTTCTTTGACTCTTCAGTGTAAGTGCCCAGTAATGCTCCAGAAGTGGTTTGATGATACCTGCACCTTCTTGTGGATGAATTTTCCCCATTTTTCATGATGCAATAATACAGGCAGAAGGCTATGATGTCACAACAATTGAGTCTTCAATGATACAGAGTAATTTAGTGTAGGAGCTTACTTCAAAGAAAGAAGAAAAATGTATTCCTTCATCAGTGAAGAAGGTCTTGTTATGTCTAAAAGAAGATGGGTCATGTTGCACTATAGAATTCCTCAACATGTCATATGACTTTTACGACAACGCTGTACAATATCTGCATGCCTAGGGTGTTCACTGTCAAGACTTATGCCACTTGAAATCTATGCTGCTCAGATCTGTTCCTGAAAGAGTTAACTTCGAGGCAAAAATTAATTAGTTCTTGTCAAAAGTGGATGGAGTTGCTTGAGATGAGGACAGCCTTTTTGATGGAATTTCTTCTTTAAAGGAATGTGTGTCAAAAGATAAGGTAGATGGATGTAATGAATCGAGAGTTGGTGTTTGCTCAAGATGGAGTGAAGTTTTTTCACATTTTTCTCACAAAATGATCCCATATTGAGCTTCACAAGTTAGCAGAACTGTCTTCATGGGAATAACACATCTGTAGAGAGAGTTTTCTCCTCAGTGACCATGATGTGGACATCACAGAGATCCACAATGAGTACAGAAACTGTATTAACAAACTTTTCCATAATGTGCCAAGAATTTTTGGGCAAGCTTGGATTCAGGCAAGATCTTCTCAAGAAGGTTCATTCTTCTGAGAAATGCCAATAAAAACAAGTGGGAGGTAAAATCAGGTACCATTTCATTTAAAATACAAAATATATAACAATGATAAACGTTTCTTTTAAGTTAACCCAACTGTTAATCATATATCATATAACTTATAAAAGTGCAATGCTTCATTAGGTCAAATGCTGGAAGTGTCCTCAGATTTTGGTGAAAAAGTTCTGAAGTGTCCCTGGATTCGGAGAAAAAATCCTGGTAACCCTAATATTCAGGGCATATGGTCAGTTGTAATGGACCACTACTGCTTGTGAGGTTGAGGTACAGCAACAGGTTTGGAATGGACTGTGTTTTACATCAACACAGCCCCCCTCCTTTCATTGCTCGAACACCCTTGGTATCATCCTTACTACAGGGTGCTTCAAAAAAATGTATACACACTTTGAACTTCCATAGAAAATTTATTTACCGTTCTACAAAGTTAAATTTCAGGAAAATAGAAAGCTAAAAGTCCAATGTAAATCAAACATAAACAACAAATGTTAATACTGTTCAAATTGGTGACCTGCAGCATCAATACAATTCTGAGTACGAGTCACCACAGATTCTGTACATCGTATCAAAACGTCCAATGAGATTTCTCTACACACTGCTTTAATCTCATTCCAAAGAATGTCTAGGTTACGTGGTTTACGTTTGTACACCTCATCTTTTACTGTGCCCCACAAGAAGAAATCCAGTGGTATAAGGTCTGGAGAGCGTGCTGGAAACTCGATTGGCCCCCTGCGTCCTATCCACCGGCCCGACAAATTTTGATCCAGGTAAGCTCGTACGTCCCTGTGATAGTGCGGCGGAGCACCATCTTGTTGAAAATAAAAATCATCATTACCGTATAATGCACGAATGGCAGGAAATATGGAATCAGCAAGCATTGTTAGGTAATTAATACCAGTTACAGTGCCTTCAAATCGAAAAGGTCCAATGAGTCCCCTTGAAGACAAACCGCACCACACATTTACACCTGGCAAATTTACAGCTTTTTCAATTGTAATGTGAGGATTTTCTTCACCCCAGTAAACACAATTGTGCCTATTGACAGTTCCATTAAGTTTGAATTGGGCTTCATCCGACCAAATGATACTACCCATAAATCCCGGTTCACGTATCACCATCTCCTGAATCCATTCACAAAATTGCAACCTTCTATCTGGATCGTCGTCACTTAGCTGTTGCACCAGCCTTGGAATGTAAACACGATACTTGCCTCTCTTCAGAATGCGTAGCACGCTGCTAGCACTTACATCACTTTCACGTGCCCCTTGCCTTGAAGATTTGTTAGGAGAGCGTTGAAACAGTTCCAAGACTGCCATTGATGACTCATCACTTGTAGCTGTTCGAGGCCGACCTGAATGACCTTTATGCACATCACACACTGTTCCATGAACTTCGAACTTGTCTCGTATGCGTGTAATTGTTAATCTTGAAGGTGGTTCTGTATCATACTCCCTTCTCCACTGTCTTTGAACTTCATTTACATTCTCAAACTTCCAGTACCACTTAATAACCTGCTTACGTTCTTCAAAACTCAAACGTACGTCCCCCATGTTGATATTACAAATTCCAACTGATAATATAACATAGAGGGACGATTATGCTGGCACCTGGCGAAGAAATATAACACTAGCCTTGTAGAGCGGGAAAACAACAATAGTTTAAAGTGTGTATACATTTTTTTGAAGCACCCGGTATATAGCTCATACCCTCACAGTTATAAAATGTGTTCCTAAAGATAGAGAAACAAAGGCTTTTACCATACTAAGAGTTTTAATTCCTCTCTGTGATCCAAATGGGTCGGGTGTGCCCTCATTCATTGTATGCCAAGGAACAGGAAATGGTTTGTCCATTATAATTTCATAATCTTTAGAATCCTAAGATGAAACAGACATCTTGGACTCTATAAATTCCTTAAGACATGTGTTTCTTCTTCAGAATAGGCCTCTTTCCCTTCTCCCTACCACAAGGTGGTTGTGGAGGTGAAATTGATGGCAATTTTGTGAATTTTGGTGGGTACACCTGTTAAAACTTCGAACCTAGGTTCTTCTATTCAACTTTCCTTCCACTACTATTAGTTGACATTTCTGCTGCTGCTGCTAAATATAGAGCAGTTGCAGCAACTTTAATAGATGGTGCCGTCACTGCTGGCGGAATCTTGGAACTTGCTGCCAGAGTGGTTGGTATTTGCAGATGTATTGGTACAGAAAACCACAGGCTTAGGTGTTATGACCTTAACAGGTTTTGTGCTACATTTATATTCTAACAAGACCATTGCACTTGTGCTCATAAATGCAACACAAATCTGAGTAGCAACACTTTCTTACCCGACAGGAGTTGTCATTATCTTAGTAAAGCAAGTAGAGAAAATGGATGGGGCAAGCGCCTTAATCTGCTTCTTTTCTTCATCATAAGCACTCACAAGTTTCCAGCTCAGTTACCGCAGGTTGTCCAGACCTATACCTGTTACTTGCATATCAGATCTCTGCGGGCATTTATTTATTGCTGTAACTTAATTATATATACAAATGCATCTAACTGTTTGTTCTGGCCTGCAAGTGATACTGTTTGTCAACAACGACAGGTTACATCATATTATTTAAACTTCCCACCATCCATTCCCTGCTACTTCCACCACATTCTCAATAGACAACTCAGTAAGGTGGTAACTCTGGGGGTATACAAATCACCCACTTGCCAAATGGTTTGTCCCTCTTTGCATGAATAATGTTCTGAACAAAAACATTGTAAAACTAAGTTAGTTTTCCTTTTTTTTGTTAAATCATCACTGTTCTCCTGCCTTCCTTTGTAGTGGTTGATGGCTCTATTTTCAGTTTCTTTTGTTATTTTTAGTGCCTAAAAGATTTTCACTCTAACTTATTAATGTTATATGTACAACCATTTAATGAAACGTTTCAACTTTTATCAGACTGTACCTTTACATGACGATAGTAACAGGCACTGAACTTTAAAATAACAGACAATATGCCATACAAAAATAAACAGAAATATTAGAATAGCTAACATGCTGAAACAAGCTATCCTAGATAAAAAGAAAAAAAAAAAATCAGGAATACAAATTCTGAAAGTTCACCTATTACTTTAAACAATTTGTATTTCAACACAAACCTAATCATCAGTTACCTCTAAATGTAAATAGCATCCATTAGGAAAACATTCAATGAGTCTGAAGAGGTGGTGCCAATTTAAAGAAAAATAAGTAGAATCCTAATACTATTAGTAACCATATATAACAAAGATATACAACTGGGGAACAGTTACCATTTGTCTGAGCTAAGCTGCAAGCTTCTACAACTGCATCACCAGTCATCAGTGACCATATTGCTGAAGTGTTGATACTAGCTCTATCTCCATCAGAATTCAGAATGTTTTTTACTTCCTCATTTACACTTGGCCTTACGGATGATCGTAGCCAATCACTGAAACAATCTTTACGCCTCATTAGATTCCAGTGTGTACCCGCGAAAGGCTCTGAAATTAAAAGGATCGTGCAGTCAATTAGATATGGAAGCAGCAATTTAAAATTTATATAAATAATACTTCAAACTAATCATAATTCATGAATAAACATGTGACAAGAAAGAAGAGAGGCATATAGATGGAGGAATATGGACAGCAAAAATTAGCAAATTTAATAAAAAGTCAGAAGCCATTTCATTTGGCAGGATGATCTGAGAAGATTTCAAAAATGAAAATAAACAATTATATCAATGTGATGTAACTCTCTAAGCTATAAAAATAACATACAATAGATTAAGTAGGTTAAAAATAATGTAGATGTAATGTCAGAAGATTTTATCAGTTACAAGTGAGACCAACTACTTGCAAACTCAATGCTAATAAAAAAAACTAGCAAACACCATAAAGGTAACATGTTAAGTTAAATTTATGGCTAGTCAACACTTTCTACAATACCAAATTTTGACAATCATGGTAAATTTCTTAAATTAACCTCCATTTTGAGCAAAGGGAAGAACAGGTGCTTGTTCGCTTTCATCATTTTACCCATCAATTTAACTGATAAAGAAATGGGCAAAAAACATATTTATGGAAATAATGCAGTAAATAACCAAACTGACAGCATGAATTGCACGGACTAAGCATTGAAATATTTATTCATAACTAAATTGGAGATCAAGAAACTTCAATTTCTTCAATTTATAGAAAAGTAATACCAACCATAGTCAGGCATTGGTCCCCAAAGAGATGAGCACAGGCTCCAAACATCATTGCTGTAATCTTCAAAAGGTCCGGTTATCATTCTCTCTTTTCTCACTTGATGATGCGAAGTTACAGAGCCATTCCCAGGCTTAGGTTTTATTCCAGGAACATCTTTATCCACATAGAATTCACTGTTCTCAAGTTGCACCAATAAATGCTTTTCCAAATAATCCTACATATAACAGTAAATGCATCAATACAAAAGTGACAAATTGCACATACTAATGTCCATCAAAAACAGACAAGTGCAGAACAAATCAAATTCACTTGCTAAAATAGCTTTAAAAAAGATTAAAACCGAAATCAGATTATCCTAACAATTAATTATATATAAAATAAAAGCTTTAATGAGTAAACACACGCCTGCTTTAAAAATTTGTATCAAAAGCCATTATAAAGTATTTCATTTAAATTGTAAAAATGATAAACAAATATTTAGGATTTAAAAATAAAATGTTTTAAATGTGTGTTCAAAATCTGCCAACAGAGCGGAAACATTCAGCGAATACCTTTTAACGTAAACATGTTTTTATACCTATGTCAAAAATGACCATTCATGTGTTTAATTTAGCAGTTTTCCAACGAAGTTAATAAAAAACCTTACGTGATTATTGTATAACAGAGGCCTGGGACTCCCCCTCTGCACCTGTATCATTAATATTTACTTTACTGTTGTATTTATCACAATCAACATTGGTTTATGAAACATTATAACCTCCAGCCATGCATAGTCCAGAATGCAAAAGTTTACGAACATGTAAATCCTATTGCAACTGGGAATATGGTAAAAATACAGAAATGACAAAAAATAATACATTGCACAAAAATGAGAGGAAAGAATGTGCAGCTATGATTTCAGCACCAGTTCAACAACAGTGTGCCAATTCAGATCCTACTGTACAGACAAAAGCTAGTTCACTAAATAATTAGGTACTACAGACTTCAAGGCCTCAGAAATATAGCAAGCAAAATTCAAAGTGTGTTCTTTTATCCTTTGCACTTTACACTTTCTCAACATCAAGCAGGAGCACTGTATGTGGGCGGCAAATCTGGGGGGGGGGGGCAAATCGAGTGATCGACAGTAGCCGCCCCGCGATAGTTGCAACTCCATTGTCACCATGACAAAACTTATGTAGCGGGCAACCTTTTTTCCTTCTTTTTAACATAACTGCTGCTACCGGCGACACTTTGTATGGCAACAATGGGGGCAGCAAATAATGCTCGAAGGGGCGGCAATCTCACAGCTGACCCGGTTCAGAAAACTCCTAGATCCACCACTGGCTGTTGTTAGACAGGGGGCGGCATAATCAGTATTGCACACGGGCGTTCAAACAGCTAGTGGCGGGCCTGACATCAAGGCCATTAGAGGGTGTCAAGGTACAGGAAGGAATTCAGCCATGGTCTTTTGAAGGAACTATCATGGCATTTGCCAGGGGTGATTTCACAAAACCGTGGAAAAAAGAAACCTGCATGGGGATTTGAAACAGTTTCATCGTCAATGCCAGGCTTAAGTGTTTACCACTCAGACACTAGACTCGGTCAAAAAATGTCAAGATATAAATTATGGCCAGATAGGTAAAGAGGCTCACAATGTCACCAACAGATTACTAAAGAAAGTGTGGCCAACACTCAAGAAGATAACTCTTCAAACACCATTTTTAATGCTCAACAATGCAACCAACAGGGGGAACCAAGTAATTCAGTGTTCAACAACATCTATACAATGCCAATTTACTTGAACATTTCTTCCGGTTTTATGAACAGTCCTAATACACTTCAAGCTGGGTAAAAAATTCACATCAAAGTGCAGGCCAAATATCCGAAGAGTAAATAAGTAGCTAACAAAGCTGCTGTTTAAAATCATTAAGATATGTGCATTCAAAACTTTCATTTTTTTTTTCTTCCTAATTCCATATAGCAAAAATTATCTATAATTAAAGAAATTACTCAATCCCTTAAGCTTCACTGCAGAAAGTTTTAATTGTAATCTTGAATCATTACTGTTGTATTAGGTTTCTACTGTTAGCAAAGGAGCAGTTGAATACAACCCTCATATCTTATCACTTGCTTAGATATGTTTCCTTCATGTTGTTGGTGAATTTGGTGAATATTTCTATATAACTTTGCTCATTCACTTTAATATGTTTTGACGTCACCATGTCCCACTCACATTAAAATTTTCAGTTACTACCATCTGCAAGTGAAGATTTAATTTTCCTAATCTTTCTTAACACTTTCCCACTGTTCTACAAGTTCAGTTTCACTGTATAGTTATAACAACTCTCTTTACAAGCTGGTTTCCCACAAGCTTGTCACTTGCTGGAACATTCTCTTTTTGCTGGTGCTTTACGGCTTATCTACACTGATGTCAATAGGGCTGGGAGAGAGCAGGGACAAGGATTAGGAAGAATTCAGCCATGAACTTTTGAAGGAACCATCCTGACCTTCACCTGGAATGATTTTGGGGAACCATGAAACACTAAAATCTAGATTGCTAGACTGGGATTTCAACCCACAGCCTTCCAAATGCCAGGCACAAGCAATAAATGCTCACCCACCAACTTTGGTGTACTGTTATGGGAAGCACAAGTGTCATCATCTGTCTAAACAATACTGCTTTCTTCCATGTGATTAGTATTATTTTGATTTTTAGCTGTACACAACTTTACTTCTATGAAAAAAGTTTTTTTTATGGGTTTACGTCTTGTCGACGTCGAGGTCATTAGAGGCAGGATGGTACTGTGGACAAGGAACGGGAAGGAATTTGGCCATGCCCTTTTTAAAGGAAGTATCCCAGCATTCACCTGGAGTGATTTGGGGAAACCATGGAAAACCCAAATCTGGATACCCAGACGGGGATTCAAACCAACGTCCTCCCAAATGCGAGGCCAGAGCATTAACCACTCACCCACCACACTCAGTATGAAAAAAAGGGTCTTTTGTGACAACAATTGTCAATGAGAAGTTCTTAAGTTAGAAGCCAAAGAACTACTAACAAATATTTCTAGAACAAAATGTATACCTTCAACATAAAAGTTAGTGATAATCATATTTTATCAGCTGATTTTCTGCAAATAATAGTTAAATAATTTATCACCTGAATTAAAGAAATGTATTTATGCATTATCTATGTTTATATTAATTAGTACAGATGATAAGCTGCACATTTGTATTGTCAGGATATTTTTTGCTGTGCCGAGTAGAGAATACTCAAATTCAAGAGCCTTTACACATTTTTGTAATAATTTCTGCTAAACAATATGGGAAGTATCCTTTTGTAAATTTGCTCCAGATTCTTTTGCTAAGTTAGTCAGCAAAGTTAATCAGCTCACTCAACTGCACAATGCTGATTACTGAATAAATTTGGGTTAGCAATAATGCATTTATATTTCTGTATTGTGATAATTTCATTAATGGTATTGAAACAGGTGTACCCATGCTCGGAATTTAGGCAAGGTGTGACAGTTTCTTATTTTAATAATAGCCACAACCAGAATAAATTTTTTTTTATTATTGTTGACAAAAAATTAAATTGTGGCAAAAGTGTGTTTATAATCTATGAAGCTAGAATATTATCAATTTCACCAGTAAAAACGAATGGATCACAGCATTACCAAAAAATGAGACATAGGTTATCTTAATGTAATTAATTTTTACATGCCAGCAGAACCCAACAGCCATTGGCAACCAGCTTGTGAAAGAGTTAGTACAGTGAAAATGTACTACAAGCCTTTAATTTTAAGTGGAATGGCTTGGGCAATAATAGTGCACTGAATGTATTAAATATTAAAGTGATAATCATTCAGGTATGCAAAACAAACCAAAGTGTGGGCCAAGTCTAACACATTGAAAGTTTCATACTTTAATGACATCCCACAGATATAGCTTTGGTGAGTCAGGTGACAACTGTTTGGCTTGAAAATACTTGCTACACATATTTTCAGGATATGAAGCAGATGACACAACACCCCACCAATATTCCTCAAGCAAATTGTTCAATCATTAATTTCCATTCAAATTTATTTTAAGTAGCATCAACCTCATCGTTTAAGAAGCAACATACACTGAATAAATATTTTTCCCCCCTTATGGACTTAAGTCATGTTGAAGTCATTAGAGGAGGGAAAAGACTGTGGGCAAGGAATGGAAAAGAAGTCAGCCATGTCATTTTGTACAAACCATCCCAGTGTTCACCTGGATAAATTTTGGCAAACTATGGAAAGCCAATATCTGGATGGCTGGCAGGAGATTTGAAATCTGCGTCCTCCTGTATACTCTGAATTAAGAGAACTGTCAATAAAATAATGTTAATATATGGCAAAGTTACTGCAAAATAAAATGTTTCACTTGTTATGTACACTACTTATAAACTATATCAAATGTAAGTTGTAAGGACGTAACCTGATACTGGGGTTAGGATATCAGGTCGTATCCTTAACTGAACTATGAAATTCCATCCTTCACTTCGTCTGATTAAGAAAATTTTAAAAATGTTCAAACTATTGAGATGTTCGTAAACCGTAGTGAACCTTTGGATATTACCAACTGCACAATCAAAACAGCCGTCACAATCCTAAATTTTGACCTTAGAAAAGAAAGGTACTATTGCAGAAAAGAAAAGCTTCAATGTTCAGATCACGAAAATACTATATTCTTCAAAAGTTCAATTTCACATGTTACAGGCATCAGATTATTCTTCACACGAAAATTACAGATTATGAAGCTAGAACAGACCGAACAAATCCCAAGTAGAAAATTTTAAAGTCACATCATGGATATTTCCCACACCCGCCAACGCTCAGAACTCAATATGGCGGTTACAACATGAGGTACGGTTCACTTCCTCGTCCAACTACCCAAGAGGCATTGCGCCTCAGCCGCGAGAATTCAAGCTATACATCCAAACACATCAAGCTTACCCGACGAAAAGATATGGAGTCAGGCCTGCAGGCTCTTTTGTGGATTAGCATCTTAACCATGCATGTCAAAAAGGGTTAAATGAAAATATTGCAACTGAGAGTCCTCAAAAATTCACAGTACATAGAGGGACTTCTCAGGATTGTTTCTTGTTATTTGGACTATGGCTCTAAACTTTCTCAAACCACCGTAAAACATTTAATCTCGTATGTGAAATTGCACCTGCATTTTGACCTGTGTCGTGTGCAAGTGATTTTAAAGAATTTTCGAATATCTCATTTAAACTCTTATCAGATTGTTCCCACATTTCTGCACTTTCTGAAATACTATTTAGAATTTTGATACATTCAGTACTTCAAAAGTTATTGACCTTCGAAATTCGGAGGTGATGGGATTGCAACCGGTAAAAATACCAAAATATTATTTTCTTATTTACAGTTTATATCAAAAAGATGCCGGTTTCAGAATGATTTCCCAATTTTATTATTCATTTTAAAAGTGGTTTTAATTACTCAGGTGGTTTTAGAAGCTCATAATTCGATTTTGAAGTTGGCAAGTTTACGTTCACAGTGCAATTTGTTAAAAACTGAATTTAGTGTCAATCACATTGTGTGTAAAACTTTTATGTGCAATGCAGTGTTCCCTATTATTACTTAAAATTTACTTGTTAACTCCGAGAATTACTGAAATCGTGATATTATGGTGTGTTAACTATGCAAGTATTGTTCAACCAAATCTTAAAATTGTTTTTTATTTACACGGCCTGAAACTATTGGTTTTTAATGAATTTTACTTTCTATTGGTTAGTTATTATTACAAAAATACTTTACTGCATCGAAAAGTGTTGCAAAATAATGAAATGATCACATAACCAAACCTGGTTGTTTATAATTTTGGGTAGCTAAGGATTACGCTGATTTAGGTAAGTTTACAAGCTGTTTACTATTATTAACTGTTCTTAAATGTTGACTAGTGGCTATTATTATGTGTTTAATGACTTTTCTGCCTTTAAAACGTTCTCTGTTCCGAGATGATATGCAGTATCAGCTTCTATAAGAATCGTCCTCACCTATGCTGTAGTTGCAAAGCTAAATATTTTATTGTTGCTGGAAAGCTTACCCCCTCTCCTATGCCTTAAGCCAAGAAAAGTAGAATTTACCAAATTCTAAGGTGCTTACAAAGTATTTTTAGCATTCATTGTTGAAATACAGGATATAGCTAATATTGGAGATAATTACAAGTTATTGGGTAATAAAATTTTTGAGATAGCTCAGGGTATAATAATGGCATAAACCTGACAACTCTGAGTGCAGCTCATGAATTATTTTCAAATATATATTTAAAAAAATGTGAATAGGATATTCAGTTTTGGGTCAACAAAATCCACAAAAGATGCAAATTTGAAGTCTGCAAATTATTCCAGTTATGAGGCCTGTGACAGAAATGGAATGACAGACAGTGGATATGGAACTCCAAAAATTAAGTCAACTGTGCTGTGCCACCAAAGACATGGCCATTATTTTCTACGACTCCCTGTGTTTTGCATCATGTGGAAACATCACAATACCAATAGAAGTATCAAAATGTACAAAGATGATATCACATGTTTTTGTTCAACAAAACTATCAGAGTTGTGGAAAACAGGAAATTAGTAGCTCAACATGAAGACCTCGTTCTTCACAAATGATTTTCTTGTACATAGATTGTTCTGGTTCAACAGATTCCCTGCTTTCCCAACCAGGTTCCTTGCAATTCTTCAACGTTCACCAAGTTGAAATGGCCATTGAAAATTTACTCGTATAAAGCCACAAGACAGATTGACAGCCAAGCTGTATTCCAACCCTAAAGAGGCTTACCAGAAATCCTTTCAATGACAGCTGGACCTGTAGAAGGAATTTATGTCACCTTGAGGAGAATATTTCCAATGGTGAGGAAATTTAGTGCTAGCCACCTCCTATTATGCTAATTTATTTTCCTATCCATCTAAAAAAAAAAAAAACTAAACATGCCTTATCAAAAAAAAAGTTATGAATTACATAAGCAATAAATCGGTATAGTTCTCCACCAAATTTAATTTTAAGCCCAACCACTTGTAACTATAACTCTTTTTATCTTGCCATTTTTCCTCTTCTAAATTGTGTAATGATTTCAAAACACAAGTATATTTCCAAGTTTAATTTAAACACATTTTAAGGCTATGTCATACATTTACATCAGAAAGAAAGAAATACAAGAAGCAGAAACTCACCATTACCTCTGCTGCAACATTGTCTTTACTTCCTCCTCTCAAACGTATTCTCTGAACAACGTGACCAGACACATCATCCTCTGGTCTGCCACAAATGAAATTCTCCAGATCTTCTATATTACTTTCTATGCGGGCAGATGAAACGCACTGCTGTGTTGTTAATTTCAGGAAAACATTGCCTGGTCCCCAACCAACACGAAAACTATATCCCTTGTAAAAACTCGTATCACGGATGCTACGTGCTCCTACTGTACCTACTGTTGTCATACCCAGAGGTATTGCACGACTTCTGTATTTAAAAACGTAGGCTGAAACATTCTGTTCTGGAGTAACAGCATTAGCTGAACGATCAATTTCCTTTTCAATTTCAGTTCTTTTATTGAAATCAATTCCATAAAAAGAAGAAGAATATTTCTGTGTGATTTCATAATCCATTGGAGACATTGCTGAAGTAATGCTATAATCCATTGGTGACCCATAACTGATTGCTCCATAATCCACAGGTGACAATGATGAGTGTGGTTGAAGATGTCCTAAAAAAGTCAGACCCCCTAATTTTAATCACTTAAAATATATAAACCAAACATATTAGTATATTAAATTAGTGAAATAAGCAACACAGCTGTCATCAAAACAGTTGGTACTGTAAGGCAATGAGATACAACACAATAAAATTTACAAAAGTGACTTGACGTCCAGACTACTTTCCAATGCTACTGTACATGTAAAACAGAACAGGAAATGCACTAAAATAATGCAGACAACTGTGAAAGCACAATCTGGTTTTGCATACCTCCTATAGTTTTCCTCTTGGGAGGAGAGCGTTCAATATTTAGAAAATACTTCGGAAATCCTCGCAAAATTTTTCGATTTTCAGCAGGACTATCATAACCTCTGTGAATATTTGCATGTGGTTGATGCCCCTGACTCCTTCCACTTGTATGAATATCCACAAGATCTTCTTCATCATCATCTAAATGTTAATAATTGCAAAATATTAAAAAGCTTCTGCAAATACACATTATTTGATTTGATACTTACATTATACACAATTTGACAATTAATCAAATATTAACAAGACTTTTAAAATTGACACAGATCAGTTCAAAATAATCATTAGTGATTGGTGAGACCAAAGCATTTCACAGTGTTGTGTATTAATGAAATGCTCTCAGGTTTCCAGCTGCATAAAAACATCATTTGGTTGAGACTTTTTAGATGGTCACTATTTCCATCCCCATTTGCAACCATTGCAATCACACTACCATAGTAATTGTTTGTAATGGTGGTGCCACAGCATTTTTCTTCAATCATTGCCGTGGCATTGCCAAAACAAAAAATTACTCTTCTAGTATGACTGCAGTGGTTGAAAATGAGGGTGGAGATTGTGACCATCAAAATGTCCCACGAATGTGACATTTATACCTGGTTGGAACCATGTTTTTTTTCTTATTGCTTTACGCCTTGTGACAGCTGAGGTCATTAGAGGCAGGATGGGACTGGGTACAAGGAACGGGAAGGAATTCGGCCATGGCCTTTTTGAAGGAATCATCCTGGCATTCGCCAGGAGTGATTTGAGGAAACCGTGGAAAACCCATATCTGGAAGCCCAGACGAAGATTCGAACCTGCGTCCTCCCGAATGCGAGGCCAGAACATTAACTGTTCACCCACCATGTTCGGTGGTAACCATGAGAGTATTCCATTAATACTAACCTTTACTAAAATTAACTTTCCTTAACATCTCTGTTTCAAGATAATGTCTCATTTTACAAAGGCAAGTCAGAAATTATCCGGACTTTCGTAATAAAACACTTTTTCCATACTCTTACTGCTTTGTGCGAATGAGATTTTACAGTTGATACTACCGTGGTGATGCGTGCCTCACTCGACCGTGATCGCAACAATATTGAGCCGGCAGTGACAGCCAGCAGTAAACATGTCTGCTCTGCTAGCAGTTTGCATGAAGGAGGAACAAAGGGCAGTGATACGATTTATTTGGACAGAAGGAGTAAAAGGGGCTGAAATTCATCGTAGACTTTTAGCACAGTATGGGGACAGTATATTGCCATGGACCAGTGTTTACAAGTGGATCGAAAAGTTAAGTGCCCAGACAACTGTGAGGCAAGAAGAGTTCACCATGGATGACAAAATTGAGCAAGTTAGATTGATGGTTTTCACAAATAGGAGAGTTACTATCTATCGATAACGTAGCATCTACTTTTAATATCAGTCATGGTTCTACCTATAACATTATCTATGATGAACTCAGCTTCTGTAAAGTTTGTTCATGATGGGTGCCAAGACAACTCACTGAAGAACACAAACTCAAACATCTTGAGGTCTGCCAACACTTGCTCAACTGTTACCACAAAGGTGACTCATTTTTAGAAGGAATAGTAACCTGTGATGAAAGTGGGCTAATCACTATGAGCCAGAATCAAAACGCCAGAGTATGGAGTCGAAACACCCTGAAACACTGGTGAAGAAAAACTTCAAGACTGTACCATTGACGGGAAAGGTTACGCTAACTTTGTTTTGAGACGCAAAAGGGCCCATACTGGAAGTTTACATGGAGAAAGGGAAAACTATCAACAAAGAATATTTCTGTGCATTGGTGTCTAACAAACTTAAACCAGCAATTCACAGCAAACGACGAGGTCTTTTGTCAAAGAAATTGTTGCTGTTGCATGATAATGCCTGCCCTCACACGGCTCGACTCACCCTTGAAACCATCAACAAATAGGGTTTTGAGGTGCTGGAACATCCACCTTACAATCCAGATCTTGCTCTGTTAAACTTTCATTTGTTTGGGCCACTGAAAGACGCTTTGCAAGGTCATCGATTTTCCTCAGACAAAGAAGTGCAGGAAGTGCATCAGTGGCTTTGTACTCAACCAAAAACCATCTTTTTGGCAGGAATACTCACTGGACCAAGTGCATTACCAAGGACAGACTATATTGAAAAATAATGAACAAGTCAAATGGTATTTTTTTATGTAAATAAATTGTTTTCTGAAGAGTCCGGATAATTTTTGACTCACCCTCATACCAAGTTGTATAACTCTTTTTTTTCCAACCAAATTTACATCAAACTATTTCTTTAACCCAGTTAAGGCTATGGAAATGTTAGTAAACATTTTCTTTAGGTCTTCCCCTATTTTGGATTTATTCCATCACTTGAAACAGTCGTCAACATACAGCGCTAAGGCTGTAGCTGCGTTATTGCATTACAGTGCACCAGAACAGAACTTGGCCCTAGTTGACTAGCGTCATGACTACAAATCCAACCTACACGCATTTATGCAGAAAAATCAAATGCAATGGGGAAAATGTGTGAACAACAGTAGAAGCTATATATAAGAATCATTATTGCACTTAAACTACCCTCATTTATCAACTTTATCTTTCTAAAGACATACTCATTTAACACAGACCACATGACTTCACTACTGCCACAAATACTTCTTTAGCGGTTTGTTTTGTCCACTATAAAATCACTGATATAAGTTGTACGACTGGAACATGTGCAACCATATAGAGGATCCTTTATCACTTGAAAAAGTGTAAGTCGCTAGATGCAACATCCAATGAGTAGGGAATATGAACAACTACTTCTAATTTGTCCTGAAGAATATAATGAATAATAAACAAATGACAAGCAGGAGTGTTGTCTTTATAGAATAGCATTTATGCAGCCTTTTTTTTTTTTCTAGTAATGAAGAAAGGAATCGCTGCTTCAGAACATCTTAGAGATTAACAGTCCTCCATATACATTTGCTCCATATATGAAATCATGTCAGATCAGCTTGCATGGCAAAGAGTCCTTTGGCTCATTCTTGAATGACAATCATGCTTCTTTGAACTGTTATACCCACAACTACACATTTTCCCCAATCGCATCATTTTCATCACATATCCTAGTCAACTGATAATTGCATATTGTTCTTGGAATTCATACTTCACCATTTTAACTACTGAAAATACTCCCAATCCAACCATTCTGTGCACTAGAAATTGCTGCTATTTGGCTGCATCAGTCCCAGAGAAAGCCAATATTGTCCGAAGTTTCTCTCTACTCCCGTATCAGAGAAGTGAAAATCAGGAGACCTTAGAACATGGTTACACCTGATATTCTTTTAATTAAGTCTCCTAAAAACAAACAAATAAATTGAAGAAATAACTAAGTACTACATTAAACCCAGAAATTAGAATTATTTATTTTCACCACTGATGACAATACTGAGTAAGCTAAAGCAGTTCAGTTACCGATCCCCCCCAAAAAAAAATGCATGTGTGCGCACACACAAAACAAAATCACTGCAGTAAACATGCATGTACAATTTTAACTAGTTTCTGGCCGTTATAAACAAAATGTCCTCAGTCCTCAATTTTAATCTAGTATTTCAAATATCTCCATCTTGTCTGATCATCTTAAATAATTCAAGTAATTTCATTTAGAATAATAGTTTTGGTCCCAAGTCAATTATATTAAGGTATGCCAAAAATCCTTTACAAATGCAGTAGATTTTCTATACCATGACCAAAAATGAATAACTGGTAGTTTTATACATTAACCCATTAGGGTAGCTAAACTCGTTAAATATGAAGATTTCTGCAATCTGGAAATTGTGCTAGGACCACATCTGAAATTATCAGGAGATAGTAGAAGTTGTATAAAGTATCCCTAGCCTACTTTGAGGATGCACTTGTTTTAAATCCAGTTAGGAAAAAATATTCTCACACTTAAGTTATCAATCAGAGAAAACAAATGAGCAAAACTGATGCAAACCACTCCAATACAAGACTTAATGACAAAGGTGAATCAAACAAATATACCCACCAAAAATAAAACTAGCAAGAATGTGTGAGTAAATGCATAAAATATTAAACCTTTTATATCTGAGTAAAATAAAAATATTTGCACATGGGCGAGTAATGGAATTTTTATTTAGGAAGAATACATGCTCAGTGACGGAGGTCCTTTTAATAGCTTAGGACCTCAGCATGAATGATTTGGCATACACTGTAAACTGATTGTAAGAAAACTTCCAGATTCTCTTCAACACTACTCACACAGCTCAAGACTCAGTCAACCATGTCATCCAACTACAACAGGAGAAAGTGGAACTACATGCAATTCTTATCCTGGAAGAGACTGGAAAAGCAATCAAACAAATGTCAGAAGGCTGCAAGAGTAGATGGAATTCCAGCAGAGATTTTAAAGGATGGTTGACACATCCTACATATCCAACTTAAGCCTGCTGGGAACAAGGCAAACTATAGCAAGACTTTTGGGATGTGATCATTGTCACACTATACAGAGATCAAAAGGGGAAAGTCAAGTTGCTCTAACTCTCAATGAGTAACCTTGCTATAAGTTGCAGGCCTTTCCTTGCAAAAGACTGGACAGACTAGTTCCCAGTATTGCAGAACAGAGTTACTTCCAGAGATTCAGTGTGGCTTCAGAGCTAATAGGAGTACGAATATGTTTAGTCTCTGGCAGTTCCTAGCGAAGTATATAAGGGATTATAAATGATCTTGTCGACCTGACCAAAGCCTTCAACACTGTGAGCAGAAAAGGTGTGTGTGGCAAATCACGGAACACCTACACTGATCTATGAAGGTCTTCAATATATTATCATCCAGCAGTGTGAGAGGCAGTTTGGCCAAGTGTGACATAGCAACAAATTCACAGAGACTTCAACAATAAGCAGCAGTGTAAAGCAAGGATGCATGATTGCTCCAACTCTCTTCGCAATCTTCTATAGCTTGATGTTTTAGAGAACCACAGCAGACTTTGACGATGTCCCCATTCAGTATCACACTGACGGCAGTCTGTTCAACCTGAAGCTAATAAGGCCTTCCTCCAAATGAATTGTGGGTTCTAGATAAGTGATGCATGGATTCCTGTTATTGAGGCTGCTCGTCACCAACTCTCCGCATTTGTGTTCTGCAGGCGTCTAATGACATCCGAGATGCTGCTAGGTAACATAACGTCTGTCATTGCCATGCCAGTTTACAAACAACACACTCAAGGCTGACTTCAAGGCAGATTTCAAGACTTACAACTGCACCTGAAGATGGCGACGGAGAATAAAGTCGCCGAAATATTGTGTATTAATAATATTACTCGGTTTGTTTCCCAAGAAACGTTTATAAATAAACAACGCCGAGAAAAATTGCCTTCATTTATTTAAAAAAAAAAAAAAATGAGCAGGCTTTTCACGAGCCGGTTTGCCTCTCCATGCTTTGTCGCTTCATTTCAGGATCACTCTTAGACTCAGGTCTCATCACCACCAACAACTTTATATAAATAAACAGCCTGGCGCCGAGCCTTCTGTTCATCTGTCAGAACTTTGGGAACAAGATTGGCACACACTTTACTCATCAACAAATCCTCTGTCACTAACTTGAACACCATAGTCTGACTCAATCCCAGTTCATTGGCAAGTAATCTAACACTAGTCAGTGTTTAAAAGTTTATGCACTTTCCCAAAATTTTCAGGAGTTCAGCTTGTTGAATGTCTTCCAGCGCGGTCATCACCTTGAATGTCCTCGTGGCAATCTTTGAATCTCTTGTGCCACATGGAAACCATTGAACATGACATGGCTTCTTCTTTATAGGCCTCTCGAATTAAACCAAAAGTCTCTATAGTTGTTTTTTTTTCTCCAGTTTTGAACAGAATTTATCGAATGATGCCACTCCAAATGACTCTGCATTTTTAACGCTCCGAGTTTTCAATGGGGGACACTGATACAACTCGCGCCACTAGCAATCTGCTCACTCCAGCGTCTCAGAGGAAAATGCTGCTGGTTCGGTTACTTAGTTGACCCCCCCACTACTTCATGCTCGCACGCCCTCCCCTACTCATAAAAAAATCAGTTTTGAAACTTTGTGAAAGCATCCTGTAAAAAGGTGGTAATAACAATTAACATCTGTTTTGCAAAGCTGTATAATGGTTAAGAACTGATGAGACGACAGTAATTCTTTTAATTATTATAAAATAATTTAGCCATAATTATGCTGAACAGCACTCAAAGGTTTCACTATCAACATGTGGGTATCACATAATACCACAGGTATTTAAAAATATTCATCTCCATTTGAATGAATGGAGTTTGGTGGCAAAATTAAAAGATACTATATTCTGTTGCAAATGTTAAACTATTTACTCCCAATAAACTGAGTAAATTACTTCATTTCCTACTAGTAAAAATAGAGTACGCACCACACCTAGAAAAGTTTTAACCAGAAAGGTCTTAGGTTGATAATGAAACATTTAAGTCATAAATGATACTAAGGAAAAAGAAAGCGAATTTTAGGTGATACAAATAATAAAGGATAGGGAAAAAACTCATCACAAAGTTGTGGGCTGCGAAAAAGAGAATAACACGTAACACGGACACAAAGATACAATATTTCAGTATAAAACCTTATTCATGCACTAGAGAATGAGTCATTTGGTTCCGAAGGTGTGCGCACATGGAAGGTTACTCCATGACTGGCAAGGCAGCGGAAGAAAGGGTAGGAGAACGGGTGGTGCGGGTGAACTAGTAAGAAGAGGACTATCAATATGTTGGGAATGTCTAAGATAATATACATGTATCTAAGCAATGGTAAAATGAATATATACGACAAAAGGTACCTGGTACTGATGCCAAAAAGATTTTTTTTAAAATTATTATTAGTCAAAATATATACATATATGTATAAAAAATTAACAAATAGAAACCACTTAACTCTGTTTTTATTTGTTAATTTTTTATATACGTATACATACATACTAGGTACCCTATGTCGTATATATTTTTACCAACACTTGCAATATGTATATATATTAAGTGACAACTTATTTTCCCTATCCTTTAAGTGATAAATGATATGAAATAGTGGCTGCTTACTCATTTCCTGGTCTTTTGGAAAAAATGACTTCTGCATAAGGAGTATTTTTTCCTGTGAAATCCCACATCTGTTGAAATCGTCAACATTCAGGTGTTTTGCTAAAACAAAGAAGCATTAGTTAAATTCACATTCCAAAAAATATTACTTGCGACAATTGTACAGGGTGTCCCAATTAAGAAGCATGTTATTTCAAAATGTTATCTATATATAACTAAGGAAGGATAGGGAAATATGACCAAACACTTACCACAGATGAAGGCGGCTGGGACGACGAACAAAAAACAAACACAAGAGAAGCGCAATATTTCGGCCTATAGCAGCTTTAAACGTGCAGAAGGTGAAGCACCAGGCGGCGTCACATGTGTAGACATAGACGGCCAACTGCTGAATCCAGTCAGCCGTCTATGTGTACACATGCGACGCCGCCTGGTGCTTCACCTTTTGCACGTTTAAAGCTGCTATAGGCCGAAATATAGCGCTTCTCTTGTGTTTGTTTTTTGTTCGTCGTCCCAGGTTCATACATGTACACTAAAAAAACATCTGAACCTGATGTACAGTTGGTTTTTTGCTAAATGATCTGCATTGTTAGAAGGAGGTTTAAAGCTATTCAAATCCTCGATCTGACTGGTAGGGAGAAAGCGACACTAGCTTACAAGAATTTAATTCAATGTGTATGACAAGTGCCACAGCAAATTGTTTCTTATCTCAGTGGTACCATATATATAAGACAATGTTCATATGTGCGTCCTCTAAAAAACTAAAAATATACTGGACCAATGGATGGGCAGTTTTTTTGCAAAAAGGTCCACGTTGTCAGGACAAGGTTTAAACTATTCAAATCCTCGATCTGATCAGCAGGAAGAAACCAACACTCGTTCATAAGAAAAATTGGTTTCAATGGCTTCCTGATATCACTCCAGGTGAATGCCCAGATGGTTACAGGGAAGAGTCAGAAGGTGAGCAGAATGTACACAGCAAGTGCATCAAGAAGTTCGGACCCTGTCAGCTAGCCTGGCCGGTAGGGCCACTCCTCACCACTAAAAATAAGGTGAATATGCTATACTAATTATCACTCAGAACATAGCAACAGCTCACCTTTTTTTTTTTTTTGCAGAAACATTTGTAATTGAAAGCTGCCAATAAATCACATAGCAAGCACTTTAACAACTTAATCTGGCTAGTTCCCTTGCTCCCTCCATACAGTTGAACTGCTTTGGAGATTATTCGTACCACTTTTCCTACCTCACTGCCCTTAGAGGTTAGCTAGATGCCTCGGGCAGAGTATGCAGATATGTCTCCATCAGAAACACAGCAGCCTATTTGTTTTCGAGCAATACCACATTGAAATCAGATACTTCTTATGGGTACACCCCGTATTTCAGAACCAACAAAACAAAGTACATGGAATATTCACAAAGCATTAAACTTTTTTATATAATTCTCCTGACTTACCCAAACACTACCACATCCTATTTAAAACAATAAGAGAATCTGAAAAAACTAAGTATTTGGGAAAAGATGGGATAAGATTGTGGGGTAAACTACAACTGTACACAGTCAACTGAATAACAATAATAATAAATATAATAATAGGGTAATAAATAAGGGAGAACAATGATGATAAGTTCCAAAAAAAGCAAGTGGAGTGTTTACCACAGATACAGTACAGAAGGATTTTTTGTCACTATATTTATTTATAACTTCACCATTTTATTTTTACTCTTTATTCAGCTTTCACTACAATTTGCATAATATTTGTTATTATTACACTGAAGAAAATAATTGTAATGTTATTCTTCAGTTGCATCAAGTTTTATACAGAATTTTAGTAGTTTCACAGTAATCATAACGCTACTTAGTGAAGAAAACTAATGACAATTATCACTTAAGAATTTTTCTTTCTATCCAGGAATTTAGAATGTGTGTGTGTGTACTTGAAACAGTAGGCACTATCAGTGAGGCAAATCGAACATTCGGATAGGAGAGTAACCATCATTTACTATACTTGACGGCAGGAAGGTGTTGACACGGACAGACACGTACACACACCGAGCATTGAAATTTTCATGTTTATGGCATTTCATCACCAACAGAATGAGGCAGCCACATGACAGCTTGTTGGCTAACTGAGGGCTCAGAAATCGTCAGCCAGCAGCACAGATGGGAGAAAAATCAAAATGGAGGAGTTGAGTATGGAGTGAGGTTGTCTAGCATAAACCTGAGCATTACAAAATTGGAAAATAAATAACAGGAATGTAGCAAGCAGACAGAGTTGGCAGCAAATACTGTACAATAAACTTTTCTTTTTCATAAATATAAAGAAAATTAAAAACAAAAAACTTGAAATAAATTAATAGAAACTTAAATTGAGGGCTGTCCAGAAAGTAACAGAACGTTTTGGCCTGCCGACATCTTCGGGTCAGAGTGTTCCTACATTCAGTATGCAACCAGCCGTGGTAGCTTGCGCGTTGTGGCCTATCATACTTTGTATACAGTGGAGTGTTAAAATGAGTGCTGCAATCGAAAATCCTGCAGTTGTGATGTGCGAGCTGTGGATAAGGTTTTTGTTGGCAAAAAAATCACAAACCAATTGAAATTTATCGTCAGATTGTCATGTGTACGGGCAAGGAATAATGAGTGAAAGCCCGAGTGAGGCAGTGGTGCATTGATTTTAAAAATAGCCAAACCAATGTTCACGACAAGGATCGCAGTGGTAGGTCCTAGTCTTGTGAGTGATGAATTGGTGACAAACTCAACGGAAAAATCTGTGGAAATCGTTGTTTCACGATTACGGAACTCTCAGAACATTTCCCTTAAATTTCACTGAGTTTAGTTAATGAAACTGTGTTGGTAAACTTGGTTACCACAAATTTTGTGCCAGGTGGGGTTCTGAAAATTGTAACGGAAGACCACAAAAAAAAATAGAGACTTGCTGCAGCACTGACATTTCTGGAAGACAACGACAAAAGTGGAAAAAAAGTTATTGATTGTATTGTAACTGGTGACGAGACTTGGGTAAAGCACATCACCTGTGAAACAAAACGGCAGTCGATGGAATCGGGACACACGCATTCGCCCAAGAAACTGAGGAAACTATCTGCAAATGCTGTCAGCAGGAAAAATCATGGTTACTGTGTTTTGGGATGCGCTGGGAGTGATTCTTGTTGATTTTCTTGAACAAGACCAAACAATCAACTAGGACACGTATTGCAAAACCCTCAAAAAATTAAAATGCGTGGTAAAAAACAAGCATCGGGGAAAACTCAGCAGAAAGTTTTGTTCTTCTCCATGACAACGCTCATCCACACACAGCCAATCTAGCCAAGAGCTCTTGGATGGAAAGTTTTCAATCATCCACCATACAGCCTGGATTTGGCACCGAGCGACTACCACCTGTTTCCAGTGATGAGGCTGTGGCTCACACACAATGCTTAACACTGACGCTGAACTGCATGCCAGGGTAAACCAGTGGTTGAACTTGCAGGTGGCAGATTTCTACAGAGAGGGTATGAAAAGCTGTACCACATTATGATAAATTGCCATAATTTAAATGGCGATTATGTAGAAGAATAGCCTAAAAGTTTACCTCCAAAAATGTTTTGATAAAAATTGTTTTTTTCAGTTTGTTTTTTTTTATTTCAAAACTTCTGTTACTTTCTGGACAGCCCTGTATATTACACACTAATTTAAACATTAATTTGGTAAGTGGTGGCTAATGTTGGTAAGGGATAGTGGTGTTAGGGGTGGAAAGGAAAAAATTGCTGGGTATCATATTATATTGAGACCTCGTGGCTGCTTGGTGCCAAGTTTTTTACAGGTAGCCCAGTTCCCACCTTCTGACTTCAGATGGACTGCTGCTATTTAGAGGACTCTGACAGTGCGGATGGTGAAGCAAGAATTAAAATTGTTAGTATCATGCAATATAACATAAGCAGCTACTGGGTGGTCAGGATTTTGGGTGAATACCTTCTGCCATCGCTATTAATTCTAATGGACAATCTATTTATTCATGGTCAGACCTACGTAAAGCCGCGTACTCACTAGCGAGCTGTAACTGTAACCGTTGCACGTTACTGTTACCAAATACGATAGTGAGTACGTGGCTCGCGAGCCTGCGGGGGCGGACGCTTGCATTCGCAGCGAGACCGACTAGAAACACGTCCACATTCTGTAACTGTAACCGTTGCACGTTACTGTTACCGTGAACTATAGTGAGTACGTGGCTCGCGAGCCTGCCGCGAGCGGAACGCGTTGCATTCCAGCGAGCCGACGACTGTCGGTTTTTGCTGCGAATCAAAGGGCGCTCGCAGTGCGTTCGTGGACGTCGAGAGTGAAGGTTGTTGCACGCTGCGAACCTACCAGTATCCTCAAGCGTCATGAGTGAATGGACAGAAGATAAATGTCTTCACTGATAGAAGTCTATCACGAAAGCAGTGTCCTATGGAATCCCAAGATTGGCAGCCTTAATTTTGCAAGGCTAATAAACCTTTAAATAAATAAAATTATTTCAATTATTATTATTGATCATTAATAAAAAAAATTATTTGTAGGTGGAGGACCTCAATGGTAACACAAAACACAGTGACGCTGCACTACGTGAACCATTCAAAAAAGCTAAAACCAGATCTGAAATTACAAATTCTGAAAGAGGCTTTCGGAATACTGAAAAATGCGGCAGATAAACCGAAACAGGATACGGAACTACGGTCTTTCTTTGATTTTATACAGGAAAAATTGAAAAACTATACCAAGGAAATAAAAAATGCAATTCAACATGAAATATTTCAAATAATTATGCGTGCTGATCAAGGACATTATAACTCCATAAAATTATGGTTATTACTCCACTACACAAGCTCCACACCCTTCAGCTTCTTCCTCCACTATAAATCCAGATATAGCTGCCTTCCACTTCTTCCCAAATCAAAACCAACAAACTCCTCTACACAACCGCCATACTCCCCGTACAGCAACAATAGCGAGTATTCATCAGATATGAGTTTAGAAAATTATGTATGATTTTTAAAAATAAATTACATTATTATTTTTATTATTGAATAAAGGATTGCCTTGATTTATTATTCAAAGCTCCTATCAGCGCCTGGCACACTTCAGGGACAATTCAGCTTATGGCTTGTTTGGAAATGCGAAAAAGATATTGTAAACTTGTAAAAGAATCACCAGTAGCTAAGTATTTCAACATTACAGTTAATTTCTCTTGAACCGACACTGCTTCTCCGAACGAACTGTTTCTTCGTTCTATCTTGGGCCCAATTATGTTCATTAGATATTCAAATCAGTTGGAGAGATTCGTGAAATTTTTGTAATGACACTCATTTGTTGATTTCTTAAAAGAAGAATTAGATCACTTCTTTCTCTATACATTCCATGAATACGCCATCTTCGTGGTCGTTTATAATCATCCAGTAAAGCATATACAAGTAAGTATGCTGCAGAAGCGAGACACTTCGTCCGAAATCGCGGAGCTCCAAACAAGCACTGTGGATAGAATCAGCTTTTTTTTTTTATCTGCTTAACGTCTCTCTAACAGCAAGGTCTTTAGAGACGGGAAAGGATGGGGGGCAAGGAATGGGAAGGAATTCGGCCATGGCCTTTTGAAGGAAGCATCCCGGCATTTGCCTGTAGTAATTTGGGAAACCATGGAAAACCCAAATCTGGATGCCCGGACGGGGATTCGAACCGCCATCCTCCGAATGCGAGGCCAGAATGCTAGCCGTTACACCACCACGTTCGGCTTGTCGTTACGATTACAGTGATCGTACACACTAGACCCTCGTTACTATATCCGTTTGGCTACAGTTTACAGCTCGCTAGTGAGTACGCTCAGTGAGGGGGCTCGGTGTTCGTCGCGAGAGAAGTTCGTTTCATGCGTCCACACTAGAACGTGGTTACTGCATCTGTTGGTTACAGTTACAGCTCGCTAGTGAGTACCGGCTTAAGAGTTGGACAGTAGTTGCAGTTTAGTTGGTACATTGCATGGGAAGTTTTGCAAGTGGCAAGTCCTATTTTGGGAAGCTTTTCCCAGTGACAGGGTTGGTGAAGGTGATGAAAGCATGGTGCATGTTGCACATCTTGAAGTGGGATACGTCACACGGGAAGAGCTTTGGTGCTGTAGTAGGATGGGGAAGATGTTTGTGGAACAGGAGCTAGCTGTGGTTAGGTGATCTACTGAGGCATGTTCTGATAGAGGCTGGATGGTTTCGGAGAGAACGGATCTCATTTCTAGGCAGGCTATAAGGAAATCATGCCTTTGCTGAAGAATTCATTTTAAGGATTTGAGGTCTGGAAAATACTTAGTAGCCAGGAGAGTGATAAACACACGTCCAGGAAAGTGGTGTGGGTGGAAGAACAGGCCATATTTTAATGGCACTGAGATTTCTCAGGAAGTTAAGAAGTTGTTTTTTCCATAATTCCAGATCCTAACAAATATCATCTATGAATCTGAGCCATATAAGGGGTTTAGAACAAACTAAAAATGGCTATTCCAGGCAGCCCAGGAAAAGGTTTGCATAAGATGGGGCCATATTGATACTCATGGCAGTGCCACAAATCTGATGGTACATATTGCCTTAAGGGAGAAATAGTTATTGTTTCATATCAGGTTACAGAGTGGCAAGGAAAGATGTGACTGGGAGGCTGTTGGGAGGGTGCTGGTACAGAAAATGATCCATGAAACTAAGTCCGTGACAATGGGGAATATTGGTGTATAAGGATGTTATATCATTGTTACTTGGATAGAAACAGAATGAAGATCTGTAGGCACAGCTGAAAGACGGAGGACTAAGTGTTGTGTCCCTGAAGGAGCTCACCAACTACGAGTTGTAGATACTGGTCCAGCAAAGCAGAGGTGTTCAGTCAGAACTATGAGCAGCAACTATGGGGTGTTCCAGGTTTCCATGCACATGAACTCTGTTAATTGCTAAAGGGTAGGAGTGTGCACATTTTCAGGAGTGAGATAGACAATTGGGGGGGGGGGGGGGGGTGACACCTTGGAAAGGAAAATGAACTTGATAAAATACTCAATCCTCCTGCTGACTGTGGGAGTGGGATCACAGCTGAGGGGGCAGTAGATGTTTATATCCAACAACTGATGAAGGGCCTCAGCCATGTAGTCACAATGATTCATGACCATTGTGGCTGAGCCCTTGTCTGCTAGAAGGATAATAAGATTTGGATTGTTTGAAAGCTCCCTCATAGCACTGGTCTCAGCCAGGTGAAGATTGATGTTACTGGGTAGGGGCTTCAGGAAACCGCGTGAAGCCAAGCCAGTGGATCAGAAATCTTTTAACATTTGCAGTGGGTGGTGGTTCTGAGGAAGGGGTGGTGGGTCAAGTGTGGATTTGAGGCTCAAATTTCTGGTCTCTAGGCTCCAGGTCACTCAGAAATAATTTTAGTTTTGTTGCTTGCAATACATTCCTGCAAATAAAATTAATTACCTGCACTGCCAGGAAATAAAGGCGGATGAAATTCAGTTTCTTCAGTTTCATCACCTTCATTATAATCATGAACTTCAGCAACTGTAGTGGCAGCAGGCGCAGTGGACCGGGTGCCAGAAGGCAGATGAAATGGTGTTGAACTTGACTGTGGCATCATTGTGCTAAGATCCTGAAAATCAGGCTTAGCTGGCGAGCCTACTTCCCTTTGGAGCTGGAGCTGCAGCAAATATTTTAAAGGTATTCAGTTTTATACACAGCGTTTTGGATCAGATTTTAAATCAAAAAGTAATTTAAAAGAAAAACCACATAATAATATACTTATTTCCTTAAAAAGAAATTTATTTCCTAAACAATTCTAAAAAAACAAAGTGAAAAGCTCAAGTAATTTAAAAAGAATCAGAGGAGAAAAACTGTGAGCTTTTGACGATCTGGTCTGTTCCCAGTACATATATACATTTCTGCTGAGGCCAGCAAATTGAAGAACAGATTGTCGGTATCATAAAAGTATGCCGACTTGCACACGCTATATTAAGTGGCAAAGGTTGTATGTATTATCTGACAAATGATAGAGTTACAAGTATTTTGTTCTCTCTGGAAACAGTACTAACCCATAAATGACTGCATGTACTACCCCATCCCCTACCGTCAAAAGAAAAGCTCCCATGCACCCTCCCCCTGTCACAATTTTATTAATAAAAGGGTAAATGACTTCTTCTTAGTATTAACATCTCAGAGGAAACTCTAAATATGTGATGTTTGTAACCGACTGTTTTATGGTTCTAGTGGGTTAGTTGTCAAGAAGGCACGAGTGCGCTTCGAGTCCACTATGACTGAATAAGTTCACTTACAGTTCAACAGTGGCTCGGAGGGTCCCGGCTGGTTTTCCTAAGTGTTGGTGTTGCTGCTTAAACAAGCATAGTGGCAGCGTAGTCTTGGTTCCACACTGTGAGAGTGAGGCGCTCTGCTGCCTCATTTTTATAACCCTTCTCACACACTTGTGCGCGTGACTTCAGCCGTTGCCCCCCGAATGTTCTCAAAAGTCGCCGCGTGACTTTAGACCTCTTTTCCATCTGGTCACATTTGAGTTCAGCCATTCCACTTTGTTCCCCACGTGACTGGTGCACACTTCTGCTGAACCAGGTGCCCGTCAGCATTCTACTTTATGCTGCTATGGCCCCACTGTACCTTTAACAGCTGCCTACTATTTCCGCACTTTTTTAAAAAATATTTATTTATTCCTTTTTAATTGTTTGTTTCTTAAAATTGCCTATTACATGTCAGAAAAAAAGTTTTTAACTCTAAGAGGAGGCAAAGCAGACTTAATTGTGATGGTGTAGTGCTAGCATTTCGTCCACATGGGCAGCAAAGTTACCTAACACAATGTGACCCCCACCCCACCCCAAGACAGATTTTTTTTTTTTTTTTTTTTTTTTTTTTTTTTTTTTTTTAATGTTATAAATGAGGCCTTATTTACTCAGTTTCAAAAAAAGAAAGAAAGAAGTATTGCCTTTGGATTTTTGTTCCTGCATGAATGGTCATGTGTATGTTACTTGCATTTCAGGTAACAATGAAAGGAAAGAAATGCCGTGAGGCAATATTTACATTGAAAGGACAGGTAAAATACACCCAACACTCACCAAAGTTGAAGGGGGGAGGGCAGCAGCAACACAAAACACCACACAAACAAAGAAAATACAATATTTTGGATGAAACCCCCTTTTTCAAGTTAACAGAGGTAGGTGGCTGGGCTTGCTCAAGACTTGCGTTCAACGCAGCCACTAATAGAATGCAATAGACCGTCGGAGGTGGTGGGGGGAGCAACGATAATATGACCGCGAGTATAAGAAAGATTAAAATGGTTGAAAAAATATAAATAAATAAAAATATAATTGAAAAATATATGAATATATGAATCTATGGTGCTGGCCAGTGATGGGTGTAAAGGGTGAGGATGGAAGATATTAACAGAAATTAAGGCCTGGGGGATGTCTAGTCTGCAGGATGTGTTGATATGCCAAGTCCCATCTGTGGAGTTCAGATTGGGAGGTAGTGTCCGGAAGTACTCTAATGGCTGACTGTGAAGCAGTTATTAAGGTTGCAGGTGTTGTGAGTACTGTCATGGTGAGCAACAGGTAGGTCCAGGTTTTGGGAGTAAACTGTTTGTCTGTGGCCATTCATATTGATGGATAATGAGTTTGAGGTCAGTCCAATGTAGGAACTTCGACAGTGGAGGCAGGTGAGCTGGTAAATGAGATGGGTGGTTGTACAAGTGGCGTGACCTATTATAGGGTAGGTTTCATCAGTAGTAGGGTTGCTATTGGTAGTAGTAGGTGGATGCATACCGCAAGTTTTGCAACGGAGTCTCTTACAAGGGGAGGGTCCAAACGGTAGTTTAGGAGCATCAGAGGGTTGATATTTATGTACAAGAATATTTTTTCGATTAGGTGGTCTGCTGAAGGTGACTCGGGGTGTGGTGGGAAGGATAGTGGGAAGAATGCGGTGCATTTCAGGAACGGATCCAAGGAAGTCGTAGCCCAAACGAAGTATTGGGTTTAGCGATTCCGGGCCAGGAAAAAACTAGGCGAGAAACAGGCTTCTGGTTGGCTTTAGGCTGTTTGTGTCGGTGTGGGGGACAGTTTAAATTGTTTATTGTTTCATTAGGTAGTTTGAGATCAGAGGAGCATTTATTTGGACACGGCTAGCCTGTTAACGTACTTGAGAGCAAGTGTTCCTCCAATATAGTTTGTACACATTACACATATATTTCAAATTGCTAAACAGTGGCTCTAAAAAAAAATGTGTCTTCAAGAGACATTAGGCTTATATTTTGTGTTCTAACTAGTATCATGTGTCAAATGGTAGCCATATGACATTACCTGAGAGTTTACCCTTAACTCAATTACCACTGGTGCTGTTCCAACCAATGTCTGTTAATCTTACATCAAGAAACTGTTGGGTTTTATTCAATTCTGAGTAAAATGAGACTAAAAAGAATAGGAATATTTCATATAATCATTTAATACTTCTTTACACTACAGAAGGGAAAACAATTCAGTGAAGAACATTTGTATAGAAAATACTTGTCATTTATTCAGCAAGCACTTGATAGATAGCACACAAACACTTCATAAGAAAAATTACTGTTCAATGCGTGGATAAGAAATGTCTACTAATGACCTCACCATTGACACACCTGAAAGCACCATGACATATCAACATATAACTTTGTGGTAAGTTATATTCCACTGATATACTATTGTATTTAGGGACTTAAGAACTTATTCTGAAATGAGTGACTAACAATGTATGAAAGTTTGAGCTTAGCAGTGGATCAGATCAGCTAGTACCTTAAAGTGGAGCAATGTGTGGAGTCTTGTAGATAGAAGTAGACTTCAAATCGGTAGATGGTGGATAACCGATTTAGAAGATTATGATCGCCTGACTTCAAAAGGCACACATTGCCTTCGGGAAAGCTAATTTGCAATGGAAGGGATGCCAGTCACCAGCCATTGACTAGCTGAAAGCTCTGGTCTACTTTAGTATGAGGCTTTGTTCTGACTGGTTGGTGATAATTGTCTAGTCACATGGTGAGGATAAACCAGTGCTTAGCAAACTAAGCAGACTGCATGGATCTCATGATCAACACCAATGTTATATTTCTTTGGTGGATCCAAATCTAACTCTTGGCTCTCATACCATAAATTTGCAGTGGTCAGTGGGTAGTTATAATTTTGTCCCATGTATGCCTATTCCTATTCTAGCATCGATTGTAAACTAATCAATCTGCTTGAATTCGTTATTACACTTCCTTTAAATTTAGTAGCAGCAGCTACGTTGTGTTACACAACCTACTCATTTGAGATAATTGTTGCAGTATGGTCTACTAGAATTACAGTGCAACATATGAATCACTAAACTTGACTTTGGTGAAAACATCCACTTTCATTTACTATTTTGAATTTATCCACTTTCAGCATTTGCTCAGAAAGCATGTTCTGATAAATGGTTACTGTATGAGTGAACTCCAATGACCTGTAAATATAATCTCCTCCTCATCAGTAACCAAGATGTTATTCCCAAATTCATGGTTAACAATGTGAAGGATTTCTCACAGCATCACTTCACACCTATCACACCTGTGGTTGAAAGAATTTCTACAAAGATTTCCTTTAAAAAAAATAATAATAATAAAAAAAAAAAAATAGTTGTTAATTACTCACTAATGGTGATGGGATTGATGGGGGATAGGATTTGTCAAGGTAAGAAATATATCATGACGTTTATGAAGAAACCATCCTGGAAGAAGCAATTTCAAGATACCATAGAAAAATAAAATAGGGATGGCTGTACCAAGGTTGGAACATGGGTCCTACCATATGTCAGGCCCAAACATTACCAATCACTCTACGAGAGTCTACAAAGTAATTTTTTTCATAATGTTAATTTCCTAACTAGATACTTGTACATAAGATTCAGTTTTCACATAAACCCCTTCAAATGTTTTGTTCAGATCTTCTGCATGTAACTGTATGTTCATAAATAAAGCCGATTGTAACAAAATATTGATACCAAACACAAACCAATAAACTTTCTCAGATTATGCAACACATATTTCTGAAGTCTGCCAGTGTGGCCAAGTTAACACATTACATGGTTGAGATGTAAAAAAACTTGTGCTGCAGAAAACCTATACAAACCTGCTTTCTATACGGCTAATAATTATATATATGTGTGTGTGTGTGTGTGTGTGTGTGTGTGTGTGTGTGTGTTTTCTTAAAAGTCATAGCAAATAAGTTCAAGCAGCAACTAGATAGTTGAAGAATGTTACATTCTTAAATCAAGAAGAAGAAAGATCTCAAACTAAAATTAACTTGGTTAATTGTGGGATATGGGAGAAGCACATATGGGCTATTTTTACAAATGATCACAGCATTCACCTGGAGTGATCTACGAAAATGCATATCAGAATGGCTGGAGCAGTTTCTCGAGACCTACACCTGCGAGGTTCTAAGTTTTCTCCTCGACATATCCATCCTATTCCATTTCCTAATCACTCGTGGAAAAAATTAGTACAGAAAACAATCAGTTCTGACCCTGGTTTCTCCTTAAACCTTTAACTTTATTTATTTATTTATTTACCCCCTTAACTGCTAGGTATTGCCTGGCAGAGGCCTCGCTGCGTGCTCCTTTGTTATCCTCTAAGCCGTCAACCTGCCCTGAGAGGCCCTGAGAGGCCGCGATCGGCAGATACCTGCACTGCTGAGTTCGGCACGCGGCCCGGACTGCTCTGAGCTGAATATTTCTGAGGCGGTGTGTATGACGGCCTTCCGTTTTCGCTTTGCTTTTGAAACCCCAGATACCAAATAAATGCAGTTACTCTGACATCTAATGTTTTTCAATTCAAAGCTCCTCTAAAAGTGAATTTCCACGTAGACAAACATATAGGTACTTCATATGCTAAATAGATATTACAGCAACTGAAATGTTTGGTATTTTTGTTTGTTAGCGCAGTAATTCATCAGGAGAAATTTTGAAGTTAAGTGTTCGAATACCTTTCACAAATTCTGCAAATATTTTTCATCCTTCTTTTGGTTCTGGGCTTTAGACCGTCACTGGTGAAGTTAAAAAAAAAAAAAATCAATTTGTTGTATTTCACTTAGTTTTAGAGGTGTATAAATGTAATGTAATTATTACAGCGTAGTTACCCAGGGTTAATAAATGTTTTTCGTGTAACAAGCCTCCAAACATGGCACAACACAGAGTATTACGGTACATTGCATGTGGTGTGTTATGTGTTTGTACCTGGTTTCTGGACACACTTTCTGTTTCGAACATCCAGCGCATTTACGCGTTGGCCTGCTCTCCTTTGAATTTTTAATGTGAATAATATTTTGAAAATGTCTCTCAGTAAATCCTTCCACCTTGAAAATCTAGAGTGAAATTATTCTGGTGTATTTGTATTGGTATATAAATAAAATTTATAGGTCCCTTCAGCAATAGATTTCATAAGATCTGTTAAAAATATTCCGAAAAATGACAGAATGCTGGAATTTTGACCTAATCCATAATTGTGTCCTGCAGCTAAATCATCTAATACATGCACAAAAGGACGAGAATCTCTTTTCTTCCAGTCAAAGCTGTCACTAAAGCGTCCTATTTTTTCACACACTTAGCTCTCACTATATGAAGCTTCAGATACTGAAAATGTTTACATCTTGTGGAGACAGACGGTCGTTTTCCACTAGCAGATGTACAAGGCTAAGGACTATTACTTCGAGATCCTATTGAAGGGTCTTCAATATCATCCATATCAGAGAGATCATTCTCACTGTCATTTCTAGTAAGGATCGAAAATTATTTCTTCCTTTGTACAAACACGACAGCGAGCCATTTTCTCAGTACAAAATAAAATGAAAATAGCAACACAAATAAGATCACACCTGCAGACACTCATGGGCCGAACGTTGGAAAGCAATTAACCAGCTGGGGGTGGAAATACAGCTAAGTCACCTGGCCGCTAAGTGGCTCGCGCGTTAACACGTGCAGAGAACACAGGGACCCGAGGGGCCTGACGTCTTAACGCGTCCAGAGCACAGAGGGGCGGCAAGGCGGCGCATGTATACATGTCCAGAGCACCTGGCGGAAGGAGCAAGGGCGCATGTAAACGCCTCTAGAGCACCTGGGCGCAGTAGAAGCCCCGCGTGTTAACGCGCCTACAGCAGTCAAAGGGTTAAATCTTAGCTGTGCAGTTGTTGAAAGTAACTACTTACAGCTTTTCAGAACACAAAAAGACCTAACTGCTAGATATTAGCAGACTTCATAAACATTCTGCACTGCTGCATCCAGCAAGATGAGAGATCCTTAGTTAAGCATAATTTCCTGATCCTAATTGAAGCCATTCAAGAGATTTGTCAATTCCAAATATCAAAAATTGTATTTTACCTACTTCTCAATTTTCTGTTCCATGCAGCTTGTCAACTTAATACTATAGTTACTTCGCAGCAATATATATACATTCAACAAGTCAGGGAAACTTCCATTAATTTTTAAAATACATCTGTAATTGTAACTACTTTCCAATTTATATTAGCTATTATACAGTCAGATCAGACATATGCTGTGCAAATGACAGAACTGTGTTTATTCAATAAGCAGGTGCAAATGGAAAGATTAACTTAAGGTAGCAAGTAAGAAAAGGGACCCCGCAATCGTTACATGTCACATCTGCAAACCACTGACAGATTCAAAAATTTGGGAGCATATTCCCAAGAAAATGAAATGAAATAATCATATTGTCATTAACAATAAAAATCTAACACAGTCAACAAAATTCAATCAGATCAAAACTACATGACAGGGGCTAGGGAGCAAAGATTGGTCGAAAATCAACCATCCTCAGGCATTAAACATTAATTATTATTATTATTATTATTATTATTATTATTATTATTTTTTTTTTTAAAAAAAAAAAGAGAGAGATTCTATCTAAAACCAGAACATCAAAAATTTGCAAATACAAAAAAACTAACATGAATGGGTCAAATAATTAACCTGAACTAATTCAAAACTAGCACACACATTAAATTTTGATCTGGCTCATATACAAGGCAGCTTGTCACATATCCATAACCTCGGCAAAACAATTGAGTAGGGTAGTAAATAAACTTTAAAAACATTTTCTTAGTATTAAAGCACTTTTCAACCCAGAATATAACCATTTTCTTGAGAAAACGTAAGTTTTAGAAAGTTGAAATCTTAATCTGATCATGTTTGGCACATTCATTTCCACAAGAAAATTATTTTAATGTGTAATATCTATGGCATAAAAATTTTATTTAAAGAGATACTTCAATTTCAAGTTTTATTTAGCCATGTGTGTGGGATGAACAAAGGGAAAAGTCTTAAAAATAAAATCATCAATTATCGAATTTTACTATGGCAGCATATTGTCGGCATTAAGGCATACATTATGACAAGAAAATGGAGTCTGTAAATAAATTCTAAATACGTTTTTAGTAAAGAATTTGAATTCTGTAAATAAGAGAGCTAGAGTAGGCTTAAATGAGAGAGAGAAATTCATTTAATAATAACATAACAGTTTAACACTAAGTTGACATTTAAAGGGAGAAAAACAGAATTTTATTATTTAGACCTGATGACATCGCCACATGTGACTTTTAGAAATTTATAACTCTTAAACAAGAATAATTATGAGAAACCAAAAAGATTCGAAATAAATCAGACTGTAACATATAAAAGTTTCATGAAAATTCGATTAAAAATGTCTAACATGAGAAAATAGGATTTTTGTAATTCACAAGAGAAATAGTTACAACAGTTCACGGAAACTGGATGTTTGTGTAAGGCAAAAAACCCTGGCCGACCACATAAAATTCAGAAGAAAATGTGGGGAGAATACAAGAGACATTATAGTGGAGCCCACTGAAGTTCATAACTAAAGCTAGCCATGAACTTCAGATGAGTGTGTTCACTATTTTGCATGTTCTCAGAAGACATCTACACATGAAACCATACAGACAGCACCTGCTTCAGGCACTGAAATGTGGTGACAAGGGGAAACTGATGGAATTTTGTGCTGCAATCCTGGATGTGGAAAGTGATGACACCATTTCACAATTAATTTTTAGTAATGAAGCAACCTTCCACATAACTGGCCATGTCAATGGACACAACGTTCGGATTTGGGGAACTGTGCACCCAAACAAAACAGAAGAGCACTAATGAGATTCCCCTAAAGTGAATGTGTTCTGTGTTGTTAGTAATGGCAGAATATATAGTCCTTTCTTCTTACAGCACAACACTGTAACAGGACAAAACTATATTCAAATATTAAGAAACTAGCTCTTCCCTTTGCTCCATATGCACTCACATGACTTTTTCAGAAAGATGGAGCACCTCCACATTAGAGCTTGCCAGTGCGTGAATTTATAAATGAAATGGTGCCTCACCAGTGGATTGGTCACAGGAGTGCTCAGGATCTCTTTCCATGGTCTCAAGATCTCCAGACCACACTCCTTGTCACTTCTTCATTTGAGGATACATCAAGGACAACATTTAAGTTCTGCCAATACCCACTACACTGGATGACCTTAAAAAGGTGATTACAAGTTTGATAATGAAATGCTACGATGCATTTGGGAGCAATTCTCCTTAATGTGGTCCGTGCTGTGGGTAGTGATCATATTGGACACTTATAGGAGAAACCTCTACTTCCGTCAAATATATATGACCTGGTTGCAATTTTGTACTATTGCCTGTTACGAAAATATAGCTTAACAAAATCAGTTCATTCTTTTTGAAGGACAATGTACAGTAAGTGTGGTAGGAACTTGTAGATTCTGATAACGAAATAGCAAATGGACCTTCGATGCACACATTTTATTAAATACCTTTTCGGTATTTACTCGACTTTAATAGTTTTTACCTGCTTGGCTGGCTGCTTCCCCTGTGCCTTGGAAGCATCCTCTGATAACTTCTTTGTGGCATCTAATGGTTTTGCTGGCAGATTTTTGTCAGTTACATCATCATCTTCATCATCAGTGTCAAACAAACCATACTTCGAAAAATGCTCCACCTAAAATATAGTGATTCAAGTATCAAATTCATATAGCCATTCCATTACCATTAAATAATATTTCATACTTAAAAATATGCAACCTTACGTAAAAAAAAAAAAAAAAAAAAAAACAATTTTTTTTGTTTAAATGAGACAGAACGACGATTCATATATGCAAAAGAAGCAAGCCTAAAATTTTGAGTGAAAATGAAGTCGGTAAAAGCAGCTGTTAAGCCAGTAAGACTAATGGAGTAAGTGAAGATAAAAGAAGCATTGGAGATGAATTCAGATTAATTATTGTGCTAGAGATGAGTTTTTGATTCTGAATGGAAATGAAGTGGGTACATTGTGGGTATTTTAGTGACTATAGTGAAATAAGACAATCTACTGACAATTATGACAAGATATAAGTGAATTTTAAGTGTAATTATGTTAAACAATTCCATTGGTTGGGGGCAACAGAATATTTCTGTGAAGTTTTCTAAATAATTGGTTTATTCATAAGAATCATGGTTTGAAAGGAATATTTTTGATTGTAAGAAGCATGAATTGGAAAAACAATTGCAGATTTTCATGAACAAGTAGCTGTCAGCATAACTTCAATCACTGTAAGAATTCATAGTAAAATACTCAGTAGTTATAACACTGCATTCTTTTGTTGCACTGATGTTTATCAGGAATAAAAACATTTTGGTTATTATTGTCATGGTGTAAGGGATTGGTTTCACAGTGGAGTTTGTTTGGCAAATCAAGGAATCAACCTGAGTCAAATGTTGGACATTTTACTGCTTCAGTGTGGTTGTACCCCGTGAACAGCAGTGGCTGAAATCTGAACATCACGACTCAGTGAACCAACAACTTTAATCAGCAAGGAAAACCAAATTAAGTATTCTATTGACTTTTTATTTTTCATTTATGGAACTCCAAGTGATTATTATTTATGGACTTGTGTTACAGTGCAAAGCATTTTTTCAAACAGTGATATGTTTATTTTTGGTTTTAATTTTAAGGTACAGTCATTTCCTAGCAATAATGCATTTGGGAATACTGACTGGGAGACCATGAAGATTAGTCCAGTTTCTAAGTGATAAGTTTCAATAGGAATTGTATATATCACAATATACAAGCACATACGAAAATTAACTTTACCTGTATTCTGCTTAACCTGAATGCTCGTCTATTAGAAATTCACTGGATCCATAGAAAGACGAAAAATAGCTCAAATAATAATTACAATCAATGGATTTAACATCTATAAATATATTTAAACATTGAAGACTACATTTCATTAAATATGGAGTATTGCCAATAATGGCAGTTATCTATAGTAGTAGTCATTTCCAAAAAATGAACAAACTTACCTTAAATATCCATGAACCTGTTTGGGGAATATAGTTGATAAACTCCGCACAAGCCTCTTCATTCAACTTCTTTAGCTTCTCTACAAATTCAGACAATCTGATACCAACAGGATTGGTTATAGGTTCACCAGAGTTTCTATTAACAGGCCAGACTCTGTCCAGTTTCACTTGAGCCGGACGATTAAGTCCAAAACCCACAGGTGGTTTTTGATCTTCTTTAGGGTACAGTGAAATTTGTCTATGTTCAATTGACACTGGAAACAAAAAATACTGAGAAATAGCTTCATTAAAATAAATATCATAAATTAAAATCTACACCTGCAAAGAAAATATTTAAAGAAAAAAACCTTGTAGCTGGAACACTGTCAATACACAAGTATTACTGTGGCCAAATCAAAGTTCTGTGCCATGTCCAGTCTTCCAGTCATAGGCAATTACCACAAGAATGCAGCTCCCAGAAAAATTCTGACTAGTTTGGTTTCTAGTTCCCTTTCCAGTATTGACAGTATTGTTACATGTTCGCATACAATTGTAGTGAGTGTGTAAAATGTTTCCTTTTCATGTTATGCATGAGAAAAGAAAAAAGAGACAGGATTAAACCTGGTTTTAGCCCATTTGGACCTGCTCTTTCACTATACGGAGGAAGAGTTGTTTGCTGAACAATCCATCCAACACCATTGAAAAGTTTCATCCAAGTAATTTATAAAATCCCAATAACAGTGAAGTAATGCTATATTCTGTTGGAAAACAAAGCTTTGCCTGCCCTTATGCAGTTTAGTCATTAACTAGTTGATTAAAATGGTGAAATATGCAACCATTGCAGGTATTATGCTCATGCAGCTATAACACAATACATGACTGTCGTAAAACATTTTACTGCCTAATGATTCCTAAAACACTGTTTTATTTACTTCCAGTTAAGTTTCAATGCAAAACTTCATTCTTAAAAATAGAGCTCACTGCTAAAATATATTTCCCTAGAAAACCAGATTTATGCTTCCAAGATATTAATTTGTACAAACCTATTTCATCCAAATTAAGGTTGTTAACATTGACAGATCCTTCAAAGCAAACACTGCCAAAATTCCTTCGGCCAACAGTAAACTTTTCAACAAGATAATTTCTCTGCTTGTGGTTACTTTTCAAATGTCCCAATGGTGGAACTGTGTAGTAGTCTGATCTGGTGAGTTTCAATCCACATTCCGTATACTTAAAATCGTCTGAAACAAATATTAAAGTTTTTAAAAAGTCACAGAAAACTAGTATCAGAATAACACAAACGATGGAATCCATTTTTAAATAAAATAAAAAAATTCTGTTACATTTCATGATCCAAGCAAAACAAATTAAAGAAAAAGAATTCCTGCAACTTTCAGTTTTTAAAAAGTAATGTGCTTAGATGAAATTTTCTCAGGAAACTAGCCATGTGAGTAAGAGTGTATAACACAACGTTTTGACGGTCATATTCTCTGCTGCCATTGTGAAGCAACTGCTGCATAAGGGTGATGGGATTGCCTATATACCACAAGAAACCGTTAAATACTGATTTTGACTGTTGGCGGGACAGATAGAGAGGCTATTCACAAGTTCCAATGTAATCCCATTTTCTGGATCAATGGTCAATGAGATTACATCAGAACTTGTGAATATCTCTCTATCTGCCCTGCCAACAATTAACACTAACAGAACAGTCAATGCCAACAATCTCACCAGTATTTAACAGTTCCTCGTGGTATAAAAGTAACCTCACACCCAGATGTAGCAGTCACTTGACAATGGTGGCAGAGAACATGACCCCTGAAATAAAAATTACAGGTATCGTAGGCAGTCAAATTAAACAACATGTTTATTATTAACGAAATAAATTGTTAAATATAGAAATTTTAATGTTGTGCGGGGGTGTTAGGGTTTGGGAGAGGCTACTACTAGCCTTTTCCAACCAAATGTCAACCTCTCCTTCACGTGGTGCACCCTGTTTGCACGGACGAGGCTCTGGCGACTGAAAGATTCCCGGTATAAGGAATCACCCACTGCTTGCCAACAGGCCTCCGAAAGGAGGGCGGAAGAGCGGGGAGCGGTTCAGGGCACCCTCTTGCCCTTGGGGTTGGAAACGGACCCTAAAGGTGGATGAATCAGAAATGATCAATAGGCATGCGGAATGCAGAAGGCAACGGGAAACCACTGCATTAAAGACCCAAAGGGTATCCCGAGGACATGTAATCCTCTCAAATTACATATATCATGATGGCTTCTTCCTAGGGTAAAATATTCCGGAGGTAAAATAGTCCCCCAGTCGGATCTCCGGGTGGGGACTGCTCAGGGAGGAGTCATCAGAATGGATAGAAACATTCTACGAGTCGGAGCGTGGAATGTTAGAAGTCTGAATAGGGCAGGTAGGTTAGAAAACTTAAAAAGGGAGATGGAATAACTTAAGTTAGATGTTGTTGGGATTAGTGAGATTAAATGGAAGGACGCACAGGATTTCTGGTCTGGGGAACACAGGATAATTAGCACACAAGCTGTCAATGGAGTCACTGGTGTAGGATTTGTAATTGAACAAGAAAGTAGGGAAACGGGTGAGTTATTATGAATCAGTTTAGTGACAGGATTATTTTGATGAGGTTAGAAACTAAGCCCATCCCCAACCACATTAGTACAAGTGTATATGCCAACGTCACAGGAAGATGACGAAGAAATGAGAAAAATATATGCTGAAATTGAAGAATTAATCCAATATGTGAAGGGGGATGAAAATCTAATAATCATGGGTGATTGGAATGCAATAGTGGGAGAAGGAAAATGAGGGGAACTACTGTAAGGAAGTTTTGGTCTAGGAGAAAGAAATGAACTGAGGAAGCAGGATTGCTAGAATTTTGTGAAAGATATAAGCTAGTAGTGGCAAACACATCTGTTTAAGAACCATGCAAGCAGAATATATACCTAGAAACGTCCAGGGGATACAGGTAGGTATCAGCTAGATTATATCATGGTCAAACAGAGATTCAGGAATCAAGTTTTACACTGTAAAGTGTACCCAGGAACAGACATAGACTCTGACCATAGTTTGATAATAATGAAGTGCAGGCTGAAATTTAAGTGGATAAGGAAGCAGTATAAACAGAACAGACTGGAAGTGAATAAACTGAAACAATCTAGCATGAGAGAAAAATTTGCTGAAATGGTAGACGTAGGTCTAAGAAATAACACTGAAAGGAGCTCAACCGAGGACGAATGGAATGCATTAAAGACTGAAATAATGAAAACTGCTAAAGAAACGTTAGGATTTAGGGAACAAGCTGCCTGAAAACCTTGGATCACAGAAGAAATTTTGGAGCTGATGGATCAGAGGGAAAGGTACAAAAATGCTCAGGATGAAGCAGGAAGAGAGCAGTACAGGCAATTTAGGAAATCAAATAAACAGGAAATGCAAAATAGCAAAAGAAAAATGCCTACAACAAAAGTGTGAAGAAGTAGAAAAGTAGATGTTGCATATAGGAAGATCAAACAGAATTTTGGAGAAATGAAGAAAAGAGGTGTCAACATTAAAGCTGCCGATGGGAAACCTCTTTTAAGCTCAGAAGATAGAGCTAACCGATGGAAAGAATACATTGAGAAACTGTATGTTGGGGACGACGTGAATAAATAGTATAATGGAAAAGGAAGGCGATGTCGACATTGATGACTTAGGAGATCCTGTTTTGAGGACAGAATTTAATAAAGCTCTGAATGACTTGAAAGCAAATAAGGCAGTTGGAATTGATGAGATCCTTGCAGAACTTGTTAAATCCGTAGGAGAAGAAGGAATCGAAAGATTATTCAAGCTGATATCAATAAGTTATGAAACAGGAGAAATTCCAACTGATTTTAATAAAAATATCATCTTCATACTTCCGAAGAAAGCACAAGCCGACAAATGTGAGAATTATCGCACCATTAGTCTAACATCACATGCTTCAAAATTACTGACCAGAATAATATACAGAAGGATGGAAAAGGTATTAGAAGAGTTAGTAGGTGAAGATCAGTTTGGGTTTAGGAAAAATCGTGGTACAAGGGAAACAATTCTGTCTTTAAGATTAATACTTGAAGGGCGGATCAAGAAAAATAAAGATACTTTTATGGCATTTGTTGATTTAGAAAAAGCTTTTGATATTGTTAGGTGGAACAAGATGTTCAAACATTTAAAGTAGTCAGAGCTAAAGTATTGAGATAGAAGAATAATTTATAAACTATATAAGAATCAAGTGGCTATAATACAAGTGGAGAAGCATGAGAAACATGCATCAGTTAAAAAGGGTGTGAGACAAGGTTGTAGCTATCCCTGTTAATATTCAACTTGTATGTGGAAGAAGCAATAAAGGAAATAAAAGAAAAATTTCCGTGTGGCATAAGTGTTCAAAGAAAAAAAAATCGGTATGCTATGATTTGCTGATGACATTGTCTTCTTGTTAGCAGAGAGGGCTGAGGATATTGAGAAGTTACTGAATGGCATGAACGAAATACTGAAGGAAGATTTTGGACTGAATATAAATCAAAGCAAGGCAAAAGTGATGAAATATAGCAGAAATGATACCAATAGTAGTAGATTAAATATAAAAATAGGATCGGATGCAATAGGAGAAGTAAGTGAATTCTGTTACTTGGGAAGTAAAATTACAACTGATGGCTGAAGCAGGAATGATGTTAAAAGCAGAATAGCACTAGCAAAAAGAGCCTTCATGAAAAAGAGAAACCTTTTATTTTCAAATATTGATCTAGGAATTAGAAAGAACTTTTTAAAACTCTATGTGTGGAGCACAGCACTTTATGGTAGCGAAACATGGACTTTATGAATACCGGAAAGAAATAAAATTGAAGCATTTGAAATGTGGTGCTACAGAAGAATGCTGAAAATTAAGTGGACAGACAAAGTAAGAAATGAACGAGTTTTGGAAATGATGGGTGAGAAAAGAAGTTTATGGAAGAACCTTACAGAAAGAAGAGACAGGCTGGTGGGTCATATTTTGAGACATGCTGGATTGGTTAATTTGTTAGTGGAGGGAACGGTCGAAGATAAGAACTGTAGAGGAAGACAGAGATTAGAGTATATGAAGCAGATAATTGAGGATGTGGGCTGTAAGGGGTATGTAGAAATGAAGAGGCTAGCGCAGGATAGGAAGGGATGGAGGATTGCTTCAAACCAGTCGAAAGACTGAAGACAGCAAAAAAAAAAAAAAAAAAAAAAAAAAAAAATGTTGAGCGTGGAAATTATACAGTAATATAAATACATTAATGCATTGATCTAGTAATAACCATAGTGAGAACTAAATGGCATGTTGACAGATAATTTACCACTTACAATGAAATAAATAATGCATACAGCAATAAATCAAAATCAACTGAAATATTTGGCTGTCTCTGAATAAGCCAGAGAACAAAGAAACTTCACTGTACTAAATATATATACATATACAAACCAGTTTCATCCAAATTAGGCTCCTTAACAGTGATGTGGCTTTTAGAGCAAACTCTCCCTACATCTGTTTGCCCACCAGTACATCTTTCGCCAATGTATTTTCTCTGTTCATGCATCCTCTTCATTCTCTCCAATGGAGGCATTGTATACAAGTCTAATTGGTGAGGTTTAATCCAATTTCCATATATTTACCGTCATCTAAAACAAATATTAATAAAAAGTTGTTAAACTATGCACTGCAAAATAATACAGAACAGTTAATTTCAGTTGTAAAAAAGGTAAAGGCAACATCCATTTATCAGTAGACTGGCAAGTGTAACGACAAAATATTTCAAAATTAAGCATTTTTCTGTGACACATTTTGAATGTAATTAGTTTATAAAGTAATCTTAGAAGAACTCTACTTCCAGAGCATTCATTCCATCAGCTGACCAACTTTAAATTAAAATTATATTCAAAATGGCAGCAAAGGAAACATCACGTTTATTGTAAAAAAATTACTGATGCATTTATTTTTATACAAGCCCACTTGGCCAACCTGATTGCAGCCACTGAGCTACCAGACTGCTCCACTCCCAATATTTAATGCCAAAACCATAGGTTAACACAAAATAATAGTCTGGTGCAGCGAAAATCCACATCTGTACTATATTACATTATGCCTGTACATGGATAGATCATACCTAAAATGAGTGCAAGAGAAAGAAAACTTGAGTGATGTGTATAAAATTACAGAGACTTTCACACACTATCCATCTGTCTGTCACCATTCAGTTAGTTTCCAAAAGTTCATAATAAAATATGTTACTTATACAGAGAAAATATCCTACGACTTTCCTAATGATACATAGTATTTCCCTGTCAAATTTCATCAAGACCGGTTTAGCTGTTTAGTCGTGAAAGTTACTTTTGCATTTATAATATTATTATTGTAAATATAGTATAGAAGATCATACACAAACTGACTGGAAGAGAAATAAAGCTTGAGTGACTGACATAACAAAGTAAATGTGTATGGCATTGTTGCCCTGGAGATACCGAAGGAGTGTTTAGCCGCTAAAGTGACAGAATTTCAATTTGCTGTGCATTCCACCTCTGCCATGACCTGACCTACAGTTTAATGTGGCATTCAAACCACAGAACATCCTGGCATGGCTCATATGATAAAACACAACTCTTAAAAATACCTAGCCCCACCGGGATTTGAGCCTGCGATCATACCCCAATCTTTTGACAACAAGCGCCTTAACCACTGAGTCACCAGGCCACTCACTGGCATAACATTACAGATACTTGTGCACACTATCTGTCTGTCTGTCATCATTCGCAGTTTTCATCCCAAAAAAATATCCTACATCAGTTATAATAGTAAACAGTATTTCCTTGTCAAATTTCATCAAGATTGTTTTAGCTGCAAAACCATAACAGACAGAGTTACTTTTGCATTTATAATATCAGTACAAACTGAGATGCAGAATATATAGGATACTAATTGATTTAACTGTAGGGGATTTGAGAGAATCAACAGTGTGACAATGAGCATCCAAGCAAAGAAAAATTGAATGATTTTTAATCACCTAATCTTCAAAAGCCAGTCCTGATTCTCAGCCCCCAAATTTTTCTACACCATATTCAACTAAAAATGTCACTATACATTGATAGAAAAACATTTAGCACTTATAAGTTTACTTTTCAAAAATAAAATATTTGGTGGATGTATAAATAAATTATATAGAGGACTATGGATAACAGGTGATTTGTGCAAAACATTGCACTATTAAGTGGTGCCACCAAGCAGTAATTCCCACATCTCAGAACACAAACTTACGATTAGCCTGTAACTGTATATACGTATATGTAACAAACAAACTTCCAATATGTGAACAGTGTCCAGTATTCAAAGTTAGTTCCAAAGACTGAGCTATATATGCCACCATTACCAATTCTGGGTCAAACAAAATCTCCATAAAAAAATAGGACACCTCTCAACCTACCAAATAGACACTTTAAAATGCTAAGAGACTTGTGTTCTTATGAAAAAGGCTCTCATGTGTGACATCCAATTGAGCCTCCATTCAAATATAATATTGTTTAAAACTGCATTCTTTATGGCTAATTTAGACCTTGGCAAGAGTGTTCTGAAAGGAAAAAAAAGGAACATATCATTTTCTCCATGAAAAGATAAGACCTGTTTTACCTGATCATTTATCCAACATGTTAACCGTCAGTTGGAGGGTTCAGCACAATTTTGGAGGGATAGTACATGTAGTACACCAGATCATTTTTAAATTCCTGCTTCAAATTTCCACCTGAACCTGATAGCAATGCACAAGTTTCTGGACCGTTTAAGAGCCATCGCCCCTGCAAAATTTCAATTCAAGTGGCATCTTACACGTATGCTTTATCAAGATTGATTCTGGACATTTTTTTTAAATTTTTGACAGCCACTAAGTATAAAATACATAAATAGGCCAATTCTTCTGCTATATTGGTGTCACACATGCTTCTCTTAGAGATGTTTTTAGGGTCATCTGCCACAGTGGCGTAGCTAAGGGGAGGGGGGGGGGAGACCCACCACGTAAGTCACCCTTTTGTGGGTGACACCCATTCGTGAAATGAAATATTGAAAATAGTGTGATACAAGAAAAGGATTTTGGTGTCCAACCACTCCTACTTTTATTGTTTTAAATTCTTTTAAGTTGATTTAACAATTTTTTCAAATGCAATCAGTGGGCTGTACGCTTTCAGTACAGTGGAGTACAATTATTGGGAAAAGTGTGTGCTTAAAGGTATCATCGCTCTATGGCTCCAACAATCACAGGAAATCGTTGCACTTGCCGTCCGTCGCTGTTGTTTGGTTTGTTATAAGCAGTGGTGTCTATAATGTAACTTTTCTTAGACAATTATTGTATGAAGTGAGGTAGTTTTGAAATGTAAGGAAAAACACCTAAAGTTATTAAAATAAAGGTAAGTGGATAAGAAAATTGTAATTATTTAAATAAAAATGTATTTTCTTCTGAAACTAATTGAAAAAAAAAAACAACCAAGTGTACGTCAGAGCACGCATAGTCTAGGCTTCCATTTCCATAGTGTGGTCATCAATTAACTTCAGATGTTTTATGCATGGTACTAAATTCAATTTTTAATTGTTTTGCTAATTTATAACTCGATTAGCTTTCAAACTAAAATTCGCAAGTACCTTGAAGTATTTTCTATGGTTTGTAATTTCAAATTTATCATCCGACGGATTTGTGTAGTTATAGAAAGAATGTAAATTGGATAAATAGAGTAAATTTCAAATTATCACATTTACATTTGTTTATAACCACTGGTAAGGTATGCATACCTACCTATTGTGACAGTGCACCTATAGTTAACATGAAATTATATCTAGTTCGAATTTAAGCAAATGTGACTACTCTGAAAACTGTGCATAAAATTAGCAACACTGTCATGTTAAAGTCAATCCGAATGGGTCCAAGTATTCGGTGATGGTATTGTCCGTCACTAGTGAACAGTTTTTGTAGAACTTTTGCTTGACACAGTCACAAACATGTATCATGTTACCAAAATCGCACCATAGGTAAGTACTTTAACTCTCGGTTCCTGTAAGTTTGCTTTGCTTTCTACTGAATGAGAATATGTAAATGTGATCACGATAAAATAAATAAGTGTATTATTCTGTAGTTTAGACGAGAAGAATATTTCCATCAAGGAACCCTCTCTGTCAGATATAGGTACCTAAATTCTTATGTGTTCCTTAAATCGTTATGAATTTCAAACTCGTGTTCCTCAATAAAAAAAAAAGTGAGCTTTAATCATAAACTAAACGAATCTTCAAACCATTTACAACATTTTTTATATGCTACGACATCACTTTAGGAACCTAAAATTTACACGTGTAGGTCTTCGGTACATATGATGTCATATTTAGGAGTGTGTAGCTACTTATATCAGGTCCAAGACAGGTAGTTAAATACTTAACTTGCTCAGGATTCCATGTACAACTGACAGATATTGCAAAGGCACGTTTTTATACTATCTGACCCGTAGTTTATTATTTTTTAATTAAGTTATTTTTATATTTTATTTAGTATTATTTTTTATGAAGAAACTTCACATACAGTTGCTTCTCTGACAGTATCCCCCAGGGACTTAGCTGTCAAATGATTAATAAAAATAGAAAATAGTTCTAGGTGCTTATGAATATGATTTTGAATGCTAATTCTCGATTACTTAAACAATACAAGAGGAAGCATGGGAAAAATTTCTAGTTACACGTAAAAGAATAATAATTTTTTCATTAAAATTACGTTATTGCTATAAAAATATAAGTTTTTTTGTATTTATTACTAAAACTATACGCACAAATGAATATATTATTATCTCCATGATACTACTGGATTTAGTTTTATTTAGCTGTTTGTTACAAAAAGTGAAAAATGCAGCAGAATTCATACATCAAGGAGGAAATGTGGATTTTAGCAGAGGAAAGCGAAACAATCTAAAATTGATGCAGTTCAGAGTATATCTGGATCCATCTTGAAATATGTTACAAAACTGATGATATCCAAAAATCATCTAAAGAAACTGTTTCTCACCTTGATGCAAAAAAATAAATTAGATGAAGTTAAATCATCTTCATGAAGCTAACAAGACGCTAAAGAAATAATCTATAATACTTGAGAGATGTGTCACATTGGAGTATACTCATTCTTGGTACTCCTTGTATAGAGATCATTAAAAAAAGGAAGCAATTATTTCCAAAACAGAGTGACAATTTGGCACTGTGTATATATACGAGGATTTAAAAGAATAGGTCATTGTCAACATCTTTCAACAGAATGTTTCTATAGAAAGGTGGCTAAGGTTGAAGTAATTCTGCGCTCGTGGATGGCTTACTCACCCATCACTATCAATCTGTTTTGCTTTTGTTGTCATTTATTTGCTCACTATAATACTAATAATAGATCTGCATTTGTGACACAATTTCAGAAGTGGTGAAAACTAAATTCTAAACTGACATACCATAAAACTACAAATGAACATCTGCAAAATCTTTAACAGTGGTAAACTTTAGATATAAAACTAAAATCCCACAAAACAATAGATGACACACCATTACAATCAAATGATACTGAAAAGCAGAAATTGAAGGGTCTTATTTAAATTATTGGATATAACTTTGTTTCTGTATAAACAAAACTAAGCATGTTGTGAACGTAATGGAGGACACGATTCTACAAATAACAACAGTTTCCTAAAACTGGTTCAACCTCTTTCAAAATATGGTGTAGTGCTGAAAGCGCACATCTTGGATTTGGAACATATTATCTGCCACCAGATACACAAGATGAATTCATAAGCGTTCTATCAAACCACGGAAAATCTATGATCATTAATGAAATTAAATCGGTAAAATATTTCAGTATTATGTTTGATAACACACTGATTAAATATCTGAAGGGAATTGTTTTGTGAAAAAACTGATAACAGAAAAGTCAAAGAAGTATTCCGTTCATTTTTCCCCTAAAAGGAAAGAAAGTCGATCTAAGGAATGAAATTTATAAGAAGCTTTATAGTGATGGTTTAGATTATGTGATGTGTCATTCTCAAGGTTTTGGAAATACAGCTACTATTAGCCGTGTATGTGAAGGAGAACAAACCATTATTAAAGCAAAAAGAGCTGTTTTTGTTACATGTAGTGGTCCTTTTATTAATTTATGTTGGCCAACATTCATTTTCAAAAAATGCATCTTAAGTAACATTTTTCAGAACTGTAGAAACTATTTTTACATTTTTCTTTGTCTCCTTTGGCTACTGTGAAGTGCTTACTAAACACAGCAAATCATTTATTAAACAATTCCCAGCAACACGTTGGAGAGCTCATTATACTGTGGTAAAAGTACTAACAATACTTTTTTGTTAGGTTGTGGTTGTAATTAAAGAATTATGTGATCAACAAGAAAATGTACACACCAAAGGTGCTATTCATAACCACAAACATGTAGTATGTAATTTTACTTTTCTTCATTATCTTTTCTTTTGGAATGTTGTGCTAAGGTAAGTAAATTGTCAGATTGGATTGCAAAGTAAAACATTGAGCCTTGAACAATCAATTATAAAAATAAAGGCACTTCATCTTTATATTCAAGTAAAGCGATGCCATATTGTACAAGGGGGCACTAAATCTTGCTACGATAAATCACAGGGCTACGACATTTCAACAGAACCACCAATTCATCGTGAAATAGCCACTGATGTAATACTCACAATTAGAACTGAAAATCAAAAGAATATATAGGACTGTCTTGATTGATTCAACACCGAACTCCGAACTAGATCAAAATCCATTTGAGACTTAATTTCATTGTTTGAGGTTGTACATGAAGATAATTTGCTTTCTGTGAACATAGAGGAATTACAAATAGTGGTTTCCAAATTTTGTGGTTTTCATGGTGAATTATGGTAATCAAACCCTGTCCTGCAAATATGAGTGATTTGCTGGGTAGAAGAATTTTTAAAAGGTAGAAAACAAAAAGTTTGGGTAGGAAATGCAGTATCGAAAGAAGTGGAAGTAAAAAATGGGAGTGCCACAAGGTAGCATATTAGGACCACTGCTATTCATTATTTTAATGTATGATTGTGTCAATGGTTTACTATCAGAAATTAGATTGGTTGCAGGTGACATAAATATATAAATAGACTTGTGTGTCCCTATATTTCACCCTACCCAGTGCAGACCAAAGATGTTTGTGTGTGGTAGTAGCATGGAGTTTCTCATCGTGCACAACGTTGGCCAAATGTCTGTAGCTGTGGGATATTTGGTGATTGAAAGTGGTCGATGAGGGGCATTTTCATTATTTCGACCAAAAACGTGTGTCCCATATTTCTCTTTACTGCCACAACTACATAGTCCAGACCATTGGTGTTTTTGTGTGGTAGTAGCATCGATTCTCCCATAATGAACTATGGTGGTTACATGTCTAGTTATGGGGATGTGGGAGATATGGTGGTTGAAAGTGGTCGACCTGCAGTACTTTCATATTTTGCTTTTCAACCGAAACTACCTAGCGCAGACCATTGGTGTTTGTGTGTGGTAGTAGCATGGAGTCACCGAGTGTGCACAACATTGGCCAAATGTCGATAGGTGTGGCGATGTGGGAGATATGGTTGTTGAAAATGGTTGAGCAGGGACATTTTCATATTTCAACCAAAGACGTGTGTACCTATATTTCTCTTTGCTGTCACAACTACGTGTGCGAACCACTGGTGTTTATGTGTGGTAGTAGCACCAAGTCATTCACCATGCACTATGTTGGTTACATGTCAGTAGTTGGGGGTGTGGGGGATATGGTGGTTGAAAGTGACCGATCTGCAGCACTTTCATATTTCAACCAATGATGTGTGTCTTTAAATTTCACTTTTTAGCCAAAACTACCTTGCGCAGACCATTGGTGTTTGTGTGGGGTAGTTGCATGTTGTCACCCATTGTGCACAATGTTGGTCAAATGTCAGTAGCTGTGGTGGTTGAATGTGGTCAATCAGGGATATTTTCATATTTCAACCAAAGATGTGTGTACATATATTTCTCTTTGCTGCCACAATTACATAGTACAGACCACTGGTGTTTGTATGTGGTAGTGGTCTCAAGTCTCTCATTGTGCACTATGGTGGTTAGATGTCAGTAGCTATGGAGTTGTGGGAGACACGGTGGTTGAAAGTGGTCGACCCAGGTCAATTTCCTATTTTTACCACAGATATGTGTGACAGTATATTTCAACTTGCAGTTTACAATCAGAAATTAGATTGGTTGCAGGTGACATAAATATATAAATAGACTTGTGTGTCCCTATATTTCACCCTACCCAGCGCAGACCAATGATGTTTGTGTGTGGTAGTAGCCAGGAGTCTTCCATCATGCACTATGGTGATTGCATGTCGGTAGCTTTAGGGGTGTGGTAGATGTGGTGGTTGAAAGTGGTCGACATGATATCGGAATAGACATGTGTGTCCCTATATTTCATTCTGCATCAAAACTACCTAGCACATTCCACTGGTGTTTGTGTGTGGTAGTAGCCTCGAGTCATCCAACGTGTACCATGGTGGTTGAAATTGGTCGACGGAGGGCAGATTCATATTTTAACCAAACACATGTGTGTCCATATATTTCACTCTGCAGTCAAAAGTACCCAGTGCAGTCCTATTGTATTTGTATGTGGTAGCAGCCTCAAGTCTTCCATCATTCACTATGGTGGTTGCATGTCGGTAGCTGTGGGAACGTGGGAGATGGTGGTTGAAAATGGTCGACCGAGGGTATTTTGTTATTTCAACCAAAGACGTGTGTGTCCTTATATTTCACTTTGCAAAAACGACTACACAGCACCGATCACTGGTGTTTGTGTCTAGTAGTAGTCTCTCCCACAAACACAAACCAAGTTGTGGGCACCAGCTAGTGCTATATAAAAGGATCAAAACGGTAAAGCAGTGGTTCCCAAATGGTGGTCCCCAGAACCCTGGGGTTCCGTGGAAGGGTCACAAGGGTTCCTTGTTTCGTCTGAGAATTAAATAAAATGTTCGTTGAAAAGAGTCATAACCACGCTGTGGCCAAAAGGAAATTGGGAACCAGTGCGGTAGAGGACTGTAAACAGCTGCAGGGTGATCTGTACAGGATATCTATCTAGTTAGTAAACTTGGGAGAAGATAAATGCAAATAAGAGTAAGATTATTAGACACACAGATAAAAAATTAAAGGTTGATTATGATTATTAGGTTGGGAAAGAATTGCTTGTTGAATACTTGAAATGTAAATACCTTGGCATTACATTTGATAACAAGCTTAACTGGGCAGGACACATTAGACAGGCAGTAGAAAAAGGTTTCAGAATTCTGCACTTGGAGAGAGTGATGAGGCGATGTACAAGAGAAGTAAAGGAATTGTGTTGTAAAACTTTGGTCAGACCATTGTTTGAATAAGGTGGTGTGGTATGGGACCCACACTTTGAGTTTCAAATACAAGAATTGGAAAGGGTGCAATGAAGGGCTGCTAGATTTATTTCTGGAAATTACCACAGAACGCATTCAGTAACAGATTCATTAGAAGACAGGAGGAGGGTGAAGAGGGTCACTGGAGTGTGTATATAGGTGATGAGGCATGGAATGATGTAAAAATTAAAAGTAATGCATGGAAGGGAAAAGATGGCCATGACCACAAGCTGGCACTTGATTTCAGGAACAAGAGTGGGAGGAAGATTCTCTTTTTTAGGTAAGGGGGGCAGGGATTGGAATAAGTTACCAACAGAAATGATGAATAAATTACCAAAAATGTTGAAAGAATTTAAAGTTGAAATTTGTAGAGGGCAAAAGTAGGTGGGTGCATGAAAAGGTGTGTAGGGAAATTGCCACCGGAGGATGGGCTACATTGCAATTAAAATAAAAAAAAGGATGAGAAGGCATTTAAGAGAAGCCTATGTTACCATTTTAGTAAAAAAATGACTGGGTAGCTTTGGACTTTTTTAAAATCTGTGTGGAACCTCATGGTTGTCCTAAAGTTATTTACGACAATTTGAATATAAGTTGCTATGTGCGAGTGCAGCCTTAATAAACCAAAAATTAATTTTGGTAAACAGTGAGCAACATGAGGCTAAACAATCTTGCCATGTTGACTATGCAACATGAACATAAAGCATGTTAATTTTAAAAATCTGATTTCCTAGTTTGCAACTATTAAAGTTAAAACGAAGAAATTGTGAAAGCAATTGATTTTCATTAATTTATCTTTCAAATGTTATTAATGTTACAATTTTATTAATAAATGATTATTTGTAAATAATAATATTATTTAATTACATTTTTTTCAAATAAATCTTTACTTACAGGGTGACACCACTGATATCCGCTCCGGGTGTCACCCATGCTAGCTACGCCACTGATCTGCAGTCCTGTTCCATTGAAGGTGAATGTTTGTGTACCTACGAGAGCATCAATCATATTACTGTTTATAATCTGCTGGAAAGTAGAAAGTTTGTCAGTCACTTCACCATAAGTTTTGAAAAACAGAAGAATTGTTTTCAACAAACATTTACCAAGCATTCTTGCAAATTTTCACAGGACAGGACTTTCCTCCATATATGAATTTTGTTTAATTCTTTCAAAACCTTCCATTTTTCTTGTTGAAAATTGTTTTTACAAAAACATCGTCATCAACATATTTGCTGACATATCCAACATCAGAAGAATTGCCGTGTGTCGGAGAAACACAAGGCGATGAGAATAGTCGAAGAGATTGTAACGTTATGGTAGTTTATTTAGGGATTTATTTGAGTTTTTTGGGTTAATTTAGAGTTTGAGAAGCTCAAAGGGAAAAAGTTGCACCTCCGATGTTTAGTGTAAGAATGGCACCTTATGGAGGCGTCGGCTGTGTTGCTTCATATCCCAAAAGTGTGTGATGTCTATAAATAGGGGTAAGTTGCTAGGAGGGCCACTTTTCATCAACAGACATGAATGGACACGTATGTTCCACCCCCAGGAGAGGAGTTATAAAACCTGCAGATTTCAGCTAGAGTGAAACATTGTTAGTTTTGTTGTTTGGTAACTGAAATCTGATCAACGTTTATCGGGGAGTAAGTGAAATTGGCCGAGTGGTGTATAAAGTGTCTTAAGTCTCTGAGAATGTTTAGCAAGGGCTCAGAATATTTTGTCTGCAAACCTAATAGATTAACTTCAGTGTGTTTTTCTTGCTTTGATAGGTCAACGGCAGAATAAAGTGTTGGGTAGGGCCATAGAAAACTCTTATAGAAACGATTCAGACAAGCAATTTTAATATCAAATTTGTGCAAGTTTCACGACCAATTAAATAGATTTTCATGTAAGAGTTTTGTTTCAGTTATTGGTGAAGTGTCTAGTTGTGCAATAGGCTGACATGATTTTGATAATACATGTAGAGGAACTGGAATGAGTGTAAATAAATTTTAAGGGAACAAGTTTGATTTGAAAACACTTCCTTAACTTGGGACAGCAAATAATTTTTTGCTCCTTACTATTGAGAATAGTAATTTATAGAAAATTTCAAATGTGATATTAAATTTCTGGAATTCGGGCGGCAAGAATCTTCTGATAATTTATCTTAAAATTTACATATCGGCCAGTGGCTTGTTTGAAGAGAAAGGACAGTTTGAAATAAAGTCTCAGATTATTATAAACATATTTGTTTTTATGTTGGTGCTTAATAAATAGAAACCTTTCCTATTTCTGTGTTAATAATTTGAAATGCAGGAGGCTGAAGTTCTTGTTGAAGTTTAGGTTTCATTGCAGACACCAACATATTTAAGATTTGCTGTTCCTTCAAATACACCACTGTCTGAAAGGACTTGAATGTGTCTTGCAGATTTTATGGAATGGACTATTACAATTGTGGTAATAGTAATAGTCTTACAAGGTTCCAGAAGGTCTGATAATTTCCGAGTCACTTTCATGACCAGACTGTAAAATGAACCCCGATTTAGTGATATCTGATGTACTGTTGACAGCTCTGAGTGCCTCTTCATCCGAAATGCCTTGTAAAAGTCAATGATAGTCTTCAGGAGACTCACTAAGTTTTCTTGACATACATGGAGGGTGGCGCACTGGGTTCACCGATATGACACACGCACGAGAACAGGATAATGAAGGAAATCAGAAACCAGACTGAAAGGACCGGGTAGGCGCATTGTTATCAGGGGTTATGAGTAGGAATATAGAGGATGCGGGATTAGGAAGGTGTAGTCTGTTATAGCCAGAAATAACGCATTTATGTTCTCTGTACTCCAGCCCTCCCATTGAGGATTAAAGGTGAGCTACAATTGCTTCTCACTGCTTCTAAAGCTAGGCTAAGAGCAAGAAATAGCAAGATTATCCACAGAAAATGATTAGCTGAGGATTTTCCATGCAAGATGTTAAAGGAAATGGCAAACAACTTAAAAAATAACCATAGGAAATACCACTTTCTTCAATAAAAATGTCCACCTGAGACATAGATCCAACTCAGTACTAGACATAACGCATTGCCAACAAGATTGCAAACAGAGTAAAAAATGCAGGGGCTTTATGGTTTGTTCGTGTTAAGGTAGTTAGACCTGGTGGCTTCATAGTAGTGTTACTGGTGATTGTATGCAATCCCTCCCCCATTTCAAATCCCAGCCTCATTTAGCATTTTCAAAGTCCATGCTTCACCTCTGAAAAAGCTGACTTTTTTGTGTGAAGCACACTAGAGCATTTACACAGATCAGGTTCCACATGAGATTGTAGATTAACTTTATCCAGTAGGATAACGAAGATAATTTTTTTGAGCAATCTGGTGGCTCAGTGGTGAAGGCATTTGCTTTCAAAAGTTTGGTATTTGTTCCAAGAATTATTAAAAGTTATGTTTGATCATATAAGCCATGCCTGGATGTTTCATGGTTCAGATTCCACATTAAGATTCCATGACAGAGGTGGAATGCTTGGCAAATCGAAACTGTCAAGCAGGCAGCTGAACAATTCTTTGGGATCTCCCAGCCAACAATGCCATATGCATTCACTTTAATTTTTTTGGCTTCATGCTTTATGCCCCATCAAGGTCATTAGAGGCAGGAAAGGACTGAGGGCAGTCATAACCTTTTGAAGGAATCATTCCAGCATTCGTCTGGAGTGATTTCGGAAAATCGTGGAAAACCGAAATCTGAATGGCTAGACGGGAATATGAACGTGCATCCTGTATAATGTGAATCCAGAGCATTACTGCTCACCCACCATGCTCGGTGACCAGGTTAAGTCATGTGGCAACTACAGAGGCAGACTATGCATTCAATAATAAACTCTGACACACATTACTACCCTACAGAATTTTTATTTTAAATGAATAAAAACTTAGCAGCTGTCTACAGAGTTATCCCATATTGCTACTTCCAGCAAAGTCAGCTTATGTAATGTGGAATATAATCCCATCAACCCAAACTGGAAGAACGTAAGAAGGTTACAGAATTTGAGAGACCAAACAAGCTGGAAGTTTACCACCTTGTACAGGGTATTTTCTACACAGCTTGGCACAAAATTTTTATGTCAATTACTAATGATGTAATTTGGATTGGGATCAGCACTAATTCTGTCAACAAGTGGGAGAAATATCAGTCAGACTGAATACAATTAAAATATGTAAAAGGTACACTTTCAACTGTTTACTAAGCAGTATTTCATACTGAATCAAGTTAAGATGCTATATCATTACGATATGAAAGGAAGATTCAAGAAACCATTTAGAGCAGTGGTTCCCAACGTGGGCCGTACCGCCCCCCAGTGGGCATTAGAGAGCTTGAAGGGGGCGTTTGTGAACAAAGGCAAATTTGGGGGGCATTGACGCCCAGCCGGCGCCCCCCTAGCCAACACTGGCAAGGACGTGCGGATAAGATTAATTAATAACAAAAAATGTTTCAGCAAGTAATTCCAAATGTCCTTCAAGCAAGATCAATGGGGATTAAAAGTTGGTATAAGTACATTATATCTTTGTTCCTAACACCTGCGTCAATAGTTCACGAATGAGTTGCAGCAAGCGCTGTGCACCAAACGTTGGTATTGGTACACAATACTGACAATCAGAGACAATAGCTTTGCTCCTACACCTGCTTCTATAGTTCGTGAATGAGTCGCAGCAAGTGCTGTGCACCACAGGGATCACCATTGTTAGTATGTTTATGTTCCGGCTCGATCAACAATGCTTATACGTTTACACTGGTCAGTGTTCGATTGTTCGGTAGTGCCTTCAGACATAGCGACTGTGAACCTGTGCGGTATCTACAACTTAAGTGGACCTACTTACCACCAATAAAGATAAAAAAGTTTCTAGGCCTCTTTTTGTACTTGAGTCAACACAGGATGTATCCAGTACTGTATGTTAATTAAATATTTACCGTATTTCGTTCTACGATATAATAATCTATTGAAGTAATGTTTGTTGAATGATTGATGCCTATTTCTTCCGCCAAAGCAAAAAACTTATTGAACTCGTTGCGATAAGGCCGGCGCCGGCTCCGGTTTTGCCGGTGTGTGTGAAAACGCCCTTAGGCTGACTTTTTTTTTAAAATAAGTTTTATTTTTATAGTTTTTTATTTTTTATGGAGGGAGTTGTGTAGAGTTATTTCTCTGACCATAAAGTACCCCCAGAAGCTCACAACTCGTGGTGCCTGTGTTCTCCTGCATGGGAGCGCATTTGGATCTGCAATTTCTTTCATTTGATACAGGCCTATGCTGTGTACTTTCTTCTCGATGTCAGTTGATCAACTTTGTTCTTTGGCCCTCGTGGTAATTTGGGGTTATGGAAAGAGTGTCAACAACAGGTGCAAAGTGTGTCGACTTAGGAGCTTGTCGAATTGAATGTGTGGAATAGAGAAGAAAAAGATTTATAATTTTTTTAAATGTATTTTCCTGCACTTACATTGTGTTTATACTTACATTTTACCAGCAATCGTTATATACAATGGAACAGATGTAATCAGGGTGTCGTAAATGACTTTATAATGGAAAATCATTGAATAGTATGGTCACCGGCTTTGAAAATGGAAAAATAACTTTTTAAGTTGTCGACAAAACCCGCTCATATGCTGGAGAGAGAGAGATTCTCACAGACTTTGCCCGTCAGTCCTACCCCTTGGCACACTCAGCCCTTAGTCGCCCCCCCACACACACACAATAACAATGCCACTCAATATCCCATAACGGATCAGTCCCTCCGGATGTGTGGATAGAAACCGTCAGTATTACAGTACGCTGGCTAATTCCCTTAGGATTTAAGCAAGTCGAAAGTCCTGGTGGCGGTTCGAAGGGCATCGGTCAGCTATGAGCTCTTTGTGCAGCTAGTTATACTTTATCGCGAAAAATTGAAGATTTCAGTCACAGGCCTCTTACGCTAGATTTAAGGCACATCAAACAGAGTTATAAAATTGGATGAGACATTTTTTACCACATTTCAAATTTCAGTTAAACTTCTATTCTCAAAGCACAGTACAATATATTCCTGTATGTTGAAACACTAATGATAATGATAAAGTCAAATTTATGGGTATAATAATTTATATTCATCTCTTTCTTCAATATTTTAATTTTTGTTTTCTTTTCTCTCTTCATCTTTTTATAAACAACCGAATCCCAAAGTACCATCAAGTTGGATCACATGAATCTACTGTCTCTTTTCCGTTTCTTTTGATCATTTCCACTTATTACGCAAAATCTGAATTAATGTTTTGAAAAACCTCAAGTCTGCATTCGGGATATATGGCTTAAGAAATGTATTGATACGCCTCATTCTCTAAATTTTTATTCAGTATACTGTGCGTTTTAATTTTAATAGAGATGAAAATCTCTGATATAATTTTATAAAATAACTTAGAACATCTTTACCATTTTAGCTGAAAATGCGTGAATCAAAGACGGTCTGTAGGACTGTGTGTTAGTGGGAAGCTAGGGGTCCTGTCAGTCGCTCGCTCACACATAGACGTCCTCTGAAGACAATTATCCCGCCAGTGTATGGGATGCTAATATAACCATGAATTAGACTTATACTAACTCGAGTTAACTGTTCTCTGTCCATCTTTATGCCTGCCTGTGTATCAGTTTGAGCAAATTCTGTCGAACAGCTTGTTATGAAATTACATACACAGACGGAAAAAAAAAATCCCAACACCAAGAAAAAATTATTGTAGAGTAATGAAATTTGGACAATGCATTTGTCAAGTTAACATGTTTAATTGATTAAATTTTCAAGATCACAGGTTAATTTAAGCTCAAGAAAATGCATTTCAAATGTGAAATACTGTTAAATTAATAGCCGGTGTAACCTCCAGAATTTTGAATGCAAGCCTGCAAACGTGAATGCATTGTGTCATACAGGTTTCGAATGTCACTTTGTGGTATGGAGTTCCATGCTTGTTGTACTTGTGCTGTCAATACTGGGACGGTCAGTGCTGGCTGTGGATGATGCTGGAGTTGTCGTCCAATGATATCCCATACGTGTTCAATTGGAGACAGATCTGGTGATCTCGCAGGCCAAGGTAACATGTCGACACTCTGTAGAGCACGTTGCGAGACAACAGCGGTATGAGGGCGAGCGTTATCCTGTTGAAAAACTCCCCCTTGAATGCTGTTCATGAATGGCAGCACTACAGGTTGAATTACCAGACTGACGTACAAATTTGCAGTCAGTGTGTTTGGTATAACCACAAGAGTGCTCCTGCTGTCATAGGAAATTGCTCCCCAGACCATGACTCCAGGTGTAGGTCCAGTGTGTCTAGGCCGCAGACAGTTTGGTTGCAGGCGTTCCCCTGGCCTCCTTCTGACCAACACTCGGCCATCACTGGCACCAAGGCAGAACCTGCTTTCATCAGAAAACACAACAGATCTCCAGTGTTGGTCAGAAGGAGGCCAGGGGAACGCCTGCAACCAAACTGTCTGCGGCCTAGACACACTGGACCTACACCTGGAGTCATGGTCTGGGGAGCAATTTCCTATGACAGCAGGAGCACTCTTGTGGTTATACCAAACACACTGACTGCAAATTTGTACGTCAGTCTGGTAATTCAACCTGTAGTGCTGCCATTCATGAACAGCATTCAAGGGGGAGTTTTTCAACAGGATAACGCTCGCCCTCATACCGCTGTTGTCTCGCAACGTGCTCTACAGAGTGTCGACATGTTACCTTGGCCTGCGAGATCACCAGATCTGTCTCCAATTGAACACGTATGGGATATCATTGGACGACAACTCCAGCATCATCCACAGCCAGCACTGACCGTCCCAGTATTGACAGCACAAGTACAACAAGCATGGAACTCCATACCACAAAGTGACATTCGAAACCTGTATGACACAATGCATTCACGTTTGCAGGCTTGCATTCAAAATTCTGGAGGTTACACCGGCTATTAATTTAACAGTATTTCACATTTGAAATGCATTTTCTTGAGCTTAAATTAACCTGTGATCTTGAAAATTTAATCAATTAAACATGTTAACTTGACAAATGCATTGTCCAAATTTCATTACTCTACAATAATTTTTTCTTGGTGTTGGGATTTTTTTTTCCGTCTGTGTATTCAAGTTTCGGACCTGAATATCTCAATTCTATCCACTTTTGATAGAGATCTGCCAACCGGAAGTGGCAGATTAATGATGTCACTTTTATCTAAATTTTTATGAAGATTTTTCATCTGAGAAATTTGAAGAAAAAGTTATTAACCAAAGCTAAATAAACGAGTTATAATTCTAATTTAATTTTAATTTCTTTTCGATAAAGCTTAATAATTTTTATTATTCTTATTTCATTAATACTATTTTGTACATCTTTTCCGTGGCTGGGCGGTAACGTAATTTTAAAATACTGTTAAAATTTGTATTTATAAATTTTAAATAAATTTAAATAAGTAATAAATGTTTTTTTAAAGTTTACTTGTTGGTGGCAAAATTTTCATGAAATAATGAACACAATTTTCAATTTATTTAATTAAATTGTAATAGTGAATCTGTTTAATGGAATAACGTGATGGTGGTCATTTCAAAAAAAAATAATTTATTTTCACACATGTCACATTCAAAGAAAAAATGTAGACAGTACAATTTCGAACACTTGAAACGTGGTTGTATTGAGGCGCCCTCAAACAACACATTACCAATGAGCCTGATTTGCCAGAGAGTTTTCTCAAATGAAGCTATGAAACCTTCACGTTTAGAAGAACATTTAACCAAAATACACCCTGACAGAAAAGTTTATCTTACTTTCAAATGCTCAAAGAACAATATTCAAGCCGTCCACCTTTAGCTGGTATGTTTTCAGCGGCATCCAAACAAGACGCAGATGAGCTTCGTGGCTCTCACATTTCCTTGCTTACTGCTAAATAGGGAAAACCGCACACGATTGGGGAAGAATTGATACTGCCATCTGTGTGTGAGGTTCCGTGTACTGTACTGCAGAAGCCGGCATCTGATATTATTAAGAGAAACCCACTTTGCAATAGCATAGTACAGAGGCGAATCGACGAAATGTCTGAGGACGTGAAGAGTTCTTTAACTGATTTTTTGAAGATTGCCGAATTTTCTTTACAGCTTGATGAATCTACTTTACCAAACAATGATTCATTACTTCTTGCGTACGTTTGCTTCATTAAATGTGAAAAAATTTGTCAAGAATTACTGTTCGCAAAAAAATTAGAAACTGATAATGAAGTTTTTTTCAAGTTTTGGAACACTATTTTGAAGAAAAAAGTATTCCTCTGAATAATATCATGTCCTTTGCTATTGATGGTGTTCCGGCAATGGTTGTACGATACCGAGGGCTGATTTCATATTTGAAAAAGGCAGAACCAAATGTAGTCGCCGTGCATTGTGTAATTCACAGACACCATTTGGTTGCAAAATCCCTAAGTGATCGCCTTCACTGCTCACTACAGTATTAATTACCGCAGTTAACAAGATCAGAAGCAATGCTCCCGTCTCTAAAGACCTCGCTGTTGAGAGACGTAAAGCAGTTAAAAAAGAAGCAATGCTCTCAATAGTAGATTATTTGGAAAACTTTGTGATGAAAATGACGAGGATTTCAATCATTTGCTATTGCAGACAGAAGTTAGTTGGCTGTCAAAGGGTACCTGTCTAAAAAGATTTTATGACGGTTTTGACTCAATTATAAAGTTTTTTTTATTTTTATTTTTTTTAAATAATGATGATTCATTAAGAGATAATTTATTGAAATATAAGAATTATATAGCTTATTTAACTGATCTATAACATAAATTTAATGAATCAAACCTACAGCTGCAAGGTGATAATTTGAATTTGATCAAAGCAAAGTCAGTTAGTTATTTGTGCGTTCATGTCATGTTGCCTTGTGCAAACAGAATGTGGGTCGAAGACAATTCTATCAGTTTCCAAATCTTTCCTCTTTGGAAACAAATGATTAAGATATTTTGGCATTTTGTCAACATTTTAAGCACTTAAAGAAAATTTTAAAAACAGATTTCAGGATATTCTTAACATGACCATTACAGATTGGGTATTAGAACCTTTCTCAAACCTACATACAGCGGATTTATCGCTACAGGAAGAGTTGATAGATCTGTCAACAAATGAAGAATTAAAATTGAAATTAAAAAATGGATATAAAGAATTTTGGCTACAGAGGTAAATTCCAGATTTATATCCGCCTATGTGGGCTGCAACAAAAAAGTTTTTTATTGTATTCCCATCGTCATATTTTGCCGAAAGGGGATTTAATATAGTAAGCAATTTACAAAAAACAGAACGCGGCGATTTAAGACTCCTGCTGACAAATGTAGAAAAATTAGTATCATTACATCAAGCTCAGACATCTCACTGATAAATTTACAATAATTTTCAATATGTTTTTAGTAAAATTTTGTACATGGCACCAATATTGTAAATGTTCTTTAATAATTTTAAAAATCTGTCCTTGTTTTTCAATATTAATATAGCCCAATTCAGTTTGAAGAAGTGGGCAACAAGCCAATTAAATTGAAGCGCTATGGATTACACAACGTTGATAACAACAACAAAAGAAGTCAGTGCTATTTTTTTTTCGAAAAGGGGGCAGTAGGTCAAAAAAGTTTGGGAACCTATGACTTAGAGGATGACAGTTTCTCTCTTTTGTTTAGAAAAAATGTACGTCAACCTTCTCAACAAGTGGGCTGTGTCACAGAAGCTGAGCCCTGGATAGGTGATGGCAGATACTTGGGCCTGCAGCTGGAAAATAGCCTAAATTTTTAGGCCCACATGGACGAGATCTGAGGAAGAGCTTTATAGGCAATTAATGAAATTATTAGGTCAGAGAGCTCAAAATCTCTGCCTTGGCAATAAAAGCATATTACAATGTCATACTTATATCTGTCATCAGCTACACAGCAAGTGCCAGGCCAAGCACCTCAGCATGGTAAAAAGGTAGAAAATCTGGTGGCTACAAAAAAAAAAAAAAAAAAAAAAAAAAAAAAAATACTAATTAGGCTTACCAGTGCATATCACATGTCAACAGTAGCTCTGACATTAGCCACAAGTGTACTGTGAAGAGCTATGTATTGGCTGAGAAAGAGCAGGATGGTCAAGGTCTTGGAAATAATTTGGAAAGAGGTATTAACAAAGATGGACATATGGAATGAGGACATATTGATTGAGGAATGGCAAAATGAGTGGGACATTAGAAAAACTGGTCATACAACTTCTCATAATATCTGTAGCTGAAAGATTCAGCATGGAATTTTTTCAACTTTCTACAAGGCTAATCAAATACATAACTGGTCATGGGCTGTAGATTAGCTTCCTGCATACATGTGGACATTCACCAACCAGAAGGTGAGAGTGTGGAGAGGAAAGCACACCAGAGCAGGTGATACGGGAATATTGAACAATGGCGTAGATGAACTATCTCAACTATCAAATTCAACAGCAAGATCTAAGGATTTTCTACATACTGTGCTCAAAGCGACAATGCCACTTGCCAGGAAGAAAAATATATGCAGAAATAGCTTCATGAAATGAGAAACCATAATTTTTTAAAAGGATGAAAGCTGAGGACAGGAACCTATCGAATATGTCCTCCATGACTGGCGGAATCACTTATGATTTTCCGATAAGATTTGTCCATCTGAGTAACTGCCTCGTGTAATACTAGGAGGGTAACTTCCTGAAGCACAGGAGTCACCACTGCAGTTGATTCCACGAGAGAGTTACGGGCATAGTAACAATCCAGGCTGTAAACCTGGTGGAATGTGTATCACTTGACGGGTCATCACATTTGAAGTTCTCCGTCTAGGTTTGAAACATAAATGGTATGGCTAAAATATTCACTTAAGCAGTAAATATGTATATATCAAATGAGCAAGTAAATGCTTTGAGGCAATGAAACTAAGAAAGGATATGGAAATAGGGCCCAACACTTATCGCTGATGGTAACTGGGTTCGCTCAACATATAAAAGGCAAACACAATTAATGCAGTATTTCAGTGCTAAACTTATTCTTGCAAGTAGGTGAGAAACTTGGCAGACTCAAATTTGGATACACCAGCATCTGCTTGGTGAATGAAGGAACCAAGTAGCATAGCATGGATAGCATAGACAGCAGTGGAGGGAGAGAAAGCACTAAATCAATAATTGATAATGCTGGAGATATATTATAGTTGGAAGTGGTGGAACATCACCAACATAATTAATGCCCGAGGATATAATTAAAGTAGGAAAGATACAATATAAGTTCTATTAAATGAGAACAGTGATAATAAGTGCTGGGTCTATTAGGAGTGTATTATTGGAGATTGAGGCCTGGAGGATGTCTGATGTCACGGATATTCTGATAAACTAGTTCCCATCTGCTGAGTTCAGTGGATGTTGTGGTGTTGGGGAAAACTCTGATGGCCCTTATTGTAAAAAAGCTGTTCAAATTGTAGGAAACAGCATGTTTTTCCACAGGGAAAACTTTTCCCATAATTGGACATGCTCCTTGCGCCACAACATACCTCATATACCAACTCGTATATAGGCCTCACCACTAATCTACTCACCACCAGAATGAACAGCCATAGGCAAACAGAACAAACCAGCAATGTAACCCACCCAGTGGCAAAAAAAAGCCACTTCCTAATTTCAACAGCTATTTTCTTTTCTGTTTTATAATATTTCCTCACCCTTTTTTATTATTTCCTTGAACTCTTCCCACTTCGCCTCTACTATACTTCTTTAATTCTTCCCTTTGCTGAAAGTTCCCCTGAACTCTCTTCAACTCTGAAACTTAAGTATATCACCATTTAATTTTGGCCACAGGTTTACTGAATACCCTACTATCCAGAAGAACTAGATTGTGATCACTCACTCCTTCAGTTACTTGAGACCCCACAAGGTTTTAATCAGGCTCTATTAAGAAGATATTCACCATGTTTGGTCAACTTGTGTAAAATCTCCTTCCTTTTCTAATGTATTTGCAAATCTCTGTTACCTTGTGTTATTAATTTTATTTTCTACCCAGTTGACATCTGGTAAAATTAAATTCCCACCAGTAATGTTTATTCTATGCTCGCCTCAGAACTGTGAATATGAATTTAATTTTTCCCCTCAGATCCTGTTCACCGTTAATTCTTCACCACGGTAAGCAACCAACACTGATTTTTTTTTTCTTTTTTACTACCCCAAGTAACTCATGGTCAGTGAACTAAAGTCTCTGCTAACCAGTATGGATACACCTCCATCAATTGCACCTCTATCTCTGCAGTACACTCTGTAACCGTCAGAAAAAACCGTAGCACAGTCTTTTAACAAGGACTCTACCCTTATAATTACTTGTGGTTCGTGTATCTACATTAGATTTGCAAATTTTGCCACTTTGTTCATTATACTTCTACAGCTCATCAGCAACACTCTTATTACTGGCTTTTGGATATTTTCAGCATTAACCTTCACCTTTTCAGTTCTGCCCCCATCAGTTAATGTTCAGTAACTTCAACTATTTCTTTAGCATTTGTGTTTTTTTCCCCCCATCATGAATCTGCAATCAGTACCCCTTTGATCATCTATCTTCATTGCCTCACCAGCAGCCACTAACCTAAAAAAAAGGCACAGTCCTGACATCACTGGACATGGGCTACCTCACAGATTTAGCAAATAACTCTCAGAATGTCCCCTTGCTCCTTCAATTTTAGGTATAGGCTATGCCTAGCAAACCCTGCCAACCAATGGAGTCCACAGGCACAACCCCTACAACAGAAATAATGTCTTTTCCAATCAGCACCTCGGTTACCATGTTTACCCGCCTCCCACGGTGCTTGAACTGTGGCCTATCATGGCAACTCAAGACCAACACGAGTTTCACCTCGGTACACTGTGCCTCCATCAGCTTCCTCAGGTCGCTGTACCATACGGTAACTTGTGTTCCTATCATAACTTCTGCCAGTGCCTTCCACTGTCACTACTCTATACTTCTTAAGGAATCCCTTCAAAATGATCTTATATCCTATACTACCTGCCCTAATTGTGTACTAGGTTAAAAAACTTGTGACATGGTAGCCTGTGCCTAACTGATCCTGCAGAAGAGGGACCTCTCCCTTGGCTGCTACCTATCAGCAAAACTTGTTCCTCCTATTTTTCCTTCTGTGCTTCTATTCCTAAAGGATTATTGCACCTTACCTACTCCTACATGAGGCTGTTATACTTTCAACGGAACGGAGCCTACAATACGTAATAACACAGTAACCCAACAATCGGAGTCCAACCTATTGATTTAATACCATCTAGAATTCTTTTAGACTGTGACAAAATTTTTCTTCCACCAAGCTACCTTGGTCACAATGAAAGGAGAGATAAGATTAGAGAAATTAGGTGTAGTACAGATGTTTACATGAATATTCTCTCCATACTTCTCCCCCCCCCTTTCCAATTGCTATCTGCGATTGGATTTCACACAATTTTGTGAACTGCAGAGTACGGACGTAGATTATATGAAGCATATTTCGATATTATTTTTGAAAGGTCTGTTGGTTTCACAAATACTAGCTTATACTTTAAATGAGAGCCCACCATTCCACGAGTATTAGCTAGATTAATATACCAATTTGATTTTTAATAGGCTAGCATAAAAATTAACTGAATTTTTGTTTACAATAAAAAAACTGATTTGATAAATTTGGAACAGCATCCTGTGATTATTTCTCTTATAATTTAATATTATTTTCATATGGTTAGAAAAAATACTGACCCTTATAAAATTCACCTGTGGGAAATCTCGTTTACCTCCATCTTAGTAAACTTAAAAAATATAGCAAAGTTTTGTAAGGACATGATTTTTCATTAATATGCATAATTTTAATAGAACCAAATCTGAGAAATTAACAAATTACAACACACTTTCTGGAGAGTGTCTAAAAAGTAAATTAAGATTTATATTTATTAAAAAGTAGCTTGGAAACCTCATCGAGTCTACTGACAGTGATAATTTGTATAATGTAAGTCAAAGGTGGTGATCAGGTCCAGTGGACCACACACTACAATTGGCAGAGATAGAGCTCCTTAATCCCATCTCCAACCTGGGGCACTAAGGATGAATGTGGTAGAAGTAGAATGGGTAAATCCCATGCACCAGAATTCTTTAACTATCCATCAGAGTTTCTTCTGCTGTACTAATTTCACAGCAGGCCTGTGGATATTCAGCTTCGATGAAAAATCCTGCACTTCATTGAAGATCAAACCACAGGTAATATCTAGATTGCGATACCGCTGCAATCACTTACTGCCTCACGATGTAAACACTTCCGGATGGAGAGACTATGACGTCACTATGTTGCTGAATGTGACACATACATTCCACGAGCAGCTTTAACTGTCAGTAAAGGAGCCTTCCACGGAAACTAGTCCATCGCTAATACATCTCATATAGTGAAATCGTTAATTTTGCACCAGTACTACCCAGGAATAAATTCATTAGTGATGAGGTTTTGATGCAGCCTGGACCAAAAAGAAACGTAACTATTAAACACCTTATTGCGGATACCTATGTCGTATCTATCGCTGTTACTGTTGTTTTCGTTGTTGTTGTTGTTATTAGGGCTTACGGGCGCGTCGACGACGGGGTCATTAGCGCCCTAGCAACAACCGGCTTAACAGTGTGGCTATTTAGGAATATAACCGTCTGCATGGCCGACTGTAGAGGGGTCGGCCATACAGACAGCTAACCAAAATAAAACTAAAACACGACGTGGCTGTATAAATGCCACCAGCGTCGAACAGGTTTAAAGACGAATTAAAAAACATTCCCACCTCACTGGCTGTATAATGGCCAGGGAGATGGGAATCATTACAATATAAAAAGTAAAAGCAATACACATGGACGGGAAGCTGTAGAGGGGCCTCCCATCCATCTTAAAACTTATGCCGGTCTGCCCAAAATTTTTGGGACCAGACCGGCTAATGCACAGAATTTTAAAACTTTTGCCACACTGTTAGCTTCATTACTTAAAATAAGGGTCAGATCGTTGGCTAGGCCAACGTCTGCCCTTAAGTGAAAAAACAAAACACAATCAGTTAAAATGTGGAGTACCGTCAAAGGTACGCCACAAGCATCACATTCCGGTGGGTCCTCCCGGCGGAGAAGAAAGCTGTGCGTGAGAGGACAGTGCCCTATACGGAGGCGAGTAAGGAGAATCTCATCCCTCCTCACCTGCTGGAAGGAGCTGCTCCACGGCCGAACAGTCGGCTTGACCTGCCGGAGCTTATTATGCTCGACTTCCAGCCACTGCCTCTGCCAAATTTCAAAGATAAATCTCTTCGCCGCCGAGGCAAGGTCGGACTTTGGGACCGGTTCAAAGTCGGTTCTGACCTTGTCGCAGGCTAACTTGGCAGCTTGATCAGCTGCCTCGTTCCCTCTGATTCCCACATGGCCCGGTACCCAGCAGAATAACACCTCCTTTCCACGAGATTGAAGGGAAAGGAGGGCGTCCTGGACTAGCCGATGTGCTGGATACATATTTCCTATGGCCTGAATACAGCTGAGGGAATCACAGCATATGATGAACAACTTATCGCGCATTACTTTCATATGCTGTAGCGACTTCAACACGGCATAGCATTCGGCAGTGTAAACGCTGCACCTGCCGTCCAATTTGAATGTGTAAGTCGCTCGAGGGAACACTACGGAGCAACCAACTCCGTTAGCCTGCTTAGACCCATCCGTATACACCGGGGTAAACGTGTGATGCTGATTTAAAATGTCTTTAAAAAAATTATTAAAAACACTGTCAGCGGTACACAGTTTATTGTACCGAGACAGGTCTAAAATTATTCTGGGCCTCTTTAAAAGCCAGGGAGGAGATTTACTCCAACCCTGGTGATAAAAAGAAGGAAGCTCGAATCCATATTGTTCTAAAATAGACTTTGTACGGTAGCTGAACGGTTTAGTGGCTCTATGCCGGATGGTATAGAGCCGCTCGTGGTTGGGATGGAGCACTATGTCGTGCACGGGACTGCCAGGTGTTATGGCAACGTGCAGGTAGTGTCGCACCATGAGGAGTTGCCGGCGGATGGTAAGCGGCGGCTCGCCCGAGTCAGCACAAATGCTGACAATAGGGCTGGTGCGATATGCACCTGTGGCGAGCCGAATTCCAGCATGGTGGACACTATCCAATATACGCAGATAGCTGTCCCATGCCGAACCATAGACAATACAGCCATATTCCAACCGTGACCGTACAAAGGCTCTGTAAAATTGTAGCAGGCAGGAGCGGTCAGCGCCCCATGACCTGCCACACAGACATTTTAAAAGATTAAGAGCTTTTAAGGCCCTGGCTCTCACATCTTTTAGATGCGCAAGCCAGTTAAGCCTTGTGTCAAAAATGAGGCCCAGAAATCTAACAGTATCACTAAAACTTAAAACGGTGTTCCTCAGGGTAAGGTGAGGCTCTGGTAAAAGGCTTCTGCTGCGAGTAAAAAGTACACACCGGGTTTTCTCAGCGGAGAAACGAAAACCGGTGTGCACTGACCATTCGTCCAGCCTGTTCAGCGTGAGTTGCAACTGCCGCTCAGCGCTTCTCAGGCTGGACGATACAATAAAAATTAAAAAGTCGTCCACATATAAGGAGTACTGTAGGGGACTCCTTATAATGGCTGCTATGCTATTAATAGTAATGGCAAAAAGCGTAACGCTTAAAACTGACCCCTGAGGGACACCATTTTCCTGAATAAAAAGATCAGACACTTCACCACCGACTCGGTACCGGAAGCAACGACCAGATAAAAATGATTTTAAAAAACGGGGCAGGTTTCCCATAAAACCCCATTCATGTAACTGTTTTAAAATCACATGCCGCCAGGTAGTATCGTAGGCCTTTTCAAGGTCGAAAAAAAACACCCACAAGGTGTTGGCTGCGGATGAACGCATCCTGTATTGCCACCTCCAGCAGGATCAGGTTGTCCAAGGTGGAACGGAACTTCCTGAATCCACACTGAAAGCGGCTCAGAAGGTTTTGGGATTCCAGACACCAGACGAGGCAGCGGTTAACCATCCTCTCCAGTGTCTTACCCACGCAGCTTGTAAGGGCGATACTACGATAGCAACCTGGCAACAATTTGTCCTTGCCAGGCTTTAAAATAGGGATAAGTGTTGCTTCTTTCCACGAAGTCGGGGAAGCGTCCTCCGGTCCAAATATCGTTAAAAATATCTAGAAGGTACTTTTTAGCATCCTTACTGAGATGCCTCAGCATCTGGTACTGGATCAGATCAGGCCCTGGAGCAGTGTCATTTGCGCTGTTCAACGCTGACTCCAGCTCCCAAGATGTAAATGGGCAGTTGTAGGCATCTGTATTCGACGAATCGAAGCACAGCGGGCGCCTCTCGGCAGCGACTCTTTGTCGCTGAAACCGAGGGTCAAAGTTATCGGACGAAGTGATGGCGGCGAAGTTCTCCGCCATCAGCTGCGCTATGCTTCGTTCATCAGTGATAATACGTCCGTGACCCAGTAACCCAGATACTGGTGCGCGGGAGTACCTTCCAGATATACGGCGAATGGACTACCATACTTTCGACGAAGGTGTGGAACGATTGATAGTGCTCACAAAGTTCTGCCATGACCTCTTCTTACTCTCCTTAATAATACGGCGCGCCTTAGCTCTGGCTACACGGAACGCTGCCAGGTTGTCGGATGTAGGATACAACCTAAAACGCCGCAACGCCCCTCTGCGACCCTGAATAGCGGAACGACATTCGTCGTTCCACCAGGGGACAGGCGTCCTTCGCAGCGTTCCGGAGCTTTTCGGCATGGAAACGTCAGCTGCACGGTGAATCACTTCCGTGAAGTGATTCACCTTCTCTTGTATACTACCTACAAGTTGTAGTTGCACAGAGCGGCAATAGAGTTGCCAATCTGCACAACTGAAATTCCATTTGCGCCGGTTATTTCCTCCTCCACGATCGCACTCGACGTGCAACCAAATAGGGAAGTGGTCGCTTCCATGTAGGTCGCGACCCACCTCCCATAGCACGGAGTCTGCGATTGAAGGAGAACACAAGGAAAGGTCAATGGCAGAGGACGTACCGGTAGCAGTGGTGAAATGAGTCATTTGCCCTGTATTCAGGATACAAATTTCCTCCTGCTCCATCAATCTACCAATCACTCGGCCCCGGGGGCAATCGGTGGTGGAACCCCACAACGCACTGTGGGCGTTGAAATCTCCCAAAAGGAGAAAGGGGCGAGTGAGTTGTTGTGTAATGCCAACCAGGTCGTCGTAGTCGACGGACAAACTGGGTGGCAGATAGATAGAGCATACGGTCAGTTGTATTGGACCGTGTATTTTCACCGCTACTGCTTGTAGATGAGAGGTGACAGCAATGGGTTCGGAGTGGACAGTGTTCCGAACAAACACGGCCACTCCGCCCTTCGCTCGATCACCCTCGGTATCGTCCTTTCGGAATATGTCATAACCTCTTAGCACTGGCTGATGTTGTGGTCTAAAGTGTGTCTCCTGGAGACAGAGACACAATGGATTAGACCGTGCTAAGAGTTGGACTTCCTCTTTGTGAGCCTGAAAACCGTTTACGTTCCACTGAAGTATGGGAGGCATATTACCTATTTAAACCCCCCCCCCCCCCGGATCGGGTGGGTCCTCCAAAGGTAGTTGCTGAGGAATGGAACAAAGTTCATCCACCAGCATGACATCGTCTTCGGTGTCCGAAGACGATTTTCGTTGTGAGGCCTCGGAGTCTTGCGGAGTTTTCTTCCGCCGAGGCCTGTTACCCTTCATCTCCTTTCCAGAGGGGGATCTGGGAGGAGAAGTCGGAGGCGATTTCACAAACATAGTGAGGTCCGTGAGCTTAAATTTCGGACCCCTAACCTTCTGCACTGTTTGCCATCCGCTACTGGCAGATGGCGTTGGTGTTACAGCTTCTGTTGGAAATGCTGTTCCTGCTTCAGGGGCCGCTTCTGCTACTGCAGAGGGACCCACTGCTGTAGCGGATGGCAGTGTCTTTGCTGGTGGACTTGCTGAACATGCTGTCGATGTGGTCGATGTTGTCAGAGCATTGCTACCGACGTGCGAGGTCCTAGGTGTAATGACCTTGATGGGTGTGGCACATGAGCACATTGGACTTGTGCCCATGTCCGCAACGGACGTCTGGGTAGCAATACTTTCTTTCCTGACGGGCGTTGATAACGTCTTCGCGAAGCTGGTAGCGAAGACTGGTGGAGCCAGAGCCTTATATTTCTTTTTGGCTTCGCCATAAGAAATCCGCTGTTTCGTTTTCAACTCCTGTATCTTTTTTTCTTCCAGATACAATCGACACTCTCTGCTCCAGGCTGGATGTGCCCCGGAGCAGTTCACACACACCTGTGGGAGCGTGCAGCTAGTGCCTGGCTCATGAGCCGCCTTTCCGAACTTCCCACAGGTGGGGTTGCCCTTGCAGGTCGCCGTCGTATGACCGAACCGCTGGCACTTAAAGCAGCGCATTGGGTCCGGTACATACGGGCAAATATTCAAGTTCAAATATCCTGCCTTGATGTTTTTGGGCAACGTTGGAGTGTCGAACGTCAGGACGAAGGTGACTGTCTTCTCAAGACTGCCGTTAACCCTTCGTTTAATCTGACGAACCTCAACCACATATTCTGTTGACCACTCCTTAAGGAGTTCCTCGGTCTCTAAATCCATAAGGTCCCTGCTGGTGATGACTCCTTTACTTGAATTTAGAGTTTTATGGAGTTCGCACTTCACTGCGAACTCCCCGAGCTTCTCACACTTAAGGAGTTGGACAGCCTGCCTCTGGATGAATGTCTTCAAAAGCAGTGTCCCATTCCTCAGCTTTTTTACAGATTTGAGGGTACCCGCAATACCCTCTAAACCTTTCTAAACATAGAATGGAGAGACCTTCTCAAAAGATCCCTCCACTCTTGTCATAATAACGAAGGCATTGTCAATATTACAACCCTTGCTGTTACTGTTTACATCCGGGGGAGGGCTTTCAACCCTAGCCCATTTGTAAGAACTGGGTGTGTTTTTATTTATCTGCGACACACCCGGGCCGCAGGGGTTTTTTGTGAGTAGGAATTTTGGACCCACGAGTAAAAACCATTTTAAAGAGAAATGCTATTACAACAGGGGTGCGCAGGTGCCCCTGAGGTTGCACGTTAGCGGGTGGTTTGCCTCACCACTCATCCGCCTCCTCGGCACGTGTCCGACCTTGAGGTTGAGGTTTTTTTTAATAGAGGTTTGTACCGTCCTCGCGATCCGGGCGATGAAGCCAAGATCCCCGTTCTCCTAGGCACACAACGTTCCACCGCCACGCCCTACGGTGGTCGTTGAAGCATGGTAGGAGTTTACGGTGTGGGAAACTTGCGGCACTCACAAGTTTCCAGTTCGGGCACCGCGGGTTCGCCAAACCCGTACCTGGCACTTGCGTACCAGGCCCCTGCGGGGATTGTTTTCGTCTCAATGCAGGCAGGACCATAGTGAAACGTAACCGTCGCACATGATATTGCTAATATCCAATTGCCAAACCGCATCTATCTCTGTTAGTATAGTCCAGGCCGCATTACAACCTAACGACAAACGGTTAATGACAAAATCTTTTTTTATATAAATATTTTATGCCGTATGAATGATTTTAATAGCAATTTTAGCAACGCGAGGAAATACATAATAACGCAAATACAAATCAATGGAAGTGTGGCTAATAATGTTAACATTGCAAGAACCGACATTATGGAACATTAGTAATGAATTATATCAATTATCAGTTTGGAATGTTGTTGATATTTTAAAAAATATTATTAATTGCACAAGAAATAATTTTCTTAACTTTATCAATCCGTAATTGTTATTATTATTATTACTATTGGATAAGTTCTATGGCCTAACGTGTATTCACAAATCGATCGAAGGCTGAACACGTCACATTCTGCAATGTAGTGACGTCATACTCTCTCCATCTGGAAGTGTTTACATCGCGAGGCGGTTAGTGATTGCAGCGGTATCGCAATCTCGATATTACCCCAAACCACAGTTTTATCTGGGTTATACTCATATGCTGACCTACCCAAGCTAAGAACCTCCTAATTTGCATATTGTACATTGATATTAATTTCGCACTTTATATGCAAAGCATCTATGCTATCAAAGTATTATCTTTTTCAACAAACACACAGGGACAATCAACCAGACAGATTGGATCACTACGACAGAAGAGGAACATGAGGCTTAGTCATCTAGCGTTTCTTTGTAGATGCCATGATAAAGATTTCCTCCCAGGTTTTTTCATGATCAAACATCATGTACATATGCCGACAACCTATCACATACTGAAGAGGAGTTCTCATGCCTTGCTCAAATCTGAACAAATCTGTCAAACACAAAGAGTTAGCAGCATTGGAAGTGAGAATCTTCAACATTCACTTAGCAACATCTTAAGTGCTAGCGACAGGATCAAACTGGAGCAACTATCATGGAATCAAGCTTACAACACCTTTGAAAAAATGAAGAATGGGCAAATGATGAAGTAAATATGTCAGAGCACTGTGTGGCCAACCTCGCCGGGGAAACATTAGAGGGCAAAACTAGTTCAGTTCTCACTAAAGGACTCTACTTTAACACCAGCCAAAATACTAATGGACAAAGTCATTGCTGCAGTGGAGTCTTCTATTTCACACATAACTGATGATGCTTACGAAATCCAAAGTGCCACGGCAAAAAGTTTATCAAGTACAAAGCTACCGCCACCAAAACTCACTCGAGGAGGACGTAACGCCCTGCTTCTATTGAAAGGGATGGATAGTTATTTTACCTGTTGAAAAAGGCAACGCTTCAGTTGTGATGTATGCTGACGAATACCACAGTACGGTGAAGATGCTTTTACACAAAGAGACATATGAAAAGTTAAAAATCAATCTTCTTCAGAAAATCCGACTCAGTGAAAATAATTGAACCAGAGGCCAAGAGAACATTAATGACGTCTAATCATTTGACTCCACGACTATATTGTTTGCCAAAACTACACAATGATGGCATGCCATTACAACGTCAGCATGTTTCAGTCTCCTACACAACTGCTTACATAATATCTGGCAAATAAGCTAAAAATTTGAGGTTATCGATTTATACCATCAGAAATTCTGGATATTTTATAAAAAATTATCAAAAAGACACCTGGAAAAGAACGACTTGCTAGTAAGCTTTGACATCACGTTGCTTTTCACAAACTTGCACATCGATGAAGATATCAACACAAGTAGGGAGCGTTTAGAAAATCACAGCCTGCCACAAAAATAGGTATCACTTGCTGAATCTTGCCTCAATACTACCTTCTTCCAGTACAAGAACAAGTTTTATCAACAGACTGAGGGAGCACTGTCTCCCATTGTGGCAAACATATTTATGGAGGAATTTGAAGCCGAGGCCATCAATAGTTCTAACCCGAAACCTCCTTTATGGTTAAGATACGAAGATGATACCTTTGTCATCTGGCCTCATGGATGAGAATACCACCAAGACTTTTTCCAGTATTTGAATAGCAGCCATGAAAAAATCTAGTTTACAATAGAAGTTGAAGAGAAACGACATCTTTCTTTTATAGATGTAATTGTGAAAAGGAAGGAGGATGGCTCCCTGGGCCACAGGCTATATAGGAAGCCAATGCATACAAACTGCTATCTACATGCCGACTCCTACCACAATCTAGCAGTAAAATGCAGTATTTCAAAAACTTTAACTGCCCATTCATTTGCAGTTAGTGATGAAGCAAGCATAGCTGCTGAAAAACATATTTTAAAGATGACATTTCTTTCCAAAGGCTATTGCCCTGATATTATCTACAAGTCCATTGCAGCACTTCACTTGATGCTTAAATATCACCTTCTACCCCAGTACGGACAGAAGATACCAGCAAACGGACTGGCTGTTCTAAGGCAGTATTGCCATACGTACACAAGGGGTGGCAGGGTCGTCTTCTAAAAGAGAAAAATATTTGTCCTGTTTACAGGGCATCCAGAAAGGTCTCGAATGTACTTTTCAAGGTAAAAGACAGGAAAAATTTCAGATGCCGGGTGTATACCAGATGCTTTGAAGCTGTGGCCAAGTATATCGGCAATACAGGAAAAACCATCAAGGAAAGGCTGAATGAACATGAGGTATTTTAAAAATAACAATGTCAGCAAATCGGCTATAGTACAACATTCAGGCAACAGTGTGCACCCTATTTTATTCAGTGACAAGTGTTTTAGCTCAAGAAAGCAAATGGTGGCCCAGGAAAGTAAGAGAAGCTCTGGAAATACAGAAAGAAAAAAAAAACATGAATACTCAGAGGCCTACAGCTTGACCATATTTGGTCATATCTGTTTAGAAGAATGTAAGATGAATGACTGAATCTGACCACCTATGCTAGGCGGGGCAGCATCAATGACAAGATCACAGACGGTTAACAGATGCATGCCCACGTACCCTGCTGCTGTGGCATCGGCCACAGACACGGCAGACCTCTGATGGAAGCAACAGCAAGATGGCTGAAAGATTAGGTTTTGGAAAATCAACGCAGGTCCACCTGGAGAACCAAGATTATACATAAACAACTGAATACACCCTTAAAATGATACAGGAAATCATTTGGTGAAATTAAAATGGATAATTATTCAATACCTAGATCAGCTTACAATTTCTCAAAAATTGTCCCTCTACTGGTTCTTGGATTAGGAGAGCTTAAAATTGAAAAATCAAAATTCAATGGAAAGATGCAAAATATCTGCTCTGATGAACAGTGATTAACTACCAAAAAAGTTACAAATATAGTTACAAGAGAAGAGCGTTTTTGTTGTCATTACGCTTGACCAGTTCTCCTTAATTTATTCCTATTCTGAGCAATTCCTTTCATCTCAGCACACTCATTACAATCGAAATTGAATTATTTTTTAATATAACAGTACAAGTGAGAAATTAGTAACATAATAATAGTGATTGGGATAGAAACTCGAACTCATAAAAATGTCAGCTTCATAAGACAATCATGATGAGAATATATGCTGCAAATTCAAAAACTCATTAAGTTTGTGAAAAGAGAGGAAAATATGAAGACCATGGATGATATGAATGCTGTAGCAAGAGAAGAAAAAGAAAATCATGTGCAGAATTTTTATATAGGAAAAAGATCATTGAAGAATGATGAACATGGAAACATTCAATACAACCAGATGTCTACTGTACAAAGGATCAACATACAAATAGAAGAAATGCAATGCAAAATAGAATTACAAGAGGCAAATTGTACTGTGATGTGTTGGGAATTGAATAGGAAGACAATACAGATTAGGCATTTGCTGTTAAAGGACAGAGTTTGAAGTTTTGAAAGATTTAAGCTTAAATGATGAAGTAGTATAGGAAATTCGGTAACCCGTTAATACGTCAGAACCTGCAAAAGATGTCCCATCGGTCTGAAATTTGATACATACATTCCTTAGGAGATAATATTTGATTAAAAGTGTATAACGTAAGCTTCGAATATGTGGAAATAACATAAAATCACTCAAAATGTGGGTAGATGCATACATGTTAGCCTACTACGCAAGAAATACACATTATCACATGTTGATATTTATTCTGCGTGTTTCTTACTATTAATTCTTGGTCCAGGCTGCATTTCAACCTAACCACAACTGCTATAACATAAAAATTAAACCAACTTAAATGCTCTGTATGAAATATTGGTTACGACAGATGCCATGTTTTACCCTGGAAGGTAGGCTGCAATGCAATATATCTTAGCTTTAAAATCAAAATGGCAACTACACACAGAGAAATTGTAAATGTTACTGATTTTCTACATATTAAGTATCTGCAATTTACACGTGGAAAGCAGTTTTTATCGAACAATGTAGACTTAAAAAACGTGAAACAAATATCAACAGCTATTAACGCATTTATTGCGTAATAAAATGTATGCACCTACCCACATTTCGAGTGATTTTAATTTATTTCCACATTTTCGAAGCTTATGTTATACACTTTTAACCAATTATCGCCTGAGTAATGTGTGTACCAAATTTCAGACCGATACGACAATTTTTGCAGGTTCCTACGTATTAACATGGAGCCAGAAATTCTCTTATTGCTCAAATTTCTAAAATAAAGAGAATTTAAGCGTGTTCCCAAACTGATGTCAACAGGTTATGAGAAATGATAAAAATATCACCACCAAACTACAAAAGAAAGCATTAAATAATATATAAGACACTATTTTACACAAAATTCTTCGAAATTGCTAGCTAAGTCAATACCTAAAATATAGGTATAAAGCTCAGCAGAAGAGATATTAGAAGAACATGGATACAGAGGGAGGTTGATAGAAGTGCGGGACATAAGACATACAAGAGAAAAATTTTCTGCTATGAAAAAATGATAATCATTCGACTGTGTACACTTTCACGGTCATCGTCTGTATTCTCTTGGTTCCGCAATGACGTCACAGCAACCAATATAGGCAGTTCGATGGGGATGCGCGTCCTGAGTGGTCATGACCAACATGTGTTCTAGTTGATACTCATTACCAGCACATATGTTATGGGTTCTTCACTTGATTTATAGTGCTTCTCTGACTTGTCTGGACCACCATCTACTATTTTAGGCCAGAAAACTGGTCTTGTTAAATAATGACCCACAGTTGACAAGTTTCTTACATGTCTGTTCAGCATCTCATGTACAGTGCATCACATTTCTCAAATAAACAGCTGGCAGGAACATCAATGAATCTGATAGACACCTGTCATCTGTAAATACTCCAGTCTACCTTTGTAGCTAATAATCATGTCTGATATATTTTTGAAAGCCCTGTCTAACAAAAGGAGATTTTTCTCTTTTAACTAGGAGACCGATCTTATTCATCACCTTGACATAGAAGTAAGGTCCAAATATTCCCAACTCAATGACTAACTTTGCGCAGGCACAGAAAAATTTAAGAGGAGACTTTATTGAAGCTAAACATTAGAGACACTAGCACCCTCAGTTGCAAATTTTCTAACACGTTTGACACAGGGACAAACAAAGTGCATGCATTGTCAAATAGAAAAGCTTTTGGATAAAAGACTGAAGACAAAAAGAAATTCCTGCGAGACTGGGAATGTACAAAACAATGGTTCTCCAAAGGCATGAACAAGATCAATTACGTTGGGTGCTCAGCTCACAAATAAGGTGAACTGTGTTTGACACTTTTTTTTTTCTAGCTTTGTCAAGGGAAAAAAGATGCAGTTCTGCAATCCACACCAGAGAGACCATAGTTTTCTACTATGCTTTACTGATCAAAATATAATATACTGAATATAAAATCTTCTCAAAGGCAAAAGTGTTTCAATTGACAAGGAAGGTCATGACAATGATTTTTTTGGGATACTGAACAAATTTTATTGTTAGACTTCAAGGAAAGAAATTCTGCAATAAATGCAGAATTATATGCCAACCTAATAGTAAAATTATGGGATGCCATTAGAGAGAAATGGAAGAGTTAGCCCTAAAGAGGTGTGTGGCTCTTGCACGTAATGCACCCATCTATACTCCTTGTGTGAGGTAAACGGTTTAAGATATGGCTTTACTGAACCTTTCTCCTGGTCTCGAGACACTGATTTTTAATTTCAAAACTGACTTCTTATCTTCATGGCTATAGTTTAATAAGAGGCATCTAGATCAGAAAATTTTGCAAGCAAGAAAGAAAACCCCTTTTCTGTTGGAATAAATTTGTTTATTTCACATTATGAAAAATGTGTTTCAATATCGGGAAGTTTTGTTAAAAAGTAATATACATAAATTATTTAATTGAACTAACTTATGTGGTGTTTTGTTGGTCTCCTCTACTGGTGTTGCAGTGCAAGGCTTTTCTAAGTTTCTTCTTTCAGTGGCTATACTCGCTCATCACGTTGTGCAGGGAATTAAAGTTTTTAATTTTTTTTCTTTTTACCGCCAGATAATTGAAGACTATGTATTACAATCTCCAACAGCTTTAAAAGCGCGACTGTCAAATTAACACTCATTTTAAGTGTTTCTGGAGATCGCGATACCACTTTATGTATTTTACATCATGCGGGGTCATTATCACGCGCGGTGGAATGTAAAGAGGTATCGTGATGTCCGATAAACCGCATTTTATACAGTTTCCCAATTACGCTAACTTCGGTAGATTGCCTCAAAATTGTCGCGGGACATTTGATGAACGCTATGAGGCGACAATTGTTTCACATAGCAGTAACTACGTAAAACTTACATTTTTTCTGAATCAAAATAACATAAAAATAGCCGTGGTCCAGGGTTAATTCGTCACACATCACAGTTCAAATTGCGGTTTTATTTTTTTAATTCCAATCACATTACATTAAAAATATAACACAAATAATGTGGGTAATATCTAGATCGCGATACAGATGCAACCACTTACTGCCTCGCGATGTGAACATTTCCTGATGGAGAGACTATTACATCACTGTGTTTCCCTGTGTGACGTGTTCAGTCTTTGATCGATTTGGGAATACATGTTAGGCCACAGAACGTAACCAATAGTAATAATAATAATAAAAAATTATGGATTGAAAAAGTTTAAGAAAATTATTACTTGCACAATGAATAATATTATTAAAATATGTACAACATTCCAAACTGATAATTCATATCGTTCATTAGCGTTAACGTTATTAGTAACAATATCATTGATTTGTATTTGATTCCATACTTCTATATTTCCTCGTGTGACTGAAATGGCTACTAAAAATCATTCATACGAAATAAAATATTTATAAAACAAGATTCTCTCAACAACCATTTGCGTTTAGGTTGAAACGCAGCCTGGACCATACTACCAGTGATAGATACGATTTGGAAATTGGGTTTCAGCAATATTGTGTGCGACGGTTACTTTTCACTATGGTCCAGGCTGTATCAAGATGTAAACGGCGATAGATACGACACAGAAATTAGGTATCCGCAATATGGTGTTGCATAGTTACGTTTCAGTGTGGTCCAGGCTGCATCAAAACCTCATCGCAAATGAATTTATTCCTGTACTACTGGTGCAAAATTAACGATTTCTCGATATGAGACGTATTAGTGATGGACTACTTTAGGTGGAAGGCCCCGTTAGTGACATTTAAAGCTGTGAGCGGAACGTAGACGCTACATTCAGCAACGCAATGACGTCATACTCTCTCCATCCGGAAGTGTTTACATCGCAAGGCAGTAAGTGGTTGCAGCGGTATCGTGAGCTAGATATTACCCAATAATGTATGTCTCACGGCTCCCTTGATGACTCAGTCGATGGTTATGCTACCTAGCGGCAATCAGAGGAACTATGTTGGTGTACAAACAGTTTACACTGCCGCTATAAAAGGGGACGTCGCTTAATGTGCAACATAGCTCATTTGGCTATAAACGGTGTAATATTTTTACCCATCATTCAAATGTAGCATCCGCGTTTTCTCGCTTTAATTACATCTCCTGACAGAGGTTTTACACTACTGAAGAGAATTTGTTGGAAACACGTTAAGGTGCACATGATGCATAATATGCTTTCTGTGATGTTTTAAAAGGAGTTCGCACTACCTCTATCTGTATCCGATCGGCCAAACAATAATAAAGCTAAGTACTCTTCTTTCAAGATGAATAGGATCGATGGTAAAAAAGAAGACTGTGGGTGCACAAAACATTAGTTACTAAGCAGTAATCCGATCATGGAAAAACAATTAACTTGTACAGATTCGCTACGTTAAACAAGGCGTCACTGGCTGTAACTGATTTTACATTCAGTTATGATAAACCGACTGTAATGCAAATATGTTATAATGAACATAGTTCACAACGCAATACATGTCGTCACTAGCATGGGACTTGTGATTTCCCAAATCACTCCAGGAAATGCCGGGATGCTTCCTTCAAAAGGCCATGGCCGAATTCATTCCCATTCCTTGCCCCCATCCTTTCCCGTCTCTAAAGACCTTGCTGTTAGAGAGACGTTAAGCGGATTAAAAAAAGGGACCTGTGAAAGCAAGATATTAACTAATACTAATAAATAAATTCGTCGTGCCTTATACTGTAACAAGACCATTCTGGTCTAGGCCGCAATTCGGCTTAACCACAATCTTCGCAAATACTGCCGCTACAAAATCACACACCTCACCATAAGAAATGCAGCACTAATTACATTTTGGATCAACAGTCTACATAAAGATTCCCAATTCCCGTAATTTAAATCATCACAATTGATTTCATCAAATACCTTCAGTATGAAATGCAACTGGAATCAAGCCCGCGCAATAATACATTCACTGGGATCAATGGAAAATGAATGTACTGTATTGTACAATATCACGATGTAAGCTTTACTTCTCGCCCAATCTGCATGTACTAATATAGCGATGTGGGATTTATAAGGTGCCTCAAAATATATGTACGATGTCAATCCTGGCTTGATGCAAATAATTCTGCAGGTTAGGTACATTTTACCAACAACATATCATCACATTCAACTATAAAATACTTCTTCCAAAAAGTGCAGACAGATACTTACATTTTGGTACACTTATAACCATTATACCAAAACTGTTTAGTTTTCAAGCGGTGAATTATGTAACAAATTTATCCCAGGGTCAAATCATCATTTACCACTGGAACCGAAAATTTGTAGATGACACATTCGATCACACTCACTTCCAAATAACGCGCTAATATTACCCGTCCCGCAATAACGGGCAAACACGACAACCAAAGATGATTATAGGACTGGCGCGAAAGCAATGAGCAGATCCACCAAAGATGGTACATTATCATCAATACGCAAAATTGAATCGTTTAATTTTGAAAGGGTATATGTCCATATTTTAGCAAAAAGTATATTTTTACAGTTGTGAGTTTGAGAAGTGTAGGCTTGTTTACTTTTGAAATGGCACATTCTCAACTGAACTCTCTACAATGCTGTAGTGATTTGAAATCGGTGTCTTGGTCACCGGGTCGGCGTTAGGGGGGGGGGGGGGGTAAGCGGGTCAAAAATACCCGGACCCCGCCGGCTGATGGGGTGCCCGATCACCGACTTAGGGGCCCTTAGGCCATGAAGCCAAGAATACGTCCATTGTCGCCTGGCCATTTCCTAGCGCCTCCCCTGCTTGGACACGTGCCTTTCCTTCGCTAAACTGGTTGTATTGTTGACAGCCACTCTGAGATGATTGTTATATTTGTAGCCTATGTTTCTGAACAGCCGTTAACACTACAGATGTTTTATAGTTTATAATTGTTATTTAAACAGTTAGTTACTCTGTTACTTCTGTTACTGTGAAACGTGACAAGTAGAAGTTCAAATTATTCGGAGTCTGATGGTGGTGATAGAACACGTAAAAGAAAATGGGATGTTCGTAATGATTGTAGTTATAAGAGGTATGTTTTTAAAAGTGTAGAACATCAGGAAAGGCATGCAAGAACTACAAAGGTGACTTCGTCACACTAAAATCTGCTGGAAAAAACTATGGGTAAGTAGAACAAGCATATAGACTTGCCATTTTTCTAATATTATTGAATAGCTATATTGGTTTTATAATTTTCATGTACCCACATTTTAACAGCATATTTCTAACATGCACTGACTTATTAATTTATCTCACTTTTTCTTCTTACAGGTGTCATAAACATTGTTTGGACAAGTTTACGGAGGAGGAAAGGCTTTTCGTCTTTCAAGTATTTTACAATATACAACAAGACACATTTTTGCAAGGATTAATAGAAATAAAACCTATTGCCCATTCAAGATTAAGACTTTGTAAAGTCCATGGAAATGCTAAAGATAAGCAACACACTATTGCTTACAGTCTCTCATATCAGCGCAAACGAACTATAGTTTGCAAGAAAGCTGTTTTAGAAATTTATTCAATAAGTGATAAACGTCTACAAAGAATTTCTTCGCTTTTGGCTGTAAAAATTTTCAAAAGCCATACTATACGAGATGAAGTGTGCACATAGAGAGCTACCCTATTAAAACATCTCACTACACTGGAACTCGTATTACGTACTTATCTGCCGATCTCAACATCAACATCATGCATGCTATGTTTCTGAGCACACATCCTGAATCTGGAGTGAAATACAGCTTTTATTATACATATTTCAAAGAGCAATTTAACTACCGTTTTGGAAGGCCACAAAAAGATGTGTGTGGAAAGTGTGAGGAGCTAACTACAAAAATTAAGAGCATCTCATTAAATGAAAAATACAAAACGAGAAGCAATAGTCGAAAAAAGACCCATCTACGGCGTTCCAAAAAGTTTTATTCTACAATAAAAGCCGTTGAAATGAATGTCAAAAAGAGCCAAATACATATGGAATCGTAGTAGATTTCATGCAAAATCCCCCTTTGCCTCACATACCAGTGCAGGAAATATACTATAAGCAACTGTTTTTACATTTATGACCTGAAAACCAAAACAAACAAAATCTATACCTTCCGTGAAGGCATTGCGAAGAAAGCACATTTCATCCCCCAAACTGCAGAAGAAATCCACCTTTTTTTCCGACGGATGTACAGGGCAGAACAGGAATCATATGGTTTTACGATTTCTATTGGGCCTTTCCCTATAACGTAAAGTAACAATGAAGCAATAGTTTCCAGTGAGAGGTCACAGTTTTCTCCCATTTGATCGTATCTGTGGTTTTATTAAGAGACTATTTACTAAAAAGAGTGGACAGAGTCTACACACCAGATAAAAATTAAAAAATTATTAATGAATCATCTGCAAATGAAATGAAAATTGAAACAGTTTTTTTTTGGAAGACAAGTGGTGGCCCAAGAACTTTAAAAAGTATGTGGTCCCAAGTGAATCTCGAAATCAAAAAACGTTGGGAAAGGAGTAACGATAGCGTGACTTGTTTAAAACATCAGAACACTATTATTATGACATGAATTAGGGAGACTTTTCGGTTATGACAAAAATAATAAAAAAAAACTTTAAGTTTTTGCGGAGTAACACACGTATTGAGCTTCCTAAAGCAGAAACTTTTGCAGGCATAAATCCATCAATTCCAAAAAAAGGATGACATTAGAAAAGTGATACAATACGTTCCTGAAGAACATATGCCATTCTATGATGCTATAATGTTGTGGCCATCTACCTAGAATGATTCTGATGCTGATTAGTTACGTAAAGTAAAATATATATGATGGTGGATTTTGTGTAAAACTACAATAATTTCAATGGTAAATTAAACCTAATTTCATATAATGTAATTTTTTAAAATTCTAACTTACGCGTACTGTTCGAATAAACAAGATATCCACACATAATAAACAAAATGTTATTATTAAAAGGGCACATGTCTGGGTTTCTTAAAAATCTATATAAAGCACATAATGTACACAATAAATTACAAATGTAAGTCAAAAGCGTATTTTATGTTACTTCATCAGTTGCATTAAAAATATTTTTTTTTAAAATAAATTTTAAAATACTTATTGTGTTTTTATTAATTCATATAAAATGTGCCCTTTCAAAAATAAGCGATTCAATTATAGATGCTTGAAACAGAGGAGTTCATGATGCCAGTCGTGTGCTCAGTAGCGAATAATGTCTTTACAAGATCCAGTTCACACTGAACAGACGTGATGCGAACGTCTGGCAGAGGTGTGGCGCGGACGTGGCAACGACATGGCTTGCTCAATCCGACCGAGCGTGGAGGGTGAGCGGTAACGCTCTGGCCTCGCATTCGGAAAGACGTGGGTTCGAATCATCATCCAGCCATTCATATTTGGGTTTTCCATTGATTTCTCAAATCACTCTAGGCAAATGCCGGGATGGTTCGTTCAAAAACACCATAGTCAAATTCCTTGCCATTCATTGTACCCAGTCTTTTCCCGCCTCTAATAACCTCGATGTCGACGAGGTGTAAAACTACCCAAAAATAAAAAACAAAAAAATTCTCAATCCGAACAGGAGAATCACAGAAGTAACCCGCGCGTGACTTGTCGTCGACCATGTCTTCTTCTGACGACGACGACGAACATGTTTTAATCTTACTATATTTAAATGATATTCAACACGCTTTTCTGTGTACTTCCTTTATGGCTGAAGAAGGAGGGGAGATATGGGATTTTCGATGCAAGGGAAGGGCTGGAAATATAGCCAGAATGTTTCCGAAACTTTTGCAGATTGTCAAAACCATGTTCCTTTTATGTACTGAAGAAAATGAAGGACAATATATTGAGAAAACAACAAACTGGAGGCCTCCAGTTTGTCAAGAAGAAAAAATTTTGACTACATTAAGGTAAGTATTCAAAACAACAACCTTTACTTACGAAAAATTATTTATTAAAACGAACGAAATCTTTCGGTCTATAACTATTTGTTTTTACATCAGTCTCCGAATTTGACGCGTAGAATGTATCATCTCGGGTTGCAAGAGTTTATTATATATAGGTTCGAGATGCCGATCTGACCATACCAGTGCCAGTTAACATAACTCTGTTGTCAGTACGATTGTCCCTGATTGCGGACCGTAGATCTGAAGCATTATGTAAAAGAATTTGGCTACTTAAAATTTCTATTTTGAATTTGCGCTTATGTTGTACTGTCACAGCTTCCATATCTGGCAAAATGCTTTTAAAAAGCACCATACCTGTGACAATATCCAGCATTTTTTGTTTATCTTACTATTTTAACAATTTCTGTTTGCCTTGGAAATAGTTCAGGGCAGTTTCATTTCGGCTACGGTGTTTATAGTTATTGCTTTCCTTTTTTTAATATTATTGAAATCAGCTGCTGCGGCTGGAGTGTATGTTGAATGTGGTGTGTTTTAATAAGTCAGTAGCATAGAAACAGAAAAATAGTATCTTCTGGCAAGAGCTCAAGTCCTCCTCCTCATCATTTGAAGCGATAATTTCTGGCTCTTCATCTATTGGTCTTTCTGTTAAATTGCTCTTGAGAGGTAGAGATTTTAAAAATCTCTTCAAAAATAACAAATGTGGTCAAGAAATATTCCTTGACATACTTTGCTCTCCTGATAGCAGATCGTTCATAGTATTATATTTTGTGTACGACTCTAATACTATTCCACCGCTCTACAATTGTTCACGGAAAAAATAAAAATCTAGTATTAATAGAATTAAATCTTTTTTTCAGGTGCTATGCAACTGGATGTTCACTTAAAGCTTTATCGATTTATTTCTGAAAGGACACTCAACAATACAAAAAATTGTTCATGAAACGCCTGGGGTGATTTGGCAAAGATTACAGCTAATTTGTAATGTACCTACATCTTGCCTTTTTAATTCTCAGTAGTTTTTATTAGCCATACTTCGTAACTAAAGTTTGACTGCATTCAAGGTTATTAATTTATTCATCACTGAGTAATTTGTAGGTAGTTTTACAATCACAATTATTTATTGTTTTTAATAAGCTACGCATTCTGATTTCTCAAATCTACAATTTGGGGTCGGCTATCTTTGATGAGTTATACTCATCGTTGCTATAGTCAAATTTCGAAATTTGGCTTTACGGCCGCATGCCCTTGCCGACGCCAATCATCTTATATATATTGCCAGGTCGTACTACAGAACAGAGACAGATCTAGGAATTTTCCGAGCCGGTGTAAAATCTGCGATATTGCCGCCCCCATTGTTGGCACCCCGTGTGTTGCCGCCCCGATTGTCGCCACCCCATTGTAGCCGCCCCGGGCAATAGCGGAGCTAAAAGCAAAAAAATTGCAGCCCTTCAAACACGATTTTCCCTCACCCTTGAAGTTTCCGCCCAGGGCAAATGCTCTGATTTCCCCCCTCCCCTCCTTTTTCCCTCCCGAGATCCGGCTCTGCTATGGACTAATAGTAGAAGTGAAATGTTGCTGTCTGTTTGTGAAGCGTTTAACTATGTTGTGTGTAAAAAGAAATTGTTTTGGTTTGTGAAATGCGTAGTTTATGAGACGGAGATTGGGGACCTTGCTGGAATTTGCCTTGATGGCTACGGAAAACCCCATAAAACCCACAGACAGGACGGACGGTAGGCGGGTTCCTGGGCTCGTGCTCACTGTCCCGCGGTACCTCCCCGATCCAGTGTGCGGTGCCTCAGCGCACTGAACCAAACTGAGGACTTTAATGGGGTACTTGACTAATTTTGGGAAAGTAGTCAGTATTGTAGCTGGGCCTCTACTATAACCCAAAAAATGTTATTTTTTGAAAAAACAAATGGGAAAATGAATTTTTTTACATTCTTATATGTTATTTAAATACTGGCGACAAAACGCTCCCAGCTATCATGTCGTCTGTTGTGACGTCACATCTCTGATTGTGCCGTTGTAAACAAACCGGTGGTTTGATTATTTCGTGGATAAAATGAGTTCTACAGTTTACAAGTGGTGTGTAGTGACTCAGTGTGTAAACACATTTAAAACACCAAACATATTGTTTTCTTTTTTTTTCTGCATAAGGAAAATATGCCAAAAAATGTATAATGCTTGCAGGACGGGACTTAACGTATTTGCCTACAAAGTCTTCAATACATTTTTGTGAAGACTATTTTGACGTAAGTTTTGATTTTATTATGTTCAATAAGCTATGTTGCTCAATGTTTTATCATGTAAAAAATTAAAATTTTATCGATAAATAAATTACAACTTCAGATGTTAAAACGCTGTTTGTTGTCAATGTGTGGAAATTTTTATTAGTACAGTTGTCAAACGATATTGAAAATTAGATGAAGTATCACTGGCAGCACTATCATAACCGTGGCGCCGCAATTTCATGACGAATTCTTATGTAACTCCACGAAACAAACATAAAGAACAAAAAAATTTTATATCCCACTTAGTTCTCGAGATATTGAATGTCAAAAATCAGTAATAGGTATAGTTCGTTGTCCTTTGGTGACCTGTTTCTTCTGGCCCAGGCCGTATTTCACCCTAATCACAACCACTAGGGAGATAATAAAACACCTATTGTGCACGTCCAGCGTATAGTCCCTTGTGGCTTTGGCGAAATTTTTTCTGGTCCAGGTTGCATTGAATCTAGCCACCTCACGTTTGAGACAGTTTGTCTCCAGAACTAAGCGAGATATCAAAAGATACTAGCTAAAAACACGCCTTTATGGTGCTCGCGAAGTATTGTTATAAGAAATATTATATACAACTAAAGAAATTAACAAATAATCATAAGAATTTTAATTTTTAAACTTCACGAACTATCATCAAAAACCGTGGTTTTAGTCTGTTGACAGAAAATAATAGGCACATTTGTAATAACACACAATCCTTAAATATGTAATAAATCAGATAGAAAATTTCTCATTCGAATTTCTTCCTGTTTTCTACTTTTTAATATACTTGAATTTTTAATATTACTAACTCGGTCATTAGAAAATCTTCTATTTAATGCTCGGCTTTCTAAAGTTTTTACTCTCGATAACGCAACATATGTTAAACCAACAGAACTTTCTTTGTCTCCAATACCTACAGCAACTTTAACCAATATTAAAACATGAGTTTTTATGAATTGTTATTTTGCAAAAACCAATTGTAATGGAAATTGTTTTCTTGAACAAATGATATTCCCTCTTTTACCAAATTTAGTTGTGGGTGGAATTGGAACAGAACCACTATTTTGATAAGTAAAATGAAAATAATTTTCGAAACGAACCGTTATCGCTAGTGGCATTTGATCAGGTGGACAACATTTTCTTGATAAATAATATCCTGAACATAAACTAAAGCTCGATTCACTAATCCCTTTTCGACCCATAAATTAGAGCGTAACATTAGTTTAGACCCAATATACAGAGTTATAAATGGTTCCAGTACACCTAATAATTCAACACTTGCTGTTTTTGCTGCAGAAACATTATGAACAGCTGGAATATAAGCAACAGGTTGTCGCAATTCTTTTAATTTTTGATGATTAAATTCTTTTACATCTTTATTTGTTGCAAATAGTCTGATTGCATCGTTGATGTAATGGAAAAGTTTGTAGACAACGTGTCGTTAATTCTTTATAGTCCTCAATTGTACTCTCGCCATTCCCAATACGATCAATCATAATACCTGTTTCGGCATAGTACAATGCATGTTCATTAAAAATTTCAAAGAATTTAATTAATTATTAGCTGAGAAATGAAGAGTTAAGTTTCAAAAATCATTGATTTTTCAATAAAATTAGGACTTTCGAGCGCTCATCCAGATACTCAATTAATGAAATCTTAGATCATACTTAAGTGTTTTTATTATAGAAATCATGAAATGTAAGTCTGTCAGCAGAAACTTACCTCTGTATATAGAGTCTTCCTTCGGAATTATACGACGGGCTACAGACTGCGTTGAACAAGATAGAAAGTCAGGAAACTAATGAAGAATTAAATGAATAATTTAGCCAGTTGTTTGCTGTCACCACTTACCTAAATGAAAATTGATAGTAAACGTATTTTTCTTTTCTATTAAATGTTCCGTGTTTGTCACTTCACTACTAGATGTCACCATTTAAATGAAAATTTATAGTAGACGTTTTTCTATTATATTTATAATCACACACAAATCTGACGGCTAACTAAAGCGGGCACCCTAGGAAATTTGCCGCCCCTAAATCGCTTCCGCCCCTAGGCTGGAGCCTATACAGCCTAATGGAAAATCCAGCACTGTTGCTACCAGCCACATCCGCATCTCGGAATGGCCGTCAAAATAAGATAAGAGAAATCAGGGCCAGAACCGATGCTTTTCTGTATTAATTTTTTCCACTAGCGATTAGGGAATGGAATAGGAAGGATTTACCGGGCGAGTAAACTCAAAATCCAACAGGAGTAGCTTTCGATAAAGCTCTCCGGCCATCCTGATCTGGGTTTTCCATGGTTTTCCCAGGTCACTCCACGCGAATGCTGGGATGGTTCCTCACAATGGACCATGGGCGCCTCCTGCCATATACCATATATCCCTTCCAAATTATTACCCTTTCGGATAGGTGCAATGCACCCTCTGCCACACACTTTTAGTGAATCGCGGAGTAATAGTAATATTAAGTATATCTCGAAACATTTGTTGAGATTCATTTTGGAGGAATAATATTGATTAAAAAAAACAATATTTTTGAACACTTGATTTGATTAACAATTTCCCTTCTAAGAGGAATTCATTTCCTTCTATTTCATCACTGTAAAGTCATTAACAGGTGGTAACTGTCTGATATCTCCCAAAAAATACATAACCAATCCACCAAATGGTTCATCTTGTCTTGAAGGAATAGCACAATTTTCCTCAAAAGACTGTATCCAATCATACTAATTTCTATGAATAGAAATTTACACTCATTAATAGAAATTTACACTCATGAATTTCCTCTTGAAAATTGAGCAAGTGAATGTAAACTGAGCTCTCTAAATACTTTATTTACTCCTATTAAAAGTTTGGAATGTATTGTTGAACCATTTATATTGTCAGCAGCAGCACCATTTGACGCAAGCAATAGATAAGAGGATGGTCCCAATGTTTGATTCAATGGAATATTAAAATAATTAATAAATGTACTTTTTCCAGATCTGGCTTTCCCTTGAATAAAAATTCTTTTAATTGTAACTTCTTCTTATTACCTTCTAGACAATTAAGTTGTTTTTCAAAAACATTTATCAGTTCTTGTTGTTCATTGGAAAAAACAATATTATTATATATTGAGCACAAAAATTTCTCTGATTTTCTGCCAATTTTCTATTTGCAATAAAATGTTCTAATATATTCAATACTTGTCCATTTTAAATATTATGCCAATTATATTTGATATCGATTTCTCTTCTACCAAGATCCATTTCTGACTGATTCTTCTTCTTCCGAATAACCCATTTGGAGGGTACGATAAATCAACTTTAGCTACGTTTCTTTGTATTTAATTTTCTTTGCTTCCAAATATCATTCAGTCTTTGAGAGTGTTGTTCCTTTTCTTCCTGGGTCCATTTTCTTCCCTTTATGTATTTCTGTCTTTCCTGAAAACCTAACTTTTGTATGACTTCTCTAAAGACTGTTCTGTTGTCGGTTATATCTGTTTTCACTCCAGCATTTTTTATGTCCTTTCAGTTAGTAAGGTGAAGATCTGTTTCGTTAGTCCAAAGTCTTAAAATCTTCGATTGGCGTCAGAATGTAGAGCTGTTAATCGTTGACATTGACCAAACAAATTGTCATCTTACTATCGTAATTCTGAAAGGTTTGGAAACTGATAGAATTCTCCGCACCCCCATATTTTGTTTGCATAGAAAATGTTTTGCAACACATGTAGATGATTTGCTTTTTATTTTAATTGAATTTAATCTATCACTGTGTAGCTTCAAATTCGTTTAGTTAAATTTAACAAATAAGTCAGTCGTATGAGTTACATTATATTTTGAATTAATTAAATTGATCCACAAATCTTTTTCTTTCCAGGAATTCCAAAAATGAATCATAGAGTGCATAAAATCGATCGAAACATCCACTTTTAGATAACCAACGAATTCCCGCGTTAAGTAGTAAATGATTATAATCTTGATCATTTTCCAAACAATGCTGAGCAAATAATCACTCATTTAAGGCATTATTTTTGATTTTATTAAATGCCCTAATGACATAATTTAAAGAGAAATTAAATCATTCACTAAGATTTTCGGTGACTAAATGTTGTCAATGAATGACACAACGTACATATAATACATTCGCTAAAGCTTGATGTAAATAAACCAGGAAGCCTATATGACGTCGTATTATTATTGGAGCACCGCCAGTAGCAATAGAGAGGATATTACTGATTTTACTGTTGTATAGAAAAATCTTTTAAAGCCATCAAATATTTTTTCACATTTCGTATCAGTTTCCAAACAAATAATAATTCTTGGGAAATGTTTTATTCTTTTACAAATCTCACATCAACTAAAGTAAAGATTAATTTCCTGGCAAAGTTGACTCACCAAGCTGTATAGAGAATTCAGCTGTTTTTAAGGACTCACTTAAAGAATTATTTAAGCTCTGAGCCATTTCGTTAACCCTTCTTTGTACTGTATTATCATTGAGAGGAATTCTTCTTATATTATTGAAAGCGGGTTTATGCAGCGCGGTGCCTATCACCTCACTTATAGCTGGTAGATTTAGGTTCTTCACCCAATGGTGCTGTACTCGAATAAAGGTGCTAATTGTTACTAAGGGAACGTCCATAGTTTACGTCGCTTGGTGGGGGAGGGGTTGGCTGGGAAGCTATGCTGGGCTACGTGGGGGAAGAGGGGTTTTCCGAGCCAAGCTACGTAGCTTTTCAATCATATCGTTTGCCACAGTTAAATAAGGTACAGAACACACAACAGCATATGAATATTTCCGTCATTTAATTATTTCCGTATGTAACTTACGACAGTGTGACAATTAAAACAGTACAAAATGTCTTCTGGAATCAAATGGAGCTACGTGGTTTATGAACGCTCCCTAACTAGAAATTGGTCAGGTTATAGTTTATAACTATTAACGACAAATAAATTACATGGAAAATAGCTAAACTAGTGGTTATGTGATATATATAAGTGCTGATATATTACTGTGTAACAGAAGTATTAGTTTAAATTACATAGGAAAGGCGGGATAATTGACTAGCACGTGTGAAATAACAAGTGTAACAAATAATTTAACTGCGAGAGAGGCAACTAACAGGTACATCCTTAAAATGGCATTAATTATCTGATAATATGAGGGAAGCGGATATATTATTACTAATTTAATTCCAGTGGAGCTAACGCTCCGGTGGCAATTCCCCTATTCATCTAATTTCCACTTTTCTAAAAATTATTTTTTATAATTGAAGTGTTAAATTCCTCCCCCCATTTATTTTTCCAATTTAAAAATATTAATTTTAAATTCTTTAACACATTTGCTGCTGGCCATTTGAGGAAGTGTTGATAGTTAATGCCGCGCCATAGAAATGGGCTTAATAAAAATTAATAATAATAATAATGAAAATAAGTGATAAAATGCATTATTTTTATATGATACATTATTACTGACAAATATTTAATATAAAAATGATTGAAAATTGGTTACAGCCGTATTATTACTGCTAATAATATTTGCAACAAACACTCTGATTTAATGAAAGGAAATTGTTCCATTGTTGTGGGGTCAATTTTCTAAATTATCTTTCCTACCATAGCGGAATTATGCTGAAGATATATCGCCTCTTGCACGTTTAGCAAATCTTCCTCTTCAGAATACAAAATGTAATGGGCATTGGGCACCTTGGGAACTTGGGATTTTAATTTCCGCCAGCGTATATATATAAAAAATTGTTTACCGAGCACATAAATAAAAACTCGACATGTAACCCGGATTGCTTCTCTAATAATAGCTGGAGTGACATTATAGCAGTAAAATTTAGATCATCAATATTTCTACCTGTAACAATATAACGCAATTTCACTGCTAATTTTTCTTAATGTGTTATACGTCTTCTCATACAAGTATCTTGTTTCGTTATAAATAAGAGTTTTGTATTGTAGCACGCGTCAAAATATTTCCTCCCCACCCCCCTCCATCCTAAAGTAGTTTTTATAGCCGTTATCTTCAGCGATTAGTTGTATTTCGTCGATTAATTTTAAATGAGTGTACACTTCTGTAATCTGTAAAAACGCTATGTTAACCTAACGTTTTCTCGGACTCGTTTCTTAAAAGTTCGACCCAAAACAAGGCTTACAATCATTTGAATCAGCCTTTCCTATCCTTTTTCAACGGCAGACCCCTTAGAAACAGCCAGGTAGCCATGGACTCCTTAATAATAGTAATAATAATATAATTGGAAATTGCTATTCTAGAACAATCATTTGATAGCTCTACTCGCATCTCAAACACTGTGGCCAGAGTTCGCGTGTTCTCGCGCCTCCATTTAAGTTTCGTAATTATTAATTTCATTTTTATTTTGTCCGCTGACCTCCGAGTGGCGGAATACAGATTGGGAAAGCCTGATTTAAATCCATGATAGAGGTGTTAACGCGGCGGTCTCAATGCACGGACTCATGAAATCAGCGTTGAATGTATAATACTGTGACGCAGTGCACTGATCGGTTTTATTATTATTATTATTATGACTTTACACCTCGTCGACGTTGAGGTTATTAGAGGCAGGAGAGGATGGGAGACAAGGAACGAAAAGAAATTCGGCCGTGTTCTTTTTGCAGGAAGCATCTCGGCGTTCACCTGGAGTGGTTTGGGGAAACCATGGAAAACACAAATCTGGATGCCCGGACGGGGATTCGAACCTACGTCCTCCCGAATGCGAGGCGAGAGCATTAACCACTCACCCTCCACGCTCGGTCAGTGATCCGTGATCGTGATCAGAGGTATACGACCGAGTTTGACAATAGAGTGGCCGCCTATGACTCTTTGAATTTTCTCATGTGTCCAACCAATATTCGGAATATTCAGTACTGCATATATTAATTGTTTGGGGTTTGCTCCGCAAACAAAAAACCGTGTCCATGTCAAGATTCATGCTGCGAATCGGTTTTTTGCGAAATATGACGAAGGAAGGATCATAAAAGTCGACCATGGTTCTGATATGAATATTCATCATAAGTCCCTACTGCAACATCTGACAGGTTTTATGGCTCAGTACCTTCAAATATTAATACAGGAATGGAGGTTAAATTACTGTAAACGACAGTTACATATTTACACATTTATTTGTATGAGAAATTACTGATGACATACGTGAATATTTGCATCGTCTACTTGGCTTTGTAACAGAACATTAGAGATAGAGCCAAGGACTAGGCGAGCATGTAACTGATGGGCGCTCGCAGCCCAATTAAAATGGAACATAGTTAATCTCCCCGAAGACTATGGCCAAATGATTATGACCAAATGATTGACCCTCTGACTGTCCACACCCAGCTATCACAGTAGAGCCCATCTTAGTATTAGACATCTGGCATCATCTTCTCGTCTGCGACAGCCACCTCGGCGGCGCCGGTGACGACGCCCCCGGCGTCGATGTGGTACGTTAAAAGACCCCCCCGGGTTTAAATAGAATCTCCCCTTCCTTTTACCACTGTTACTTGCTGCGTGAGGTCATTTTACCAGCTTGCAGTAATGAAAGACGTTTGGCAACTGGTGACTTAGGACTTGCTGATTGGCGTGCTACTTCTCAGGTCATAGCTACTATTGCTTAACTATTTCATTCTCGCTCGCCCTGGGTACTGTCTTGGAAAGTATGAGGTATTTAGGCAAGTGATCGACCTCGATCACTACACCGTTAAAAATATTCCATGGAGATCGGCGCAGAAAATACGAAATAAATTCCACTATTACTTTGTATAAGATGAAGATTCAGTGACGGGGAAAAGTGATATTCTTTGAAACAACTTACCTACTCTATGTTTCAACTATTAATTTTTTTATGATTCTGATAACTATACTTTTGAATTTTCTAATTTTAGTATGTGCGTACACTTTCTTCTCTTGCTGATCAACGACGTTTTAATGCAACATTTATAATGCATTTCATACGGGATAGCAGTAAGTAATGCAAAATTGCGTTCGTTTGTGCATTGCATTTCATAGTAAGCTTACCTATCGGCAAGTAACTACCTTAGAAGAAAAACACTATTTTAATATTCATTTTTAAATGTATCTAATTAAAATGTTAATGTAGCATGTAGGTAATTAAAGGTAGGAACATGCAAAATGTTGATCTCTTGACTGTCCGGGTTCGTCGCGTCACTGTACAATAAGCCGACATTTCGACCATCATTTTTGGCATTTCTGCGCAGAATGTACTATGAATGCCCAGTATGATGACCAAAATAACGGCTTCTTACACAATTTAGGCCCGTTTACACGCACGGTTTTTCCGACTGTTTTGAAGCGTACGCTCCAGGCGCGCGCATCAATCCTTTACGTGTAAATGCTACTTGGTCAGAGAGGCCTGGCATGCGCTTCTAATGCGCACATCTGGCCCGCAGGTCTAACTGGGCCTAATGTTTACACGTGTATTGTAGGTCTGTAGTCTTGATGCGTCAATACTTATTCGTTGTTGGTTCGAATTTCTGGCTGACTTTATATGACTTTAGCCTGCTTTAACAGATAAAAATTTAAATTTTGAAAAATGTGGTTAAGGGATAATTTGGAAGGATTTATAGAACTTTATAAGAATTTTCCATGTTTGTCGAAGGTTAAATCAGATTACCACGAAAATAAAAGTTTTAAAAATCGTGTATATGATAAGTTGGTAGAATTGTGTAGAGTAAATATATATGAAAGTGAAAACAAAGATTTCTTCTTTAAAACGATTCAAGGAATTCGGAGGGCATTTCGAAAAGAACTGAGAAAAATATATGGAAGTAATAGGACTGGATCTGCAGAAGAAGACATATGTACGCCTAATATGTGATATTTCAATTTTTAAAAAAAAACATTTTTTCGTTGCAGTACAAATCCCCCGTCACGTTTCAATTATAAAGGTATCGAAATATTAGTAGAAACTTTCAAATCTTGAAAGGATCTTCCAGTTAACAAAAAACGAAGAGCAGTAGCCAAGTGTTCCTCAGCAGTTATACTCTTCCTCATGACTGTGTCTTGTTTTGATATTTGTGGAGATACTAGTTTTAAAATGTATTCAAATGCCGAATTGTCCATTCATAGATAATTTCTGAAATCATCTGGGTCATTTTCCAGTAACTCTCTCAAAAGAGGCATATGTCCATAGATCTCTGTTTTGGAGCCATCTTGTCAGCCATATACACTTTGTTTTTTTGTCTTTCTGTACCAAAAAAATATGTAAAGCATCATATTCTATTGCTCGGTTTCTCTCATTTCTCTTGGAGGACATCTTAAATACAATTATAAACACAAGCACAACTAACAAAAACAACAACGACCTGAAAACCGAATGATGTATGCTGGACCGTCTACAAAACTTTTTAACATGGCGGAAAGTCCACTAGCCACGCGATAACGGTCATTTTTGGCGCGTGTGCTCCAAACCACAGTACTGGCTCGCGCGACTGGAGTGTTGACCATTTTTCATCAGACGCTCCAGGAGCGACGACAGACCGGAGCACCGTTCCTCTCCGGCAGTTTGGCGCGTACGTGTAAACGGGTCTAATGGTGCGGCGTCACCCGAACAATCAAGAGACTCCAGTCACGGAAGCCTATGATTACAACTGTTTTTCCTTTTAAATAAATTTTCTATCTTGGTCTTCCTTTATGTTTTCCACCTCGGTGTTCCTGTTTCCTCTTGTTTCCATCACAGGCAGTAAAACCAATAAAGGTTTATAGCCGAAGCAACTGCTTTTTACTGGAGAGGTTCTACATTTCATATTTTTTATCTTTCTGGGTTCACTCCAAAATTGACATTTCACCAGATAATTTTTTTTTCGATTTCCGCCACGGACATATTTTATTTACCAGCCTGAACCATCAATGTTTTGTTTCTTAACTGATTTCTGTAGTCCATGAACGACACATTCCACAAACAACGACATGAATGCATCTCATCCATAGAGAAGAGAGCTGGGAGACAACAAGGAGTAAATTAGTAAAGAGTCTTGGAGAGATATTAAGAGAAGTGCATGGAACGCAAAAGATGATCATGACCACAAGTTTTCTATTTATTTCATGTTTGAGGGAGTGGCCAAATTTTCTTTTGTAGGCAAGTAAGTCAGGAATTGGAATTAATTACCAATGGAATAGATTGTTAATCTACCAAAAACGCTGAGTGAATTGAATATTAAAATTCGTAAATGGTACAAGTAGATGGGCACCTTGCAATTAAATTAAGTGAAACTGTAAACAAAAGCCATACTCCACAACAGAATTGTAAGAATAAATTAAAAAACAATTACATAAAAGGACCAAGAGTCGCTATCTTGTTTGTATTCATATCTACATTGACCAATGTTTTGCAGAATGAGTCTGCGAATATAATCTGACGGGATGCAAAAGACGCAGACAATTAAAACCCGCAAAATACCAGATTCACCGCGACAATGAGTAGGGTTAGCTAAGACGCAAGCGAGATGAATGTGGGACTCACCCCGGCAGCATAGTGTCTACTCAAAGGCTTAACGCGTCACAATGATTAGGGTCTTGGAAAAGGAAGTGTTGTAGCAACAAGCGACACAAGTGGAGCTCTTGAGTAGTGTAGTATTGTCTGTGGGCTGCCACAAAGGATGCCGCCCCTATTGTTCTAATTGGATACATTGTAACATTCTATTGTTCTATTGTTCTCTCCCCTACCACCTGTCAATCATTTTTACACCTATTGTTCTCTCCCCCCTCCGACCTGTCAATCATTTTCACACCTATTGTTCTATTGTTATGCTAATTAGGCCACTTGACTAATCTCAGTTACACCCTTATTGTCCAGCTACCCTCGCGGTCCTTTGTTGTATTGTTCTCCTCCCCTACTATTGTTCTTTTGTCAGGCCACTTGAGCGACCCCAACCACACCAGGTGTGTCGCGCTAGCTGCCCTCGCGGTCCTTTGTTCGATTGATATATTGTTCTCCTCCCTTACTATTGTTCTTTTGTCAGGCCACTTGAGTGACCACCTGCTCCCTCTAACCACACCAGGTGTGTCGCACCAGCTGCCCTGGCAGTCTTTGTTCGATTGTTCTATTGTCAGACCACTTGTTTGAACACCTGCCTTCACCGCCCTAGCACCAGCTGTCGATTCTATTGCTCTTTTGCGAGGCCACTTGTGTGAACACCCGCCTTCCCCAACCCTAGCACCAGCTATCCATTCTATTGTTCTTTTGTTAGACCACTGCGGTGACTAACTGTTCTCCCTAACCCCAATTTCATCGTATGGGGTGCTATGCCTCTTCAGTCGTCTCTCATCGTGAACTTTACAGGCGACAGAGGATTGAACGAGAGAATTCGACTATGGTCCTTTGAGGGAACCATCCTGGCATTCACCTCAATCGATTGCGGAAAAACCTTGTAAAATCGAAACTTGGTTGGCCGGACAAACCGCGTCGTCCTATGTTCCAGGCCAGTACAACCTGTATCAACCCAATTGTGGAGAGGAACGGAGCTCAGTTACCTTATTTCACATGTCTAATGTTGCTGGCTGCAACGTTGTATGACAGATCAATTTTGATACGGAGGTGGGTAAAGAATGTGCTTGAAGTGTGTAACGTATATGTAAGCAATCACGTTAGTATAGACATCACCCGAAAAATTAATGCTATGGAAAAGCCTTTTTTTCTGGCTTCGCCCCGTTGACGTCAAAATCGTTAGAAGTGGGAAAGGACCGGGGAGCAAGTAACTGGAAGAAATTCGGCAGTGACCTTTTTAACAAACCAAGGCGAAAATTCAAATGTGGGTGCCCGGACAAGGATTCGAAGCCGCATCTTCCCGAATGCGAATCTCATGTGGATCAGTGTCAGGCCACGAACCTAAGGGATCACCATCGTAAGTGGATAAATTATTAGCGTACCAGTATGGCTTTACACCTCGTCGACATTAGAGGCGGGGAAATGTTTGGTGCAGGGAACGGTCACCTGGAGTGATTTGGGGAAACCATGGAAAACCAGAATATGGATGCTCAGATGGGGATTCCGACCAGCACCCTCCTGAATGCGTGGTCAGAGCGTTACCACTCACCTTCGTACAGAAGGGTTTTTTCTCGTCATACAATATAATAACGCTACGTTAGTATCTCCAAAACGGGATTGACATATTTATCTCAGATAAAATTGCATTCTACTTATCGTGAAAATTACCAATTTATAGAGGTATCACATGTAACAATGTACAGACGAAATAAAAATTCGCTAAGATTTCTAGGCCAGAACTGCGGGGGGAAAAATACGGTCGCGAGTATATCTAACTGAATACAAAAACTTTTCATGATTTTATTTCTGGCGGCTATATGTTATTCACTTGAATCTAAGCTTATTTTTTTTGTACTTGATCTGTAGTGGTGTGGAGACTTAGCAGGCGTACAGGCAGTTCCCATCAAAGCTGCATGAAAATCACCGTAACATTAATTTCTGGCACCTATTTGAAGTAAAATGGTGTCGTCATACGTGCGGTCACCTTAATTTATTAAACACATGAGAAATCCATTTAAGCAGATGGCATAACACCACTGAGATATATGAAGTCTGTCGAACACAGAGGAGACTATGTTGAATCTCACATGTATCAGTGACAGGCCACGAACCTAAGAGAGCACCATCGTAAGTGGATATATTATTATTATTAGCGTACCAGTATGGCTTTACACCTCGTCGTCATTAGAGGCGGGGAAAGGATTGGTGCAGGGAACGGCCACCTGGAGTGATTTGGGGAAACCATGGAAAACCAGAATATGGGCCCCCACAGTAAGCGGCTGCTGCGTAGAATAAAAACAAACGCGTTGCATCCGGAAAACCGGAGCGCAAAATATCGGTCTTCTTAGGCCGCGCAAAATACCGGTCTCCTTAGTACGCTTTGGGGGGCCCCCCAAGCCACCTCTGTAGGCACTTTTGGATTTCCATGTATCAGTGGTGCCATGAGAATGGCATATGACAACTTGTTGTAGTGACCTAACTCAGTATTACTAGCCCACAGTACACCTAGGGTGAGTTGAAATGTTTCATCTGGTGTTGAGCCCATTATGTTTCGGCCTTGTGGAGGGTCATGCTTTTAACATACTGTTTAATGAAACGTGTGATGTCGTCATCTTCTGCATGTTCACTGCCGAATTTCTTCCAGTTACTTGCTCCCCGCAACATTAGACAAGTGAAATAAGGTAACTGAGCTCCGTTCCTATCCACAATTGGGTTGATACAGGTTGTACTGGCCTGGAACATAGGACGACGCGGTTTTGACCGGCCAACCAAGTTTCGATTTTACAAGGTTTTTCCGCAATCGATTGAGGTTAATCCCAGGATGGTTCCCACAAAGGACCATAGTCGAATTCTCTCCCGTTCAATCCTCTGTCGCCTGTAAAGTTCACGATAAGAGACGACTGAAGAGGCATAACATCCCATACGATGAAACTGGGGTTAGGGAGAACAGTTAGTCACCGCAGTGGTATATCAAAAGAACAATAGAATGGACAGCTGGTGCTAGGGTTGGGGAAGGCGGGTGTTCACACAAGTGGCCTGGCAAAAGAGCAATAGAATCGATAGCTGGTGCTAGGGCGGTGAAGGCAAGTGTTCAAACAAGTGGTCTGACAATAGAACAATCGAACAAAGGACCGCCAGGGCAGCTGGTGCGACACACCTGGTGTGGTTAGAGGGAGCAGGTGGTCACTCAAGTGGCCTGACAAAAGAACAATAGTAAGGGAGGAGAACAATAGAACAATCGAACAAAGGACCGCGAGGGCAGCTGGCGCGACACACCTGGTGTGGTTGGGGTCGCTCAAATGGCCTGACAAAAGAACAATGGTAGGGGAGGAGAACAATACAACAAAGGACCGTGAGGGTAGCTGGCGCGACAGACAATAAGGGTGTAACTGAAGTTAATCAAGCGGCCTAATTAGCATAACAATAGAACAATAGAGGTGAAACTGAGGTTAGTCAAGTGGCCTAATTATCATAAGAATAGAACAATAGGTGTGAAAATGATTGACAGGTCGGAGGGGGGAGAGAACAATAGGTGTGAAAATGATTGACAGGTGGGAGGGGCGAGAACAATAGAACAATAGAATGATACAATGTATTCAATTAGAACCATAGGGGCGGCATCCTTTGTGGCAGCGCACAGACAATTCCACACCACTCTCTTGACTTTATAGAATCAAAAATAGAGTAATCGAATTGACAATTAACTCTTAAAGTATTTATTCTAATCTGTTGAACATAGTAACAAACAGCAGTAATGAGGAATACACTGAGGTGACAAAATTAATTGGATAGCAATATGCAATTATATAGATGGCAGTAGTGTTGCTTACAAATTGTATAAATGGTCAGTGCCTTGGCAGGAATTTCAGTTGTGGACAAATGTTTCATGTGAGAAGGTTGATTATGTGATTATGGGCACACCACGAGAATTAACGGATTTCGAAAGCTGTATGCTAGTTGGAGCTAGACGCATGGGACATTCCATTTCGGAAATCGTTACGGAATTCCACATTCCGAGATCCACAGTGTCAAGAGAGTGCCGAGAATACCTAAATCGGGGACCGGACAGGTAGTACAAAAAAATCTGTTATATACACTCCTGGAAATTGAAATAAGAACACCGTGAATTCATTGTCCCAGGAATGGGAAACTTTATATACACATTCCTGGGGTCAGATACAACACATGATCACACAGACAGAACCATAGGCACATAGACACAGGCAACAGAGCATGCACAATGTCGGCACTAGTACCATGTATATCCTCCTTTCCCAGCAATGCAGGCTGCAATTCTCCCATGGAGACGATTGTAGAGGTGCTGGATGTAGTCCTGTGGAACGGCATGCCAAGCCATTTCCACCTGGCTCCTCAGCTGGACCAGCGATCGTGCTGGACGTGCAGACCGCGTGAGACGACGTTTCATCCAGTCCCAAACATGCTCAATGGGGGACAGATCCGGAGATCTCGCTGGCCAGGGCAGTTGACTTACACCTTCTAGAGCACGTTGGGTGGCACGGGATACATGTGGACGTGCATTGTCCTGTTGGAACAGCATGTTCCCTTGCCGGTCTAGGAATTGTAGAACGATGGGTTCGATGACGGTTTGAATGTACCTTGCACTGTTCAGTGTTCCCTCGACGATCACCAGAGGTGTACGGCCAGTGTAGGAGATCGCTCCCCACACCATGATGCCGGGTGTTGGCCCTGTGTGCCTCGGTCGTATGCAGTCCTGATTGTGGCGCTCACCTGCACGGCGCCAAACACGCATACGACCATCATTGGCACCAAGGCAGAAGCGACTCTCATCACTGAAAACGACACGTCTCCATTCGTCCCTCCATACACGCCTGTCGCGACACCTTGGAGGCGGGCTGCACGAAGTTGGGGTGTGAGCGGAAGACGACCTAACGGTGCGCGGGACCGTAGCCCAGTTTCATGGAGACGGTTGCGAATGGTCCTCTCTGATACCCCAGGAGCAACAGTGTCCCTAATTTGCCGGGAAGTGGCGGTGCGGTCCCCTACGGCACTGCGTAGGATGCGACGGTCTTGGCGTGCGTCGGTGCGTCGCTGCTGTCCGGACCCAGGTCGACGGGCACGTGCAACTTCCGTCGACCACTGGCGACAACATCGATGTACTGTGGAGACCTCGCGCCCCACATGTTGAGCAATTCGGCGGTACGTCCACCCGGCCTCCCGCATGCCCACTATACGCCCTCGCTCAAAGTCCCTCAACTGCACATACGGTTCACGTACACGCTGTCGCGGCATGCTACCAGTGTTAAAGACTGAGATGGAGCTCCGTATGCCACGGCAAACTGGCTGACACTGACTGCGGCGGTGCCCAACCGCTGCGCAGCTAGCGCCCTTCGACGGCCAACACTGCTGTTCCTCGTGTGTCCGCTGTGCCGTGCGTTTGATCATTGCTTGTACAGCCCTCTCGTAGTGTCCGGAGCAAGTATGGTGGGTCTTACACACCGGCGTTAATGTGTTCTTATTTCAATTTCCAGGAGTGTAGTTAGAAAAAGTATTATTATAAATTTAGAAACATCATCCAATATTTTTTTCTTGAAACAATAATGATTTATATTTTTAAATCAATAAATAAAATCTGATTTTTTGCCTAATCGTCACCGTCAAACGAAACACCAATCACAACGCGTGACGTCATATGTAAGGAAACAAGCGATACGGCGCTGTCTTAACTTGTGTTTTTTTAACTGTTTCTACGTTTATTTGAGTTTTTTGTCACAGGACTCTTATAATAATTAGTGATAAGGGAAGTGGTAACGATCTTCCAAGTAGACGTTGTTACAGATTCTTTAAACCACTTTTATCATGAATACAGAAGTTACTAAAGCAGACAATCAAAATCTCCCGAGAGTGAATATAATAATGGTTTGGAATTTCTTTGCCACTAATTTGGATTGTAGTGCTGCTGAGTTTCGAAGTGCGAAAACATTTTTGTAACTGCAGGGTGTTTGCCAGGAAACGCTATTCACCTACTGTCTTGCCGACGGCATCTCACTGCGAGAGGCCATCCCTCGTCAAACAGCTGAGTGAATTACCGACGAGATTAAACAACAGCCCTCCACTAACAGTCAAATCACGCAATATAATGCGAACTTTTCCTTTATTTAGATTGATTCCTTTGCGGTTTGGCTGGTTTGTGACTTCAGTCTCTTACTAATCAGTATTGTGTGTGAACGTTTCTTTGCGGTTTAACTATTTTCTGACTTCTTTCTCTTACTAACCTGTACCGTGTGTGAGCGCGAGATGAATTATGGTACGTTATAGTTTGGAACAAAAATATTCCTGTATGATACGTATGTGAAGAAAATTTCCTTTAAAAGGTGTCGCAGTAAATTACGTCTCAAATATCCTGGCGCTTTACTGCCAGCTAAAACAACGATTCCGCGTTTAGTTAAAAAATTAAGACATATGTGTAATCAGCCGTGGCTTGTGAGGACAGATCACCCGATTTAAGCATTTGTAATTTCTATCTTTAGGGAAAGCTTAAAGGAAAGGTGTTTGAAGGAAATCCTCACACGTTCGAAGAACTTGAAAACAAAATCTGTCAAGTAATAATGTCGATGGAGAGATGTGAAATCCAGCGTGTGTCTCAAAACATGTTTAAAAGATGTCAAAATGCGCATTACGCAAGACGGAAGCCACCTCCGGTATCTGTTGTAAGGTAAGTTAATGAATTACATAATATTTATGTTTATATGCTTTCACATACTTATACATGTATATGATACTTAATTATTTCTAAGTTGTTCCGCGGTTGACGGCCGAACTATGTGGGAAGCTGGCCGCTCGCTTGCCGCGAGCAGTTTCTTCGTTGTAGTGCTATATAGCAGCGAGTAGCGTTTCCCGGTGTACATCTATTTGCATAATTAATTGAATTTTGAAATAATAGAAAACATAACCTATACCGAGTGCATATTCAACCTTTGTTATGAATGTTGTGTGATTTTTTATGTATTAGCATAGAAGTTTTGATTTCTCGTATTTTTAGATCGCCGATACAATCCTATGGTGATGATGCACAGTTCTATAATGACGCTCAGAGAGTTTGTTCTCCGCCTGATGGAAGAAACATTCAGATTTTAACTACGTGTACCATGTACAGGCTAAATTGCATTCTATCATCCCCTTCCAGCTTTGGAAAAATACTTCAATTGAATATATTTCCATTAGTAACCTTATTGAATTCAATCAGAGCTATTTCCGTGCAATATTTTCATGATTTTCATATGTTTGTTTATGTACCCCAATTCAGTGAATTTATTTAAGATGCTTAATCTTTTCACTGCCATTTCAGTTGCTAACACTGAATTCCTGTTCATTTTCTAGCTACAAGTAAAAGTATGGGTGTACTATTTTCGATCAAACACCTCAGGTAAAACAAATCTGGGAGTAATTGATTGAAGCGATCACTAGGTTTTGTGGCATCTTACCGCTTGGGTCGCTATATAACCCTTAAATGGTGTCAGTTTTTAGGGTTAATTTTGTAAAATCAGTGATTACCAATAGTAGAAACTTTGTGAATTTATTTCCCATTTAGTACGGCATAGAGACAGAATTTCTCTTTCGCTGTAAAAATATTTCATTATGAGTATTAGCCACAGAGGTAGAATGCTAAGCCAAAAACAGTAATAAAACGTCAGTACCGTAAGGTAATTTTCCGAGCTTCATGAGGTGCACTTGGGACGGTAAAATGGAGAACCAGGGCGTGACAACGGAGATAATGCAGCGTGCCTCAAGGAGTTTGGAGTCCAGCAGGTAGAGAGCATCTAAAGCGGACCTCGCAGCAGACAATCAGAGGGTGACGGCATCACAACACTACGGACGCCGTCATGTTTCAAGTCAACGCGGTAATCAACGACACCAGAACAGTGAATACGGTGCGCAGCTAGCAGTGCTTCAAAATGAATACCGCAACCAGTGAAGTGTGTCTAGAAAATTGTAGTGCGGGAAAGCTATCCATTTCGGAAGCGTTGAAGTTAATTCCAAGTGCATTCAGTGGCGCAAGAGAAGAATTGCATTATTTTATTGAAAATGTTACAACTGAATTTAATTTAGTTCCTATCCAAGATCATGATGTTCTCCTGAATTTTGTAAAAGCAAGATTTTAGTTCGAGAGTTTTCAAAAACATGGAAATCTGTAAATAATATCTTAATTGAAAAGGAAAGGCGTTCATTGGACCATTATGCTTATAACCTTTTTACAGCTCGTCGGGGTAAATCTATGCCTATTTCTTAGTGAGCAGATAGAATCAATAAACTTGCACATGAAAGGGAGTTTTACATTTATCGTTCGGCTCGAATGCGCTACCTTCATCCAAGCTTTAAGCAATGACAGAATTCAGACTATAATTAGAACACGGGGTTCCACTATCACCCTACCAATCGCAGTTAAACTTGCATTGATCGAGGAAAGTGCTTTATTGTCAAAAAAGGAAAAATCGTTCGTAGGGCGTTCGGGCATGCTGACAACACAGAATAATACCATTAAAAAGAGCAATTTCAGAGGTATACAGGGCCATATCTGTAAAGAAAATAGGAGTTAACCCATTTGTCAAATATATAATCAGAAAGAAAGGTCACCTTGCTAAAGCATGAAATCACGTACATGGTTCAGAAGAATTAGCTAAGTCACCTGTAACTATTGTCATCAGCAAGGTCATGCGATTTCAGAATGTAGTCTAAGTAGTCCGTTTTGGATGCAACAAAGTGGACACCACGCATCACATTGTCGCAACAATGACACAACACAAAAGGTAAATTAAGGTTCGGGAAACGACAGGCGTGTGAGAAACGACAGCCATGCTTACGCTCGTCAGTATCAGTACCGGAAAATACACACTTCAGGCTGTGAACATGAAAATGACTTCATCAAAATTAACTGTGAACAAGCAAAACAAAGGGGAAATTCTAATCTTACTTGACATAGGCGCACCGACTAGCCTTATATACAAAGAAAGTTTCCGAAAATCACATCCAAATTAATTCAAGGAAAACTTTAAGCTTAAGAGAATTATGTCACACAACGTGAGAACAAACGGAAAATTAAGTAAACATGTGTCCATTAATCATAAGTATCATGTGGTTAAAGAGTCTGTAGATATAGTCAAGGAAGGGCTAATAAGGTGAGACCTTCTAATTAAATAGAGAACAGTAATTAATTATGAGAACATGTCTGTATGTATTCTATTCGAATACTGACAGAGCAAAAAAAAATATTGGTGATCATAGTCAACGTGCTGAAATAGTTTCAAAGAGGCCAAGAAACTTACAAGATAATTGCTCCCAAACACGGGGCAACATAAATACTGAGGTACCGCGTGAAAACTCTCGTATAAGACGAGTAAATATTGTAAACAAATTGAATAAGTGTGGTAACAAAAACAAGACTAGTGTTTAAAACAGTAATGAATGCACTACACAGCACATACTGAGTAAACTAGAATAAAGTAAACTAACCAATACAGAACAGGTAAAAGCATCTGATAGGAGAGATGGTAGTAATGACAGTCAGCATAGTGACAATTCAAATCAATTGTGCAGTAATTGTAAAAGTACAAAAGAAGCTGTTTATCCTACAGATGATTATACAGTAAAGTTAGGACCAAAGGAAGAGTGCATTTTACGTGTTCAATGTGGAAATTTTACAGAAGCCATTATTGTTATACAGGAAATCATTCAAGGTGTTTATATTCCTAAATCACTGGTAAGATTAGAAAATGGTAACTACATTTTATCTATGCCAAATACTAGGGAGGAAAGTGTTGAATTTTTTTGCGGAGCCTTAGCGGCGCAGTCATATTGCCCGGAGCAAGATATGACGTCAGCGTCACGTGATCATCTAGCTGACAGCCAGGCAGTCAGGAAGCCAAGAGAGTTTTAGAAAATAAATAAACGCATATCCACATGAACCAAAAAAACAAGGGATGACAGACACCAGTTTACTAATGGGGAATCTCAGGGTAGATAATTTAAATGAAGGGGAAAAGT